>CM042057.1:50712500-51912500 GCA_023525745.1 Arctium lappa
GCTGTTATGTTGTAAGGTGTCATGCGATTAACGTTTCATGGGTGGCATACTTTTTTGTTCCTCCACTCTCAACGGATATGGGTCTCCCCCGTTGTCGGCTAACAACATTTTAAATATAATGACGGTTTACTTTATTGTCATTGGGATTATGTGGTTGACCGTAAATGAGGACCTTAATATTGGACCTCCCTCCACGTATATTAAGGTTTGAATAAAGTACGTCCTCCTCATGTTTTGATAATTGGTTTCCCTTCAATTTATAGTCGTGTTAGTAGTGGGCCTAACGTCCGTGTTTTTGGTAACATATTGTACATGCGGGTTTTAACCATGTTTTGTGGGTTGAGTATTTTACCCCACCCGTGTTTGGGTGTTTTAGGATGCAACGTTTTATCCACGTTTCTTAAATTGGGATTCAATCCCCGTTCTCTTTTCGAGTGAGTTTTGGGTTTCATCATTTTATAAATAATGTTTTATAGGGGGGGTGTCCTCCTTTGAAAAATGCATGAAATTGGAAAAGAGTCGTTTTCGAGTTTAAAGTAAATCATTTGAAAGATTATGATTTTTAGTTGGAGTTCATTCCCTTAAAGATATATTGTTCATGTAAAACTCTTGAACTCACTAGGCGTTAACCTAACCTTTTTATTTGTCGGCATGTGCAACAGGTTCCGGTTGGGAGTTGTTCTAGTGACACTGTTCAGAGAGGAGTGCTAGTTGTGTGCTCGAGAAGTGGATATCTTAGTGAAGTCTTCCGCATTTGTTTTTGGAAGAGCAGCTTATAGTTGGGATTAAGTAACACCCGACTTTGGTCTGGTCCTTGTATAAGACTGGAGTTTTTATTCGTTGAGGTTAAATAGATAATTTTATTTTGAAGAATTACCTTTTACTTGATGTAATATCGAAATTTTTAATTAGTTGCTCTTACCAAATTTGAGGGTGTTACAAGTTGGTATCAGAGCTTAAGTTTGAGAGAATTAGGTGTTTGATTTTGGATGCCTAGACTCAAAGTAGTGTCCTTTTAAGTGATTGAAAGTGAAATTGCACCATAGGGCACTTTAAGATAGGATATTTTGAGGTTGATAGACTCGCTAGAAACGGGAAACTCGTCGAGGGTAGCAAGGATGATCATGTACGGTACGTTTATAATTACACCTGGCCAGTGTTATGGTGAACCTACATGTTACACGTGAATGCTTGAACTGCCTTGGTGTGATTAGGGGTGTAAATGAGTCGAGCTTTTAACGAGCTACTCGAGCTCGAGCTCGTTTATCTCGAGCTCGAGTCGATCTCGAACATAAAATAGAACTCGTTTAACTTATCGAGCCAGGCTTTATAACACCGATGTTCGACTCGGCTCGTTCGAAAACTCGATTAAACTTTTCGAGTCGAGCCGAGCCATTCGAGCATATACCCTTTTTCGAGCCAAACATGCTCATATATTTATTAATCATGCAATAAAAATATAAAAGTTATCGAGCTCAAGCCGATAAACGAGTTAATCGATCACGAGTTTGAACCCATAAACGAGCATCGAGCTCGATAACTCAAAAAATATTCGAGCTCGAGCTCGAGCCCTACATTGAAAAGTTAATCGAGCTAGAGTCGAGCTCGAGCCCAGTATTAATTTTTTGAGCTCGGCTCAATTAACCTACTACTCGACTCTACTCGGCTCGTTTACACCCCTAGGTGTGATGACCATCGGGGTAGTGACGAAGTTTCTAAGCGGGTACCCGATAGAAGAGTTGATGTTTATAGCATTGTCAATTAGAGTGATGGATAAGCACGATAAATACAATAAATTGACCATTTTGGGTTGGGGTAATTGGTTGAATTAGAACCATGGGCCTATTGAATCGACATTATTCGAGGAGACATTGTAAGGTGAATCGATGAAACTTTGAATTATTGCCTTAAGATGTTTGAGCATTCGGATTACAATAGTATAACTGGGAAGTTGAGGAGCGTCGTCTCGAGACGTTGTGTGCCAACCAAATTCATGCACGAAATTTATTTCTAAAATAAATGTGCATCAGTTATTTCTCACATTTTCCAAGTCATAATGTGGGTTGTATTACGAAATCTTGGAAAAACGCTCAGCACGCACGACACTTCAAACCACGAGTTTAAACATGCATGAGAATTGTTTTATTACACTGGGTTGCAAACTTTGTGAGGTTTTCTTTATCCCTGTTTTGTCAAAGGATATTCTCGGATATTGCAATGTTCATATTTTGACGTTGTGTAGGATCTTGGACAAGTAACTATGGCTTATGACCTTAACATTGGATCTCATCCACATATGTCAAGGTTTTGGACGAAGAGTTATCCCCCATTATTTTGATGTTTGATGTTTATTGGAAATTTTATTCTATGTGAGTTTTGATGAGTCCTATGGAGTATTATTTTACGGTGTCTTGCAACCACGAATGAACATTGAAATGCGTAGGCTAGATTCGTGGCGTGTGTTGGTTTATGGTATATTGAAAATTTTATTTCATGAGAGTTTTGTTAGTGGATGTTACCCCCATATGTTATTTTTGGAGTTTTCAGTATCGTGTGATTTCTCTTTTGAGTTTTATACGAGCATATTTCGCTTCACACTACTTAGTACTACAAATGATTTATGCTTTTGCTGTGAATAAGCATATGGATGATTTATGATGTTTTGTGTTAAACTTTTGCTTTTAATATCTTTGCGTTGTTGATTTTACTATTATAGTCTCACGCAATGCATTATAATGATTTACTCGTATGCATGGCATTATAGCCACCATTTTTGGGTCAATGGGTGTTTTATCCGTACGGCTAAAAGTTTGAAGTCGATTTAAATTATTTCATGTATGACTAAATCGCAAGCACTTATCGCTTTAATAAGTGTGGGAAATAAACTAATGAATGTGGGAAATTTTATCTCATGTCATTACATGGTTAAATGAGAGATTTTCAGAACTTGATTATGTAAACCTACCCTTTTGGGAGTCTCGTAGAAACGCCTTGTTATACACTGTTTTAGTACGTAAAATTTTTCTCATCTGTGGCGTAAATTGAATCATGTTGGGACCATAGTGGTCCATCTGAAAAGTTTGATTATGTATTCTCGTTTACTGTCATTATTAGTTTGAGTAATAACCCAACGGTTTTCAAAATGGTTTTATGTGTGTATCAATTGAGACCACTTTGTATACCTACCGAGTAAACGGTAGTGGATTTTTATTCGTATGATTAATTGTTATAAAACTTTTTGCATTTAGAGGTTTTATAAAAGTTCAAATTGGCATAGTAGATTGAAAAACCTTGAACTCATTAGGGCTATAGGTGCAAACCCTCTGGTGATAGAGGTCGTGCTTAAGGACTAGAGGAGTCCTTGGGAATTGAAGTGTCGAAGGGCCTGACTTGTGGTTAGTTTCGAATTTTGGATTTCGGTTTCATGAACCGGTGCGCATGAATAATTGATGTATTAGATTTAAGCATTCTTCCAGTTACTTAAGTGGTGACCTTTTTGTTTTGGTAAAATTGCGGGTTAAACATTGGGTGGTTGCTTAATTTTGGTGGGTCACGAACTGATGGATTGATTTTCGATATCATATACGGGTCGGATGTGCACCATCCGGGTGAGTCTTCGGGAATAAAGAAATTATGGCGATCCGATTGTCTGAACTTTAGTACCATGATAGGTATCAACTTTAATTCGTCAGTGCAAAATCTGGACGGAATCATATGGTGGTATATCCACGGTTGAGGTGTAGGCATTTTGAGGATAGGTGTCGACATTCGAATTTAGAGGACACTGACCGCTAGGATGCCTCCATGCATTTTTGTTGATTTTAGCATGTCTGCAAGTTAAGTGGTAACCTTAAGAATACTAGGAGCTAGCTATTAGGGGTCGATCATTGGTAATTCTATAACCAGCAAGGTTTCTGCCGATTTGCCAGTCGATGTTTGAATGCATTATGGGAGATATGTAACCGTGGAGTTTGGGGTAATCCGATCTCTACACATGTTGTGTTTGTGTCGGTTTGAGGAACCGATCTATTAAAGATTGGATCGAACCTAACTAGTGTTAGGAAATGTCGACAAGGAAGGGACGATGAATCTTTTATGGTATGGATTATTGGGGAATTAGGTTAGAATGTCGATGTAAACCTTAAGTAGAAATAGATTATTGAGGAGACCTTGATGTGTCGGAATTAGAAGTATCTAAGGGAAAAGTTCGCTTTGGGGTATTCTTGGTGGAACTACTCTTGAGGTGATATGTGCAACCTAAGATTGGGAGACAGTCGAGATCTTAAGGATAGGAAAGTGGTTTGATAAGGACTCGATGTTTACCCCGTCATCGATAAGTTATAACGAACATTAAGTTCGGGTGTGTGGCGGCTTGTTATGAGAAGGGAAACGACAACTTTAACCGGGACGTAATCGGGTCGCATATGAGGCAAGGTATCGTGGAGGAATCCCTTTTGGATAGAGCATCATTTGATCTCGCTAAATGTGACGTTGAGTGTTTTGGGTCGAGGCCAGATTTCGAGGATGAAATCTCGTTTAAGGTTAGGAGGATTGTAACACCCCAAATTCTGGGAGTTTTTGTCCTAATCCGATGTTGATCGAAGTAGCCAAGAAGATGGCAGAGAACGCGACAGTGTTACGCGCGACTCCTCGCACGAGTGGAACCGCGCGGTCATGCGCGCGGGCCTCAGTCCCGTCCCAACTCCAGAACCTGGTGCGGCTCTCCGTGTAGGTCAAACTGAGCCGCCAACCGCGTGGAGCCCCTGTGTGAATAAAAATGGGGAAACCGGCTTTCCACCCCATTTTCTAACCAAAAACCTCAAATACTCTCCTCATTTCTCTCCCAAACCGATCCCCATCCTCCCCAAACGAACCCTAACTCATTTTTGGGAGTTTCCCTTCTAAAATCAATGATTCTCCATCATCTAGCAAGTTTGGAGGTTAGAACCATAATCCTTCACCGTCATCTTCCTCACCAAGTTTCTTGGGGTTTCATCCAACCCTTTCACCATCTTGAAGATTAGAAGTTTGTGGTTTATTTTGGAAGATCTAGAATAGTATTGTTGATGGGTTCAAGCTTTGGTAAAGGTAATCTTCTTTTCTCTTCAACTATGGAATTTAGGGTTTTGGGTATAAGTGGAGATCTTCATGTAAAATGTTTGGGAAATATTTTTTTATGGTTTGATGTAAATATTTATGGTTGGAAATGTATGGATCTTGGATTTTGGAAGATTTTGGCTTGAGGATCCAAGTTTCTTCAAGGATCTCAAGTTGGCGAAAATCTAGATTTAGCCTAAATCTAGCAAGGTGAGTTCAAGTTGATTTGTGAAAGCGTTGTACATGCCAAAAATGTCTATTTTAGAGTATTTATGTGTTTTACATAATTATTATAAAATGTTGAAAACTATGATGAGTTTTGCTACTTGAACAAGTAAGATTTTATAAATCTTGGGAAAACACCATATTTGGGATTTTTAGGCATTTTGATTAACAAGGCATAAATGAAAGGGTTTTGGTGACTTATTGCATAAACGATATTATTTGGTTAAAAGACATTTTTAGTGTTTGTTTTGGAGAAAAGCTTAATTTTGTGTTCTGGGACGTTTTGAAGGAGTAAATGGTATAAAATCATTTGGAAAGTAATTTGTCCCAATCTAAACTGTGTTGGGGTTTATTCATGTATTTTGGGGCATGTGCTTGCATGACGTGAGTCGATTGCGTTTTATTATTTGGGACCGTTCTTGGTTGGTCAAAAAGGGTTTTGAGTACTTTAGCTCGGTGTTGGCTTAAAAGAGTTTTGGGGACAATTGTCCGGTTTTAGTGGCTCAGTGTAGAGCCCGATTATAGTTTACATCCTAATGCATCGTGTTGCATAATAATGTTTATTACATGCTCGAGTGTGTTGGTCATTCCTGTGAAGTCATGTAATGTTAGACTGTGTTGCATTGGATCCATAGGCACGTAAGTTGGTCTGTTTTGGATGGTCAATTGGTTATTGCGGGGTTGAGCTCCGGTATCCATGTTTTACGACCAAAAACTTTACAAGTAGGCACTACGAGGGTTGAGTCTGGTGGTGCTACCGAGGAGGTAGGCACTAGGACCTCCGCCGCTTGAAGTAATGCCTGGGAGGTAGTCTTTAAGTGTGTCGGGTCTTTGGGATGGAGTTCTTCGGAATGTTCATCAAGGTCAACTCACTTGACGTGAAACTTGTTAAAGAAATCGTAGGGACACGTGGGTTGTTATAACGTGAGGTGTCATGCGATTAACGTTACATGGGTGGAATACTTTTGTGTTCCTCCACTCTCAACAAATACGAGTCTCCCCCGTTGTCGGCTAACAACATTTTAAATATAATGACGGTTTACTTTATTGTCATTGGGCTTATGTGGTTGACCATAAATGAGGACCTTAATATTGGAACTCCTTCCACGTATATTAAGGTTTGAATGAATTACGTCCTCCTCATGTTTTGATAATTGGTTTCCCTTCAATTTATGGTCGCGTGAGTATTGGGCCTAGCGTTCGTGTTTTTTGGTACATATTGTACATGCGGGTTTTAACCATGTTGTGTGGGTTGAGTATTTTACCCCACCCGTGTTTGGGTGTTTTGGGATGCATCGTTTTTCCACGTTTCTTAAATTGGGAGTCAATCCCCGTTCTCTTTTCAAGTGAGTTTTCGGTTGCATCATTTTATAAAGAATGTTTTATAGGGTGGATGTCCACCTTTGAAAAATGCATGAAATTGGAAAAGATTCGTTTTCGAGTTTAAAGTAAATCATTTGAAAGATTATGATTTTTAGTTGGGGTTCATTCCCTTAAAGATATATTGTTCATGTAAAACTTTTGAACTCACCAGGCGTTAACCTAACCTTTTTATTTGTCGGCATATGCAACAGGTTCCGGTTGGGAATAATTCTAGTGACACTGTGTAGAGAGGAGTGCTAGTTGTGTGCTCGAGAAGTGGATATCTTAGTGAAGTCTTCCGCATTTGTTTTGGGAAGAGCAACTTATAGTTGGGATTAAGTAACACTCTTCTTTGGTCTGGTCCTTGTATAAGACTGGAGTTTATATTTATTGAGGTTAAATAGATAATTTTATTTTGGAGAATTATCTTTTACTTGATGTAATTTCGAAATTTTTAATTAGTTTCTCTTACCAAATTTGAGGGTGTTACACGTTCTCATAGGACCACAGAGATCTATATGTAACAACTCTAATGGAGCACTTGTACTGGGTTCAGGCTTTGGCTTGTGTGAAGCTCTCTTCATCTTGCCATTCTCACATGTATCACACATATGTTCTTTTTCATACTTAAGCTCAGGTAAACCCTTGACCAAATTACCAGTCACCAACTTGTTTATGTAGTGAAAGTTGAGGTGAGATAGCCTTCTATGCCATAACCAGCTTTGTTGGATATAAGCCTTTGATAGTAGACACACAACATTGTCAGTCTTGACATTGGACAGACTAATTGTATATAGGTTTGACTTTCTGGTTCCAACCAAGAGTTCCTTTCCATTTCTGTTTAGACACAACATCTCTTGGCTTTAAAATTTACCTCCAAGTATTTGTCACAAAAGTGTCCAATGTTGAAAAGATTGTGTCCTAATCCTTCAAAATAACTCACCTTCTTGATCGTTGGGTTCTCATGCACTACATCACCATAGCCCAAGATTGGTGAAAATTGATCGTTCCCAAATCTGACATTGCCGCAGAATTTCTCTGTAAAATTAGATAATATATCTTTCTGCCATGTCATATGCTTGGAACATCCTGAATCCAAGTAACACATATGACGGGTCTGCACAGGAGAAATCAAGCAACAACCGGTTTAGGTACCCATTTATAGATGGGACCTTTCATGTTAGCACAAAATTTTGGCATTCATTTGAATTTGGACCCTCTGAGTTTTTGAAAAACTTTTGAAACATAATTATGATAGACATGATATGAACCAAACAAATTATCAAAATATTGTCGAGTAACAAAATCATTTGTGCGAAATGTGGAAGATTGAGTAGTAGACGAATTTAATTGGATCAATTGCTTTATTGTATAAGACTTGTAAGGATGTACAAGTTTTTGTTTATGAGAAGCAAACTGATCAATTACATCACAATCACTAACAGTAGTCCTACTTCTATCTGATACATAAAATGATTTTATAGACTCGTCAATCTTCTTCTTTGGTCTCCACTCTAGTCTCCCTTCAGAACATTTCTTTCTCATATCTGAAACATATGAATTATGCATGTTAGAACTGTGAGATTTATGAAATTGTTTCTTTCTAGACCTACCAGTGTTGGTCCGTTTCTGTGAGTGCATTTTCTTTTGTTTCTTATCCTTGGCATAGTAGGTGCTCACAGGAACTGTTTCATCAACTTTCGTTGATGATTCACCTTTTTCATACACACTTGGTAAACCATTAGAAGGAATAACAAATTGAGAATGATCTGGAAGTTTTGCATTGAAATCAAACAGGTTAACACACCCATCAAAACAATCATCACAGTTCAGAAAATCAGTGTCATCATCAAACAGATCATCACCATCATCAAATAGAGGAGCTTTGGAAGCATTTGAAAACAACTTCTTATCATTTGTAATATCAGATTTGAAGTCAGTGTTCAAGAAAATAGTAGAAAATACCATTTGTTCTAAATCAATCAAAATTCTCTCTTCTACTAGAGTGTTCTCAAGCTCAGAAATTTTACTTTCTAAGATGAGTGGAGGAACATAAATTTTTCCTTCAATAGGTCTTGCCTCCATTTCCTCAATAGAATGACTTTGAAAATAATCATTTGAGAAAAACTTTGATGGTTTATCAGAATAACTAGCATTCAGTTTATTGTAACAGAATGGTAGTTGCATTTTATCCTTGTTTTTCCTGTTTTCATCTTCCTTAGCTTCAACATCATCTGATGATTTTGTCCATTTGACTTTGAGTTCAGGGTGTTTCTTCCTAGACAGTTGTAGAAAATTAAAATCATATGAAGCAGGCCTTTTAGAAATACCCTTTTTCAAATAATGTGGATTATTGTAACCAATACCCCAATATTCATTAAAAAATGTAAACTCTTTTGGTTTATTAAGATGAATGGTTTGATCAGTCTGACCTCTAGTATAAAGTTTTTCTTCCAAACCACTGATCTTTTCAATCAAAGTTTTATTTTCTTTCTTTAATGATAAACACTTTTTCGTAACTTCTTTTATCTCACGTTCACACTGTCGGTCCAACAATACTTATCAAGTTTATAGAAACAACGACACAATAATGATTACCAACCTGTATTGAATATATCAAACGATTACAAGGTTGATCGATTAAGCTTTTGATGTGTTCTCTATGTTTTCTCTCAAATACACCTTGATGTGTGTGTTTGTGTGTGTGATATATGATCTGATGTATGAGAGATTGAGAGATACACTTAGATAATATCTAGAATAGATATTATCTAAATCTAATCTACCTAACAACTTGCAAGAGCAAGTTGTAGTATTAAACTAATATAACTACATAATATCTAACAAATAGATATTATGTCTAACTAAGTTAATATATAACTAACTAAGTTACCTAAGTTAACTAATATCTAACATACTAGATATTAAGTTAACTTTTACAATAATAAACAAATACATTGATTACATTGACATTTATTACAAATAGACATAGACTTTTATATCGAGAGTCGACGTTTCGGCTTTAGCTTCAGATTGCGATCTTTAGTTTGGATGATCTTGAATCCAATGAGACTGTGTCTTAACAATCTCCCCCTTTGGATCAAGATCATTACGAAAGTCATTTAGCAATACAATCTTCTCTTTCAGCACAGAAGAAGATGCAATCTCTTTCTCTAAAATCAGCATGTCTTCAATCTAACAATCTCCCCTTTTGAAGAGTAGACGTGATTCTTGAAACATGTGATCTTTGCCATTTCTTATGTAGTCATTCTACCCCTTTTTGATGTTAAGTGCAATGACTTCATCAAAATTTGTGGTAAGAAATGTCAATCTTGCGGTTAGAGCCCCTGATTCGTCAATTCATAAGAGATTCATCTAGATCTTTGCAAATCCAGACAAATGTGTTGTGTAACACCTGAAATCAACTAATGAATCAGTTAGAATGCATGTTAGTAACACTAGGTCACTGTGTGTAACGAATACACATGGGAAAGGAGCTGTTTGATGTTGACTCCCCCAGGGCTTCCATTTAATCATCGAAACACCACAAAGGTAATTTCTATAAACGTTATGACAAAGAAACTAATTCCTTGTGTGTTCGTGCTTGTGTTGAAAGAATTAAGCATAGATGATTGCTTATTGGCTCGAAATTGTGTAAACCACTGAGACAACAGTAAGTTAAACACAGACTCAATGTGCATGATTGAAGTGCGAAGGTGGGGCAGACTTCCTTCTTTTCAATATCCAGATTTTCCAAATGAAAATCAGATCGCAAATGTGTTGCATCCCCTTTGAAAATGAAACATTATCTATTTGAGAAGAAAATGAGTAGATGGTGAGGTTTGATCAAGAGTTGGCATGGGTTAGTTGCCTGTTTCAATAATGATCACCAAAGAATTGTGAATCACTAGAATTGTGGCTACCCGGCTCAGAAAAAGTTGATGCAGAGTTGTGATATTCTTTTAACTCTGTTCTCACACGCTCTTTCTTTTAAACTTTTTGCTTTCTCTAATCACACTCATTTCTTTTCTATTTTCACACTCAATCACTAAGGATTAACTTCTTGTGTAGAAATCACTGGTTAAGGTGATTCCATAGAAGTTGTGTTAATACCTAGCACAATGATTCGTTGTTTTCCTATGATGCATGTGATGCTCAGATTGGTTTAACTATTTCAGTTAAAGCACAATTTAGATCATGAAAACATTTAAAATACACTCCCAAAATATAAAATGTGATGAAAAATCGGGAAGTGTTTTGAACATTAAAAACAATGTTTTCTTATTATTGAAAGTTGTCCTTCTTTCAATCATAAGTGAGATGAAGATAAAGGTTTATACCTTAACGAGTGATCTTTCATCTCATGAAGCTAAGCGTAAAGTCATAAACATATGAACTTGTAAGCTTTTCTCAAAAATTCTGCAAAAGTCTAATGTCAAGTCAAAGTAATAATTATTCACTTATATTGAAAAGACAAAAAGCAGTAAAACTTTTAAAGTACGAGTTCTGATCAGAAGTAATCAGAAGTCATATCTGTACTCCCTTTTTGACTTGAAGAGCTCCCCCTAAAATCTTGCATTACAAAAAAATTTGACATTTTAAAAGGTATATGCAAATTTTATGAGCTCCCCCTCGAAGTAATATTGACCAGATGTCAATTTCTTCTCATACTCCCCATTCTATCATGAACAGAATGTTAACTTGCAGATAGCAATCAGATTTAAGAATAAGATAAGGATGAAAAAGTATACAATTAGAAAACTTTTATAGGTAATTACTGGTTATACTTTGAGATTTAGCATACCAAGCTTCGAGACTAGAAAGGTAAACCTCTTTTCGTCTAAAGGTTTGGTGAACAAATCAGCAAGTTGATACTCAGTCTTTACAAAGAAAAGTTCAATTGTTCCTTTCTCTACATTATCCTTGATAAAATGATACCTGACGTCTATATGCTTTGTCTTCGTGTGTTGAACAGGATTCGCCGTTATTGCGATGGCGCTCTTGGAATCACAGTATATCGGGATCTTGTTGAAGTGGAAACCATAGTCGCGTAATTGAGTTCTCATCCACAAGACCTGAAAACAGCAGTTAGCAGCAGCTACATATTCTGCTTCTGCCGTGGAAGTTGAAACACATAGTTGCTTCTTTGATCCCCAACTTACTAATTTTTCACCGAGGAACTGCACATGTCCTGACGTGCTCTTCCTGTCTAACATACAACCTGCATGATCTGCATCTGTGTAGGCTGTTAGTTCAAAACTAGTATCTTTAGGATACCACAAACCAAGATTTGTAGTGCCCTTTAGATACCTAAAGATGCGTTTCACAGCAGACAAATGGATTTCTTTAGGATTGGCCTGATATCTTGCACATAAGCATGTTGAAAACATTATATCTGGCCTACTCGACGTAAGATACATTAAAGAACCTATCATCCCTCGATAAGTCCTAATATCAACAGCCTTTCCTGAAGGATCGCTGCCAATCTTAGTACCTAGTGCCATTGGGGTACCAATCGGTTTTGAATTTTCCATTTGGAACTTCCAAAGAATATCCCTAATGTACTTTGATTGATTGATAAAGATACCCGTAGAAAACTGTTTGACTTGCAATCCGAGAAAGAAATTCATCTCTCCCATCATGTTCATCTGAAATCTAGACACCATAAGGTTTGCGAAATTCTTACAGTACTTAGTATTTGTAGAACCAAAGATAATATCATCTACATAGATTTGAATTAAAATGATATCGCCTTTTTCCTTTTTAATAAACAAAGTGGTATCCACCGTACCTTTTGAAAACCCAGACTTGACTAGAAACTTAGAAAGGACATCATACCAGGCTCGAGGTGCTTGTTTCAGACCGTAGAGTGCTTTGTCGAGAATGTATACGTGATTTGGCTTCTCTTGATTGACAAATCCCTCTGGCTGAGATACGTAGACTTCCTCCTTCAGAATTCCATTGAGGAATGCTGTCTTCACGTCCATTTGAAAGACCGTGAAGTTCTTGTGGGTTGCGTAGGCTAAAAACATTCTGATGGCCTCTAATCGCGCCACAGGAGCATATGTTTCATCATAGTCTATTCCTTCCTCTTGTCTGTATCCTTTGGCTAGTAGTCGTGCCTTGTTTCTGATGACGGTTCCATCTTCGTCTTTCTTTATTTTGAACACCCATTTCATACCTATTATGGTTTTACCTTGAGGTTTCGGTACGAGTCTCCAGACTTTAAGTGCATCGAACTGATTTAGCTCTTCTTGCATTGAGATCACCCATTCTGGATCAGCAAGTGCTTCCGATACGCGTGTTGGCTCGAACTTTCTCAGAAAGGATTCATGCATGCACAGGTTTATTGATGTTGACCTAGTTTGCACCGGTTTTGATGGATCGCCAATTATCTGGCTTATCGGGTGCTCTTTGGTCCATTTTTGTTCATGAGGCAGTGGACTAGATGATTGTATGTCAGTTGTATCATCTATAAATCCACTTGTACCTTCTTCTGTTTGTTCTGGAGGAATGATTGTTTCAGTTTAAGTGGTAGGTTCAGAAGGCTCAGCATGTACAGCTTGATCTGGCTGTAGATGGATCTATACAGTATCTCCTACTGTTTCAGCTACTTCTGTCTCTTTATCACATGGAACTTCTTCAACTGTTGGAGTCGGCATTTGAATTGTAATTTCTTGTTGAATCGGGGCGTTTGATTCAATAGAGTCATCTGTACTGGTTGGATGAGTAGTCGTTAAGTCTTCCATCCTGTCAACCACAACAGATTTCTTTACATTAGATCCAAGAAATTCATCATAAAACAATTCAAATAATAAATCTAAATCAGATAAATGGTTAGTTGAAGTTGAAGCTTCGTCTGATTTAGTCTGTTGAGACGCAGGTTCTGGACTGAGTTGCCCAGAAGCTAGTACTCCGGTTATAACGGGTTCTGAACGTTGTTGTTCGGAAGCCATATCTTCATCAAAGGAGACGTTGATGCTTTCAATCACCGTCTTTGACTTCTTTAGGTAAACACGAAATGCAGTCGCTGTTGAGGAATATCCAATGAAGATTCCTTCATCTGCCTTAGCGCTGAACTTGTTAAGATTCTCCCTATTGTTTAGTACGAAACACTTACATCCAAATATATGGAAGTATTTGATTGTCGGTGTTCGGTTGTTGATTAACGCAAAAGGAGTCTTATTGAACCTTCGATGTACCATGGAACGATTTTGTGTGTAGCACGCGGTCGAAACAACTTCTGCCCACAAAAACAGAGGTAAGTCTGATTGACTTAGCATAGTACGAGCAGCCTCGACTAGTGTTCGATTTCTTCTTTCAACCACTCCATTTTGTTGAGGCGTACTAGCAGTAGAGTATTGATGTGAAATCCCGACAGATTCTAGATATTCTTCAACTTTGTTGTTCTTGAACTCTGTGCCGTTGTCTGTTCTTAAAATCTTGACCGGTTTCTGCAGATTCATCTGGGTCGTCTTTAGGAATGTAATGAGGACATCTGGTGTCTGATCCTTTGAACGTAGAAACTTGACCCATGTGTATCGCGAATAATCGTCCACGATCACGAGTATGTACTTCTTTCCACCTAAGCTTTGAGTTCGCATCGGACCGCATAGATCCATATGCAATAACTCTAACGGAGCTTTTGTACTTGGTGCAGGCTTTGGTTTATGAGGTGCCCTCTTCATCTTCCCTTTTTCATAAGCTGCACAAAGATATTCTCTTTCGTATTTTAGTTCTGGAAGTCCTTTGACGAGCTTTCCACTGACCAGATCGTTGATGTACCGAAGGTTGAGGTGAGAAAGACGTCGATGCCATAACCAACTTTGGTGCATCGAAGCTTTCGATAGTAGACAAACTTGCTTGTCAGTCTGGACATCACATAAATTGATTGTGTAGAGGTCTGATTCTCGTTTACCGACCAAAAGTTCTTCGCCTTCTTCATTGCGAACGGAACATCTTTTGGCTTTGAAGTTGACCTCTAAGTCTTTGTCACAAAACTGGCCTATGCTGAACAAGTTGTGTCGTAAGCCTTCTACATAGCTCACCTTCTTGATAGTGACATTGTCATGTTGTACATCATCGTATCCCATGATTGGAGAAAACTGGTCGTTGCCAAATCTTACTGTTCCACAATATTTTTCTTTAAAGTTGGACAGTATCTCCTTTTGCCCTGTCATGTGCTTGGAACAACCGTTGTCCAAGAACCACGTATGACTGGTCTGCATAAGAGAAATAAGAAAATTTAGATTTGTATATGACAACATTGGAATCTACACTTTGATCATCGAAGTGCGGGTCTTGAACTGATTTGTTCAATAGCCTATTTTGTCTTTGATGAACGAGTTCTGATCTGTACATAATCAGAAGTCGCTTTCTCTTTAAGCTTTGTGTGCCTGCAACACAGATTTCGCCTTAGGTACCCATTGGAATTTGGGTCCTTCTGTGTTAGCACAAGATTTTGGTATCCATTTCAAATTGGATCCTATTTTCTTTTGAAAAGTATGTGAAGAATGGGTATGAGGTGAATGCACATGGTAATTTCCAAACCAATCTTCAGAATCTTGACAAGAGATAGATATATGTTTATCATAAAAGAAGACTTTCCAGCAGATAAAGATAACTGAAATAATTGCTTCATTGTATATTGTTTACGAGAAACAGCAAGTTTTGGGTTCAAAACAGCAATATCAGCAATTACAACATCTTTAGTAAGCGAAGCCTTATTACAATTAACACTACTAGACGTTAAGACGGTCTAGTCAAGGTTCCGTTTGGGTTTCCACAGAGAATTTGCTTCTGGCCTTTGATTGCTCATATCTGAAACATGTAAAGCTGGTGAGTTAGACCTTGGAGCAACAAACGAATGCTTCTTCTTGGAATTACCAGTAGTGGTCGGTTTCTGTGAATGCCGAGATAAATTCTTACCTTTAGCACTCTTAGCGTTCACAGAGACTGATTTATCAACGAAAGCTTTCGTTGATTTTGCACTGTTCACAGGCTTACTGGTTTTTCTTAAAGTTTTCTTCACAAATGATGAATGGTTGGGAAGTTTTGTTTTAAACGCTGGGAGTCTGCGGGCTAATTGCATATTAAGATGATCATAAAGTCCTGGAACTTCAGACATCCCCTTTTGTAGACAGTGAGGATTCTTATAACCGATTCCCCATCTCTCTATCTCCTCTTTGGGTTTGTTCAGAAAAATAGTTTGTTCAGTTTGACCCATTTTATACAACTTCTCTTCCAAACTTTTTAGTTTTCCGAGTAAAGAAAAGTTTTCTTTTGTACAAGAAGCATGCAACTTTTTAAGAACATAAATATCTATCTCACTCTTTAGAAGTTGAGACTTAAGATCAGAATTCTATTTTAGAATTATTGTCTTTTCCTTAGCGTTGGTGTCATTATCTTTATGTAAAACCTCAATTAATACTTTCTTCTCAGCAATTTCATTGCTAAGTTTCTGTATCAACTGGTTTTTGTCTGTCATGACACCATTATCTTGCTTAAGATTAGATTCTAACTCTCTTTGTTTCATACTCATGGCATGCATTTTATTCATGAATTCCAAATCAGATAGATTACATACCTCCTCTTCTTCATTGTCAGAATCAGCTTCAGCATCTGATTCTATCTTGCCCATCAAGCACATGTTGACGGCTTCTTCTTTATTTTCATCATCTGAGTGATCGAGCCAGTATTCGTCCTCAGCCATCAATGCCTTGCCTGCCTCTTGTTGTTTTGCAAGAAGCATCTTGTTCTTGTAATAGTCTAAATTTCTGACTTTAGATCTGCGGCAGTCTTTGGCAAAGTGACTTGGTTTGCCACAGTTGTAGCATGTAGGCGGTTCTGGCTGACTTGATCCTTCAGCTTTCAATTTCCTTTCTTCTGGCCTCCTCTCCTCAATCCTTTTTCCTTCTGACTGAAACCTTCTCTCTTCCGGTTTCCTCTCCTCTGATCTTCTCCCATCAAATCTCTTCCCTTCGTATCTGCTACCTTCAATCCTTTCTTTATGAATGTAGTTGTTCGGACCAGATGAATATCTCTGATTATTTGATGTTGGCTTAGTGTAGAACCTTTTCTGAAAGGCATTAGTCAGCATCATCATTGCTTGTTTCAGCTGATCATTTTCATCTGATCCTGAGTTTGCACAACCTTCATTTTCTTCATCTGATTCATATACAGTCGCCTTGTTCTTCTTCTTTCTGACTACAAGGGCGACTGTGTCTTCAACTACCTTTCCTCTCTGTCTCTTCTCATCCAGAATTTCATCCACCTCTTCTTCATTCTGACGGAGGGTTTCATACACCTCGTGAAGTGGAATCTCATTCAGGTCTTTAATCTGCTTCATCTGACGAGCAAATCTTTTTGATTCAGGTTGAAGAATACTAAGGAATTTGATATTCAGCTCATTTTGAGATTTGTGAACTTTGTTCTTGCTAAGTTCATTCAACAATGTCACAAACCTGTCATAGGTTTCTTCTAAGGTTTCTCCCACCCTGCCTCTAAATTCTTCATAGTTATTTAGGCAGTTGGAGATCTTCAGCTGATTTCAAAATTTTGAACCCAACATCATTTTCTCGAGCTGATCCCACATTTCTTTACATGAAGCCTTGTAACTGTCAATCTTGACGTATATTTCATTTGGGATCCCCTGTAAGATGCATGACTTTGATAGTTTGTCGCCTTTGGCTCTTCTGAGGTTATCATCTTGTAGCTCGTGATACTTCAGTTCAACCTGAGTAGGCACGTTATCAATTACACGAGTCGTCATTGGTGGTGTCATATTCCCTTCTTCAATAGATATTCTGATATAATCACCCAGCTCGTGTCTATCAATGAAGTTTAGAAACCTATCCTTCCACTGTTCGTATTCTCCTTTGAAGAGAACTGGTGGCTTGGTGTCAGTTCCTATTGCAAGGGCTTCTCTGGATGTCATCCTGTATTGAATAAGAGAAAAAAAACTTGACAGATATGATCGTTAACTTAGGTAAAATTTGATCACACAAGAAATTTTGTCCCCCTAGGCAGACTTAGCACGGGGGTCCCGCCCCTAGAGAAAAAATTTATGACAATTAAAGACCCTATTATAGTTTCGAAAAAATCTCAGAAAAAAAAATTATAAGTCTGGTTTGCGTTTCAAGGTTTGTGTGTTAAATGGGGTGCGCAAACTGAGGTTTGCGTGTCTAGTGGGAAGCGCAAGGTTGAGGTTTGCGGGTCTGACTTGGAACGAGGTGTGCGTCTCTGAGCTTTGAACCGAGAAGTTGAGGAATGCGGGTGCTTTGGGACCCGAGTTTGAGGAATGCGGGTGCTTGAGGACCCGAGTTTGAGGAATGCGGGTGCTTGAGGACCCGAGTAGTTGAGGAATGCGGGTGCTTGAGGACCCGAGTTTGAGGAATGCGGGTGCTTGAGGACCCGAGTTTGAGGAATGCGGGTGCTTTTTCCTCTGGAATGCGGGTGTTCGACCTGAACTTGCAAAATTCGTCTAAATCTTTGTTCCTGTAACGATTAGCACAACCAAACACTACCAATGTGTCTAGAATCACTTCTAGAACTGAATGTAAGCACTCGATCTCACTAAAACACTCTTCTTCGAAATAAGATCGATGGCACAGTAACTTACCCACTTCGACTGTTTTCACTTAAAATCACCAAATTGGAACTCGATTTAAGCTTAATAATGAAATCAAATAGCAACAACTCGATCTAGCATGTAGTACGATCACAACCTGATCGATTCTAACACCTAAAACAGTCAAAACCACAAAATCGAATTTGGTTCAAGAACACAGAGTCGATTTTCTCTAAAACTTGTTTTGATCTTAATCAGGCTCTGATACCAATTGTCGGTCCAACAATACTTATCAAGTTTATAGAAACAACGACACAATAACGATTACCAACCTGTATTGAATATATCAAACGATTACAAGGTTGATCGATTAAGCTTTTGATGTGTTCTCTATGTTTTCTCTCAAATACACCTTGATGTGTGTGTTTGTGTGTGTGATCTATGATCTGATGTATGAGAGATTGAGAGATACACTTAGATAATATCTAGAATAGATATTATCTAAATTCAATCTACCTAACAACTTGCAAGAGCAAGTTGTAGTATTAAACTAATATAACTACATAATATCTAACAAATAGATATTATGTCTAACTAAGTTAATATATAACTAACTAAGTTAACTAAGTTAACTAATATCTAACATACTAGATATTAAGTTAACTTTTACAATAATAAACAAATACATTGATTACATTGACATTTATTACAAATAGACATAGACTTTTATATCGAGAGTCGACGTTCCGGCTTTAGCTTCAGATTGCGATCTTTAGTTTGGATGATCTTGAATCCAATGAGACTGTGTCTTAACACACACATTTTGAATTTAGTAGATGCTTCAGATAATTGACTTTGAATTGCAGTCTTTTCTTTACCAAAGGTATCAATGTTTTTGTTTAAAGTCTCAATAAATGCAGTCTTCTCAACAATAACATTGTTGAGTTAGTATTGCTTGGTTTTTCTTTTCAATGACACCTTTTTTGCGTTTAAGTTTAGACTGCAAATCATGAAGTTCAACCATCATGGAATGCATTTGTGAAAGAAAATCAAATTCAATCATATCGTTTACCTTATCATGATCCTCCTCATCGGAATCTTTCTCAGCTATCTTCTGTCCCATGAAGCACATATGGGCAGTCTCTTTCTTCTCACTTTCAGACTCAGAAAAATCAATCCAATGATTGTCTTCAGCCATTAGAGCTTTGTCTGCCTCTTTTTGCTTTGCCAGGAGCATCTTGTTCTTGTAAAAGTCAAAATTCTTTACTTTAGACTTCCGACAATCTTTGGCAAAGTGACCATTTCTTCCACAGTTATAGCACTTAACTGGTTCATCAACTTTCTTTTGCTCATACCGATTCACATATCTTTTCTCTTCCGACTTCTTGTCCTCAAATCTCTTGCCTTCTACTCTTTCTTTATGCTCATAAAGCCTGGATCCTGATGAATACCTTTGACTATTTGACCCAGGCTTCTAGTAAAACTTCTTCTGGAAGGCCCTGGTCAATAACAGCATTGATTACTTCAAGTTCTCTCCATCATCAGATTCAGAACCATCACTCTCTTCTTCCTCAGACTCAGAAATAACCACTTTCTTCTTCTTCAAACTAACTGATTTCTTCTCTTTTCTTTTGACTACCAAGGAAACAGGATCCACCACCGCTTTATCCACTTTCATTTTCTTCGCTCTTATCTCATCCACTTCTTCTTCATTTTGGCGAAGAATCTCGTAAACCTCATGCAATGGTATCTCATTGAGATCTTTCAATTGTTTCATCTGACGGGTAAATCTCTTCCATTCAGGTTGTAGTATGCTTAGAAACTTCACCTTTGTCTCTATCTGAGATTTCTTCACTCTGTTCTTGCTTAGTTCATTTAGAAGTGTGACAAATTTTTCATATGTTTTCTCTAAGCTCTCACCTTCCTTAGCTTTAAACTCTTCATAGTTATTCAGACAATTTGACACCTTCAACTGATTGCCTACTTTGGATCCCATCATCATCTTTTCAAGCTGATCCCACATCTGTTTGCCGGTAGCTTTGTAGCTGTCAATCTTTACATATATTTCATTCGGAATTCCTTGAAGTAGAAAAGATTTTTCCAATCTATCAGCCTTGTTCCTCTTCTTATGTTTATTAGTATACTCTTCAAAACCAATAACATACTCTTTTGTAACCACTTATTCTTCTTCTTCTTATGTAGTGAGAAGCTTTGTTGGGGGTTTCATCAAACCTTCTTCTAAAGATTTTCTGATATAATCTCCAATCTCATTCCTGTCAATGAAATTTAAAAATTTGTCCTTCCACTGTTGATACTCTCCCTTGAAAAGGTACCGGTGGTTTAACATCAGTTCCTATGGCCAAAGCATCTCTTGAAGTCATCTTGAAAGTTGCACTGATCTTTAAACACAAAATCAAAAATTTTCCAAAACTAGAAAATAGTCAAAAAATTGACTAAGGGGGCGTTTGGTTCGCAGATTCTGATGGAATCTGATGGAATTGGAATGTCCAATTCCTTTGACCAAATTCAATTCCCTTGTTTGGTTCATTCTTTTCTATGGAAGGAATGTGTGAATTCCACCAAATTCCACAAATGAAGGATTTGAGCATTCCATCCTAAAACCCAAGGATTTCAATGGAATGGAATCTTATATTTTGATAATTCCAAATTTACCCTTTACTCCAAACTAAACCCTACTAATATTGATTATCAGCAAACACCAACTATCTCTCTCATCTCTATATCCCTCTCTCTCCTCTCTTTGCTCTCGCTATCTCTCTCCTCTCTCTCTCTTCCCTCTCTCTCTCTCCTCTCTCTCTCCTCTCTTCATCTCTCCTCTCTCTCCTCCCTCTCTCCTCCCTCTCTCTCATATCTCTCTCTTCCCTCTCTCTCCTCTCTCTATCTCTCCCTATATCCTCTATCTCTCCTCCACTCTCTCTCTCTTCTCTCTCTCTCTCCCTCTCTCTCCTCTCTTTCCTCTCTCTTTCTCTTCCCTCTCTCTTTATCTCTCCTCTCTCTCTCCTCTCTCTTTCTCTCTCCTCTCTCTTTCTCTCTCCTCTCTCTCCCCTCCACTCTATCCTCTCGCTCTCCTCTCTCTCTTCCTCTCTCCTCCACTCTCTCCTCTCCCTCTCTCCTCCTCTCCCTCTCCCTCTCCCTCTCCCTCTCTCTCCTCACTCTCTCGGCATCATTCATGTGCTAAAATAATAAAAACAATTTTTGTTAAAAATTAAACTATTTAATGACTATTTTATTAAAGTAATTTTTGTTTAAAAAATTAAAATAATCAAAAAGGGTATTTTGGTCATTTACCAAAATTCCATTCCAATTCCGAAGCTACAATCTGTGAACCAAACAGAAAAATTCCAATTCATTTAACAGATTCCATTCCAATTCTGTCAACCAAATAGGTGATCAAACCTGACAACATTCCATTCCAATTCCATCAAAGTCAAATTCCTTTGACAGATTCCATTCCATCCAAAAACATTCTGCGAACCAAACGCCCCCTAAGTATAGATTTCTCACGTCACAAAGGTCACTTTCCGCACCACACTGGATGATCTTTTCGCACACAGAACAAAATTCGCACACCAAAAGATACGAAAACCAAGCTTTTCGCATGCTACGTGATGCGAGTTCTGTCTTTTTGCACGTAGAATGATGCGAAATCTGTCTTTTCGCACGTAGTAGGATGCGAAATCTTCACTTGCAAATTCAAAGAACACCAACTTTTCGCAGAATTATGTTGTACGAATTGTGGACTTAGACAATTTTTCAAAAACTCCACTTTTCGTAACATAATATTGTGCGAAATATGGACTTAGAAAATTTCAACAAGCTTCAACGTGCGGATTCTGAAGCTTTTCGCATGTCAAAGAAAAAGAACAGTAGCTTTTCGCAGACTGTTGTGTGCGAAATCGGAGCTTTTTGTACACAACTATATGTGAATTCTAGTCTTTTCGCACAAGCCTTATGCGAATTCTATCCTTTCAAAATTTTCAACAACAACGACTTGCGAATTGTTTCACTTTTCCTACAAAGGCTCTGTGAGTTCTTCAGATTTGAGGCTTGCGAATTCTGAAGATCTTGCGAGTTCTTCAGTTGTCGACTTCGAAAATACCAAAAACAGTCCAAATTCGATCCAAAACTTAGAAATTGATCCTGATACTTTGCCAATTTGCTCTAGATCACTTTTCGAACAGGTTACAAACACTCAATTTCAACAAAAAATACAACTCGATGTCAAGAACAGTACGTACAGACTTCGAACAATATTTCGATACAAATTCAAATTCACACAAAACAGTTGTGAATTAAACAATCTAATCACACAAAACCTATTATATATCAAAATTCGAGTACAATACAAACAAATTTCGAATTAAAATACCACAAAATCACACAAATCGATCCTGGAACAGTGCAGTCTGCGAGTTCTTGATGTTCGACCAAAACTTTCAGATTCTTGATTAAATTTCTGAATTGTGCTTGCTCTGATACCAATTGTGTGTCCCTATCTATGTGCAAATCAAGATGAACAACAACAATTCAATGCAAATAGCCATGTGTATTGATCTTCAATATGAACGGATTTACAATCTCTCTCACATAGAATATTTCTCTCTAAATGTATCTCTATCAAGGAACCTAATGATTCTACAAACATAAAATCTATTTATACCTCCTAGTTACAACAAGGAACAAAACATAACAAGCTAACTAATACAAACTAACTCTTTGAATAGCTTTGCCTTTGACTTTCCCTTTAATAGATGTTTGGACTTTGAAGACTTTGACTTGGCCTTTGACTTTCAATTCCAATGATCTTGGATCCAACATTTATGCACTAACATCCTCGTCTCACCAGAACCTCCTAAAGCATTCTTTTCTACCATCTTGTGTCTACGGTTCGCCGCATCCCATTCTTCCATCATCTTGACTATCAACTCACGTTGTTGGTCTATGACGACTTCCATCATTCAGACCATCTGGGTCATCATCTTGACTTGAGGATTGATCTTTTGGATTACTAGGTTCGAACACTCTAGATTTACCTGTGGCACATGTTTAACTCAAGCGCCCAACAATGGTGGTAGTGGAGGTGGTATAGTATTATTCAGATGTCTAGTCTATTCGAGAGTAGTAATATTCCCTTCTTGCCCGTCCTCCTGATTTAACTGCTGACTTCGGGTGTTTACCATCCTAATTTGTCATACCCCTGACAAACATTACATGTTAATTCTTTACAAGATTAACAAACTAATTCACACTAAGAGTTATCAACTATTGTAATAATAGTAATTCAAAGCATGTCCAAGTAACAATAGATTCATAATAACATTGGCAAATGAGATTCTGAATGTATCACACATGAAGATCCTCATTACTATCATCATAATTTTCAATAACAGTGTTCCTGAAAATTCTAAAAGCTCTCCAACCCAAGCTCTCTAAAAATGTTATCCCGCTTGTATCTCTAAATGGCACTTCGAGCTCTTGGTTACTGGACCTTAGGCCTATCTACACTAAGACCTGCTAAACATGTCAATAAGAAGAAATGTTAGGCTTAACGTCTGGTGTGTTCAAACTGTTTATCCAGTGTTACAAATCATATATAAAGAAATGGATCTCAATATGGGTTTGCCTTTCTTGGGAAAGAGGTTAACTTGCAACAAGGCATATTATTAATCAAATTATTTTGCGGTAACGGGGGAGAACCAATTTCCATCATGTGGCGGAGCACTAAGTAGGCCTCATCGAGATGTTGACAAGTAGTTCACCATAGGCATACAAGCTTTGAAACTTACTTCTTTGGGCTAAGATAAGAACATCAAAACTTCTTACTTAGATTTCCAAGTTACAAGATGAGAACATCAAAACTCCTCACTTGTTGAAGTCAAAGATTCTAAGGTGAGAACATCAAGACTCCTCATTGTCCCAAACCTGTGACATCAAGAAGAAAACATCAAAACTCCTCTCTTGATGGTGTAAAAGTGATGCATATGGATCCAATGCAAGAAGACACAATTTATATCATAATTATACTTAGACATATAACAAGTATCACTTAGGTCCATTAAATACCCAACTATATTGTAATGACTTAATCATTAAATTCTAGCCAGCAATAAGAAAATATATCATTTTCCAAACAAGTGTGAAATTGAACTCATAACATCTACGAGTTCATAAGGTTCTTCAAATATTTAACCCAGATTATGTCACAATCAAGTAAATTCAATTAAGATATTCAATTAGAATCAAAATCTAATAACAATGATTTATCAAAGTCACAAGTATATTCATGAGAAAGAATTTACAATACTTGACATGGAAATTATGAGAGTTAACTAGAAATAAAAAGAACACAAACTATATATACCCCAAGGGTATTACAAGACAAGCCCTTAAACTTTTATACAACCGTAACATTCTCCCCCTTTGTATCAAAGTGACATAAGCACTCAACCAGCATGAATATATCTCAATCTGATTTCAAACAGGCATTCAAAATTTCTCAAGACATCTCTGAAAGTCCAGTTCCAAGCTCACACAATTGTACACAAAATTATAGGAATCAATCTTTTATTGATAGATCAATCATTACATCAACTCCATAAATCCATATACCTATTTGTTGCATTTTCTCTCTCTAGAATCCGTATATCTCTCTATGTTCACATGTACGTACTCTCAATTCACACTCCCAAACACAAAGACAAAAACTATTTATATGTGGTCAACATGACCTTTCAAGCAACTAAACATAAGTCAAACACATTGACTTTGACATACAACAAAACCCTTACACTTTGACCCCTCATTTAATCTTGAATACAATATTGACTTAACAATCTCCCCCTTTGGATTCAAGATTAAAAAAAAATTGACAATAATCTTCAGTTCGCCTTCTTGTTGCAAAATCTTCAAAATGAAATCTTTAACAGCTTCAAATCTTTAATAATCTCTCTCTTTTGAAAGTCTTTTCATCACGAATACTTTGACAATATTCACAGACTTTAAATCTTCAAAACTTTGACACTTTCTTTAATCTCCCTTTTTGTTCACAAATATGCAATAAATTTCCAGATAATCTCGTCAACATGATAATCATCAGACTTTGCTTTGACTTTCTCCGCTTTACATCTTTCTCTTCCTTTTTGATAAACATCAACCTGACTTTGAAATCATGAAATATCTCCCCCTTTTTGATGAATTATGAGAAATCAGAATCATCAAAACATTTCAAAGTCAGCACTGTCTTTGAAAATATCTCTCCTTCTTTAGTAAAATAAGCACAATCTTCATGAGATAGAGACAATCTCCCCCAAAGAGAATATGAACTACGTCTGATCTGATATGAACATTATGTCGTCAATTCATAAATGTATTCATCCGAATCTTTTCAAATTCAGACAAATTAAGAGTGGTAACCCTGAATCAACAGATGAATCAGTTATCATGCCTGTCAGTAGCACAGGGCCACTGTGTACAACAAATGCACATTGGAAAGGAGCTTTTTGATGTTCACTCCCCCAGGGCTTCCATTCAATCATTGAAAAATCACAAAAGAATTTTATATGAATGTTATGACAAGAAAATGTATTCCTTGTGTGCTCGTGCAAGTGTAGCAATGATTGAAGCATTTAAAGCTTTAACAGGCTCAAAGTATGTAAACCAATGAGACAACAACAGTATTACATAAACTCAATATGCATGAGAAATGGTCGAAGGTGGGGCAACTTTCCTTCTTTTTCAATATCAACATCTTCCAAATGAAGATCTGATAGATTATGTCTTGCTTCCCCTTTAAAATTTGAAACATTCTTTTGTGGAGAAAAGAATGAGTAGCTGGTGGGGTTTTAATGCAAGAGTTGGCATGGGCTAGTTGCCTTTTTCAATGAAGTTCACGAAGGAATTGTGAAACAACAGATAATGTGGTTGCCCGGCTCAGAAAAAGTTTGGTGCATAGTTTATTATTCTTTTACTCTGATCTCTCACTCTCTTTCTTTTAAACATTTGAGCTCGCTTCTAACTAATCACTCTTTCACATTTTACCTCAACACACACCCACTCTCTATTCTTTTGACCCCTCTCCCCTCAATCAATCCGGATAACTTCTTGGGTAGGAAACACTGGTTAGCGTGAATCCATATAAGTCTTTTAAACTCACACATTGTGACCATGAAATTTTGTCCTAAAAGTAATATTGCTCAACAGTTTATCTTGACAGATAAGCACAAGATATCATTATCAGAAAAATGTATGTTCATTAAAAATAAGAAAGAGATTTGAGCATTTTGAACATTTAAGATCTCTCAAATCGATGAAATTGAATGAATGAAACGAATTCAAGTGAGGTGTTTTGAGAATCTGAAAATGATGCGATCAGATCAAATATCATGAAGAAAAATATATTAGGATATCAAAGACCGAATATTTGTTTATATGAACAAGATATAAACAATTTGACAATGAAAGCACAATTATTAAGAAATGACGTCATATTTTAAACAATGTAGAATTCAAATGGGAGTATTACCATCGAAAGATTTATCTTTTGAGACATGGTAATAACAAAGTCAATAAAAGTACTGAACCTATGTGTGTAAGAATACTTGATAGTATAAAGACAAGATAATACACAAGTATTGATCTTTTGGAAACACACGGTCAGTTAATCATGAAAGTAACGATATGAAAAACATTTAAAATCACACTTCGAAATTCATAAAAACGTTTGAGAACACGAAGTAGTTTGAACGTTTAAGAAAATATTTTTCGCATCCGAAAGTCGTTCTTCTTTCAAATATGATAGAGATTAAGATTCAGAATGATATACCTTCTATTATTCCCATAAATGAGTGTAAACAAGATGACAATGTCAATTCTCTCAATTCACAATTTTATTTCTATTCAAAATACGATTACAAAATTGCTCACTCAAACTTTCTCTCTCTACACAGAAACACGTATATCACTCTCTTATGCAGCTACTCGTACACCACAAATTCATATCCCTATTTAAACCAAGGGACAAACTCTCACACCACAAAGCACGCACAATACTACAAACGCGCACAAAACAGAAACACTTACAACACTACTTTGACTTTGACTTTGCTTGAGAGTTGACTTTTGAGCTTTGACTTTGCTTGAACTTTGATCTTCAGTCTTCATGATCTTGTATCCAACCAATATGTGCACTAACAATCTCCCCTTTTGGATTTAAGATCATCTCTAAAAAATTTGCAATACAATCTCCCTCTTTAAGCTCAAAAAATTACAATCTCCTCAATTGTAGAACTTTAGCAAAATAGTCTTCACAATTTTCTGTATTCTCCCCAACGTCTGTCTTCAAAAATATTAACAATCTCCCCCAAAGATGGTTAGAAACCTCTTTCAAACACTGGAAAGAAATTATCTTCAAAATTAGCTCTGTTTGTTTTAACAGATTATCTTCAAAGAAAACTTCAGTAAAATCTGCTTGCTTTCAGAAATCTTTGAATTTATCTCTTTCAGCTTTCAACAATTCTTCAACTTGACATAAATTTCTCCTTTAAGCTCTAAACTTTCTTTAACAGACCACATTTCTTGAAAATCTCTCCCTTCTTTAACATTTCTTGATATTGTCTCCCCCTTTTGATGATTGGAGCATTGAAATCATCAAAACTTTGCAAGAAATATCTGTCATAATTCTGATATGACCACTAATCTTTCACTAGAGCCTCTGATTATCTGTCGATCCAAAGAATATATTCATCTGAATCTTTCCAAATTCAGACAAATTATGAGTGAAACACCTGAATCAACAAATGAATCAGTTAGAAGTTCCTGTCAGTAACATAAAGTCATTGTGTGTAACGAATGCACATTGGAAAAGAGCATTTTGATGTTCACTCCCCCAGGTCTTCCATTCAATCATCGAAATACCACAAAGGAATTTATATGAACGTTATGACAAGAAAACATATTCCTTGTGTGTTCGTGCAAGTGTTTGAAAGAATTAAGAACAGATGATTGCTTTTAATAGGCTCAAAATTGGGTAAACCATTGAGATAACAACAGTTAAACACAGACTCGATTGTGCATGATCGAAGTGCGAAGGTGGGGCAGACTTCCTTCTTTTTCAATATCCAGATTTTCCAAATGAAAATCAGATAGATTATGTGTTGCGTGTCACACCCCGCTAAAGCGGAAACACGGAACATGACAGTTCGATAGACATAGCTTTAGGATACAAAAAGAAATACCACCATACATTCAACCATTGTTTACACAAGTTCCAAAAGTTTACATTCCTATTACATCTTCAAAGTTGAAGTACAAAAATCTCTATTATAAAAGTATTGCATGCGGTTTACACAAGAGATAAACTTTAATCGTTTCCATGTACCTTCTTGTTCCCTGAAAAGCATGTTCAAAATATGGTCAACTACGAGAGTTGGTGAGTTCACAGGTTTTTAAATATGCACAAGTCAAGTTTATATGCAACCTGTCTTTGAAAATCATACGCATAAACCAAACTTCAATTCATTGATTCATGAGTATCATAATTTAGCTTATATGACAAGAGGTATGCATTGATACAACCACGTTGAGCCACTACTAAACCTTTCCGGACCAAATCAACGCCCCATGATCTACCTCAGAGGTGGGCTTTAACCACATGTGTAGTCATATTTCTCTAGTACAGTGCACCCCTACTCGTCAGTATAAGGTGGGCTTGTCAGACCAAATAGCGCTATCCACTAATACTATAGGCCCATTTCTGGGTTAACTAGTAGTGTACCCGGGGACTTAACTATTTTTAAAACTCAACATATCATTGGCATACATGTCATATAACTTCTACACCAACCGCTTTACAACAAAGCCTCATAAATTTCAATACATAACGCTTTATATCAAAGTCTCATGAATCTTTAAATATTCAATTTTTAACATGCTTTTCACCCCAAGTTCAATCAAAACAATAAAAGTGGGGCTGTGAATACTCACCTCGAATAATGACGCAAGATAAGCAATATCAATTTCCCCTAGCTCAGAGCTTCTAAATTCCTATAGAGGAAGAGGCACAAAGAGTGCTAAATGTCAAATCCAGCCCTTAAGCCTAACTAACCAATCCCACGTCTTATAAAATGCCAATGTATGTATTTTTATTGTCAAAATAAGAATTGATGATCATTATAACATTCTTATACCATAATACATAAATTTGAGGTTTTTAGAACCATCTTTCTGGATTTCAGCACTTGCTGTCCAGAAATTGTAACCACATAATGGCTTTCAAAATACAACCTCCCAATTGACAATCCTAACCATTTTTTTATAAGAGCTAAAATACTGAATTAAGAACTCTAAGGTAAAGTTTCATGAATTTTGGAAGTGTTTTGATGCCCCAAATAATTTCTACAAAACAGTAGGTTACTGATTTTTGAATCAGTTGCGCACTTCTGTTGTGGCATGCTTTTGGAGGATCAAAACTCAACATAATTCAGTGATCCATATATTGATGCAAATCTAACTCAAAAATATACTATATGAAAAAGAATTCACCTCATATAGATGATTTATGAGGGAGTTATGGTCGTTAGAAGTAGGGTGTACTAATCTGTCAGCTTGGGAGAGATTGCACAATTTTCTTCTAAAATACATTTGAATGACCAAAACCTCATAATTTTTAGTGATTCTTGATTCATTTGAAAACTATCTCATCAAATTAGTGTATGAAAGCAAAAAGCCCAAATTTCATGGAGTAAATATTGAGATACATAGCTTGGAAGTGGAAGTTCCATTCTTGACAGCAAGCTGTGTAGAACAAGGTTTTTGTATTAAGCAATAAGAGGTCCATTTTCCATAGTTTCTTGTGAAACCAATTGGATTTAAACCATTTTTCACTAAATAATGATCTATGAATAAAAACATACACCTTGGACACATTTATAACTACAAAATTTCATCCAAAGTGAGTTGCATGAGACAAAGAACACTAAATAAGTGATTTTTCATCACTTATCAATTTTCAAGACTCTTAATCACACAAGATTGAATAATCTTATCATAAGAGTTTGTTTAAACTTGAAATTACTACTAAAATGTTGAGTATAAACCAACTAAAACATCAAAATTTTCGTACACAAAGTTGCACCCATGATAAAATTGACATAATCAACAAGAGACTCAAATATTTCACTTTTTAACTTGGTTTTTCATGGAAGATCATCTTATGGCATCATTTTATGAATGTTTTATTCATAAATGATGTCCATTTCACTTCTAAAACCATAAATAAAATATTTCTACACATGCATGAAGATTTTTATAAAGTTCAAAACAATAAACTTGAATAAAACTTGAAGAAATGAAGTAATAGGGTTTTTACCTTGTGTAGATGATGAAATAACTTGGAAATCTTCAATAATCTTGATGATTTGATCTTAAAAATCTTTAATTTGCTGGAAACTTTTGTGTTCTTGATGGTGTTTTGGATGAAGAAATCGAAAATGAGAGAGAGAGAGAGAGAGAGAGAGAATGAGGAGGTGAAAAGTTGATATCTAAATTTTGAGAGTTGAAATGAGCTTTCAAATAAAAAAAATTAAAAAGAGAGGGAGAGGGTGGAGGGCCGGCCATGGCCTCTCCAAGCCCATTTCAAAAAAAATTACTTTAAAAGAATACAACATAAACTCTCAAATAAAACAGATAAATTGAGAACCGACAATTTATAAATTCTCAATTCTCTCTAAATTGAGTAAATTTTTACAAATAATTATATTTTTACCTAAATAATATAAACCTCATTATTTTAGGTATTTTAGACATGTGACATAATATTTGGCATTTTATGGGACGTTTTAGTCAGTTACTGATCCGAACCGGGCTTTCTAAACGACTACTGAAATATTTCGGGAAAAATTATAATCTAACCAATCTAATTAGATTCTAGAGAAGTAAATTCTATGAACTATTCTCTAATATCTTAAAGGATTCTAACCTTGAAGATTTTGATTTCTGACGGATGTCACATTGCGTCCCCTTGAAAATATTGAAACATTTTCTTGTTGAGAAGAAAATGAGTAGCTGGTGGGGTTTTTATCAAGAGTTGGCATGTGCTAGTTTCCTGTTTCAATAATGTTCACGAAGAATTGTGAAACACTAGTAATGTGGCTGCCCGACTCAGAAAAAGTTGTTGCAGAGTTTGATATTCTTTTACTCTGTTCTCTCACCCTCTTTCTTTTTAATCATTGAACTCACTTCTAACCAAACTCTCTTTTCCATTTTACTTCATCACTCAACCCACACTCAGTATTTTGTCTTCTCACTCTTCGATCACTCAAGGATTAACTTCTTAGGTAGGAAACACTGGTTAACGTGAATCCATAGAAGTTTCATTTAAGTTCTCACAATGAACCCATGTTTTCCTAAAAGATCATGTTGCTCAACGAGTTCTTGGCAATGAAGCACAAAATACCATAGTCAGTGTTTGTATGCTTCACATTATCAATGTCTGAGCTTTTGAACATTTAAAATTTCTCAAAACAATGAAATTAAACAACTGAAACGAATTCAAGTGAAGTGTTTTGAGAATCTGACAATGATATAATCAGATCAAACAAAAATGATATAGCAATTAAGGCTTATGTCAGCAAAAACTGGATTTTGTCTATATGAAACAATATATAGACATTCTTGAAAGAAGCGTTTCGAAATGAAATCACGCTCAAACTTCTTTGAATTTCAATCGGGGTGTATCACCATCGAAAAATTTGTTCAGTTTGAGACATGGTGATAACATATTCAACAAAAATTAAACCGGTGTGTGTGTGAATACTTGAAAGTATATGGAAAAGACAATACACAAATATTAATCTTTGGAAACACATGGTTTATACATCATTGAAGTACAATTAACATGAAAACACTTAAAATCACACTTCTAAATTCATGAAATCGTGTTAAGAACAAGAAGTGGTTTGAACATTTAAGAACACGTTTTCATATCTGAAAGTTGTCCATCTTTCAGGCATGTATGAGATTAAGAGTAGAAATAAACCTTTTGCACAGTATTAAATCTCATCAAGTCAGCTCTAAGTCATAAAGGATATGATCGTTTAAGCTTCCTCTCAATTCTGCAAAAGTCACAAAGTCGTCAAAGTGCAAAGCTTTATTCACAACATTTATTGAAAAGTAAATGACAGAAAGCAATAAAACTTTGAATGTACGAGTTCTGATCAGATATAATCAGAAGTCATAGTCCATACTCCTTGTCTTTTAACTCCCCCTGCAAAAATGCATCAACAAAAATAACAATGATATACATATGCAAAAATATAAACTCCCCCTCAAATGAATGTAGATCATCTAATCATCTTCTCACACTCCCCCTGAGATCATGAACAAATGTTAAGTGCAGATATCTTTCAGATTAAAAATAAAGAAATGAAGAAAAATAACAATAACAAAAACTTTAGTAGGTAATCACCGATTATGTCTTGAGACTTAACATACCAAGTTTAGAAACGAGAAAATTAAATCTCTTTTCCTCGAGAGGCTTGGTAAATAAATCTGCAAGTTGATAATCAGTGTTTACAAAATAAAGTTCAATTGTACCTTTTTCGACATTATCTTTGATAAAATGATATCAAACATCTATGTGTTTGGTTTTCGTATGTTGAACAGGATTCGCAGATATGGCAATGGCACTCTTCGAATCACAGTATATCGGAATCTTGTCAAATTTGAAGCCATAATCTCGTAGTTGTGTCCTCATCCACAACACTTGAGAACAGCAACTCGCCACAGCGACGTATTCTGCCTCAGCTGTAGATGTGGATACACAAAGTTGTTTCTTTGATGCCCAACTTACGAGTTTATCGCCCAGAAATTGTATGTGACCCGATGTACTTTTCCTGTCAAGCATACAACCTGCATGATCTACATCTGAGTAGGTTGTCAGTTCAAAACTAGTATCCTTAGGATACCACGGACCAATATCTGCAGTGCCCTTGAGATACCTAAAAGTTCTTTTTACCGCAGACATATGGGATTCTTTAGGATTAGCCTGATATCTTGCACATAGACATGTAGATAACATAATATCTGGCCTACTAGACGTTAAATACATCAAAGAACCAATCATACCTCGTTAGGTTCTAACATCAACAACTTTTCCTGAAGGATCAGTGCCAATCTTAGATCCTGGTGCCATTGGGGTTCCAATAGGTGTACAATTTTCCATTTTGAATTTTCTAAGAATATTGAAAATGTACTTTGATTGATTAATGAAAATCCCTGTTGAAAATTGTTTGACTTGTAATCTGAGAAAGAATTTCATCTCTCCCATCATACTCAGCTGAAATCTTGACACCATGAGGTTAGAAAAATTCTTACAGTATTTTGGATTTGTTGGGCCAAATATGATGTCATCCACATATATCTGAATTAATATGATATCAGCTTTTTCCTTTTTAATAAACAAAGTAGTATCGATCTTACCTTTCGTGAAACCCGACTTGACTAGGAATTTAGATAAAACTTTGTACCAGGCACGAGGTGCTTGTTTTAGATCGTAAAGTGCTTTGTCAAGAATGTAGACGTGACTCGGTTTTTCTTGATTGGCAAAGCCTTCAGGCTGTGAGACGTAGACTTCCTTCTTTAGAATGTCGTTGAGAAAGGTTGTCTTCACGTCCATCTGGTAGACGGTGAAGTTCTTGTGGGCAGCATATGCAAGAAGCATTCTAATCGCTTCGATGCGTGCCACTGGAGCGTAAGTCTCGTCGTAGTTAATTCCTTCCTCTTGCTGGTATCCCTTAGTGACAAGTCTTGCTTTGTTTCTGATTACGATACCATCTTCGTCCTTTTTATTCTTGAATACCCATTTTGTACCAATTATTGATTTACCTTCAGGTCTTGGTACTAGTCTCCAGACTTTTAATGCTTCGAACTGGTTCAACTCCTCTTGCATTGCAGGCACCTAATCCGAGTCAGCTAGAGCTTCAGATACACGAGTTGGCTCTATCTTGCTCAGAAATGAGTCATGCATACACATATTTAATGTAGCAGACCTAGTTTGCGCCGGTTTCGTTGGATCTCCAATAATTTGGCTTATCGAGTGCTCTTTGGTCCACCTATGTTCATGAGGGGGTGGATTTGATATAGATTGATCATGATTATCATCTAGAAATCCACTTTCAGCTTCATCAGTTTGCTCAGGAATTGATGGGTGTACAGTTGAAGTTTCTTATGTTGAAGCTTCAGTTGGGACAATAGTTTCTGACTGTTGATTTGTCGTTACAGTACAACCAACGGATTCAGCAACTTTTGGCTTGTCATTAACATTCATAGCTTCAACTGTTGGAGTAGGTGTTTGGATTGGAATCTCTTGCTGAATCGGGGAATCTGATTCAGTAGATATGTTTGAAGTGGTTGGTTGATTTCTTCGTGAATCTTCTGATCTGTCAACCACAACAGGTTTAGACACTTTAGTTCCAAGAAATTCATCATAAAACAATTCAAACAAAAGATCTAAATCAGATAAATGAGATGTCGATGATGACACTTCATCTGATTTAGTAGCTTTAGGCACAGGTTTTGGACTGGTTTGTCCAGAAGCTAGTACACCAGTTGTGACGGGTTCTGAACCGCTTTGTTCAGAAGCCAACTCCTCGTCAAATGTTACATTTATGCTCTCTATCACGATCTTTGACTTCTTTAGATACACCCGGTAGGCAGCAGATGTTTGAGAGTATCCAATGAAGATGCCTTCGTCAGCCTTTGGTCCGAACTTATTCAAGCTCTCTCTGTCATTTAATACGAAGCACCTACATCCAAAAATATGAAAATGTTTAATGCTAGGTGTACGGTTATTTATCAAAGCATATGGAATTTTACCAAATCGGCGGTGTATTATGGATCGATTCTGCGTGTAGCAAGCAGTCGATACAGCTTCATCCCAAAGAAACAGAGGTAGATCCAATTGACTTAGCATAGTATGAGCGTCCTCGACTAACATTTGATTACGTCTCTCTACTACTATGTTCTGTTATGGCGTTCTGGCAGCAGAATACTGATGTGTTATCTCGATCGATTCGAGATAATCTTCGACAGTTTTGTTCTTAAGTTCTGTGCCATTATCCGTTCGTAGAAGCTTGACATGCTTTTGCAGATTCACTTGGGTAGTCTTTAAGAATGTGATGATGACTTCGGGCGTCTCATCTTTTGATCTCAGAAATTTTACCCATGTGTATCGCGAGTAATCGTCCACAATAACTAGTACATACTTTTTTCCGTTAATGCTTTGCGTACGCATAGGACCACAAAGATCCATATGCAGCAGCTCAAGTGAAGAACCACTAGGTTTAGGCTTTGGCTTGTGAGGGGCTCTCTTCATCTTACCCTTCTCGCATGTGGCGCACATATGTTGTTTGACATATTTAAGCTCAGGAAGTCCTTTCACCAATTTTCCCGTGACCAGTTTGTTGATGTAACAAAAATTCAGGTGAGAAAGTCTTCGGTGCCATAACCAGCTTTGTTGCAGCGAGGCTTTTGACAGTAGACAAACCTCATTGTCAGTCTGGACTTTTGACAGATTAATCGTGTAGAGGTTAGACTTTCTCGTGCCAACCAATAGTTCCTTACCATCTTCAGTACGCACAGAACATCTCTTGGCCTTGAAATTTACCTCTAGATCTTTGTCACAGAACTGGCCAATGCTGAACAGGTTATGCCCTAATCCTTCAACATAGCTCACCTTCGTAATCGTCATGTTGTCTTGTATAACGTCACCATATCCCAAGATTGGTGAGAACTATTCATTGCCAAAACGTACAGTTCTGCAATATTTCTCTGTATAATTAGATAATAAATCTTTCCGCCCGGTCATATGCTTGGAGCAACCAGAATTCAAGTACCACATATGACGGGTCTGCACATGAGAAATTAGGGAACTACAACTTTAGGTACCCATTTAAATTTGGGTCCTACAGAGTTAGCACAAGATTTTGGCATCCATTTATATATGGACCCTTTGACCTTTTGAAAAACATTTGAAGCATTAGAATGATAAGAGTATACATGTTATGAGCCAAACCAATCATCAGAATATTGTCGAGACGCACAATCATTTCTTTTATAATTAGAAGACTTTCTAGTAGACGGAGATAATTGGAACAATTGCTTTATTGAATATTTCTTGTAAGAAGATACAAGTTTTTGTTTATTGAAAGCAATATTCTCAACTACATCAAAAGTACTAGAAGTTCCTCTATTACAAGTAGAATCAGAAAATGATTTAGCAGTCTCTTCAATCTTCTACTTCGGTCGCCATTCTGATTTAACTCCAGTCCTTTTCTTTCTCACATCTGAAACATTTGAAACTTTAGAGTTAGAACTGTGAGTTTTGAGAGATTGCTTTTTATTTGGCTTACCAGTGATGTTCTGTTTCTATGAATGCCTAGATTTCTTCTTTTTACCTTTGGCACTCTTGGAATTCACAGAAACTGGTTTATCAACTTTCGTTGATGTTTCACCTTTTTCATACACACTAGGTAACCCGAAATAGTTTATAATAAACTGTGAATGATCAGAAAGTTTATCATTAAAATCAAATTGACCAACACAGTCATCTAAATCATCTTTAGAGTTTAAGAAATCAAACTCTTCATTAAACAGATCAGAAATATCATCGGACTTTGAAGCTTTAGAAGATTTAGAAAAATCAGAATTTTTAAGCATAGTGGAGAACACAGTTTGTTCTAAATCCATCAAAATTCTTTCTTCGACTAGAGTATTCTCGAGTTTAGAAATTTTACTTTCCAACACGAAAGGAGGTACATAAATCTTACCTTCGATAGGCTTAGCCTCCAACTCTTTTGAAGAATAACTCTCAAAATAGTCATTAGAAAGGAATTTTGATTTATCAGAAGTATAACTATAATTCAACTTCTCATAGAGAAATGGAAGTTGCATTTTAGTTGTGTTCTTCCGTTTCTCTTTTTCTTTAGCTTCATCCTCTTCAGATAATTTGGTCCACTTAACTTTGAGTTCGGGGTATTGTGGTGCCAGTTTTAAAAATCTGATATCGTAAAGCGCGGGCACTTTTGAAATACCCTTTTTGAGGTAGTGTGGGTTCTCGTAACCAAGTCCCCAACACTCACTACTCTCTTTGGGTTTGTTTAGATGAATGGTTTGTTCAGTTTGACCCAACGTATACAGTTTCTCTTCCAAAACATTCACCTTTTCAGATAAAGACTTGTTTTCTTTTGAAAGAAATGAACACTTTTTAGTAATCTCTTTTGATTCAAATTGACACAGTTTATACTTTGAAGTAATTTCAGATAATTCATTGTGAAGTATAGTCCTTTCTTTTGCGTTGGTATCGATATTTTTATGTAAAGCTTCAATCAATATGTTCTTCTCAGTAAGATCCTTGCTAAGTTTCAGTATAGACTGTTTGTTTTCTTTAAAGATACCTTTCTCGCATTCATGTTTAGACTTTACTTCCTGGAGTTCAATCATCATAGCTTTCATAGCATTAAGAAAATCTGATTTAGACATATCACATACCTCTTCATTGTCTTCTTCCTCAGAATCAGCTTCAGCTTCCATCTCTGTTTTACCCATGAAGCACAGATGGGCTTTCTCTTCTTTCTCGTCTTCTTCCTCTGAATAATCAAGCCAGGACTCATCCTCAACCATGAGTGCCTTGCCAGCCTCCTGTTGCTTGGCCAAGAGCATCTTGTTCTTATAATACTCGGAGTTTCAGACTTTGGGCTTTCGGCAATATTTAGCAAAGTGTCCGAGTTTGCCACAGTTGTAGCACTTTATCGGTTCTGGATCTTTCTTCAGTTCAGCTCTGTACTTCTTCTCTACAGGCCTTGTCTCTTCTATTCTCTTTCCTTCAATCCTCTCCTTGTGTTCATAGTTTCGTGAGCCCGATGAATACCTCTGACTGTTCGAACCAGGCTTTTTGTAGAACTTCTTCTAAAAAGATTTAGTCAGCATGAGCATTGCCTGCTTTAAGTTCTCACAGTCATCAGAATCAGAATTATCTTCACTATCCGCCTCCTCAAACTCAGAAACTATCACTTTCTTCTTCTTCTTCAAACTTACAGACTTTTTCTTCACCACCAGGGCAATAGGATCAGAAACCACTCTTTCAGCCTTTTTCTTTTCGTCTTTTATCTCCTCCACCTCATCCTCGTTTTGCCTCAGAGTTTCATATACCTCGTGGAGTGGAATCTCGTTCAGATCTTTCATCTGCTTCATTTGTCTAGTGAACCTTTTCCACTCAGGCTGGAGGATGCTGAGAAACTTAACGTTAAGCTCAATCTGTGACTTCTTTACTTTGTTCTTACTGAGCTCGTTCAGTAAAGTCACAAATCTATCATATGTAGTCTCCAGAGTTTCACCCTCCTTGGCCTTGAACTCTTCATAGTTGTAAAGGCAGTTGGAGACTTTGAGTTGGTTTCCGATCTTTGATCCGAGCATCATCTTCTCTAACTCATCCCACATTTACTTGCCCGTGGCATTGTAGCTATCAATCTTTACATAGATCTCATTTGGGAGGGCTTATAGAATAAATGACTTTGCCAGTCTATCAGCTTTTACTCTTTTTCTCTACTCTTCAGTGTATTCCTCGGGTGGTAGTGGGTATTCTCTCTGTTCCTCTTCTCCAGGTTCTCCTACAGTATGAGTCTTTGTTGGAAGTTTCATGATTCCTTCCTTCAAAGATATTCTGATATAATCTCCCAAATCGTGTCTGTCAATAAAATATAGGAAACGATCTTTCCATTACTCGTACTCTCCTTTGAAGAGTATCGGTGGCTTTACATCTGTTCCGATCGCGAGAGCTTCTCGGGAAGTCATCTTTAGCTTTACACTGCTTTTTATGACCGTCAAAATTCAGAAATAAAGGTTGTATCTACAAAAATCAAACTTAGTCAAATTTCAGAAAATTCAGAAAAAATACTAAGTATAGAAAGTGCAAAACACATAAAAGAACACTTCGCGCAGAGACGTATATGCGTGTTTGAACTACGCGCACAAAGAAGGTCAAGAGAACTCCACTTCTCGCACACAGGATTGTACGAGTTTGTGGTTAGCGCAAGACACTGGATGCGTGAACTCAAGTTCGCGCACGATACAAGATGCGAGTTCCTTGTTCTCTCACAGAACTATGTGCGAGTTTTGAGGTTCGCGCAAGATACGTGCGAGTTCAAGACTTTGAATATTTTTCAAAAAATCAAGTTCTCGCTAAATGAAAACTCGCAAAAGCAGGGGCTTGCGAGTTTAGGACTTAGAAAATTTTGAGAAATTAAACTTCGCGCTAAATGAAAAATGCGCAGACCAACTTCTCGCATGACACCACGCAGACAAACTTCGTGCACGAAGAATAGAATGAACAGTAGAAACACACACGTTGTTTTATGCGTGTTTCTACTTCTCGCACAACTCAACTTGCAAGTTCTTCATGTTTTGCAAATTTTGTCTTCTGCGAGTTCTTCGGTTTATGCGAGTTCTTCACTTGCGTGTTCTTGAGATCTTGCGTGTTCTTTACTTTACGTCCAAAAACTCAAACTTTCCCACTGATTTCAACTCAACTCTTCACAAATTGATCTGAAACTTTGTAGATCACGTCGATTTCATGTCTTGAACAGGTTACAATCAAACGATTACAATCAAAAACATTAAAAATACATAATTGACCTTAACACAGTACGTATTCTAACTTCGAACACAAAATCCAACAAAATCAAAAAATCACACTGAAAAGTTGTGAATTTGACAAAGCAATTCAAACGTAATTTGTTCTAAACATCCAATCGAGTACAAACAAGTCAAACTCAGATCAAAAACATCACTAAATTGCAAAAATTGATTTTGAACAGTGTTCTTTCGAGTTCTTGAAATGTCGACCAAGATTCTTGAATTTTATCCAATTATTTCTAAATTCTTCTGCTCTGATACCAATTATTATTCCCAGAAATGAGTGTAAACAAGATGACAATGTCAATTCTCTCAATTCACAATTTTATTTCTATTCAAAATACGATTACAAAATTGCTCTCTCAAACTTTCTCTCTCTACACAGGAACACGTATATCACTCTCTTATGCAGCTACTCGTACACCACAGAGTCATATCCCTATTTAAACCAAGGGACAAACTCTCACACCACAAAGCACGCACACTACTACAAACGTGCACAAAACAGAAACACTTACAACACTACATACTTTGACTTTGACTTTGACTTTGACTTTTATTACAAAAGACTTTGACTTTGCTTGAGAGTTGACTTTGAGCTTTGACTTGCTTGAACTTTGATCTTCAATCTTCATGATCTTGTATCCAACCAATATGTGCAGTAACACCTTCAACGTAGAAATCTTAATTCCTCCTAAAATGAATATGTATCTATTATGCTCCCTTTGACAAAAACATCAGATACTCCCCCTTTGTATCTGTAAAAAGTCAAATTATTAGCAGAGAACAATATGAATATAACAATTAACATCATTTCTCTATTCTCCCTCTGAAAAATATGACAGTGAAAATTTAGTAACTCCCTCTCAAACAAATAATAAAAACTTCCTAATAAAGATGTTTCTTGTCATCATCCTTAAGAAGAAAAACACTTAAGTCCGGGTTATGAACAGAATTATCCAGAAGCCATCGTCAGAAATTGATAACCTAAAAAACAAGAAAGATTTTGATAATCACATAAAATGATTCCGCCTTCGTCAGTAAATCAGAATATAAGAAAATGTTCTAACTCCCCCTAGACAAATGTAAACACTAAGATCTACTCCCCCTAGAATCATGCAAGAGATGTTGTTAGAGCATAAATATGTTGGATACAAGATCATAGAAGACTGAAGATTGAAGTCAAAGCTGAAGTCAACTCTCAAGCATCAAAGTCAAAGTCTACTGTAAAAAAGTCAAAGTTAATTTGTATTTTGTGTTTTAGTTGTGTGAGAGTTTTGTGTTTTGCGCGTTTGTAATCTTGGTATAAATAGGTTTTAGGTGTGTTGTGCGTGTAACGTAAGTAGCAATTCATAAGTGTTGTAAGAGTTCCAGAGTTAGAGAGAGAGTTTTTGAGAGAACTTTGTAATTGAAATTTGTGATTAATTCAAATTGAGATTTGATGGAATTGATTGTCATCTTGTGATTACATTGTTATCTGGGATAACAATTGGTATCAGAGCACACAGAATTCAGAGATAAAATTGGATCTAATTCAAGATTTGTGATCGACAGTTTTCATGAACTCGCAAGTTCCTGTTCAGAATCAATTTTTGCAATTTCGTAATGTTTTTGATCTGTTTTTAGTTTCTTTGTAATTGATTGTTTGGTTAGAACAGTTTTCATTTGTATTGTTTTGTCTAATTCACTTGATTTAGAAGTGAATTTTGAGTTTTGGTTAAGTTTGAGTTCGAGTTTGATACGTACTGTTTCTTTAGATCGAATCTGTAATTTTGGTGTATGAGTTTGAAATCTTTGTACTGTAATCTGATCGAAATATGAAATAAGTGTTTCCTACAAAGTTTCAAGACAATTGAAGATAATTTGAATCGAATCAGATTGAAAAATCTTTTGGAACTGTACAAGTCACAAACTCGCAAGATCTAAAGAACTCGCTAGTGAAGAACTCGCAAACAGAGTCGTGCGAGAAGTAGAAACTCGCACAACACTAGGTGCAAGTTTGTACTGTTCAATCTATTTGTCGTGCATGAAGTTATCCTGCGAGAAGTGTTCATCGTGCGCGTTCCCGTTTAGTGTAAAGTTTCTTGTTCAAATTTTTTTCTAAGTCTTAAACTCGCAAGCCCTATTCTTGCGCGTTTGCATTTAGCGCGAATCAAGTTTTTGAAATATATTCTAAGTCTTGAACTCGCAAAGCTTTTGCGCGAAGTATTAGAACTCGCACATAGTGGTGTGCGAGAACTAAGAAGTCGCATAAGGCATTGTGTGCGAACCTCAGTTCTCGCATCCTGTGGCTTGCACGAACTATAAACTCGCACAACCCAGTGTGCGAGAAGTGAGTTCACTTGTTTCGTCTTTGTGCGCGAAGTTCTAACGCGCATAAAGTGTTTTGTGCGAAGTGTTTCTTTTCAGTGTCATGCGCGTTTTATACTTAGTAAATTTTTTCTGATTTTTCTGAAATTTAACTGAGTTTGATTTTTGTAGATCCAGTTTGTTTTCTGAATTTTGACGATCACGGTAAGCAGTGTAGATCAAAGATGACTTCCAAAGACGCTCTCTCCATCGGTACAGACGTAAAGCCTCTTGTTCTATTCAAGGGCGAATATTAATAGTGGAAGGATCGTTTTCTCGACTTTGTCGACCGACACGCAAATGGGGAAAACATTATGCTATCAATTACAGAAGGTCCCATGATACGACCTACTGTTGAAATACCTGATGATGAATCCTCAGACAGTGAGGATGGTGACGAGGACAGGGTAAGAAAAATAAAGACTGTTCCGAAGGAATTTGCACAGTATTCTGATGAGTAGAAAAGTCGTTTTAAAGCCGATAAACAAGCAAGATCTCTTCTGTTACAAAGTATCCTGAATGAAATTTATATCAAGATAGACGGCTACAAAGCGAATGCGAAAAAGATGTGGGATCAGTTACAAAAGATGATGGTGGGCTCTAAGGTGGGAAACCAGATGAAAGTAGTTAACTATATCAACAGCTACGAGGAATTTAAAGCCAAGGAAAATGAGAGCCTGGAGGAAACTTATGAGAGGTTCGTGCTTCTACTAAATGAACTTTCAAAGAACAAAGTCAAGAAGAAGCAGATCGAGAACAATGTTAAGTTCCTTAGCATTTTGCAACCCGAGTGGAAAAAGCACACTCGCCTGATGAAGCAAATGAAAGATTTGAGTGACATACCCCTCCACGAAGTTTATGAGACTTTAAGACAGAATGAGGAGGAGGTTGAAGAGAAAAGGAATGAGAAGAAAAAGAAAGATGAGAAGGTTGTTGACCCCATTGCATTGGTAGCTGGAGAGAAGGAGAAAGAAAAGAAAGAAAAGAAGAAGAAGAAAAAAGTAGTGATTCCCAGTTCTGATTCTAGTTCTTATTCCGATAGTGACGACGGCGAAAACCTCAAGCAAGTTATGCTTCTACTGACCCGTGAATTTCAGAAGAAAATATACAAGCAACCGGGTTCGAACTCACAGAGGTACTCTTCGTCCAGATCAAAGAACCATGAACATAGGGAAAGAGTTTAAGGAAAAATATATGAGGAGAAACGGTTGTGGAAAGAAAGTTGGATGAGAAGAAGAAGTTTATGAATTATTATACTTGGGTTGAGAAGAAAACAGACGACCTAATCAAATGCTATAAATGTGGTAAGGTCGGTCACTATGCCAAAGACTGTAGAAAGCCCAAAGTCAGAAACTTAGAGTATTACAAGAACAAGATGCTCTTAGCCAAACAACATGAGGCTGGCAAGGCACTCATGGCGGAAGACGAGTTCTGGCTAGATCATTCAGATGAAGAGGAAAGAGAAGAAACTGCTCATATGTGTTTGATGGGAAATACAGTGAAATATGATGATGGTGATGAAGAAACAGCTGATGAGGTACCAAATTTATCCAAATCTGATTTTATGACCAAAATGGAAGCCATGATGGTCGAACTTCAAGATCTTCAATCTAAGCTGCAAAAGGAAAAGAGCAGAATTGCAAAGAAAAATCAAAAGATATTTGAACTCAACAAGCAAGTTGTTGGGAACAAAGATCTGATTGATTCTCTACGCAAATATGTTTCTGATTTTAAACATGAAAAAGATTGTTTTGAAAGTAAGATTTCTGATTTTGAATCCAAAATTTCTAAGTCTGTTTCAGAAAAGCAAGAAAGTGTTCTAAAAGTGTTTAAATTGCAGGTTGAGAACAAGAACTTAGAGAAAAAAGGTAAATGGTTTGGAAGCAAAATTTTATGCTAGAGGCCAAACATATCAAACCATTTTCTTAAACACACCAAATGAGGAAGTTGATGTTAGAGAGAAGTGGGGTCTCGGTTACGAAAACCCACACTATCTAAAGAAAGCTATCAGAAAACAACCAGCTTTGTATAATTTTGATTTTCTTTTTGTGGCTGGTAAATATCCTCATTTGAAACCCAAATTTGTTACCAAATCATCAGAAGAGGTAGAGGCTAAAGAAGATGAGAAAAGAAAGAACTTAAAGAAAATGCAACTACCATTCTGTTATTAAAAGTTGAATGATAGTTATATTTCAGATCAGCCAAAATGTCTTTCAAACGATTATTTTGAAAGCTATTCGACAAAAGAATTGGAGGCAAAACCTTTAAAAGCTAAAATTTATGTTCCTCCACTCATTTTAGAAAGCAAAATAATCGAGCTTGAAAATGTTTTATCTGATGAAATAATATTGGCTGACATTGAAAAAGTTTTATTTTCGACTGTTATAAAGAACACGGTTTTAAATGTTGAATCTCAAAAGTTTTCTAAATCTTCTAAAGCATCTCACACCTCTGAAGTTGATCTTGATGACTTATTTGTGTCTACAAATGATTTTTTAAATTCTGATGAAGGGTGTGTAGATGAGATTGATATGTTTGACTTCAATGCTAAACTTCCAGATCATTCTACTTTTGTTATTAATGGACAAGCTTTACCAAGTGTGCATGAAATAGGTGAATCGTCAACTAAAGTTGGTGAATAAGTTTTTGTGAATGTTGATTACTATGCTAAAGGTAAGAAGCAAAAGAAACAACGCTCACAGAAACAGACTAACACCGGTAAGCTAAAGAACAGACATTCTCAAAAATCTGATTTTCCTAACAGATCTAAATCTTATGTTTCAGTAAAAAGGGAAAGATCTGAAGAACGAAAGGAATGGCGACCAAAAAGGAAGATCGATGAGAGTTCTGAATCATCTCCTGATATGGATTGTAATAGATCTACTTGTAGTAATTCTGATGTAATTGGTAGTGTTACTCCCAATAAACAAAACCTTGTAATTCCTTACAAGCGATATTCAATAAAGCAATTACTCCGATTATCTCAATCTACTACTAAGTCATCTACTTATAAACGGAATGATTTTGTCTCTCACCGATATTCTGATGATTGGTTTGGAGATTATCATGTTTGTTCTTATAAGTCTTTTAATTCAAAAGTTTTTCAAAAGGTCAGAGGGTCCATCTATAAATGGATACCAAAATCTTGTGCTAAACCGTTAGGACCCAATTTTAAATGGGTACCTAAAGTTGTTATTCCCTGATTTCTCTTATGTAGACCCGTCATATGTGGTACTTGGATAGCGGGTGTTCCAAGCATATGACTGGGCAAAAGGATTTATTGTCTAATTATACAGAGAAATTTTGCGGAAATGTCAGATTCGGCAACGACCAATTTTCTCCGATTCTCGGTTACGGTGACGTTATACAAGAGAATGTAAAGATTATGAAGGTGAGTTACGTAGAAGGATTAGGGCATAACCTATTCAGTATTGGCCAGTTCTGCGACAAAGATTTAGAGATAAATTTCAAGGCCAAGAGGTGTTTTGTACGCACTGAAGATGGAGTCGGCACTCAAAATTCCAACCTCTACACGATAAATCTGTCAAAAGTCCAGACTGACAATCAGGTTTGCTTATTGTCAGAAGCCTCGCTGTAACAGAGTTGGTTATGGCACCGCAGGCTATCTCACCTGAATTTTCGCTACATCAATAAATTGGTCAAAGATAGATTGGTGAAAGGTCTTCCTGATCTGAGATATGAAAAAGAACATATGTGTCCAGCATGTGAAAAGGGTAAAATGAAGAGGGCAGCTCACAAGCCGAAACCCAAAGCGAGTACAAGTTCTCCACTTGAACTTTTGCATATGGATCTTTGTGGTCCTATGTGCACTCAAAGCATAGGAGGAAAGAATTATGTTTTGGTAATAGTGGACGATTATTCGCGTTACACATGGGTAAAGTTTCTAAGGACAAAAGATGAGACGCCTGAAGTACTCATCAACTTTTTGAAGACTACCCAGGTGAACTTGCAGAGATCAGTAAAGCTTCTAAGGACGGATAATGGCACAGAATTTAAAAACAAGACTGTAGAAGAATATCTCGAATCGGTCGGGATAACTCATCAATATTCTGCTGCTAGAATGCCAGAACAGAATGGAGTAGTAGAAAGACGCAATCGAATGCAAGTCAAGGCCTCTCGCACTATGCTAGGACAGTCGGATCTTGTTGATCCAAACTCTCTCAGTGATTTGATAACGACTCTTTTCTATACTTAGTGAAAATTACGTTTTAACATGTATTAGTGTTTCACCATCAGCGATCAGACTGAGTCTGTTCAGTTATCGCTGATAGTCTTCTTATATCCACGTCATGATGAGCATTTGCTTTCCCGCCTCTCACATTCTCTCTCCTCTCTCACACGTATAAAAGGAATGTTTTTCCATTCTTATCATTTTACGCTTTCTGGAAATACTTTCAAAGCAAGAATACTCTCTCAAGCCTTCTAGCATTCTAGCATTCTCAAGCATTTGCATCATCTTCTTCAAAGATCAACAGGTTATTCTTGATCTTTTTCTTTTCTTATCTTAAATCTTTTTACATAAACCTCCATTTATGGGTTTATAAGATTCTAATCACATAAAATCATTTTCATTTTTGATTTTATTCTTTAAAAACCAGTTTATTTTGATTTTCTTAATTCAAAATCTTTGGTTTTTCTTCCTATTCTTGTATCTTTTATAAAGAACACCTTTTTAATCTTCAAATTTGTTGATGTTCTATGTTTCTTTCCTCAAATAGAAACTAGACAAATATTCTTTATTTTTAGACTAAAACCTTTTCTTCTACTCTTGTATCTACTCATATTCAGAATGGCTCAATCTGCTTTTGTCGCCTCTAAGAATGTCAAGTTCGCCATCACTGAATCGGAGCTTCTGAAGAACAATCATCTCGCTCGTCTCGATTTTGACGGTGTTAAGTATCCACATCTGAAGGAAGCTGCAATGTTTCTCAAGAAATCCTGCATTGCTTATGTTATCACTGTGGATCCCACACCCTCCAAAGCTCTTCTTCAGCAATTATGGTTTACTGCTGATGAAACCTCTATCACCAACAAAAAGGGTGAACAGGTTTCTGTTATCTCCTTCAGCACTCAACTTGGCTCAGGGATGATGACTGCCCTAGGCCTGAGGAAAGCTCTGCGTTTTCCTGACAAACCCAGGAATGGATTCGACGCCCTGCCAACTGACGCTGAACTCATCCAATTCCTGGATGCCATGAAATATGCTTGGGAACCCAAACCAAGGACGACTATTCCAAACAAGAAGTTGACTCTTGTGAAGAAGGCACTTATGTCTTCCCAGCTAAACTACATCTTCTCACACTTCATTCAGTGCATGAGTGGGAAGAGTGGGTCACTGGACCAAGCCAGCAAGGTTCAGGTCCATATGGCTTACTCAGTGATAGTTGGACGAAACTTCGACTACGCAACAGCTATCTTTGACGACCTGAAGTCAAAGATAGAGAATACCGAGAGGGATCCCAAAGTTCCCTACGTACGCTTTATCTGTGTGTACCTGAAGTTCCTCTACCCTACCACTTACCCCACCAACTCGGATGCCTCTTTTCCGAAAGTGGGTCAGCGCTCTCTAGAAGTCAAGCCGCTCCCCAACGAGGTAAGTATCTATGAACTTCGCTCCTGACTCTCTCTCCTCACTTCTTCTACTTCAGCGGCCACGTAAGAGGTTCCTTCTTCTGCTATCCCTGCCGCTACCTCTTCCAAACGACCCTCAACTGGCTCCCTTGGTCCTTCGAAGAAGGCCAAGGTGACCAAGGAGAAAGCTACTTCTAGCTCTATACCTAAGGATGTTTCTCTACAAACTTCCTTGTATGCTTTCGTGGGTCTCTCCTCTACATCCTCTGCGACAACCACTTCAACCGTGCCAGTGATCTTAGTCGCTGTCACAACAACAGTGACGCAACCCACAATCTCAGTTCAACAACCTGAGGTAACTACCCTTATTCCTACATCTTCTATCCCCATCTCTATTCCTTCTATTTCTTTGATCTCTAACCCTCCATCTATCTCTACTCCACAGTTTGGACCCATAGGACCTGAACATCAATCTTTTGAGGAATCTTTACAATTCTACAAAATGTTTGATAATTCAGGTATCCCTATAACCTTAAACACTTCTCCCAACTCACCATATAAGCCTGTTTCTCAAAAACTAACTTATATTTTAGGTCCTACTTTGGTGACTGCTGACACCAATGTCAACAATCTAAGTGCAAAGGTGGAATCTATGACTGCCTCTCTCAGCAACACCACCAACATTGTTCAATCAGCTGGTGAAGCACTGAAGACGCTGACTGCCACCTGCGCCTCCAAAGCTAACGTTTCTCACATCGCTACTCTCCAAGAAGCGATTGACAAAGTCAAGGAAGACTCACAGCAACAGTTTGTAGCTCTGACTACAAAGGTTGATGCTTGTGAGGTCCTTCTTCAGCAGATCCTGTCCCACCTGAAGGAACCAGCTCCGACTCCTGCTCCTTCATTTACAGAAGACGATAGAACCGCTTTAGACATAGCTGTGGAGTTTATTCATCAAGTTACGTCCGATATCCCTGTACTTGAAAACCGGCTCAAAGGACTGGAGGCTGAAGTCCAGAAGTTGTCCACCGTTGAGACCTCTACTCCTTCCCAAGATCTCTCCCTTCGTGATAATGACAAAGAGGGGGAGAAATCATCTGAAGAAAATAAGGAGAAAGAAGCTGAAGCTGCTGAACAACTGAAGGAAACTCCCTCTCAGGTTGAGGGGGAGATAGTTGCTGACAAAACCCCTCCCACCATCGCTGATCTAGTCGATGATGAAAAGGAGGAAGAAGACGATGATGAAGACCTTGATCTTGACGATCAAGAGGATGATTCTCATCAAGATGATGATGATGATGATGACGATGAAGATCAATCTCTATGGTGTTCTTCAGCCGTCACTTCATCAGCGATAGCTTCGAAAGAAGTTATCCAAGCAGGGGGGGAGTCAAGAGACACCTTCAGGAACCCCTTCCCAAAGCAAAGGTGCAACTGCTGAGGGAACCCTAAAGATGATTTCACTACCTGAGGAGAATCCTTCTCAGGTATGCCTTACTCTTGTCCCTTTTTCCTTTTATAAAAATCCCACCCCTGTTTCTTTCTAGCCTTTATCTCTCTCCTTCCCTAAATATAAATCTAACCTTTTTCTTTTTCTGACCAGACAGTTCTCTCCCCAGCTTAAGGGTAAAGAGCTCCAAATAATCCCAGCTGCTGAAGTTGATGACCAAATAATCCCAATCTCTGTCCGAGATATTGATGAAGAAGAAGAAGAAGAGTCCCTGCAACATCATGGAAGGCCCTCTAGACCATGTCACTGGTCAGAGGAAGAGAGAAAGAAAAGAACAGAGATGATCTCTCATCTGGAGAGTCAACGACGAAAGGTCCCCTCTTAATCATCAGATCTGGAGTTCCTGACTGAAGCTGAAATTGAAGAATCCGTCAGGGCTGAGAAGCTGATTGCTGACTGTCAAAGAGATGCCTCTCTGGCTCTCAAAATTCAGTCTTCTCAAGTCAAAGACAAGAAGTTGAAAAGCAAACCAGTGGAAGTTCAGGCAGCTCTTTTGAAAGAGATTGAAGAGGAACGCTCCAAAGATAAAGCGGTCAGCAATAATTCTATCGATTGGTGCAAACACAAAATCGACTATCGCTCTGACCCACTGAAGATCGTAGCGGTTGCTATCTCTAGAAGAAAGAAGAAGGATAAACTCTCCGTCACCATGGAGATTACCAGAGAGGATGGAAGTTGGAAGGCTATGTTCATTTCAAAGCTGGAAGATCTTGGCTACATGGAGTGGCTTGAGTTCAAAGATGCGCTGAAGAAATCAAAGTCTACATACAGAGGCTATGTTGAAAGGGTAAATGATGCCCTCATCAATAGAGTCGCTGCTATACTAAAAGTGTCGTCCACTCTTCCTCCAAAGTCCAAGCAAATCAAGAGAAAGCCTATCTCCTCCTCATCTGATAATGTCGCAATGATCAGGAATGAAACCTCCATCAAATTCTCAAGAGAAGCTCTGTTCGGTCCTCCTTCTGATCTTTCAGTTCTGGATCTATCTCTGCCTCCTGGCGGACCATATGCTGCGGGACAAATACTCAAAGAACCTTTTGGAATCTTCTTCAGAGATGACGAGGAACAGCTCAGATTTCAAAGGGTCTCTGAAATCCCTATCTGTCCCCTCGCTCTTCTCAAGGATCTCATGTGCCTATGGTGTACTCTCTCTCCTGTTGCTGAGCCAATCATAGCGATCATCTGCAAAGAATCTTTAGAGTGAAGGCAAAAAGGAGAAGAAATACCTGAGTACTTGATCAATCCTTCTAAACCCTCTTTAGATAGCTGATAGATTAGTTTCTTTTCTTGTAATCTATTAGTTTAACTTACAGTACTTAGTACATCACTTGTACTTGTTATTTTCATTCCTTGTAATTCTTTTCTTGGATTAATGAGAATTTCAGTGAAGTACTAAACTCTATCAGTACTGTAAAAGATCCCTCAAAATAGTAATTGGGACATGTATGTTATGAGTCCTGATTATTCCATCATTTTGAACTATAAAGTAATTTTCTTCAGTTACTTTGTCATTATCAAATAGGGGGAGATTGTTGATCCAAACTCTCTCAGTGATTTGATAACGACCCTTTTCTATACTTAGTGAAAATTACGTTTTAACATGTATTAGTGTTTCACCATCAGCGATCAGACTGAGTTTGTTCAGTTATCACTGATAGTCTTCTTATAAACATCTAGTATGTATTAGTGTTTCACTATCAGTGATCAAACTGATCCTGTTCAATATCGTTGATAGTTTCTGATGTAAACAGTAACGTAATCCCTGAAGACAAGTCTCGCGTCAACAGATGTTCATAGCTGAATCGAAGACGAAGCTGCTGAACAAAGACAAGTCTACTAGTGACCTGATGCGGATATCAGTGAAGCAAAGACGAATCTACTTATACGTGAAGGAACATGAGGAAAAGCTTCAGCGATCACTGAAATCTTGATATCTCTGAAGAAAGAGATACACAGCGATCGAATGATCACTTGGCTTATGTCTCAAGTTTCCTTTTGTCTCTCCTTGCACAACTTAGTACGATATGTCAGAATGGACATGTCTCTGCCACAATTCGTACAACACCTCTGTCATCTACACTGTTCATTGTCCGGCCGAAAGCATGTCTCCCAAAAAGTCAGACTACCTAAGCCAATCAGTGAACGCCACGTGTAAAGTGCCCTGCCATGAATTTAATGCATAGGGTATAAATAGGAAGATCACCCCTTCATCTGAAGTGTGCTCAATCCTTGAACCCCATATAGAAACCCTTGTTTTCTATATCTCTTAATCCCCCATTCTCTGAATTTCTTGTGCAACCATCTTAGTGTTTCTTAAGTTTGTTTAGATTGAGTTTTACCAAACCCGCAATAAACTTGTAAATTGTATTTGATTTATCAATAAACAATTTATTAAACTTTAAATTCTTGTGTTTGTATTCAACCCCCCCCCCCCCTTCTACAAACTTGTTAAGCACCTTAGGGACCAACAGATCTACCTCTATTTCAGTGGGCAGAAGTTGTCTCTACTGCATGTTATACGCATAATCGCTCCATTATTCATAGAGGGTTTGGTAAAACTCCTTATGCATTGATTAATAATCGTACACCTAGCATTAAGCATTTTCATATTTTTGGATGCAGGTGCTTCGTATTGAATGATAGAGAGAACTTAAATAAGCTCGGACCGAAGGCTAAAGAAGGAATCTTCATTGGATACTCACAGACATCTGTTGCATATAGGATATATATGAAGAGCTCAAAGACTATTATAGAAAGCGATAATGTTACATTTGACGAGGAAGTGTCTTCTGAACAAAGCAGTTCAGAACCCGTACTTACCGGAGTTTTAGCTTCTGGACAATTCAGTCCAGAACCTGTGATTATAAAGACTAATTCGGATAAAGCATCTACTTCTACATCACACTTATCTGAATTAGATTTATTGTTTGAATTTTTCTATGATGAGTTTCTAGGATCTAAACTTTCTAAGTCTGTTGTGGTTGACAGGTCAGAGAATTCAATGCCTAATCATCCAACTACTTCAGATGTATCAACTGAACTAGTTCCCCTGGTTCAGACAGCAACTCCAATTCAAACAAATACTCCTTCAGTTGAAGTTGCACCTGAAAATGTTGAACCAGAAGTTACTACTTCAGTTGGTTGTACTGTAATGGATAATCAACAGAATGAACAAGTTGTCCCGACTGAAACTTCTGTACATGAAACTTCAGTTGTACCCCCAACCAATGCTGAACAAGAAGAAGCTGAAAGTGGATATATAGATGAGAACTATGATCAATCTACATCAAATCCACTCCCTCACGAACATAAGTGGACCAAAGAGCACCCGATAAGCCAAATCATTGGAGATATATCAAAACCGGTGCAAACTAGGTCTACGACATTAAACATGTGTATGCATGATTCTTTTCTGAGCAAGATAGAGCCCACTCGAGTATCAGAAGCTCTAGCTGACTCGGATTGGGTTACTGCAATGCAAGAGGATCTAAATCAGATCGAAGCTTTGAAAGTCTGGAGACTTGTACCAAGATCTGAAGGTAAATCTATCATTGGTACAAAATGGATATTCAAAAACAAGAAGGATGAAGATGGTATCGTAATTAGAAATAAAGCACGACTTGTCGCAAAAGGCTATTGTCAAGAGGAAGGCATTGATTATGATGAGACTTACGCTCCAATAGCGCGTATTGAAGCAATAAGGATGTTCCTTGCTTAAGTTGCTCATAAAAAATTCACTGTCTACCAGATGGACGTGAAGACTGCCTTTCTGAACGACATTCTTAAGAAGGAAGTCTATGTCTCACAACCTGAAGGCTTTGTGAATCCAGATAAACCGGATCATGTCTACATCCTGGATAAAGCACTTTACGGTCTTAAACAAGCGCCTCGAGCCTAGTATGAGGTATTATCAAAGTTTTTGGTCAAGTCGGGCTTCACAAAAGGTAAAATTGATACTACTTTATTCACCAAAAAGGAAAAAGCTTATATTATTCTTATTCAAATATATGTGGATGACATTATATTTGGCTCTACAAATCCCAAATTTTGTAAGAATTTTTCAAACCTCATGGTGTCACGTTTTCAGATGAGTATGATGGGAGAGATGAATTTCTTTCTCGGATTACAAGTCAAGCAATTTTTAGAAATCAAGCTAAGTACATTTTTGATATTCTTCGGAAATTCAAAATGGAAATTTGTAAACCAATTGGTTCCCCGATGGCACCGGGAACTAAGATCGGCATGGATCCTTCGGGAAAACCTGTTGATGTTAGAACCTATAGAGGAATGATTGGTTCTTTAATGTATTTAACTTCAAGTAGGTCAGATATTATGTTTTCTACGTGTTTATGTGCAAGATATCAGGCTAATCCAAAAGAATCCCATATGTCTGCAGTTAAGCGCATATTTAGATATCTGAAGGGGACTGCAGATCTTGGTCTGTGGTATCCTAAAGATACTGGTTTTGAACTGATGGCTTACTCAGTTGCAGATCATGCAGGCTGTATGTTAGACAGGAAGAGCACATCGGGTCATATTCAATTCCTTGGAGATAAACTCGTCAATTGGGCATCAAAGAAACAACTGTGTGTTTCCACATCAACGGCTGAGGCGGAGTATGTTGCTACTGCAAGCTTCTGCTCTCAGGTGTTGTGGATGAGGACGCAACTGCGAGATTATGGCTTCAAATTCGACAAGATTCCGATTTACTGTGACTCTAAGAGTGCTATTGCAATATCAGCAAATCTTGTACAACATACAAAGACAAAACACATAGACGTTCGATATTATTTTATCAAAGACAATGTTGAAAAAGGTACAATAGAACTTTATTTTGTAAACACTGATTATCAGCTTGCTGATTTGTTTACCAAGCCTCTCGATGAAAAGAGATTTAATTTTCTTATCTCGAAACTTGGTATGCTAAATCTCAAAACATAATCTGTGATTACTTATTAAAGTTTTTCTTATTGTTATTTTTCTTCATTTATTTATCTTTTTTATGAAAAGATATCTGCACTTTAACGTTTGTTCATGATTTTAGGGGGAGTGAGAGAAGATGAATAGATGATCTACATCCATTTGAGGGGGAGTTCATATATTTTTGCATTCTTAACTGATGATTTTATGATGCATAAATGCAGGGGGAGTTAGAGTCTGAATAAGGAGTAACAATCATGACTTCTGATTATTTCATATCAGAACTCGTACATTCAATGTTTTACTGCTTTATGTCATTTTATTTTTCAATAAATGTTGTGAATAAATTTTGTACTTTGACGGATTTTTGACTGATGCAGATTGAGAGGATGCTTACACGATCATATTATTATGACTTTAAGCTGACTTCATGAGATTTAAGACAGATCGAAAAGGTTTATTTCTATTCTTAATCTCATATATGGTTGAAAGAAGGACGACTTTCAATCATAGAAAACATGTTCTTAAATGTTCAAACCACTTCTGATTCTTAAACGATTTCATGAATATAGAAGTGTGATTTTATATGTTTTCATTAATACTTGTGCTTCAATGTCAATAAACCGTGTGTTTCTAAAGATTAATACTTGTGTATTATCTTGTCTATATTCAGTCAACTATTCACACACACAGGTTTAATTTTTGTTGAATTTGTTCTTACCATGTCTCTAAATTGAAACAATATTTTTCGATGGTAAGACACCCCAATTGTTATTCAAAGTTTGAGCGTGATTTCATTTCTAAACGTTCTTTCAAGACTGTCTATATTCTTGTTTCTTATAGACAATTTCATTTTTTGATGACCTAAGCCTTAATCGATAAATCATTTTATTTGATCTTTATCATACAAAGTCAGATTTTCAAACAAGTCTCTTGTATTCATTTCATTCTTTCAATATACTTGTTTGAAATATCTTCAATGTTCAAAATGCTCAAATATTCATGATTATATCTCATTGAGCATACAAACATCTGACTTGTATATTTTGTGCTTTAACTGATATCGTTAAACCATTTTTGAGCAACATTATGCTTTCATAGGAAAATATGGGTTCATTGTGTAGGACTTAAATGAAACTTCTATGGATTCACGTTAACCAATGTTTCCTACCCAAGAAGTTAATCCTTAGTGATCGAGTGTGAGGAGTCAAAAAGAAATGAGTGTGGGTTGTGTGAAGAGGTAAAATGAAAAGGAGAGTTTTGTTAGACGTGAGCTCAATGTTTAAAAAGAAAGAGGGTGTGAGATCAGAGTAAAAGAATATCAAACTCTGCACTAACTTTTTATGAGCTGGGCAACTACATTGCTAGTGTTTCACAATTCTTCGTGAACATTATTGAAACAGGCAACTAGCCCATGCCAACTTTTGATACAAACCCCACTAGCTACTCATTTTTTTCTTAAAAAGAAAGTGTTTCATATTTCAAGGGGAAGCAACATATAATCTATCTGATTTTCATTTGGAAAATCTGGATATTGAAAAAGAAGGAAGTTTGTCCTACCTTCGCACTTCGATCATGCACAATTGAGTCTGTGTTTAACTGTTGTTTCAATGGTTTACACAATTTTGAGCCTTATAAAAAGCAATCATCATGTGCTTAATTCTTTCTAACACTTGCACGAACACACAAGGAATTTTTTTCTTGTCATAACGTTCATAGAAATATCTTTGTGGTGTTTCGATGATTGAATGGAAGTCCTGGGGGAGTGAACATCAAAAAGCTCCTTTCCAATGTGTATTCGTTACACACAGTAACTTTGTGTTACTGACAAGCATTTTAGTTGATTCATTTGTTGATTCAAGTGTTACACTCCAATTTGTCTAAATTTAAAAAGATTCGGATGAATATCTTTATGGGTTGACGGTGAATTAGAGGCTCAGTTCAAAAGATCAGTGGTCAGAATAGATAATGACATTTCTTGGAGAAAGTTTTGATGATCTCAATGCTCTAATCATCAAAAGGGGGGAGAAGAAATCAAGAAATGTTAGTTGAAAAGAGAAGCTAATATCAAGTTATGGGAGAAAAGTTCAGAGAATTGTAAAGATTGAAAGTTTGAAAGAGATAAGTTCAAAGTTTTCTAAAAATGTGTTGAAGTTTACAGAAAATTTCTTTGAAGATAATCTGCTTGAAGCAAACTGAGCAAATTCTGAAGATAATTTCTTTCTGAAGTCTGAAAGAGGTTTGAGATAACTTTGAAAAGATTATTGAAGAGCATACCATCCTTGGGGGAGATTGTTATTTGTTTAAAGACAGACTTTGGGAATATTACAGATTGTTAAAAGATCAAATAAAGAAGAGACTGTTTCAAGCATAAATAGAAGTCTGAAGTTCCAATGCTAAAGTTGATCAAAGGAGGAGAATACACTTACTGAGCTTAAAGAGAAATGATTATTCTGCAAAATCTTTTTGGAGATGATCTTGAATCCAAAGGAGGAGATTGTTAGAGCTTAAATATGTTGGATACAAGATCATAGAAGACTGAATATTGAAGTCAAAGATGAAGTCAACTCTCAAGCATCAAAGTCAAAGTCTAGTGTAATAAAAGTCAAAGTCAATTTTTATTTTGTGTTTTAGTTGTGTAAGAGTTTTATGTTTTGTTCGTTTGTAGTTTACGTGTTTGTAATCTTGGTATAAATAGGTTTTAGGTATGTTGTGCGTGTAACATAATTAGCAATTTCATAAGTGTTGTAAGAGTTCCAGAGTTAGAGAGAGAAAGTTTTTGAGAGAACTTTGTAATTGAAATTTGTGATTAATTCAAATTGAGATTTGATGGAATTGATTGTCATCTTGTGATTACATTGTTATCTGGGATAACAGATGTTAACAGACTTTAAGAAGACATATTGAGCATGCCGAGTTTATTGATAAGAAATTTAAAGCGTTTTTTGTCTAAAGGCTTAGTAAACAAATCAGCTAACTGGTGATCTGTCTGTACAAAATGCATTTCAATATCACCTTTCTCCACATGATCCTTGATGAAGTGGTAATGCACATCTATATGCTTCGTCTTGGAGTGTTGAACCGGATTAGCAATTATAGTTATGGCGCTCTTGGAATGACAATAGATAGGGACTCTCTTGTAGGTATACCAAAAATCTTTTAATTGAGTCTTCATCCACAAGACTTGAGAACAGCAGCTCGCGGCAGCAACGTACTCAGCCTCAGCAGTAGATGTGGACACACCGTTTTGCTTTTTGGATGTCCAACTTACAAGTTTATCACCTAAAAATTGACATGATCCAGATGTTCTCTTCTGATCTAGCTTACAACCTGCGTGATCAGCATCTATGAAAGCTGTTAAATCAAATCCGGATTCCTTTGGATACCAAAGGCTTAATTCAGGAGTGCCTTTCAAGTATCTAAGGATCCGTTTCACGGCTACAAGATGAGATTCCTTCGGATTAGCTTGATATCTCGCACAGAAACATGTAGCAAACATAATATCAGGTCTACTTGTCGTAAGATACAATAATGAACCGATCATACTACGGTACGTTTTTTGATCAACAGATTTACCGGTTAAATCTGTGTCCAGTAGGGTGCCAGTAGCCATGGGTGTTTTCATTACTGCACTATCGATCATGTTAAACTTTTTCATAATATCATGAATGTATTTGGATTGGTTGATAAAGATACCATTTGGGGACTGTTTCACTTGAAGACCAAGGAAAAATTTCAGTTCTCCAATCATATTCATCTCAAACCTAGTCTCCATAATCTTTGAAAAGTTTTTATAAAATTTAGGATTTGTAGACCCAAATATTATATCATCTACATATATCTGTATTAAGATCAAGTCCTCACCTTGTTTCTTTAGGAATAAGGTAGTATCAATCGTACCTTTCTTGAAACCTGAGGCAAGAAGGAATTGTGTTAAAGTTTTGTACCATGCTCTTGGGGCTTGTTTGAGACCATATAGCGCTTTATCAAGAACATATACGTGGTCCAGGTGATGTGGATCTACGAAGCCTTCGGGTTATGCAACGTACACTTCTTCATGCAGTATGCCATTTAAAAATGCAGATTTCACGTCCATTTGGTAGACTGTGAAATTCTTATGAGTTGCGTATGAAAGAAATATTCGAATAGCCTCAATACTTGCAACAGGGGCAAAGGTTTCATCATAATCAATACCTTCTTGCTGACAATAACCCTTAGCGACCAATCGCTTTGTTTCGCACAACAATTCCCGCCTCATCCTTCTTATTCCTAAATACCCACTTTGTGCCAATCACAGATTTATCTTTTTGTTCCGCTCAAACTGGAGTAGCTCATCTTGCATAGAAAGTATCCAATCAGGATCTTGAAGCGCCTCCAAAACCTTTTTAGGCTCTATGGAACTCAGGAAACTGGTGTATAGACAGAAATTTGCAGACGTTGCACGGGTTTTAACTCCACTGTTGACGCCACCAATTATGTTGTGAAGGGGGTGATCTTTAGTCCAACGTGTTGTACTAGGAAGTGGTTGAACATTTTCTCTGTTGTTTAGCTCATTATACTCATCAACAATTGCAGGAACAACTTTAGATGTTGTTTGAACTTCATTCACAGGTAATTCTGACTGTTGTATTTCTGGTGCAACAGAAGAAGTACTCGAGACTTCTTGATCAGAGTTGGAATCTGCAGAAACAGAACCATGATTAGATTGATCATAATCATTAGGCGTCGTCGTACCTGATGAAGTTGTTGTTGTGACGGGTTCAGATGGTCCAGAAATATTTTCAGTTATTGTAGGAACCTCTGATGTTGATGCGGACGCGCTTGATTTATCAAAATTTGCACAGATGTCCATGAATGCATCAAAAAATAAAAGATCTAACTCAGATGTAGAAATTGAAGAGTTAGAAAACTTATTCTCTTTAGACATGGGTTTTATTCTATCATGAATAGAAGCCTTCCCTTTCAGCTTGAGTCCTGAACTGTGTTGTTCAGAAGTCAAAGTCGAATTTTCATCAAATGACATGTTAATGCTTTCCATAACAGTTTTGGTTTGGCGATTTTAGATATGATAGGATTTTGATGTTAAGGAATATCCGAGAAAATAGCCTTCATATGCCTTCTTATCAAATTTACCAAGATTGTCACGGTCATTTAAGATAAAGCACCTACAACCAAAAACACGAATGAATTTAACATTAGGTTTTCTTTTTTATTATAATTTCATATGTTGTCTTATTTAATCGCTTGTCCGATTCTGAGTAAAACATGTGGTGGCAATAGCTTCAGCCCACAGATATAATGGAAGACCAGAATATGCCAACATAGTCCTTGCAACTTCAACTAAAGTTCTGTTCTTGCGTTCAACAACGCCATTCTGTTGCGGTGTGTGAGCAGCTGAAAAATTATGAGAAATCCCAACTGATTGTAGATAACTTTGAAGAGTCTCATTCTTGAATTTAGTGTCGTTATCGCTTCGCAACTTCTTAATAGGCAATTGTAACAGAACTTGCACTTTCTTAATGAAGGCAATTATTAACTCTGGCACATCTGATTTGGCTCTTAGTAACTCCAACCATGTATATCTGGAATACTCATCAATCATAACCAACATATACTTTTTTACCATTGATTGATTGAGTACGCATCGGGCCACAAAGGTCCATGTGTATCATTTCAAGCGGCGATTTGCAAGAAGATTCTATCTTAGCCTTATGGGAACTTCTTTTCATCTTTCTCATTTCGCATGCAGAACATAAAGAATCCTTCTCGAATCGTATTTTTGGAAGACCTTTGACCATGCCTTTTCTCGCCAATGTGTTTATAGCCTTAAAGTTTTGGTGAGAAAGACGACGATGCCAAATCCAACTTTCTTCCTTTGAAGCTTTAGCAATCAAGCAAACTGATCGAGTTGTTGAAAGTGTTGGAAAATTAACCGCATATAAATTTCCATATCTTTCTGCTTTGAAGACCTCAGAACCGTCCGAATCTTCTATGTGACAGTGTGTCATAGTAAACCTGACTTGGTAGAGGCTGTCACAAAATTGACTTGTACTGAACATATTGTGATCTAGCCCTTCCACATAGAGAACCTTCTGAATGGTCACAGAACTGTTTTTAAGCATTCCGTATCCGTTGATGTAACCTTTAAGCTCTGAATTTGCGAATCCAACTGTTCTAGCGGGTTATTCAACATAATCATCCAATAAGTCCTTGAACCCCGTCATGTGCCTTGAGCATCCAGAATCTATAAACCATAGATGATTGGCCTGCAAAAGAAACATACTTACTTTTGTTTAGGTACCCATATCCAGATGGGTCCTTTCTTGTTAGCATCTTTCATCTTTTGAAAATCGTCAACCTTGCCTTTAACTCTCAATTCAAATTGAGGCTTAGGTAACCATTTCCAAACCATATTCACATTCAAATCATGAAAATCATTCTTCTTTGAAAAATTAGTTGACTTAGCCTTGAATATGTGAATTTGTTGTGTCGAGGCCTTAGAAAAAGATTTGACTCTGGAAAAGCTTTTGACATTCTTTGGCTTAGGAGGAATGGAGTGAAATGAAAAAGAATTGCTACCACAGTGATTACATATAATGTTCATGCGAGCAAATGTCATGATTTTCGATTTATCAAATGTTTTACAATTATTGACACAAAATTGACATTTATTGATCGTAGAACTATTACATTAAAAACTATCATCACTAGTAGAAACAACACAATCTTTTACACACTTTTCAGAAACAATTTCACAATCTTTCTTTACACAAACTTTCCTCCTCCATTCTCCTTTCACTTTTCCACTCAGATCTAAAAAACCAAAAGAAACTTTGTTAGTCGATTTCTTAGAGAGTGAATTCTTTGTCTTAATTCCAGAAGTTTCTCCTTTCTCAAATACACTGGGCTGTTTTTCAAAACATGAAGAATAAACAATTGTTGGCTTATCAAGTGTCACAAACTCCGGGTTTGATCTAACATTCCACTTTTTGTCATCAAACTCCTTTTGTTCAGATAAATTCTTCTTAAATAAATCATTTTTCAAATTGTTAATTTGTTTACAAAACTCTTTATTTTCTTCCAAAGATTTATCAAGTTTGAACTGAAGATCACAATTTTCGTCTTCAACTTCTTCAAGAGCCTTTTGTAAATCAGAGATTTGTTTTTCAAAATCAGATGTTTGATTAACCACGGAGTCAGACTCAGGCTTGTTTAAAATCGGGACAGGATCTGAAGAATTCATCATCTCTTCAAAAAGTTCTTCAGACATATTCCCAACAAAATCAAATTGATTATCATAACTCGTCACATTTGGAGACTCTTCTACCTTTTCTCCATTTGGAGATTCAGAAGCAATAGATTCAGAAAAGATGGTTTGATCACAAACATCAGTATCAGATTCATACTCATCATACTGACATTTCGTCTCAGGTATGATTTTATCTTCGTTGACTGATTCATTTGAAGAAGGTCGGGAAAATAATGATTCGAACTCTACAAATTCTAACTTTTTATTTTTGTAGCTCTTATTTAAATCCCACGGATTTAAAACTAGATTGTGAATCAGTGTAACTTGATTGATCATCATCCATTACTTCCTTACCTTTTGATGGAGTTTCAGATATAGGAGTTTCAACTTTTATGAACGTGTCGCGAATATCTGGAATCTTCTTCACAGTTGAACCCAATTTATCAAAGTTATATAAATTCTCAGGGGCTCTTTTTAACACTTCATTTTCCGAAAAACCTAACCCCAGTTTTGGATTATAAAAATGAACATCCTGGAGTTTGTTTGTGAGAAGATTCAGAGTTTGTTTAGTTTGTCCTCTTTTCAAATTTATATCCTCTAGTTGCTTAATTTTACAATACGCCTCATTTCTTTTTTGAAAACAAACTTCAAATTTTATTTTGTATTCACCCTTTTCAGAATTCAGATTAACTAAGTTCTTTTTGAGTTCGGTGATCTTAGTTTTCAAATCAGCTTTTTCCTTTTTCAAATTATCCTTTTCCTTTTCTTTGTCCTCAATCACAACTTTCAACAATGCATTTTCATCGCGAAAATTCATCATTGACTATCGTTCAAGGCTTAGTTTACTTTTCAGCATTTCAAATTCAGATTCCATATGTTGAATTTGAGCACGTAAAGATTCAACTATCTCAGAATTATCAGATTTTTCACTTACCTCAGAGTCACCATCAGAATGTTTAGAATTATCAACTTTTGCCATCATGCAAACTTGGTTAAAATGGGCTTCCTCATCATCAGAACTTTGGCACAACCAATTCTCTTCTTCTGCCATAAGCACTTTCCCTTCCTCCTGTTTCTTTGCCAGCAATGATTTCTTAGCGTAGTACTCTGAGTTCTTTACCCGCTTGAACTTGCAGTCTTTAAAAAAATGGCCAAATGTGCCACAGTTGAAACATCTTCCGCTTTGCAGGTCTATCTTCTCTTCATTCTTCTATTCTTTCCTTTCTCTTTTCTCTCTTCCTTCTTTCCATATCGGGGCTTGTACTTCTCAGATTTATCTTTCTTGTAACCTTCATACTTTGACTTGGAAAAATATTTCTTCTTACCAAAGCTCTTGTTAAACTGCTTGGTTATGAAGGCCAGATTTTCAGCAAACCTTTGTACATCATCATCAGAATTCACCTCAATCTCTTCCACCGATGACTCAGAACTAGACTTTGGAAGCTCAGACAAATAAGCTTTAGGCAGCTTTAACTTGGATTTTGAACTGGAACCAGAACCAGACTTACTCTCTTTCTTTTCAGCAAGCAGAGCTAACGACTTTTTCACCATTTTCTCCTCATCACTCAGCATCTTTACTTCATCTTTATGTTGTGACAAAGTTGTAAAGATATCATTCACATCTTTTAGATCCATGTCCTTTGAAATTACAAATTTAGAATCTTATCTAAACAGTTTGGAAAGTTTAAATTGTATTTTATATGAATATTTTTTATTTATTATTAAAGTAAAATAATACATGCTAGTAAATCAAAATATAGAAATTACATTTCAATAAGCTCTAAACAGGGGCAGATCTAGCATTGAATTGGTGGGGGATAGGCCCCCACTAAAGAAAAAAAAACATATTTTTCAAGCCTAAAACCAATTTTTTAACGATCTATCATAGTTCCCTCCCCCCCTCCCCCAGTGTTTTTCTGTCCATGGCCCCACCAACTAAAAAACAAAAAAAAAGTACCTCAAAATCAACCAAAAAAATCTCTCGAAATCAACCAAAAAAACCGAAAAAGTCCATCGAAATCGACGAAAAAAACTTAAAAATCTCTCGGAATCAACCAAAAAACTTCAAAAATCTCTCAAAACTGTAGAATTAAGCTAAATACACATCGGACGACTTTGCGGACATTTAATTTACGTTAAAGGTGCCCCCACTAGACAAAAATCCTAGATCCATCACTGGCTCTAAGAGTTTTTTTGGTACTTTCTTTCATTTGTACCCTTGATTAATAATAATTGTTATTTTATTAGTTATTATTAATTATTAATAAATATTTTATTACTAATTATTAATTAATATTAACTCTTCATTATTATTAAGCATAAATTAATAATTCATTTTTAAAAATGATAAAACTTTTTAATAAATATTTTAATAAAATATTTAATTTAATTATTATTATTTTGATGAATTATAAATTAATTAAGATATGTAAGGTTGTTTAACTTTGTTTTTATTCATATTGTACGTACTGGTTACTTAAAATCATCATTTAATATAGATATTTGTAATACCCTAAATATTTAGGTGAATTTAAACCTGAATATGACGTAAGATCGACATCTATAAATGTAAGAATGTCACCCAAGAGGGAAAATTGTAATAACGTTTACATCTTAATAAATGGAAACGATAATTGACAACCTAATCTAAACTATACTATCTTAGATTATAGATGGGTGTCATTATCATTCCCCAAAAGAATATGTCAATAGCGTACACGTCTAACTCTTCAAAAGTCGACTACTCCCAAAAGATTGCCCCCTACGTGATCCGACACTCCTCTCAAGGCTTCGCAACCCGGCCGCTAAGAGAACCTAATATACATGTCAATTTAAGAAAAAAAAATGTTAGGCTTGGAGCCTAGTGAGAACAAATGGTATAAAAATAAGGCTATGTAATAGTAAAAGTAAAGTATAGTTTTCATCAACACCCACAAGGTAAACACATTAATACGTTTCTGTAATATAGCATTTATCATCATGACATTATGGGGGAGACCCGACTTTTATCATAGGTTGTGACGGAACACAAAAAGTAAGTCACAACATACGTAGAGCATTTATCAAGGATAGATAATTATTGACATTAACCCTGTCCAGGTCTTTAGTCATCAACTCTATCCAAGTCTTTAGTCCAACACAATAACGAGATCAACTCTATCCAAATCTTTTACTCAAAGATCACCAAGTTCAACACTATCCATATCTTTACCTCGAGACCTTCCCATCCAAGACAAGTCTATTCCTTTAGGAATTAAGTCATGACATCAATGTCTAATTTAGTCATTTAAGTTGTAAATCTCATCTCACCATTGTGAGATAACCCGACTTGTATTCCTATGGATCCATTGCATTATAGGCTAACTTCACAACACCAACAAGAAGTGTTACTTCAAATACAACAACTACATTTATTATTTTAAGGTCTTTTAGAATTAAACTCCAAGTGTTAAGTCAAATAAACCCATAATTGTAGTAATACACATTTGGTACCAACATCATCCCAAATCAAGTAAAATGGTCATTTATGCAAGTAGTATCATACCTTACTATCACATTTTCTAAATATTAAAAAATGGTCTTAAAACCCTAGTTTTGACCTAACTTTTCCAAACTGATCCAAACAAGAAATCATATAGTAAAAACTTTGTATAATCATAAAAGAAGTGTTTTAACATATATAAAGTGTTGTAAACTTGTTGAATGAACTCACATTTCTTGGTCTTAGTTAAAACCTAAAGCTAAGAGCTCGAGGAGATGGAGGTTAAGTTTTCTTGACCAAGCACTTATAGGTTGAATCCCCTTGACTAAATGATGATGATGACACCTTGAATCCCAAGAAAAGTGCCTTAAATGACCTAGGGTTCGACTTTAATGAGGAGAAATCTGGTAGAGAGGTTTTGAGAAGAAGTTGATGGAGCATTAATGAAATGAGTACTGAAAATTGGGCATTTAAAGCATCCTGTTGGACCTGTACGATTGGGCCCATGGCACAATCGTTGGGCCCATGGCACAATCGTTGGGCACAGTCGCCCCATATGTACTGAGAATGGGGGGTTTTGGGCGATTATGACAACTAAAGTGACAATCGTCACAGTCGTCGGGCACAATAGCTTGGGATGTACCGAGGCTCTAACCTCTCTCGCAAGAATGACATGCGACTATGCCATTGGCACTGTCGCCAGGAACAGTTGCGCCAGGTGTACCACAACTCTCTTTTCACTCCTGATCGTTAAACGCATTACTTTGCAACATGAACTTTCTTAGGTGCTCTAAGTCTTAGCCAAAAATGGAATAAATGGAACACGAAGTTATGTTCGGGTGTTACAATCCTCACATCCTTGGAGTTGATTTTGTCCTCGAAATCTCACCTTATTAGAACAAACGTGGGTATCGCCTCTTCATGTCCTCCTCAGCTTCCCAAGTTACATTGGTGTCACGATGATGTTTCCATTGCACCTTCACCATCACAATGTCCTTATGTTGAATATTCTTTGATTTTCTCATGATAATGGCATCCGTCTCCTCCACACAACGATTTCCTTCGTCTACTCAGATTTCTGAAAGAGGTATGACACTTTTTTCCTCCGCAAAACATTTTCGTAGATAGCAAATGTGAAACGTGTTGTGGATTCCCTTCATTTCTGGCGGTAGATCTAATTGGTAAGCTTGAAATTCTGATGCACTTCATTATTGTGAATGGTCCAAGAAATCGGGGACTCAACTTCCCGCATTTTCCAAACTGGATTATTCTCTTCCAAGGGGATACCTTAAGCATGACCTGGTCTCCCACTTGGAACTCCATCGGTCATCTTTTCTTACCAGCATAGCTCTTCTTACGATCTTGGGCCGCCTTCAAGCGTTCTCGAATGCCTTTAACCTTATCGGTTGTCTCTTGAACAATTTCGGGACCGAAAAACTGTTTTTCACCCGCCTCGAGCCAACAAACTGGAGTCCTACATTTTCGAAAATACAAAGCCTTGAACAGAGCCATTCCAATACTAGAATGGTAATTTTTGTTGTAGGCGAACTCCACTAGAGGTAGGTGAGAATCCTATTTCCTACCAAAGTCAATCACATAAGACCGTAACATGTCTTCAATGGTTTGGATAGTTCTTTCGTTTTGGCTGTCGGTTTGCGGATGGTAATCCATACTCAATTTCACTCTCGTGCCCAACTCTTTTTGAAGGTCGTCCCAAAAAAAATTGAAGTAAATCAACTATCTCTATCTGATACTATGGACAATGGCACCCCATGTCTCGATATGACTTCATCAATGTATAGTTTTTGCCAACTTGTCCATCAGGAGTGTTTCCCGCATGGCTAGAAAGTGAGCACTCTTAGTCAAACGATCTACAACCACCCATATGGTATCATGAGTTCTTAGAGTCTTCGGTAATTTGGTCACAAAGTCCATGGTGATGTGTTCCCACTTCCACTCTGGGATTTCAAAAGATTAGAGGCTCCCATACGATCATTGGTGTTCCTTAACTTGTAGGCACGTCACACACCGTTCCACGTAATTGGCCACATCCAATTTCATGACGGACCACCAATAGTTTAACTTCAAATCTATGTACATTTTTGTATTTTCCGGGTGTATAGAATACTTGGACTTGTAGGCATCTTCTAGGAGTAATTCACGGTTACCCACAATCTTGGGCACCCACACCCAACCTTTGAATAACTTTACCCCACGACCATGTTCAGTTAAGAGTAAGCGTTGTTTCACCATTACTTCACTCTTGAGATTTTCTTCTAATAATGCCTCGGCTTGGGACGTTTTGATTTTCTCAATCAGATTTGATACTAAGTCGATTCTAGAAAGAGTAGCTCGGATGCTACCGTTATACTCCTTTCGACTCAGAGCATCAGCCACCACGTTTACCTTCCCAGGGTGGTAGAGCAACTCGCAATCGTAGTTCTTGAGTAATTCTAGCCACCTCCTCTGCCCCATGTTCAATTCTCTCTAATCAAAAACATACTTCACACATTTATGATCAGTATAGAGGGTGAACTTGGTGACATAGAGGTAGTGTCGCCATAGCTTCAAAGCGAACACCACCGCTGCCAACTCTAAATCATGGGTAATGTATTTCTTCTCGTGAACTTTGAATTGTCTTGACGCATAGGCGATCACCTTGCCTCGTTGCATCAATACACAACCCAAGCCCATCTTTGAGGCATCGCTAAAGACCACGAAATCTTCGGTTTCTTCGGGTAAGGATAGGATCATCGCTTCACATAATTTCTTCTGAAGAGTCTGGAACGCTTTTTCTTTGGTATCGGTCCATACAAACTTCACGCTTTTTCTTGGGTATCGGTCAAGGATCGGTCGACACATTCGGTTCATTAGATCCATAAACACCTTCGACGCGTTGGTCAACCCAAAAGGCATAACCAAGAACTCGTAGTGCCCATAGCAGGTCCTAAATGCAGCCATTGGGACATCCTCATTCCTCACCCTCACTTGGTGGTATCCCGAACGAAGGTCTATTTTTGAAAAGCATCACGCTCCTTGCAATTGATCAAACAGATCGTCTATCCTTGGAAGTGGATATTTATTTTTCACCATTGACTTGTTCAACTCCTTATAGTCGATGCACATCCTCATGGTGCCATCCTCCTTCTTGACGAATAAGATTGGAGTTCCCCACGGAGATTAACTCAGTCTCACGAACTCCTTCTCAAGAAGGTCTTGGAGTTGCGACGTCATTTCTTGCATTTCGGATGGGGCAAACCGGTAAGGAGCTCTAGCGATTAGAGCTGCTCCCAGGATAAGATCGATTCGAAATTCTACTTGTCGATCGGGCGGCAAACTGGGCAAGTCATCCGTGAGTACATCGGGGAATTCACGTACAACTCTCACGTCCTCGAGTTTCTTCTTCTCGAGCTTGTCATATAATATGTACGCCAAGAAATATGAGCACCCTTTCACCATGCACTTACGTGACTTTGACCTTGGTAATGACGACTACGTCTTCTTGCACAAGAAGATAGAAAAGATAGAAAGAGGATGAAGAAAAATATTTCTTCTAAGATGCAGAAGAGAGGGATCCTTAGAGAGGAGAGTCTTCATTTCTATTTATACCCTATGTAATTAATGCAAGGTAGAAGGTACATTCCATGTGTCCATCAAGGATGGTTGCATGCATTTTCTTTACCCAAGCCATGCTTTTAGTCGTATGATGAATAGTGGAGCAAGAGGGAGTTTGTACGGTTATGGACAAAAGCAGGTTTGCTTTTATACAATTGTACTATTTGTGCAAGAGGATACGACAAACAAATCTTGTGTAACACGATTCTTGATAAGCTATCGCTGATGAGTGTCTTCAACTTTCACTGATGAGTGTCTTCAACTTTCACAAAATCATGATCAGATTTGTCACACTTTGCAGACTATTGATGTCACTGAATCCTGCTTCAGATCATGAGTAGACTTGTCTTTATCATTAGCTTGGTCTTCGACTTCTGCTGAGATTTTCTTTCAATGTGAAACATGTCTTCAGGGATTACATATATAAATTGTTTACTTAGTAAAGCACTCAACGATCACTGAACAGACTCAATGAGCAATTGCTGATGCTGAAAGACTTAGTCTAAGGCAGTTAATGTAATTTTTACTAAGTAAAGGATCATCATCAAATCATGGAGAGAGTTTGGATCAACATTTTCTTACTAGATCTGGATCTGGTTCTGGATCAATTTTGTTCGAGCAATAATTGTTTCTTGTCAAGAACTACTAGATCGTTTGAGTTCGAGTTTGAGCAACCACTAGATCGATTTAAGATTAGGGTTACAGACTGAATTTGAGTTTGAGTTTTGGATATCGATTGATTTGGGTACTAGATGTGGTTTGTTCTTTAAAAAACACAGTGATGTGTTTGAGTTCTGGATCTAGATCAATTGAGTTTGGTTGATTTTGATCCTTTTAAGTTTCTTTAGTTGATTTTGTTTGTTTTCTGATGAGTTTCTTGAGTTCTGTTAAGTTTGAGTTTAGGGTTCTTGAGGTTTTTTTTAGTTCTTTGATGGTGGGTGGCCGCCGAAAAAGATGATCAGAGAGCCTCTGGAAAGGATGATCGGAGAGCTGCTAGAAAGGTATGGCCTGAGAAAGGATAGGGAATGGGGTGGGTGGATACAGGTGGCAACATTTCATTGGGGATGTTAAAATTAGTTTTTAAATGGCTAAAATGACTAAAATACCTCTTATTTAACGGAGCTTTTTAACGGAAGTTAGCTACAGAGACCTCCATCATAACGAAAATGAAACCACAAGGACCCTATCCATGAATTTTAGGGTATAAGGACCATCATCATAATTTACAGCAAACCACATGGACCAAATTTGTAATTTACTCAATTATATATTAAGATTTGTTTGTTAGGATAAATAACTTTTTTTTTGTTATGATAAAAATAATTATGTTTTAAAAATTAAAATATTATGAGACATTATATTTTTTTAATTTAGTAATCAAATAATTGTAAATAAGCTACAAATTAACTCGATATAAAAATCAAAATATACTTTTTTGTTGACCGTATTTAAACTATTTTTAATAAAGAAATTTTAAGGAAAATGTGAATCACAATTATATTTAGAGTAAATTACAATTTTGGTCCCTAAAGTTTGCCTAAATATATATTTGTCCTTTCTAACGATTGCTAACTAACATTGTTAACTTTAAGGACCTTAAGCGTTATGGAATTGAAAAATTAGGGACTACCAGTGTAGATAGTTTGTTTTAAGGACCAAATCCAAAATTTGAGCAAACCAGAGGAACCACCAATATAGTTCACTCTTTTTTAATACTTCTTTTTGATCATTTTACATTTTTTCAACTAGTTTATCAAATATTTTTGTTAAATATAATTAGTTCATCAGTTAGCTTATTAGCTACCAGCTAACTTGTCAACTATTTTGCATCATTAATGCATCATTTATTAAGTAATAACTAGTTAAATGTTTATGAGGTTACTGATTTTATCGGATGAGTATTATAATAACCAACAGGGGTGGATCTACTAAGGATCGAGCGGGGTCTCATACACCTGCTCAATTGATGATCACAAAGGAAAAAAGTAGACATCTAGAAAGTGCAAGCTGCTTGATTTGAAGGTGTCGTAAAATATTTTAAAACCAAATTTCTAACATAAGGATGGTCTAGGCTGGCCGAATTAAAGCTCCCCATGTAGGAGTTCTTGGGTTCAATCCTTACTTGCTAAAAACCCTATAACTTCTATTCTTACACTAATCTCTTTCAATCCTAAATCACTTTCACAAACTCCTAAATCAAATTTAATAACACATTAAATACTCTATTAATTTCATCTCAATTTCTAAATTTGTTTCCAAATTTGTTGATTAATTGCATTTCTTGTAAATTATCAAGTTCTTCATCATTCCCAAAATATAAGTTTTTCTTCTTAGTTTGTTTATAGTTTGTAAGTTGTTTTTAGTTATTGATTTGATTATTGTTACTCGAAATCCTAGATGCATATTTAAATTTGATTTGCAAAAAAACGAAAAAGTTTATTGTAACGGTGAAATTCAGCTAAAAACACGTCGGTGTAAGACGTAGTCTTGTGTGCTCAAAAAGTCAAGGTCTATTCAATTAGAAAAAAATATATTATTCCCGAAATTGACATAATTGGTTTTCCCTCAAGTCAAACCGCATTGTCTTTTTTTTTCCAATCAAACGTGTGACTTCACATGCGTTTAATCTATTTTAAAGGTGCACCTACTAAAGAAAATTATTGGATCCACCAATAATAACCAACATTTTTTTGGTAAAAGATATAATAAGGATCAAAAATCTTATTTGATAAGTGAGTTTTAATACTTAGGGGTTGTTTGTTTTTTTTAAAATACCTCTTAATGACTCTTAAGTTTGAATTGTTTAGACATTTTTACATTCAGATTGTTTGTTTGTTTTTTCAAAGTTTTCAGAACCTATTAATGCTTAAATACATCTATGGTGACCTAACTTCTTAAAACCTCTTATTGTTGCCTCATTTCATATGCTCTCCTTTCTCTCAAGACGTTGCAAAAACAAACAGTCTTATTGATTCAGATTTTAGACTTCAGCATCAGAGGTAAAATAAGACTTCAGACTTCATACCTCTTAAAAAATAATCGCCACCTTAGTAGGTAAGAGCATCTCCAACAGCTTCTCCAAAATGAGGATTTTTTTTTTCTCCAACAGATTCTCCAAAATGGAGAAAGTAGGGGAGAGATGATGAAAATCTCCAAATTTGGAGATATCTCCAAAAATGATTACTTATGAGAGAGAAATACTTTTTTTATTCCTTCTACCAATAAAATTGTTTTAAATTAAATGATTATGAGAGAGAAATGTGATTTTTTCGGTTTATTTATTTATTTTTGGTATTGATTATAATATTTATAATAAACAATTTATTTTGAAATAATTTCTTATTTGTTAAATGGCTAAAATACGTTGTAAATTAAGAAATTAAGTAAATTAAGAAATTGGCTTTAATTAGTTGTACCAAAGCATTAAGAAATTGTAAATTAAGTAATTGGTTTTAATTAGTTGTACCTTATGCTTAAAATGTTGTAATTAAGAGTTTTTTATATCGTTTTTATAATATAGTATAGATATAGATTTTGATATGGAAGAATGAGGTTGACGAGTATTAATCCGTTAGTTTCGATTTGTACCCTCTAGATCTTTTATTTTTCATTCTTCATCCCTATACTTACCCTTTTGCTCAAATGCGGGATTTTTAGATTTGACTTTTGGCAATTTAAGCCCCTCTCTCTATAAACACCCGCCAACAAACCCCCTCCCAAATGAAATGACTTCCCAGATCCATGAAACTGATGACAAATTTTCCATTGCGTTAGGAATCGAAACTAACTAAGAATGGAGACTGGAGGGTTTAGTGCTGAAGATCTATCAACAATCGGAGGAATAGCGACTGTGTCGCTGTTGCATTCCTTCATCCCAACTCACTGGCTTCCTTTCTCCATTGTTGGCCGTGCTCAAAAATGGACCCTCTCTCGTACCCTTCTCGTCAGTACGTTTTCCCCCTTTTTCTTTTTTCTATTATACATGATTGAAATGATTTTTCAAGGAGTATTTCTTATTTGGATATTTGAATTTGATCAGATCTAGCAAAAACTGTGATCTGTCACTTCTAGTTCTGTGACTGTGTATGATTATCCTCGGTTGCTTGTATCAGCAGTAGAAAGAGGAAAAAGAAGTTGGAAAAGAGGTTTTCATTTTCTAGAGATTAGATGTTGTTAAACAACCTATAATCACTGATTTTCCAGAGCTTTCATAGAATTTAGAAAGATTGGTGTTGCTCTTATAATGTTAATGCTCATAGTATTAGTATCCCAACATGAGTAGAGATCTATGGAATCTAGGATTCCTTAATAATAATCTTATTTTCTGGCCATCTCCTCAAATGAGGAGAGCTCAAAATTAAGGAATCTCTACTTCTTATGATGATCTTCTTATCCAAGGAGACACCTGAAACCTTGGATTCAGAAGGAGTTTTAAGGATATAATTTATAGAACCTCTATTTGGTACTCTATAATAAGACATCAATGAAGTAGGGTGCGATAAAACCAATTCGTTAGGTGTCTAATGCATCAGAATATTGGTGAACAAGAAACCCAATAAAAAATAATAGAACTTGAGTACAGAGGAGTGCAGGTGAACGTGTTTCGAAGCCTCCAAGTGGGAGATTGTTGGGATGTAGGCTTCGGCCCATCAAGGGGTGGCGCAGATGGGAGCCGGCCCTAGGCCCTCTAACCCTAGTTTCCTTAATTAGGAGATTACCCTAATTATGTTTTTCTATATATTATCTCATTGTACTTGTAAACATTGTACCACCTAATATAAAGAAAACCCTAGTTGCCCCCGTGGATTAGCACGATTACCCTGATCGTGTGAGCCACGTAAATTCTTGTGTTCTTCTCTTGCTTTCGATTTGTGATTGTGTGTGTAACGTTTAACCCTAACATGTAGTCATATCAGCTTGCAAATTTTGGGTTGTTAGAAACAAGGTCATGCTGCAGATATGTCGTTAGAAGGTAACTGCCAATGACATCAAGCAAGAAGTGTCGAGATAGTCTCAAGGTGCAAATAAGTTCTCGACTCTCTAGAAAACATTATTCGATCAGGTGCGGATTTGATATATACTATAGTTATGTTCATATTGAGTTTTCTCATTTCTGGAGGTGGTACTGGCATGGGATGGTAGCCAGGGCCAAGACATTGTTACAACATCTCATCATCATGGAGAACATATCCGAGTGACTATAGATTGTGCTCTAACAACCTGCTTGGGATTGCTTAAAAGCATGTACCGAAGAAGAAGCACACAATTTCAAACAGTTCTAAGAATGCACGAAATATTTGGTGCATTAGTGCCAACAAGCAGCATCAAAATGAGGTTCAATAGATTTGTAAACCAAACAAAGGTTATAAATGGTGTGAGACGTGGTGTGGCGTGGCGGCGAGGCCAAGCCTCAAGCCTTAGGAGCCACAGTGAGGCCACGACGTTTTTCAAGGCGTTACTTATGGCGGAAAATCTCTATATCATATATAATATTATATAAAAACATATGTTTTCTACTATTACTCAATGATTCAATGATAATGAACAAGTTAAATTAGGTTATGTATTAAAAACTAGCAAATAAGACATTAAAAACGTAAATAAAAATCAAATATCGCTTTACAAAAACCGCGTATTAGGCCGTGGCATGCCACAGGCTTATCGTGACATGAGACACAAGCCTAGTCACGGCGCGCCATGGCGGCTGTTGCGGCGAGCCTTTTAGAACAGTGAACCAAACCAAACTGACCTAGTATATCCCAATCCCATTTGTATTCAGTAGATATCTGTTTCTTAAAATTAAATTAGAAAAAAAGGCATCAATGTTTATTGTTTCGAAATGAAACATACATGGGTAAGATTTCCCAGTAGCATAATAAGGAGAAGGGTTTGTTTATATAGTCTCTTCGGGCATCTTCTACCGGAAGCTAAAAAAAAGCATTATTTTTTTATCAAACAAAAACTTAGAATGAAAAAAAATACACATTTGGTTCATTGTGAAACCTAATAATCTAAGGAATAGCTTCAAATAGTCATTTCCATCTTATTAAGGACAGGGCTTCAAAAACTCTTGGGAAAGCAAAAAGATCAAAAATTTAATTCAATGCGATTGAGTAGCAACAAACCACGTTCCAAAAAAAAAAAAAAATTCAAGACACGACTCATAATCACAATTGATGTGGGGTTGTGATATGCAACTCAAGCTAGCAAGTAGTTATTATAATAGAGAATTAGAATGGCATATCCCCAAACTACCTTGTTCCTTATCAATCATGTGTTAGAATGTAATGTAATTTTTGCAATGCATCAAACATCAACTGAGCTTGAGCTCCCCCTAGTTGCCACCTGCCTTCTCAACGCTATTCATGAAGGCCAACTGAAGTCATACAGAACTTCAGCTTATCCAGCGTCACAGACTTGGTGATCATGTTTGCTGGATTCTTTGCACCTGAGATATTCTTCAAATTCATCGTACCATCACGGATCAATTCTCTAACAAAATGATATCTCCTCCCAATGTGCTTTGTTTTCCCATGATAGACTGGATTTTTAGCAAGTTTCACTGCACTCTCATTGTCACAGTGTAACGAGTAATCAACTTGCTTTTTCCCAAGTTCTTCAAGAAAGTCCTTTAACCACACTAGCTATTTACTGGCTTCAGTAACTGCCATGTATTCAACTTTTGTTGTTGATAAAGCCACACTTTTCTGAAGCCTGAACATCCAACTAACTGCTGTTCCTCCCACTGTAAAGACATACCCAGTAGTGCTTTTAAATGTCTCTTTGCATCCACTCAAATCAGCATCAGTATATCCTCTGAGAACTGAATCTTTACCTTTGAAACATAATCCCAACTTTGAAGTGCCCTTCAAATACCCGAGTAACCATTTGACTGCTTCCCAATGTTCTCTTCCCGGATCTGACATAAAGCGACTAACAACCCCGACGGCATGGGCTATGTCTGGCCTCGTGCAAACCATGGCGTACATGAGACTACCAATAGCAGATGCATAAGGAACCTTAGCCATATTTGCTTTCTCATCTTCTGATCTAGGAGACTGATCTTTGGTAAGCCTGAAATGACTTCCCAAGGGTGTGTTTCCAGGTTTTGTTTTCTCATCGTTCATCTTGAATCTTTCTAACACTTTTCCGATGTATTTCTCCTGGGATAGTGTCAAAGATCCATCTTTCTTGTTTCTAGCAATGCTTATACCGAGTATCTGTCTGGCTGGACCCAAGTCTTTCATCTCAAATTCTTCAGACATTTGTTTCTTTAACTTGCTGATCTCTTTCATATCTGCACATGCAATTAACATATCATCTACATAGAGAAGTAGAATGATATAGGAGCCCTTGAATTTCTTCACATAACAACAATGGCCCGTCTCACATTTGCTGTACCCGGTCCTTTCCATGAAGTTATCAAACTTCATGTACCACTGCCTGGGTGCTTGTTTTAGACCATACAAGCTCTTTTTCAGTTTGCAGACCAATCTTCTTTACCAGCAACCTGAAACGCCTCAGGTTGAGCCATGTAGATATCCTCTTCAAGGTTACCATGTAGAAATGTTGTCTTGACATCTAGTTGCTCTAGATGTAAGCCCTCTACAGCTACAATACTCAAGATCAATCTGATGGTGGTCATTTTCACCACTGGAGAGAAAGTTTCATTGTAATCAATTCCCTTTTTCTGTTGAAAACCTTTGACCACTAAACGGGCTTTATACCGTTTAGACCCATCATGCTCTTCCTCAGTTCCTTGATTCTGAATACCCATTTGTTCTGCAACGCTCTTTTGTCTTGCGGAAGCTTGGTTAAAATCCAAGTTGTGTTCTTGTTTAGAGATCCCATTTCTTCTTTCATTGCACGCTCCCACTGCAACAAATCTTTTAGTTTAATTGCTTCAGAGTAACTTTCTGGTAGAAGATGTTTCTTCTTCATCCTCTGAGCTTTCACTGTCTTCATGAACATCTTCAGACTCATCATTATTCTGAAAATCAGGCTCAGTACTCCCACTATCCTGAGTATCTTCTGACCCTCTGATTCTGATGTCATCACTTTCAAACTCAACTTGTTCTTTCTGATCATTTGAGTTTACTGTGCTCCTGTCTTTATAAAGTTCAGCCTCGTTGAATGTTGCATGTTTACTTCTGACTACCTTTCTGCTTTCAAAGTCCCAAAGCCTGTAGCCCATACTATCTGAGCCATATCCAATGAAGGTGTATTTCTTGGCTTTTGCATCCAACTTGTCACCATCTTTCATCAGATCATAGGCACCGCATCCGAACACCTTCAAGTGTTCATACTTCACTGCTTCACCTTTCCACTCTTCCTCTGGTATCTTGAAGCCTAATGGTACTGATATTCCTCGATTGATAAGATAAGCTGCAGTGTTAACTGCATCAGCCCAGAACGTCTTTGGAAGCCCGACATTAAGTCTCATACTCTTGGCCCTTTCATTCAAAGTTCTGTTCATTCTTTCTGCCACTCCGTTCTGTTGAGGAGTGCCTGGAACTGTCTTTATCATCCGAATGCCATGTTCAACACAATAGTCAGTGAACTCTGTGCTAATGTATTCTCCACCATTATCCGACTTCAAGCACTTTACCTTCAGGTTAGTTTCCAATTCAACAACAGTTTTCCATTTCTTAAAAGTATTGAAAACATCAACCTTATTTTTAAGAAAGTAAACCCATACCTTGCGTGTTGAGTCATCGATGAAGGTCACATAGTAGTTCGATCCTCCCAAAGAAGAAACTGGTGTCGGTCCATAAACGTCCGTGTGAACAAGCTCTAATTTCTGAGCTTTCGGTGTCTGACCCGTCTTCACAAAGGACACCTTCTTTTTCTTGCCAAGAACACAGGATACACAGAATTCTGAATCCACGCTTTTTAGATCAGGAAACTTCCCTTTTGCAACGAGCATCTTCATTCCTTTTTCACTCATGTGGCCGAGACGTTGATGCCACAATCTGGAAGGATTCAACCCGCTCGTCACTGCATTCACCTCGCTATCAGGAACATCAACCATGTATAAGGTGCCTCGTTTTTTACCCTTGGCAATTACAAGGTTTTGTTTGACAACCTTCCATTGCCCATCACCGAAGGTAGTTCTAAATCCAGCTGCCCAGTAGAAATCAACATTTTCTTAAGACTGGGAATGACCCGAACGTCCATCAAGGTCCAAGTGGTACCTAATGAAGTCTTTATGTCTGTGTCACCTATTCCTGTGATGTTAAGAGTGCGATGGTCAGCTAAACGAACTTTACCAAAGTTACCTGTCCGTAGATTCTTCATCATCTTCGTGCTGTAAGTAGCATGAAAGGATGCACCGGAATCCAAGATCCAAGACTCTGCTGAATTCTCAACACAGCAGATAAGGGCTTAATCTGAATCATCAGTTGTTGCGTTCACCTCTCTGTTTCCATCTGATTTAGGGCATTGATTTCTGAAGTGCCCAGTTTCTTTGCACTTCCAACATAGGACATCTTTCCTTGGCTTTGACTGGCTCCTCTTTCTAGACTTTGACCTGCCTCTGCCATTACCTCTTTCTGTCTTTCTACCTCTCCCTTCAGTGCTTAGCAAAGCACTAGATGATTCTCCAGAGCTCCGTCTCTTTATGTCCTCTCCTAGGATGAAGTCACGTATGCCCTCAAAGGTGAGTTTAGAGGTTCCAGCTGAACCACTAATGGCAGTGACAGTTCCCGACCAACTTTCCGGTAACGAGGATAACAAAAGCAAAGCTTGGACTTCATCTTCAAACTTAATATCAACAGATAACAAGCGGGATATAATGGTATTGAAATCATTAATGTGTGAGGTAACATACATACCTTCTCTCATTCTGGTGTTTACTAACTGTCTTATCAGAAATACCTTGTTAGAAGCAGAAGGTTTTTCATACATGTTTGACAAAGCTTTCATCAATCCACATGCAGTAGTTTCCTTCACAATGTTAAAGGCCACATTCTTGGCCAGTGTAAATCTGATAACAACCATGGCTTTTCTGTCTAGAGCAGCCCATACGTCTTCCATCTTCTCGGGTTTTATTCCTGTCAAGGCTTGATCCAAGTCCTTCTGACACAGTAGATCCTCGATTTGCATCTTCCACCATCCAAAATCTTGTCCGTCAAACTTTTCAATCCTGGTTTTTCCGTCTTCAACCATTATCCCAAACTGTTGGCGATAGACAAACATAAAAACAAGGAATCTTTTAGCGGCGACGCGGGGGCTGCGCGGGCGCGGCGCGAGGCGGCGCGGGCACGGCACGAACGGCACGGGGCGGCGCGGTGGCGGCAGTGGACTGTGGCACGACGAGGATTGCGGCGATTGAGTGTAACAGATCAAGAACCTAAAGCTCTGATACCAGTTGTTAGGGTTAAACGTTACACACACAATCACAAATCGAAAGCAAGAGAAGAACACAAGAATTTACGTGGCTCACACGATCAGGGTGATCGTGCTAATCCACGGGGGTAACTAGGGTTTTCTTTATATTAGGTGGTACAATGTTTACAAGTACAATGAGATAATATATAGAGAAACATAATTAGGGTAATCTCCTAATTAAGGAAACTAGGGTTAGAGGGCCTAGGGCCGGCTCCCATCTGCGCCACCCCTTAATGGGCCGAAGCCTACATCCCAACACTACATGCATGACCGTATCACTTATATGTCGGTTGCTTCTGGTAGAATCAATAGTGTTCAGCCTTTGAAGAAACAGGGACCACTTAAATCCCTTTGAGAAGCAGGGTCTTAGTTTATAGTATAGAAGGATATGCAAGGGAGATGGTTGGATTAGGTTTATTGGCGCGCGGGCACGGTAATAAAGTTATAAGGAAATGAGAAGTCCAGGACCTCGGTCGACATTGAGGCTTTTGACTCAATTCAAGTGAACAAGGGCTTATTGGAGCAGAGAGATGGAAAGTTAGAAGAGCAATATGTCATGTTATGGAGATAAGGCACATGAAGAAGAGAATCAAGTAAAGTGGGAAATTGGTAAAGATGTCAATCTACGTAAGTGGGAAAAAGGCCTTCACAATACCATTTGAGTTTGAGATCCCTACAAAAGCATCTTATCCCTCACCTTGATGAAACCAAATGTGAGAGTAAAAGCGTTTAATTCTGATGAATAGCTTTGGCGACTTATAGGTAATGTAGCTCCTATCTTCATGAAGTGGGTGGTTAGACTCCATGGAATGCCTAAAACGATTGTGTCCGACCGTGATAAGATTATTCTCAGCACTTTTCGGAAGGAGCTTTTCCAGTTACAAGCAACCAGACTCAATTTCAGCACAACCTACCATCCACAAATGGGATGTTCAAACTGAAGTCGTTAACAGGTGCTTCGAATCGTACTTGCGTTGCTTTGCGTGTGAAAGGCCTAAACAATGGGCACGCCGGCTACCCTGGGCCATAGTTTTAAAAATCCCAATCGGGACTCGAGGCGTTTTCCCTTTTGCGAGGCGAGGCGTAAGCCTCGAGGCGTGTATATGTATAATATATATATGTATAATATATATATATATATATATGTGTGTGTGTGTGTGTGTGTGTGTATAATACAAGGTGGAAAAATAATTTCATACCAAATAAAATTCATAAATACTAATAAGAAGCAAAACATAATTCCATAGCAAATTTTAAACGTCATAAGCTCATAAAATTACTAGTTATAAGGCTAAAAACATAATGAAAATATGACAGCAAACATTTGGCCATTTAGCTGTTATAGTCTGATGAAATCGGACCTCCAATGGTCAGAAATCACAAACATTTGGCTATTTGGTTGTTGTAGTCTTATCTAAAATGCTGAGCATAATCAACATGGTGATCAAAACAGTAGCTAAAAGTGAGAAAACAGTAGCTAAAAAATGAATAAACAGTAGCTAAAAATAAGAAAACAATAGCTAAAATAACTAGCAAAAAAGATGAAGTGGTGCATAAAAGAAAGTCAGCCTATTTCTTTCTTCTTGAGAAGAGGGAAGGACACCCCAAAATGGCTTTTTGTACTTTAAAATTACCAAAAGTACAATTGCTTTTGTTGTTTGACTAGCTCTACCTTTTTTAAATATACAAGAGGTAATAAAAGTACAAGTCACTTTCCCAAAAACATCATACTCCCCAAAAACATCCCAAAAACATAATAATAGCTGAGGCTTGCGCCTCACGAGCGCCTCACGCCTCACCGCCTCGAGGCACCGCCTCACAGATTGAGGCGTAAGCCTCTCTTCCAGGGACTATGAGGCTTAAGCCTCAGGAGCGGTTTTGGACCGCCTCGCCTCGAGGCGTACGCCTCAAGCGATTTTGAAAACCATGCCCTGGGCTGAATATTGGTACATACCACCCCATTCAAGATTCTTTATGGGAGAGATTCCCCCAGCCTAGTCATACACAGTGAACGAAGCTTTTGATGCAGCGATGGAGCAAATGTTGTTGTCCTGGGACAAGTTGCTGGAGGAATTGCGGGCACAATTGTTGAAAGCTGAAGGCCTCAACCAATAAACCTCAACGGGAGGTGGACTTTCAGGTGGGCGAGTGGATTTACCTAAAGATGATCGACAAGTGTCACTTGCCTCTGAATGCAATATGAAGTTAGCTCCACGCTATTATGGACCTTTCCAAGTGATAGAGAAGGTGGGGAAGGTGGCTTACCGACTCCAATACCAAAAGGCACAAAGATCGACCCGGTGTTACGGATGTGTCTCAACTTAAGGTTGCCATCAGCGATAATCAAGTCCACACGCATCTTCCCCAGGGGCTGCAGGAGAACTGGGAACTCATCTGGGAACCGACATATTAAAAGGCATTTGATTTGGACATAATAAGGAGCTGGAAGTGTTGATTGGAAGGGGCTGCCATCATTTGCAGACTCCTACGAATCTTATGTTGCAATGTGTCAAAACTTCCCAATCTTTGACCTTGAGGACAAGGTGACTCCTTTTTTTTTTTTTGGGGGGGGGGGGGGGGGGGGAGTATCAATTAGCCACCAATTGTTCAGTATTTATTCTAGAAGGGCCAAGCATCATAGTCAAGGATAAAAGATTAGCTTATTTAGGGTATAAAGAATACCGGAGGGGGTATCGATTTTGGAGGCTCTGGCTCTTGAATTCCAGAGGCGGCTACTGTCATCAACACCTTTTTTATTCCAATCAATAATAGATACCACGTTTGATCTCTTTGTGCTTAATTTCCACCGATACCTATCAGAAACTTGCCATTTTTTTAGCCTGCAAGGAGATGCTCAATCGTACATAGGTGCACAATCTCAATGTGAGAATTAATTTATATCCTCAGATTGCCTCTCTTCATAAAATATGGAAACTTGTTTACCTAAAGAGCGAGTCTCAATTCTTGTGTTAGGATGCTCCGTAGGTGCACTAAACCATCATCTGTTGTCGCCTTGGTTAGTAAAGACTAACAAGAGTTTCCTGCTTAAGATAATTAATCATAATGAAGGATTCCAGCAGAGGGACTCCATCTTTTCTTGACATTGGTGTGGTTATATGTGTGTATGTTGACAGTTTGGCCGCCTTTTAAGGGCGTTCATAATTGGTAGTGGTTCATACCGACTGATTTTTTCATCACTGCTTGTCACCGTACCTTTTTTTACCCCTTTGATGATCTTCTTCAGAAAGGTTCATATTTAAGTGTGTTACATAGTTAATTTTAGGGGGTAAAGGTGTTGAACTTTTCATGAATGTACTATCATTTGGGTTGTGGTACTAAGCATGTTCACTGAATAGCAACATAAAGTGCATCCTTTTTCCTACTCGGATCCTTTTTTGCAGTAGTCCGGTGCTGCCACATATATGAAATGTAAATCTTAATCCGTGTACAGTGAACTAATACAATTAACTTGTCTTTCTTAGCCATTTATGCTTACTTATGCTAGCTGGTTAGAATAATCATAATTGGTGTGTGTTGTCATTGGATTGAACTTTTATAAAGTAAGTGGGACACCTTGCCCTGCAACTTCAAAGTTAACTAGACAAGTCAGGCTTATCTTGGCAAGCTATAAGCACGATGTTGTCAAATCAAGCGACACTTTACCCTTATGAAACAGTATGTCGGTTGCTCTGGATCCTATAACTTAAGAATCGGTTAATCTCTCTGCATCTTTTTTGCATTTGTACTTTTTTTTTGTTGCCAAATTAGTAAATTTAGTCATTATTATGTTGTATTAGTTGACTTTTAACCTATGATGAAGTAAATGCTCTCTCCATCCCATGAAATGTTCAACAGTTGCCAAGCACATAGTTTGAGAGAAGTGTTTGACTATTAATCAAATGCCTTAAAACCCATGTTTATAAAAGAATGATTTGAACACCCCTAAAATAAGAAAAAAAGGGAAACCTTGTTCACCCAAGTCAATATGGTCATTTTTTTTATAATGATTATAGTGGACAAATAAGTAACTTTAGCTTGAAAATTTTCCATTAATAGAAACACTGCGATTTTTGTGAGTGCTTAGATTTCAGTTGTATTTTACATAGATGCATGCTTATTGTGGATTTTACTATGTTCTTTCACAGCTGCATTTGGAGCTGTTTTGCACGTCTTATCCACATCACTCCTGGGCATTACTGCAATTACCATATCAAACACTATTGCTGGTGAAGAAACTGTGCACAAACTTGCATCACTGCTACTTGTTCTACTTGGTGGTAGCTACATATTATTGTTCATGTGTGGAAAGGGTGGTCACATCCATTCCCACAACCAACCCATGGAAAAGATGGCTGTTGCCGGACTTGTTCTTGTTCCTGCATTGTCTCCTTGTGCAACCACACTCCCTGTTTTTCTTGCTGTCGGAAATTCCTCCTCAATGATGGTACTTGCTATTATAGTGTTGCTATTCAGGTAAATTTAGTGGTTTCCTTAGACTTGAGAGTTGAATCCTTAAAGCTCCTTTAATTGTGTTACTTTTTATGATACGTTTGTTGGTCTTACTTGCTATTATAGTGTTGACAAATGCTCCCTCTGTCCCGAAGTAAGTGCACACAATTCTATTTTTGTTTGTTCCAAGTGTCCACTTTTAAAAGTAAGTGCCTACTTTCCAATTCTATTCTTAATTATGAGATGGAGAAATTCGTTACCCAATTAATTATTAAGGTAATGTCATTCAGCTAATTAAAAGTGTAATATTTACACATTTCTAAAACTATGTCCTTTTCATTGTAGACCTTTTCTATTGGGGTGGAGGGAGTATTTGTTTCAAATTGTCTATAAAAAACATCCTGGTGCCATATGGCTTGTATATCATGCTTATGTGTACTGTTTGACACGTTATAGTTTCGTTTTCCAGCCAAAACTTTACCAGAGTCATTGATGAAGCGTGGAGTTTGTAATATTTCTTCAAGTTCTAATGCTTGCTGGTCTTTTTGGTAATATCCCCTAAATAAAAACATGAAGCATCTACTAATCCTAGGCAACTTAGCGTGAGCTTCGAATGTAAACCTATCTTTATACGTAGACTCCATGTTCAGCCATTGTGGTGTCTCTGTTTATTGCATATCAATCCCCATAAATAAACTTGGATTATAGGAAGTGATTTAGGCAAACTAGCTTATAAGTTAGCTGTTAGCTGAAAAGATAGCCAATAAACTAATCATGTTTGGTAAAAACTAGTTGATAAGCTAGATTAAAATGTAAAATAGCTTAAAAGGACATGTTGGAAAAAGATAAGGGTGGAAAAAAGCCCCAGGGGCTTATTGGAACGCTACTTAAAGTAGCATTTAAAAAAGCTAGCTTGTGGCTAACTGAACAGGGATGATTAATAGTTTTTCTTATTTGCAGCACGATAACTGTGATGACCTCGTTGGTGGCTTTATCATTCTATGGTGCAAGCCAGCTCAAGTTTCACTGGATGGAACGTTATGACAAGCTTCTTGTTGGCTCTGTGCTCTGTTTAGTCGGAATCTTGACACTTATCTTCCATGATCACGAGGGCCATACGCATACGCATACACATACAGGTTCAACTGAAGAGCATTTGCACCAGAAGCTGTTTTTGCTATGAGAATCCCTTTTAGATGTACCGTAATACTTTGTCAAGATTTTGTACTATGGATCGCTTTGTTATCCCGACCCCCAAAAAAATCTTTTATTATTATTATTATCATCTTGGTAGAAAAGCAAGTGTAGTTTGCCACACAGGTTGTCTGTTGTCCCCTTAGTTATCTTGGATTTCTTTTAGTTGCTATATAACTCTGCTGTATCCTTGTAAAGCTCTTAAAAATTAATTCTACTACAGTGTTCTTTCTCAACAACTTGGAATTCTTTGCAAAGATTGCATGTTTACATTGGAAAGTTTGGATACCCGTGGTTGTTCTAAGCCAATTTGCAAATTGCACATCAAAGAGCTTCCAGCCCAGCGGGTTACCACCGTGTGCTAGCGTCGAAAGATACGCATTAGCCCGGGTTCGAACCTTGCGGGGGGGGACGAATTAATGCTCCAAGATATCCAGCCCCTGGGCCGGGCCTTCGGGTCTGGGCCTAGGGTGCGAGTTCATGGGCCGGTAACGGTCCCTGGGCGCGGGGGATTAGTCGGTGCCCTTGGATCCGGATGCCCCCGGAACGTGTGTTCCAAATGCCGTTCAAAAAAAAATTTGCAAATTGCACACAGCTCATTTTACAGGTTCATGAATGAGGTTAACCACATAAAAACCTTCAGCTGTCCCTGTGGGAACTCAAATTGGTATGGGATTGTTAAAATTAGGGGTGTTTGTGATTCGGGCTCTTAGCAAACAACTCGAGCTCAAGTCGACCTCGAACACAAAATAAAACTCGTTTAATTTAACGAGTCGATCTTCAGAACACCAATGTTCAACTCGGCTCGTTCAAAAGCTCGATTAAATTTTTCGAGTTGAATCGAGCCATTCGATCATACACTTTTTCAAGCAAAACATGCTCGTATGTAAATAAATCATACTAAAAAAATGTAAAATTTATCAAGCTCGAGCTAATAAACAAATTAATCGATCGCGAATTCGAGCCCATAAATGAACATTGAGCTCGATAATTCAAAAAATATTCAAGCTCGAGTCTGGTGTTATTTTTTCTATTTGAGCTCAAATAACCTACTAATAGAGAGACAAAATCAATCTTTACACTGGTCATATATTTCTCATAATCACTTGATTGTAAATATCTTCTAAGTAATGATTTAGTTTTTGTATGTTACAATTTATTCATATAGTTTAGGGGTGTTCGTGGTCCGGTTTGGGCGGTTTAACCCCCAAACCACAAACCAAACAAAAATGGCGGTTTAGAAAATTTTCAAACCGAGCGGTTTGGTAGCAAGTGACCAAATCAGTCAAACCAAACCACAAAAAGACGGTCTGGTCTGACCGGTTTAGGCGGTTTGAACCTCTTATGGGCTTTAAACTAAAAAAACAAAAAATCTATATCCAAAATAATGTTTTTACCAATATAACATATTATTTAGAAATAGTATAATAAAAGGTACATTTATAAAATTAAAAAAACAATGAAGAAGGTGAAAAAAAAGTTAAATAAGTCCATCAACAATAGTTGAATTTTGAACAGACATTGAGCAAGTCGAAAAACAATTTGGATTTTAGATTTGATAATTGATGGATTTCAGAACTTTGTCAATTTAGATAATGCGATCAACTGATAAAATTAAAACTAAAAACATAATGTCTTTGACGAACTTTTCTTAATTGATCCATAAAAGTATAGCATATAACATGAAATGTAAATATGATTAATAAATGTCAATTTTTGGCGGTCGGTTTGGTCCGGACCGCTTAAAGAAAGGGTTAAACCGCAGACCGGACCGAGTGGTTTGGCTATTTTTCAAACCGGACCGGACTGCCAGACCGCTCAAACCGTAAAAAACGGTCCGGTTTGACTTGGTTCGACCGATTTGAGTGGTCCAACAGTTTTTTTTAACACACCTAATAGCTTACGATTCTCTCAAGATGTATATATATACCCACCTACTAGTTATAATACAATCAAGTTTTTTTACTCAATCACGTTCTTACTTTATATGGTATCAAGAGCTTTAAGATCCGTATCTTTATCTTACTACCCACCCCAATATGTTCCCTGGTTTTACCCAAACCATCCTATCCAATCCTTCAAGGGTCATTCTCAATGGTGTCGTGCAATCAGGCACTATGTCTCACAATGCCCTAGCTTCCGCACTCAATTCCCAAATGCAATTCCACCATCACCCTCCTCTTATCCTCCAACCCATCCTTTCTCTCAGTCTAGTAGTACTGCTTACGGGGTACAAATCCCCCTTTCTGCATGCCTATGTCGATGTTGCCTCAGAAACTTCATCCAATGCTTGGCTTCTTAATAGTGGTGCGACACACAATGTCGCTCATGATCTTGCCAACCTTGCACTTCACTCCCCTTACGAAGGTAGGGAGGAGCATATTATTGGTGATGGTTCAAGCCTAGCCATCTCAAACACTAGTTCAACATCTCTTCTTACTCCAACTTCTAAACTTCATCTTAATCATATAGTACATGTGCCTTCTATTTCTCGTAATATTATCTCAATCTCTAAAACATATGCAAAAACTATGTTACCCAATGCCCAATGTTTTGTCAACAATTTCCTAATGCCATTCAACCTCCCAATTCTCTATTCCCCTCATCCCCACAAAACCGGTTCCCCCCTAAATCTTATCAACCCACCTCTTATTCTCATGCTTATGTTGCTACCTCCTCAAACTCTTCTTCTACATGTTGGCTCTTAAATAGTGGGGCAACACATCATGTGACTAATGATCTTAACATTCTTGTACTTCACTCACCCTATAAGCCTTTAAAGAACTCGTCATTGAGGATGGCTCCACACTACTAATTACTAACACCGGTTCAACATCTCTTCTGACTCCTTCTACTCAACATTCTCATTCTTACATGAAATCTTGGCATTCTCACATTCTAAATTTTGCCATGATGTACCCACCTACCAGTTATAATACAATAGTTTTTCCACTCAATCACATTCTTACTTTTATACCTACTACTTGACTCGACTTGTTTACACTCCTAGTTAAAATAGACAATGACATTGTTGTATTATAACATTTGTTTAGTTACATACATGTTGAAAATTTTGAGACCAATAAAACCAAAGAATCAAAGTAGAGCTAACTATATTCAATTTGATTGTTGATTAAGATTATTTAACCGGATTTTTGGTTCTATAAACTTGTTTAAAAAGTGGTACTTGGTTTGGTTTGGAAATGCAACCGAATTTGTTTTTATTAGACTTGAAACAACAATCTTGTATGTTTATATTTTTCAAATAAAAAAGGCCTATGTTTTTATTTGATTCACGGTTCGGTTTTGAGGCTGAACCGGTTTTAGATCGAACCGAATTAGTTCACATCAGTCTGGTTTTTGGTCCTAAATCAAACCATACGATTCCAGGGACAGACTGAGTATGGTGAATACGGTGGCACGTGCCACCGTATTATTTCTTCGACAAAGGGTAAAAAAATTTAGGTTCGTGAAAGGTGCAACCGTATCGTTTTGGAAGGTGCTACCGTATTATTTTGGAAACTTTAAGAAGGTGCAACCGTACCTCATAATCAACCAAAAAACCAAAAAAAAAAAACTATCGAAATCAACTAAAAAAACCGAAAAATCCCTCGAAATCGATAAAAAAAACTTAAAAATTCCTAGAAATCAAGCAAACAACTTTAAAAATCCCTCGAAATTGCAGAATTAGGCTAAAAATACATCGGACAATATTGAACGTCGGTATAAAAATGAAGACACGTTGATAAAAACCGTTTTTTTGTAATTATTTTTTATATGTATTATATGGTGCCACCGTATGAAAAAAATTCTGGGTCCGACCCTGTTCGATTCCAATCAAAAGAATAACCTTATACAACTTGTTTCATTATAATGCCTACATGGCATAATACGATATCAGAATATTTGTAATAAAATAGATAAAAACATCAACAGGTGAGGTGTGGGGAGGAAACGGTGTGTGTGTGGACAATGGTGTTTAAGAGGATAAAAATGAAGGTTAAATAAGATTTTAATATTTAAAATAGTAAATTGCATATATCTTTCGTGTGGTTGTATGAAAATTATTTGACCAAAAGGTTGATTATCGACATTCTTGAGCGGCTCAACATGAAACCCGCTCCCTATGAACCACATATGAGGAGGCATTTCAAATTTGACTCGTCGGCTGAGGCTAGCAGAGGGATGCAAACTTGTCTGCTGCAGGATTCAATATTAAGGATTGGGTCCCTCGTATTTTTTTAATGGATTGGCCGATTGGGTACATGTGGTTTCATTTTCGTTTTGTATCAGGTTCCTTCACTAACTCCATTAAAGATAGTTCCCTTGCACTATATTACGTTAAAATATGTTAAATCAAGGGTATTTTAGTCATTTTGGCCATTTCTTTAATATATATTTTTATTTTGCAACTTTGAATGCATTATGTACAATTATATTGGTCAACCACCCAAGAACGTCAACCCACTGGTGAATCCCTTCCCCCCTTCTCCGGTCATCTTCTCCGACCACCACACACACCCAACAAACACTCTTCTTCCATAATTGGTTTTTGTTCTCTCATTTCATATTGAGTCCCTATTGAGATGCATGGGATGGCCTACACTTGGGTAGTGGTTACCTATGAAACCACGAATTTGTTTTGCATAGTGTAAATTTCTCTAGCTGCTCAACGGTGCAACCGTATTTTTCGTCCGGGTAATCATAAACATTTTTTGTTGGGCGAAACCATTAATAGTTTTCATTGAGTGAAACCATAAACCTAACCGGTAACCTAACTTTTTAAAGAGGTGAATTTCAATTAATGTTAATTTCAATTAATATTTAGGGTTAACTTGTTTTTTGTTTTATGTTAATACTTAGATTTTAAGGTTAATTGGTTTTAATATGTGTTTAAGGTTTATGTGGTTATATATAGGTTTTGCTCTTTTGGGTTAATTTGTTTATATTATTGTTAACATAATAACATATTAATATGAGCCTTACTCTTTAAGATAAATTTGTTTATATTTAACCTAACTCTATAGATTTTATAAGGTTAAATTTGGAGATAACTCTTAAGTGTTAATTTGTTTATTTTGGGATAACATTTTAGATTTTAAGATATTTATGTTTATACTTCGGGTTAATCTATTGCATCAATACGACCATGTAGAATTATTAAGAGGAGATACACCAACAATCAATTAGTCTTGATACCTCTAATCGCTCACAAAAAAGTTATGGTTGATATTTGTTAGTCTCAACCATCGGATTTGTGAATAATACAAATAACATCTGACCAAAACACTTAGAAACTCGTTCTTAACGTTTGCCTTGAAATTAGTATATCTGATGAACTACATCCATTAGATACAACTCAAATAATATGTTATTCGAACATTCGCTTTGTAAAGAAGAATCATGTAACTTAAGGTCTCAGATATAGTGTTCATCGGATCTCAGACTAAGGGACCGTTAACTAAGTTCCTTTAAACAACATACGAAACAAATAACTTCTTATTTCCATTACTAGTTCCCGTGGTTCCCGCTCCTGCGATGCACGATGCCAATCACCTAAACACTTCACCTCAGAGAGACCACAATCATGAAATAATCTCAACATACAAGTTCTGACAATAATATATCAGCATTTAACATAATCATGTACTCATGCATTTGAATAACGATTCTGACTTTCTATGCACTTTCGTCCTTAAAACACAACGCCAATGCAAATGAAGTTGTTGTATTCACAATGCATAATTACATATAAAACTCACTATCATGCAAGACCTCTTAATGCGACGTTCATGTAATCATATATGCATCACGTTAAGAGTTCATACCATCCTTGCTTAGCATCTAGTCTTGTTACCAAACACACAATTATTTGTCTCACATAAAGATTTAACTCTGGTCAACTGGTCCGTTACTCACATTTCAACCGCTTTCAACTAGTTAAACCAACAGACCTAATTCATCTAATACCATTTGGGTCTATTGGTTTAATAAGGTTTCCCCATTATTAACAAGAAGTAAGAGCAAAGGAATTGATAAACTGATATATAATATTTTCATTAGAATCAAGTCTTTCCACATTGTACGGTTGGGGATCGGTTGCAGAATATCGAGGGAGAAAAGGAGTGATCAGAACTAGGATAAAGAATGTGAGATCGTGTGAGAGCTTGCTTTCCTTAAGTGATATTTCGACCCTATTCTGCCAGGGTATCATGAAATTCACTCGAGGATAATCTCAATTCTCGGTATCGTTTTAGGCAAAAATCGATCCTATTTAAACACCTTGAGAATCGTAACCGACCATATATTAATAATGATAATAATTTCTCAAATAATGAGATTGATTGATGGACATTAATGTTGGTGGTTACAAGAATTTCTATCAGTTACAAAACGGATGAAAACGCACGGCCCGTGCCAATTTCAAGAGGAAAAATGCACGGGTCGTGCAAAACCTTCTGTCGACAAACGCACGGTCCGTGCACGGGTCGTGCCGTTTATAACAGGAAAAACGCACGGGTTGTGCTTAGCCTTTTTCCACTTAGTAACTCGCTAAAAATAACCATCCAACGATCCCGGGTTCTAGTTTGCTTACACGAGTGTGCACTCCATACCTCCTAGCTCATGTTATAGCTTAGCTATCAACCCCATTATTATCTTGTGAATCCAATTACATAAAATGAACCGATGATTTCACTAAAATCACCAACATTCCTCCCCCATTTTAGTGCAATCCTTGATTCACAAACAAAAGTTAATATAGGAAAACAAACTCATGCATAAATGAAAATATCTAGAAGATTGAATTTTCATCTTAGTACATTACACATTTCAAATACTCGAGAATCCGGGTGTCCTATGGATTGAACCCTTCAACCCATTTGAGTACCATAAAATAACATAGACACGAATTTAAATAATTCTCTAAAGTTTAAACTTGACACTATACAAGCCATGTGTCCTTATCCATTCATGAGTGTATCAAAGCCAAGTCCAAGCTTCTTGAAGCGACCACACTTCACACTCATATAGGTAGTTCCTTTCATCATGCACCTGCACATGCACTTTTACAAAAGAACTACCTCCTTCACTAGCAGTACCGAGCACATACCTTGGGATGATTATCTTGTGCTTTAATCCCTTAGAGTGAGCTTTCCCATTGAATTCAACTTCTAACGTTGTATTAGAAGAGAATTGGGTATCTTACCATTAGAGACTTAGACGGACTTTAATCCCATCCCTATCACCGACTTGTGAACCAAGTCCCTAGCTAACCCCTTCGTCAAGTGGTCTGCTAGATTTTGTTGCGACCGAATAATTTCAACCGAAATCACCCCATTCGTAATTAGCTCATGAATCATGCTATGTCTAACACATAAGTGTCAAGACTTGCCATTATATACTTGACTATAAGCTTTAGCCAAAGTAGCCACACTATAACAACAGATAGAAATGAGTGAAATTGGTTTCGGCCATAACGGAATTTCATGGACTAAATTCCTTAGCCACTCCGCCTCTTTACCTGCAGCGGCTAATGCCACAAATTCTGACTCCATAGTCCAACTCACGATGCAAGTTTGCTTCTTGGAAGCTGTTAGATCAGATTTTATAGTAATCATTGTATTTATTCTACTGCTTTATTAGTGTTATCTGTTTTCTTATTGCCTTGGGGTATTTAAGTCCCCTTGGCTTGTTAGTTGTGTAAAGAACTTACAGAGTTTAATCTGAATATACAGTTGCTTTCAAGAGTTCACTTTCTCTCTCTAGATTCTCTCTCTACGATCTTGTGATCTTGGCTCAACAATTGGTATCAGAGCCACCAAGATCTTGAGAGGATTGAGATTTAGTGTAATTACTACTGATTTGTGTGATTAATTCGGAAAATTTGATCGAATTTTTTTGTTTTTCAAGAAAATTCTCGTTTTCTGGATTGTCATTAATTTCACTTTGTTTTGTGATTGAATAGCTTTGAAATTGATGTTTTAAGATGCGTTTTATATAATTGATCTAGTTTGTTTCTTGTTGATTTGCATAAAAACGTGATTTGGTGCTTCGATTTTAAGTTTGAATATATTCTGAAAAGTTCGAGTTCTGTTGCCTGTTCTATTTTGATTTTGAAGATTCAGTGTGTTTTGATCGATAATGTCGTATGAAATATATTAGAAACTTGTTTTTGTTCAATTCTGTGTAATCTGTTTGGATTTAATTCATTGATATAATTGAATTACAAGATTTATAGTTTAGTGTTGAAATGCGGGTCACTCATCTGAAATGCGGGTTACTCATCTGAAATGCGGGTCACTCATCTGAAATGCGGGTCATTCATCCTTATGTGCATGTTTGTTATAAATTGTGAAGTATGCGTGTGCTTAATGAAGAATGCGGGTTATTCATATTCATATTTGTAGAATGCGTTTCCATCATTTCTTCATTGTAAAACTAACGTTTGAGTGTTAGTTTTTTCTCAGGTTGTAGATTCTTTGGACACGCGTTTCTACAATTGCGTATCAGACTTAACACGCATTTCTACAATTGCGTATCATCCTTAACACGCGTTTCTACAATTGCGTGTCAGTCTTAACACGCGTTTCTACAATTGCGTGTCAGCCTTAACACGCGTTTCTATAATTGCGGATCATTCTGAACGCGTATTTCTCTTGGACGCGCATTCTTGAACACGCATCACTAAGGAAAGCTTTGAGCATCTTTCTGGACACGCATTTCTTAGTAGTGCGTTTCATCTACGACCCGAATTTCTTAGGAGTGCGGGTCATCTTCACTTGGTCAATTTTTCTGAATTCCTGATTTCATCAATTATGTCTCTACAAGCTCAACTTTATAAGAACGATCTCATGATGTCGTTGGGATCTGAAACACGTCCACCTGTTCTGATTAATGAGAACGAATTTGAACAATGGCAGGACCGGTTTGTTAATTTCATCGAAAGACAATCAAATGGTGAAAATATGATGAAAGCCTTGACTGAAGGTCCCATGGTCAAGCCTAGGAAAGTGATACCAGCTGTTGGAAACATTCCTGCCACTGATACAGAAAAATCCCTGATAGAATATGATGCTGATGAACTTCTGAGATACCAAGCTGACAATCAGGCCAAGTCTAATTTGATTCTTGCTCTACCAAATTCCATTTACAACAGAATCGATTGTTTCAAACACAATCCTATGCTAATGTGGACACAACTGGAGAAAATCATGCTTAGTACTGCTATGTCAACACAGCTTCGTCAGACAAGATATATGAATAACTTTGAAGAGTTTAAAGCAAAAGATGGGGAAAGTCTGAAAAGTGTCTTTGACAGATTTTGGACTGTTATTAATGATCTGTATAAGATCAAGGTGATAAAGAATGAGTTGGAGACCAATCTGAAGTTCCTTAATGCACTCAAACCAGAATGGGAAAAATCATGTCATCGCATGAGGAATGATCCCAGAATTTCCAAAATGCCCATTCAAGAAATGTTTGAAATTCTGATGTCTGATGAAGCAATGGTTCTGAAGAAGAAAGCTAAGCTGGATAAGCAGAAGCCAAAGACTGTGGATCCAATCGCTCTTTTAGCTAGCCAAATGGCTGAGCAAGCCTTAACTGAGTCTGCTTATGATGGATCAACAGATGATGATGGCGAAGCTTTAGAAAAAGCCATGATACTTCTAAGTCAGCATTTTCAAAAGAAATATCAGAAACGGACAGGATCAAACAATCTTCGTTTTTCTTCTGGATCAAAGAAGATAGAACCCGGTTCTACATCAAAGCCTTTCTTTCCCAAGTATGAGTCTGGTACAACAGATGTACCAAAGAAAGAAGAGAAAAAGAATGTGACTTGCTACAACTGTGGCAAACCCGGGCATATTTCAAAGGAATGCATAACGAAGATTGTGAAAGATGTGGATTTCTATAAGAAGAAATTAGCTTTGGCTGAAAAGAAAGCAAGCGGAACAATTTTGTTGGCTGAGGAAGAATATTGGTTGGATCACTCAGATAACGAAGCTGACAATGTTGAGACTGCTGCGATGTGCTTCATTGGATACGATAACAGTAATGATGAGGATGAGGACACATCAACTGATGAATCTGAGGTACCATCTGATTTTGATTTTAATTTCATTTCTTCGCAACTGAATGTCATCACAAATGCTTTACATGACTTTCGTTCAAAATTTTTATCCGAAAAATGCGAAAATCAAGAAATTTTAAAATTTACAAAAGAGAAATTTCAAGAAAGAATAGAAGATTTAGAAATTGAAAAACAGACTTCTCATGATTCTTTGACTGAATTGACTAGTTTAAATCAAGAGTTTTCGGATAAAATATTTGAATTAGAAGGAAAGTTATATAAACAAAATCAAACTGAACAAACAATTCATATGCATAAACCAAGGAGCTATGAGTCGATAAAAGAAAATTGGGGTCTTGGATTTAAAAATCCTCAGTTTTTAAAGAAAGCTAAACTTGAGATTCCCAATTTTTATGATTACGACTGTCTTGGTCTTTCACACTATGGTTCTCAATACAAACCTTTTTGGACAAGTGCTAAAGAGACTACAGTTGAGGAAGATAAAAAACGGATGAACAACAAGAAAATGGAAGTTTCTTTTGTTTATACTCAAGAAAATGCAAAATATTTTCCAGAAAAGTTAAAAAAGAGAAGACAAAAGTTAAACATTGGTTCTTCAACTAAATCTTATAAATCGAATGATTTCTTTGATTTAAATGCATCTAATCCTAATAAGGATAATATATCTCTAGTACCTTACGATACTAAGAGAGATATATACCTCCATTAGTATTAGAATGCAAAATATTAGATCTGGAAGAACAAATGGAAGAACAAAAGATTTTGAGCAAAATTGAAAACGATGTTATTTTTTCTTTTATGACATCTCATTTTAAAGAAAATAATTCTGGTTTTCTAAATTCTTCCATCAACCTGTGTTCATCTGATGCTTCTAGCTCTGGGGTTTATACAAATGAATTATCTGATCAGTTTGGTTTTGTCGATAAAACTTCTTATTCTAAATCAAATATTTGATCTAAAATTGTTGATGACACTTTTACGCTAAATGATCATTTTTATAAAACAAAGCGTACAAGAAGAAGGTCAAAGAAGAAAAAGAAGAAAGAGTTTGATATTTCTGAAAATTCTAATTTTTCTGATTCATCTATTACAGATAGGCCTTTGAAGAAATCCATGAAGTCTGTTTGGCAAAAGAAACAGAGATCTGAAGAATTTGTTTCTGTAGAGAATAAATGTGTAGTTTCTCTTTGTAAACAAGACTCATTTGCCATTTGTAATAATACTACAAAATATTCTGTAGAGCAAATGTTTCAAATTTCAAAGAATATCTCATATTGTCTCTCTAGTTCTAATTCTGATGATTGTGTTTCTTCTTTAATATGTGATGATGTTCATGCTTTATTTGATCAATCTCAGATGTTTTGGAAAAATAAATTTTTGAAAAAGAAAAAGGAAAGGACTAACAAGAAGGGACCCATATTTATATGGGTACCTAAATCTCAGTAATTGTTGATTGTGCAGCTAAATCAATTATGGTATCTGGATTCGGGGTGTTCCAAACACATGACTGGCAACAAATCTCTACTTTCGAATTTTAAAGAAAAATGTTGCGGTCGTGTCAAATTTGGAAACTGCGAGACGGCTCCCATTCTTGGTTATGGTGATCTTATTCAGGGTAACATAACTGTCAAAAGAGTAAGCTATGTCGAAGGTTTAAGTCACAATCTCTTCAGCATCGGAAAGTTCTGCGACAAAGATCTTGAAGTCAGTTTCAAGTCAAAAAGGGTTGCTGTAAAGAATAGTAGCGGCATGGATTTACTTGTTGGAAAGAGACGATCAAATTTATATACCATTAATCTTTCCCAAGTAAAGGTTCCATCAGATGTTTGTCTTTTATCAAAAGCCTCTATTCATGAAAGCTGGGTGTGGCATCGTCGACTAGCTCATCTTAATTTCAAATATATGGATCGCTTGGTCAAGAATGATTCAGTGAGAGGTCTTCCAATCCTCCGTTTTTAGAAAGACCATCTCTTTCAGGACTGCGAGAAAGGAAAGATGAAGAAAGCATCTCATAAGCCAAAGGCTGAACATTGCACTGCGGACATTCTAGATATAATTCATGTTGATTTGTGCGGACCAATGAAGACAAAGAGTATTGGGAAGAAGAAATATGTTTTGGTTGTTGTTGATGACTATTCCAGGTACACATGGGTGAAATTTCTCAAATCTAAAGACCAGACACCTGAAATTCTCATCAACCTCATCAAAACAATTCAGACAAATAAGCAAAAGCAAGTCAAAGTTGTGAGATCAGATAATGGCACAGAATTCAAGAATTCAACTCTTCAAGCATTCTATGATAATCAAGGTATACAACAACAGTTTTCTGCTGAAAGAACACCTCAACAGAATGGGGTTGTTGAAAGAAGAAACAGAACGCTTGTAGAAGCTGCTAGATCTATGCTTGCTTATTCAGGTCTTCCTTTGTCTCACTGGGCCGAAGCTATTTCAACTGCTTGTTATACTCAAAACAGATCAATTCTACACCGCCGGTTCGACAAGACTCCATATGAATTGATGAATGGTATCAAACCCAACATCAAATATTTCAAGTCTTTCGGGTGTAAATGTTATGTTTTGAATGATAGAGATAATCTGAACAAATTTAGTCCAAAGGCAGATGAAGGCATTTTTCTGGGTTATTCTTCCAACTCTGCTGCTTACAGAGTTTTTCTTCTCTCTGCAAGAAAAGTGATAGAGTCAGTCAATGTCAAATTTGATGAAGCTGCCAATTTGGTTTATGGACAACACAGTTCAGAACCCGCTATTACTGGAAATTCAGCTTCTGAACAAATTAGTACAGAACCTGCACTTCAGTCAACAAATCAGGATCCTTCTAATTCTCTGTCTAATTTTACTGATCTTGATTTTCTGTTTGAAAATTTTTATGATGATGTTCCTAAACCAAACACTGATAATGTGTCAAATGTTTTGAATCAGGAATCTGAGAGTGCATCAAATCCTAATTCCGCTGCATCAATCTCTGAACCTGATGCTTCTTCAGAATCTCCTGCAATTCAAGATATACCTGCTGAACATCATCTGGATCAAATCGTTAATGAACCAGAAAATGCTGAAACTATTCATGAGGAATCTGTAGAAGATGAAGTTATTCCAGAAGAGAATGTTCAACAAGAAGTACAAACTACATCTGGTCAACAAGAACCTGAATCTGATGTCATGGAAATACATCCTCCTCCAGTTGAAACCATATCTGTATCATCTTCTGATATTACTCTTTCTGAAGATCCTCCTCAAGTTGAAAGTATTAAAATCCCTTCTGAAGAACCTTTCTCTCATCAACTAGAAGTGATTCAAGATGTAATTGATCCTCTCCCTCATACAACAAAGTGGACAAGATCTCATCCAATTCATCAAATCATTGGGGATCCTCAAGCTAGTGTTTCTACACGTTCCAAGTCGGATTCTTCCAACGAATGTTTGTACACTTGTTTTTTAAGCAAGATTGAACCTAACAAAGTATCTGAAGCGTTGGAAGATCCGGACTGGATTTTAGCAATGCAAGAGGAACTCAATCAATTTGACGCGCTCAAAGTGTGGAGACTTGTACCAAGGCCAAAGGGTAAAAGCATAATTGGTACAAAGTGGATATTCAAGAATAAAAAGGACAAAGATGGTATCGTCGTTCGGAACAAAGCAAGGTTAGTAGCCAAAGGATATCGACAAGAAGAAGGTATTGACTATGATGAAACTTTTGCACCCGTCGCCAGATTGGAAGCTATCAGAATGTTTTTAGCCTTCGCTGCTTGTCTCAACTTCACAGTATATCAAATGGACGTCAAGACAGAATTTCTCAATGGTAAATTGAAAGAGGAAGTATATGTATCTCAGCCAGAGGGATTTGTTGACAAAGATCGCCCTGATTACGTTTATTTTCTCGATAAAGCTTTGTATGGTCTGAAACAAGCTCCAAGGACATGGTATGACGAGTTGTCAGCTTTCTTGATCAAATCCGGCTTCACCAAGGGCTCGATAGATACTACTCTTTTCATTTATAGAACTAATCTTGATATTTGCTTAGTACAGATATACGTAGATGATATTATTTTCGGTGCGACTAACAAATCTCTGTGTAATTGGTTTTCTGATTTAATGACTTCTAGATTTCAGATGAGCATGATGGGAGAAATCAATTTCTTCCTCGGCTTACAAGTGAAGCAGCTTCCGGATGGAATTTTCATCAATCAATCAAAGTACGTATTTGATATTTTGAAGAAATTCAAAATGGACAAGTCTACTTCAATTGGCACGCCTATGGCTCATGGTGCTAAACTCGGACTGGATCCAGATGGAAAAGCTGTGGATCAAAAGACATACAGAGGGATGATCGGATCACTGATGTATCTTACTGCAAGCCGCCCGGACATAATGTTTTCAACGTGCCTGTGTGCTCGCTTTCAAGCTAAACCAAAAGAATCTCATCTTTTAGCAGTCAAACGCATTTTTAGATATATTAAAGGAACTCCTTATTTAGGATTATGGTATCCTAAAAGTTCTGACTATAGTTTGATTGCTTATTCTGATGCAGATTATGGTGGTAATCAATTGGACAGAAAAAGTACTTCTGGTCATCTTCAGTTTTTGGGTGACAGACTGATAAGCTGGGCGTCGAAAAAGCAAAACTGCGTTTCAATATCAACAGCCGAAGCTGAATACGTCGCTGCAGCTAGTTGCTGTGCTCAAGTGCTTTGGATGAAAACACAACTTTGCGATTATGGAATGCTATACAAGACTGTGCCAATTTATTGTGACAGCAAGTCCGCAATTGCAATTTCAGTAAATCCTGTCCAGCACACAAAGACCAAGCACATAGACATGCGATATCATTTTATAAAGCATCACGTGGAAGAAGGTACTATTGAATTATATTTTATACCAACTGAATATCAACTTGCTGATATATTTACAAAAGCTTTAGATGAAAAACGATTTAATTTTCTGCTTTCAAAACTTGGCATGTTGAATTTAAAATTTTAAATCTTTACAAATTTTATTCTATAAAGTTTAATATTTCAGATTTTCTTTCAGTTGAATAAAATGTGTGTCTAGGATTCTTGATAAGTTGCCTTGTTTATATTCAAAGTTTCATATGTTCATTGTTGAAATCTTTCAAACATCAAAAAGTCAGCAACGTGTTTGACGCTTTAGATACTGCTTTAAAGATATGTGAGTCGGCATATTTATGATTTACTTTGCTTAAACAACCTAAGTGATCAGAATTGTAGATTGTAATGAAAATATGGGCTAAGCTATTCGATATAGATCTGAGTTATTGAGATGATTTTATTTTTATGCATTTTAAAATACAGAAATCTTTGAGTTTAAAAGTTTGTACCTGTGACCTTTCTGGTTTGGGAAAGTAAGTTCCGAGGGATGCTCGACATCTGGTCCCCTAAGGTCAATTGATCTGGAAGTGATCGAACAGAAATCCTACAATAGAATCAGATCGAAAGTCATGTTCTACTGGTATGAATGGGTTTAGGATATGTCGATGTAGCCTTTTTGATCCGGGAAAGTAAGTTCTAAGGGGTGCTTGACACCTAGTCCCCTAAGGCCATCTGGTCTGGGAGCGGCTGACCCAAATCCTGCATGGTCAGATAGAAAGTTACGTTTACGACATGTTCTTTACTTAATAAACTTCTTGATTAAAAAGATGCCAAAGTGCACAAAGCTTAAAAGATGCCAAAGAGCACACTCATGTTAAGATGCCAATGTGCACACAGCTAAAAGATGCCAATGAGCACACATCTCTTGATACTTGGTGATATATTTTGAACTGCAATAAACCTATAAATTTGTGAAAGTCTTAATTCTTGATGACTTAATGTTTGTACATGCAAAGTTCTTCATTTTATGTTTAGAATTGCATTTTTCTTGAAGCTAATCAAAGATCGCATGCTAGCACACTGAATAGATACATGCAAGTGTTTAACTCTGAACATATCTTAACTTGATATGCAATGAAACATGTTTTTGTATCCAACAACTCCCGTTTGATTTTAACTGATTGATAAATCTGAAATATTCTTCTGAGTAGACTTTAATTTGTTTAGTGTTTAAAAGTTTATATATTCAGTTGTTACAAAATTTATATTCAATATGATCATCTTTAATATTGATGTCTTTATGTTTGCTATCTGTGTTTTTTTTTTGTTGTAATTTTGTATGTGCATTTTTTGAGGGGGAGTACATTTCTAGTTACTATTTCTGAGAATATTCTGTTTTTGAGGGGGAGTGAATGTTGCTGATTAATTACTTCGTGTGCTGATCAGAAATTCATAAGGTAAGTATATCTGAATTTACTATGCAAATGCTAAACTAATGGGGGTTTATCAGGTATTTTTTTTTAGTGGTTAACATTTTTTTAGTTATTTTTTTTATTTTTTTTGCATATATAGGTGTAACAGTGTAATTTTTTTTTTATTTTTTTTTGAATTTGTTTACCTATTCACCTTCCCTCTCTGCGCGTTTGCTTCTTTGCGTTTCTAATCTGTTCATTTCAGATTGTGTTATTGGAAAGATCAGGTATGTTTGATTTTTCATTATATGTTTTTGATTGTTCAGTGTTTGTTTTCTTTATTGGTTTTGTATTGTGTGTATTAATCTGTCTTACGTTTTTTCACTGTTTATTATTTTTTTTCTCTTTTCTAAATCACAGATTCAAGTTCATATAGATCGATTTGCTTATTGGGTTTAGTTTAGACCTTATAATCGACTATCAGGTATGTTTCTTTTACTTTAATTTCGTGTTATTTTGCTTTAATTTTTAGTTTTTATGGAATCAGGTTCGAACAGCCGATTTGCTAGGGTTTGTTTCTTTTCAAGTCAAGAATGCGTTTCACCTGTGACATGCATTCGTCAAGAATGCGTTTCACATGTGACACGCATTCGTCAATAATGCCTTTCACTTGTGACACGCATTGTAAGAAATGCGTTTCTCTTATGACCCGCATTTCTGAACAATGCGTTTCATTTGTGACCCGCATTTGTTGTGTTTTTTTTTGTTTGTTTGTTTGAAGTATGCAATGCGTTTCATTAAGGACACGTGTTTATTTCTATGTGTTTCCTTTAGGATACGCATTACTCAGAAATGCGTTTCCTTCTTCACCAGCAATCCTTTTAATGCGGTTCATGAAGGACCCGCATTCCTCTTAATGCGTTCCTTTCTTCACACGCATTTCTCAAATGCGTTTCCTGAAGGACCCGCATTTCTTCCTTAGTGTCTCCTTAAGGAACCGCATTCCATACTTAGTATTTTTTTGTTTTTTTTTGTTAATCTTTGAAATGTGTTTTGTTTGAGGATATCATGACTTCTCAAACAAATACTGATCCTATGATTCAAGATGAGAATGTCATTCTTCAGGATCCGGCAGATCAAGCATCTCATGATACTCCAATGCCGTCTGTTCCATCTGTTGGAGTTGATCTGTCTATATCACGGCGAAATCCAAATGATGTATTTCCGAATGTCATGTACATGCCTTATAAGCATAACAACTACTTTGTTGATTTTGATCGCATCAAGATTCATCCTGTCATACGAACTATTCTTCGTGGACATCCGCTGTCTCAAGCTCTTTGTTCAGTTGCAGATGTTCCAGAAGTCTATGTACAGCAAGTATGGAATACCATCACTAAGAATGAACGGGTACGTCCTCATCGGTTTGATCTCCAAATTGATCAATTTGATTCATATCTGTCTTACAAGCGGTTAAGATTGATTCTTGAGCTTCCTGAGCCTGATTCTAGACCTAGAAGGACAACATATGATCAGTTTCCATCTGAAGAAGAAGTGTATGAAGGCATCAAACGCCTAGGATATGTTGGTCAACTGAACAGGGTTGTAGACTTTGACAAGTCTAATCTTCCTCCTGTCTGGTATTCTTTATTTTCGGTCATCAACAGGTGCTTAACGTCTAAACATACCGGCACGGACAACTCTAGTCTTCACTATCTTCGACTGTTCCATGCAGTAGTCTATGACTTGCATGTCGACTATACGATTATTTTCTGGAACGAGCTATCTGAAATAGTGCAAGACAAGTTAACCAACAAGCGACGAAAGTTCATTCCTTTTATCAGGTTTCTAAAGTTGATTATAAGAAGCATGTTTCGAAGTAACCCGACAATTCCTCGACGATTATCTTGGCCGGAAGTTCAGGATACTGAGATGCTTTTTCTTAAGAGACAGAAGAAGTCATTCACATTTTCTATGACCATTCCTTATCGTCTTATTGCTAATTATGCTGATATGATCGATCCCAGTGTCATTGAGTATTGTTTAGAAAATGACTTTGAAGAGGCTGAACAGGAAGTACCTTCTCATGGCACTCCAGCTGGTACTACTCATGAAGAGCAAATTGAAGCTTCTACTCAGGAAATAGTTACTACTGTTGTAACTACCATGGTGACAGATGTTGATCCTTCTCCAATTCTACAAGATGTTCCTACATTTCACATAGAATCTGTCATTGCTGATATTGAATCTGAAGATAATGCCGATAATAGAGAAAATGTTTATATTGATGAAACAGTTGTTGCGAATGATGATGTGACAAATCCTGAGGTTGCTGATGATGATATGATTGATGTTGATCATGCTGATAATGATGCAACAAATGATGATTTTTCTGATAATGGTGATAATACAACCAGTGATTCAGATGCTGGTGATGATGATGATGATCAATTGCGCTTGAAAGTGTATGAAAGGAAGTCCAAGTCACTAGAAATGCTTGTTTCAACATAAGTTCTATCTGATGATGATTCTGTTCCAGTTAATCCTTCAATTGCACATATTCAAGTTGATGAATTGGATACAGCTTTTGATCAAGCCACTGCATTGGTTCAAAGTCAAGCTCTAGCAACTACACTTACAGATATTCAGTCTACCTCATCAGCTGTAGAGCTTACTTCTGATCAAGCTCGGGTTTCCACCGACAAATTCTCAACTTTGAATGATGTAATTCGGCAATTATCGGAGAGAATGGATGCTGAAAAGGAAACACATATTCTGAAGTTAAAAACATTATTCAAAGGAAAGATGCCAGAGATTGATACTTCAGTTATTCCTACAGAGATTCCGTTCAGACGACCATCTGGGGTTGTTCTAAGAGAGCCGTCGTCTGCTGTTCAATCATCTGCTCCAGCGATTATGTCTATTCCTCTACCTCCATTGTTCACTCAGTCTGCTGGTATTTTTTTGTCTGCTCCGACTGATACTTCTTCCAGATCTTCTCTTCATGATACTTCGATTTCTGAGCTGTCTGATCTTCTTTATGCACGCCTTCTATCTATGTCTCCGCCACAACATCAAGATCGGGATTTGATCTCTCTACTGAAGAACTTCCAGCCATCGCCGCCTCCAGTTTCTTCATTTTCTGATTCTAATCGCATTACTGCTTTATCTCAAGAATTTCAGGACTTCAAATCAGAAGTTAGATCCAGTTTATCTGATCTTCGTTCTTTCATGACACAAGCTTTTTCAGATCTATCTAACAAGATTGATCATCTAGATCAATCATGCAGGACTGAAGCTGGTCCGTCTCTTAAACGCCGACATGACCAAGATGATCCCGATCATCAAGGTCATGAGGGGGAGATGGCAAAGAGACAAAGAACAGAAGGTTCTTCTGAAACACAAGAAGTTGGTCAAGAAGGAGTGGTTGGAGATAGAGAAAAGAATGTTGATACTGTTCAAGATTGCAGTATTCAAGACTTATTAGATGTCATGATTGATAATGTTGATGTATCTGTCGTGCATAATGATTTTAATTTGTCTGAAGCAAATTTGAACAATTTACAAGTTGTAGTTTATGTGGATCCAGATGTCTCAGGTAAAGCTAATGAAGTTGAAGAATCAGAAGCAGCAAATGATATGAGATCTTTCTTCGCAAACTTCATTGAGATAAATTCAGATGATGATGAAGAAGTGAGATTTGAGAAAGTTGCTCAAGTTAAAGAAGAAGATTGCGACAATATCATTATCTTATCTGATACAGAGGATGATAATGTTTTCATGGATGCAACAGATACAAAAGAGACTGAATTGTTATATGCTGATCTTCCAAGTCAAGGTGAGATTCCAGAAGTTGATCAACCTTTGTCTACTCCTGTAACTACTTCTTCTCTGACAACCAAAATTCTATCAAGTGCATTTGAAGTTGGTGAGTCGTCTAGAGCTCAAGCAGCTATTCCGTCTTCTGAACCGATAATTCCTCCATATCTTCTAGAAGAAGGAGAAGCTTTATCCAGGCAGCAAAGACAGAGAAATCTACAGCAAAGATATATGGTTCTAGACTCAGAACTGCATTTCTTGAGGATATCCAAAGCAATATCTTTGTTTCTAGTAGAAGGACACTCAACATATATGCCATTCTTGGTGTAGAGAAAGAATCAGAAGCTTATCAACATGAGTACTTAACATTCATCAAGTGCCAGCGCAAAAGGAATAACTTTGTTTCTTCTCCTCATTTAATTGTTCGAGTTATCAGCGTCACAATTAATAAGTTCATGAACATATGGTATCCAGATCTTGAAGTGGAAAGAAGAGACTGTAATCAGTACAAATTTTCAGAAGCTGATTTCGTTGATCTTTCAATTGATGATATTGAATTTTTATATGATCATTTTAGGAATCTTTATCACCGGACTCAGGATATTTCTCAAACTCTGTTTGTCATTAAACGGTTCATTCGAAGACAGATCCGATTCTTTCGTGTGTTTGACTTTCAGATGGTAGTCGAAAGTTTTCAGCCTGTGGTTAATCTTGAAAGACCCAACAGAAGTTTACAGAATCTAGAGTCGTATCCATTATTCACCATTATTGAAGATCCATTCGGAGTAGTTTACAAGAATAACTCAAGTGAAAAATGTTTTCTACGATTTGATGAAGTTGGATATTACTCTGATGGTACTCTAAAGGTGATCAAACTTCAGTTGGAGCATCGTTTGCAAGAGGCTAGAAGAAAGTTTTTGGAATCAAGAAGAGAATTATATATTCTTGAAAATGATGAAATTAGTCTGATACATAGATTTCTGAACACTATTCAAGACAGACTGGATCTCCGTTCAACTCTGCGACGTTTGGAAGTGTTAGTTGGGCTGAACAAATTACGTCAACGAGAAGAACGTCAATGATCTTTCAAGTCGTCTAGATGATCAATGCTGTTTTTGAAGATTTTTTGTAGATCTCGGCGCCAATGATTACTAAGGGGGAGATTGTTAGATCAGATTTTATAGTAATCATTGTATTTATTCTACTGCTTTATTAGTGTTATCTGTTTTCTTATTGCCTTGGGGTATTTAAGTCCCCTTGGCTTGTTAGTTGTGTAACGAACTTACAGAGTTTAATATGAATATACAGTTGCTTTCAAGAGTTTACTTTCTCTCTCTAGATTCTCTCTCTACGATCTTGTGATCTTGGCTCAACAGAAGCCCATGAAATGGCACCTCCCCAAGCAAGTACACCCAACCACTCGTAGAAGAGTGATCTTCTAAGTTGGTAATACAACTTGCATCCGATTATCCCTCTAATATCTTGTCCGCTTAGTTTAACATAAAACCGTTGGACAAGACAACCTCATCAAATTTTTGATGCCATTGTTTGGTTACTTGTTTCATCCCATACAATGATTTTACAAGCTTACACACCTTATACTCCGTCCTGGGCATAACAAAACCTTCCGGTTGTTTCATGTAAACTTCCTCCTCCAAGTCACCATTCAAGAATGCCGTTTTGACACCCATTTGATGAATCACTAAATTGTGGATAACTCATAAGGATATCAACAATCTAATCGTGGAGATCCTTACAACCGGGGCATATGTATCAAAATAATCGATGCCTTCCTGTTGCCTAAAGCCTTGGATTACTAATCGAGCTTTGAACTTGTCGATTGATCCATCAGCTTTCATCTTCCTTTTGAAGATCCACTTGAATCCCAAAGGTTTACAACCAGGCGGCAAGTCCGATAATACCCAAGTATTATTCCCCCATGATGGAGTCCATCTCATCATTTATTGCTTCTTTCTAAAAAGTATCATTTTGAGACTTCATAGCCTCATCAAATGATTTTGGATCCTCCTCAATACTATAAAAGTAAGAGAATTATGCCCCAATCTCATCTCTTGAGCCCTCTACCAAGTATACTAGGAAATCGGGACGAAAGGATTTTTCAATCCTTCCTCTATTGCTCCTTCGAAGCATCGGAGATTCAGTTGGAACAATTGCTTGTTCTTCAACCTCACTAGTTCCACTAGTACTTGGAACTATGTCCTTCGGCCTAGGTATTGAAGAGAATCTAGTCTCATCAAACAATGCATCTCTCGATTCTATAACTGTGTGAATCACTATAGAATCATTAGATTCAATAACATAGAACCTATAGGATTTGGAATGCTCGACATATCCAACAAAGATGCAATCAATATCTTTCTCACCCAAGGTTTTCCTTTTGGGTTCGGGTAGTCGAACAACCGTCTGGCAACCCCAAACTCGAATATAACTTAAGTTAGGCCTTTTCTTGAACCAAAGTTCATATGGGGTAATCTTGTTCCTTTTATTGGAAACTCGATTCAATAAGTAACAAGCCGTTAGCATGGCTTCACCCCAAAATCCATCACTTAATCCGGAGCAGGATAACATAGACTTCACCATTTCTTTGAGAACTCTATTTTTTCGTTCTGCCGCACCATTTTGTTGTGGTGTATAAGGCGCTGTAGTCTCATGAATGATTCCTACGGATTGGAAAAACATGGGGTCGTAATACTCCCCACCACGATCGGTGCGTAAACATTTTATAAAACAATTCATTTGCAATTCAACCTCCGTTTTATAAATTTTAAATTTGTCCAACGCTTCATCTTTTGAGTGTAATAAATATACATAGCAAAACCGTGGAGCGTCGTCAATAAAAGTAACAACCTACTTTTTATTACCCAAAGACGGAGTTGAATGCAAATCACAAAGATCACTACGAATTAATTCAATCACCGACGAGTCCCTTTTCACGTTAGGAAAAGGTTGCCTAGTGATCTTTGTTAACATGCAAGTTTTACACTTTTCGGTTTTAATGTCAAAGGCCGGAATAAGACCGTCTTTTGAAATTTCAACCATTCTTTTAAAATTCACATGACCAAGCATTGCATGCCACAAACCAGAATCAACAAAATTTTCACTTACAACATAAACAAAATTTGAAACAAATTTTATTTAAATTTAACATAAACATATCATTCATCAAATAGCCAAATCCTACAAAAGAGCCACTTTTTGATAAGACAAACTTGTCGGACTCAAATACTTTCCTATATCTTAACTTATTAAAGACAATACCGGAAACCAAATTCTTTAGAATTTGTGGTACAAACAAAACGTCTAAAAGTTCAATTATTTTGCCAGAAGTAAACTCTAGCCTAACTAAGTCACGTCCAAGAATTGGAGCACTCGACTTGTTCCCCATGTGTAGCACGGATCCGTCTTCAACCGGTTCCAAAGAGGTGAACCAACGTCGATCCTTGCACACATGACTCGTAGCACCCTAGTCGATCCACCAAGCAACATCATCATCCTGCACGTAAAATGATTCGGATATTAGTGGTACATAATTCAAATTCGAATTAAAACCAAAGTCAAGAAACTGACCTTGCCGTGGGTTTTGATCCTTGGATCCTTGCCCACCACCACTTGTGCTTCCTCCACTCTTGTTCTTGACAACCCGACAATCCCACTTGAGATGGTCGGTCACACCACAGGTCTAACAGGTTAATTTAACCTTTTTGTTGGGCCCTTTCTTGGCTTCATTGAACTTGCGTTTTCCCTTGAAGTTGTTGGATTTTCCCTCTTCCACCATGTTCACCGAAGGGGCAAAAACCTCTTTTACCTTAGGTTTCTCAGCCTCTTGCGCCCGAAGAGATTCCTATATGCGCAAGTGACTACCGAGTTGTATAAGGGATAACTCTTCCTTCTTGTGTTTCAACATGTGTTTGAAATCTTTCCAAGAGGGGGGAAATTTATCAATTATGCTCGACGCGGAGATGGATTCTTCCATCTTCATATTATGTTGAGCATATTGGCCTAGAATGCGTAAGAGCTCATTATATTGCTCCATCACAGGCCTTGAGTCCACCATCTTGTAATTGTTAAAATTACTAACGAGGAACTTCTTATTAGAAGATTCCTTCGCCATGTATTTGGACTCAAGAGAGTCCCATAGCTCTTTGACAGACTCAACATTTTGATAAATGTCAAAGAGGGAGTCACACATACTGTTTAAGATGTGGCCACGACAGATGTAGTCGCCGTTCTCCTATTTACTGCGACGCCGAGTCATCTCCAACGTCTCATCTTCCATCAGTTAGTGAATGTCCAACAACTAATCATACGATGATTGTAATTTTGAGTTTTGTTTCATGAAATTAATAAATAAATGGCATTGCCCAATTTATTATGTTTATGTTATATTCAGTGTTTTTAATTATTCATAATAAATAACCTTAGAATAATGTATTCTAAATGTCCTTAGTTAAATATTATTTTGGGGTTTAAGGTTGAAGTAATATGATAATGACTAGCATATGTAGAGATTCATATAGAGATATTGGATCTGCATATGGGTACAAAATGGATATTTTGTGTATCGGACGTGACTCTCTATGAGAACACTTCATTGGATGTCATATGAGTGTCATAAGTGTTTCTCATGTGGTCAATGTACATGTAATTCTTTTACTTGAGAATTATGGAGTTTGTTATGTGGGAGTAATATACTTTGACATTTGTTCTAATCATTTTGTAACTGGGTGACAGAATAATTGTTGGGTATGTTATAAATCACATGGTAGAACTAGATTGTATCGAGATAGGATTTCTCCCTCCTTTATGACGGGAGTGATATCTCTGGGCCCCATGATAAATATATTCTAAGGAAATGCATGCATGCTCGGATAAGTGATATGAGATATCATGATCTGTTTTATTAGTATATTAGGGAATCAAGAAACTAGAGATTGAGCATAACGAGAATGACACATTCAATGTCTCATGTTCAATCTAGACATCAAAGACAAAGGAATTAAATGTGTAAACTAAAATCGACTACAAACTGATAATTTGTTGTATCATCAATTCTCGTCATTTGGGTGACGATGATGTATTGCTAGATACCGCTCATCGTTTATAACTATAAATACGAGATTTATAATTATTACCAACATGTCGAGAACCCATTGGGTCACACGCTTTGAACATATTCGAATAAGGAGTGTCAATAATTAAAATGTCTAATTATTATATCTGGTTTGTATTAATTTAATCTGATTAAATAAAAATCAGATATTATTTTGTTTGACATTAAATAGGTTGACTAGGTATGGTTGTGTAAGAAATTGATGGTGCATGGCCTCTCTTACACTAAAGTAAGGTGTGCAGATGATGGTGATTTTTTAGGCGATACTTCTATCACCATATAAAATGTGTGACATTTTGCAAGAGTTTAGTCTTGCAATTCTCTCTCAAAAATCACCTACAACTATTGCTCCCTTTTGTTTCTAAGTTTTGAAATCGTGACTAGCATCGCGAGAAGACAAAGGATTCAGATTGTTTGTGTGGATATCGTGGAGGCATCAAGCTTTGTTCGTTGCTGTGATTTAAAGTCTCGTTAACTTTGAGGTATAATTTCGAAACACCCGATTTATTCTGGTTCGTATGGGTCCTTGGAGGGTTACGGTTTTATTTTCCGATGTGCTTGATATCCCGCAACCCAACAGTGGTATCAGAGCTACTTACGAAACTCTAGATCGGTTTTTTGTGACATGCATACATTTTAAAAACTATTTTCCTGTTGTATGTTTTTGTTTCGTAAATGTTTTGGTTTTTTCGTCCCAGAAGGATTCTGAATTTGAGAAAACTTAAAACATGAAAAACTTGGATCTTTTTGTTAGGTTTCCACAGGCTTTTGAATCGCATCATTTCAAGTTCGTATGGATGTTTTCTGAATGTTTTACGATAGTGTCTTAATGCTGTTCGAAATTCGAACCCACTACAGGTTTGACTTGAAATTCGACCCATAAGGGTTCTAGATCTTTGAAATCATGAAACATAAAAGATAGGTATCTTTTTGTTAGTTTTTCAAAGAAATTTGAATCACCCTTTTTCGATATTGTATGAATTTTGTATTATTTTTATACGGTGATGTTGCAAATCAGTTTTATGTTTCAATGTGATTGAATATGTATAATGTGATTTGCTTGGTGAATGGTTATAGCCCTTAGTCATGGATGCATTATATTTGATAAATACGACTTGCACGTCGTGCCTTTCTCGATATACTCTCTTTGTACATTATCCTCTCATCCAATCCCCTCGAATGTAACCCGAGGTTTCTTTGTTTGAAATGTAAAGTATTTTGTATAAAAGAAAGCAAGAGATGGAGGCGATATGAAGTGATGAAGATGAGAAGACTTTGTTAGTGCTCAAATATGTTGGATCCAAGATCATGAAGATGAAAGTCAAAGTCAATGCTCAAGTCAAAGCCTGTTATTGCAAAAAGTCAAAGTCTTTGTAATAAGTCAAAGTCAAATTGTTTTTGTTTTAGTTTAGTCTTGTAATTGTAAGGGGCACAAACAGTTTCTTTTTATGTTCGTAGACTCATGAGGCTAATTGTACACAGTGAGTTTAGGGAGAGAAAGTTTGAGAGCATTCAATATACGAATTGTAAAACTGTGAAATTGGAAATCTAATCATACAACGATTGAATTGGAAATCTTGTTTCTTGTTGTTGTTATTTATTAAAATTGAATATTGTGGGACACACAACTGGTATTAGAGCATATTCGAAGAGAAATCATCTGAACTATCCTTCGCACTCTGTTTGTTTGCATCTTGATCATGTTTTTTAGTTTTGCACTGTAATCTTGATTTTAATTGTTAGCATGATGATCAATTAGTGTTTTAAACACAATTTGTATTGGTTAGAAACTCAATTGAATTGTAATTCTTGGTTCATTCTGAGTTTTTGTGATTTTTTAAAAACACGAGTCGAAAGCACTGTAATCTGATCAAAATGTATACTTAGATTGATTTGATTGTAATTTAGTATTTGTAATCGATTCCTGCAGTGTTCATGGATAAGCTTGTGAAGTTTCGGACTCAAATTCGAAGATTTGTTGGGTTTTTGGATGAATTGAATTGTTTTTGGACCGAAATATCTCACAAGATCTATGGATTTCGCACGAAGAACTCACATAATGAACATATCTGCAGTGGAATTCGCATAAAATTCAAGATTTGAAAAAGTTAAGGGAAGAATTCGCATAAGCCTTTTTGCTAATTGTTCAAAATTCGCATAACTCAGTGTACGAGAAGTTGGGGATTTTATTCTAAGGACAGGTTTCGCATAGAGTTGGATACAAAAAGTAAGGATTTCGCATCGCATTGTGTACGAATTCCCGTAATTCGCATCGTGCTTCATACGAATTTGTTGAGTTTTTTAAAAGTTATAAACGAGCACTGTTTTCTTGATCAATTTGTTACTTTTTGTTGTTTTAATGGAAATCGAGTTGATAGAAAAGTGTTCTAATATGCAAATCAATCATATTATTGCAAGTTTACGTTTCAATTTGCAGGTTTAAGTTGATTTGAATCGATTTCATGAACTGAAGTGTCGAAACGCGCAAGATCCAGAAAACGCGCAAGTTCTTCCCAAGAACGCGCAGATTTCGCTAGAACGCGCAAGTTGAAGATTTGGTCTCAAACGCGCTAGTCGAAGTTAGCGAGTTTCTAAAACGCGCTAGTCGAAGTTAGCGAGTTTCTAAAACGCGCTAGTCGAAGTTAGCGAGTTTCTATAACGCGCAAGTCGAAGTCAACGAGTTTCGTACATCTGCGAGTTTGTCTGCGAGTTCATCTGCGAGTTTGCTTTCGAGTTTGCTAAAACGCGCAAATAAGCATATGCGAGTTTGCTAAACGTGCAACGTTCAGCTAGCGAGTTTCTTCGAAACAGTGATCTGCGAGTTGTTTGACGTGCGAGTTTATTTTGAAACAGTGATTAGCGAGTTATTTATCTGCGAGTTTCAAGACTTAGATTTTTTTTCGAAAATTAATTTTTTTTTTGTGATCCAAGTTTGACTTTTTAAGTCAACATTTCTGATTTGTTTGGGAACGATCATTTGTTTGGGAACCCCCGTGCTAAGTCTGCGGAGGGGGACATATTTTGATAGTGGTCATAATTGTCTAATTTTTGACGATCATTTTTTTTAAAACTAATCTGTCAATATGCCTGTTACAGATGAGAGAGGAAATACTATTTTATCTGCAAGAGATATGGCTGTTTTGTACATGCCAGAAATTCCAAAGATGGAAGCTGAATTAGACAAGCTGAAAAATCAGAATTCAAAGCTTCTAAATCAGATTCAGGAGTTCAAATCTAAATTGTCATATTCTAATAAAACTCCTGATTGTATAAAATGTGCGAATCTTGATAAATCTGATTTTGCAGATGTTATAAAGGAAAGAGAGAAAGAGATTAAAGACAAAGAGAATCAAATTGAAATGAAAGAAAAAATCATAGGGGTTAAAGAGAAGATTATTATGCAAAAAGAGAGAAAGATTACGAATCTTCAAAGCCAACTGAAGACGACTGAACAGAAGTCATCTGAGCTGAAAGATGAATCAGTCAAGCTTCAAAACAAGTTAAAGGCTTTTGAAGATCAGATATCTGTCTTGGAGAAGAAGAATGCTGAATTGAAAACAAGTCTCCAAGCAGAAAAAGAAAAATCAAATGTGAAGACATCTTCAACTCAACAATCGTCTGAGATTTCCAAGAAAACTTTGCAAGAGAAAAAGGATCTTGAGCTGAGATGCATTAAACTTTCTAAGCAAGTGTCGGATTTTGAAAAAGTTTTAATTACTGAACGAGACACATTTGCTAAGGAAAGAAAAGTTCTTGAAGATAAAAACACTGAATTTCCCAAACAGATCTCAGTTTTACAAGACTTATTGGAAAAAGAAAGACAAATTTTCAAAGAACAGAAAAAGTCTTTTGAATCTGAAAAGAAAAATTCTGAAAAGAGAAATGTTGGGATCTTCAATGAAATTTCTGATAAATCCAAGAACTTACAAAAAGATTTTGAGCAAGAACGTTCATATTTTGAAACTGAAATATCCAAGCTCATGTCCAAAATCTCTATTCTATCATCAGATATTCTTAAAGAACAGATGGCTAGATCTGATTTGACACACAAGTTTGACACACTAACTTCTGAAAGAAACATTTTAGCTGCAAAGATAAATGACTTAGAAGCTGCAAACATTGAATTGTCAAATAAAGTAACAGCTGATGTGATTAGTCAATCACCTGTTGATAACTCAACAGAATCAATATGTTCTTTCAAAACAGCTTCAAGTTCTATTCATGATAAAAATGTTTTGAAAAATAAAAGTGTCAAACCAATCATTGTTAAATCAAGTCAGATAAGACCATCAAATTTATTTTATGACAAATCTGTTGATGGATCAGCGAGCTATTATGTAAAATCTCTTGGAAAGCAATCAAAGAAAACTCAGATGGTCTGGAGAGTTAAAGATTCTTCTGAAGAGAAAAAGAAGGACAAAGCATTCAAATCCACATCTAAAGCCAAAAGGAACAGGGTGCATAAAGGTAACTCTTTTGGTAATCCTGATATGCTTTATTCTACTAATCATCTGATCAGGATTACTCAAAGGAAAATCTGTTGTTCTTACTGTGGAGAGAATGACTTCATTCAAAAAGAATTTGCTCATAACTGGTACGGTTCTTACAGAATAACTTCTCAGAATTATGGATTTAAAAGATATACATCTAATGAGAAGTGGATTCTTAAATCTAACATACCAGGACCCAAATACCAGTGGGTACCAAAACCTGTTAAATCTGTTTCGCAGGTACCATAGGTATAGGGGGAGCAAGATGTTTGACTTCTGATCATATACAGATCAGGACTCGTACTTCAAAGTACAAAATGATGACTTCTGAGTAAATCAACTCAGGACTCGGACTTCAAAGTCAAAGAGTTATGGCTTTTGAACAAAACCGTTCAAAACCCGAACTTTAATGTAAAGGATTATGGCTTCTGATCACATGACAGATCAGGACCCGTTCTTTCATGTTCAAATATGGATATTCTGCAAATATGGATATTCTGCAAATATCTAGGGGGAGCTTACATGACCTAAATTATCATGATTTGAGGGGGAGCTTAACAGTAAGTATCTTTTAATCCTAGATCTCTGATTGTTTGAAAGAAGAACAACTTTCAAGCAGGAAAAACAGTTTTTTTTTAAAATGTTCAAACCACTTCTCTATTCTCAAAAGATTTCATGAATTTAGAAGTGAGCTTTTAAATGTTTTTCATTATTGAGCTTTAATGTTTAACTGACCGTGTGTTTCTAAAGATCAATACTTGTGTATTATCTTTTCTATACACTGTAAAGTATTCACACACATCGGTTCAGTACTTCATTTGAATTTGTTATTACCATGTCTCATAACGACCAAATTTTTCGATGGTAATACTCCCGTTTGCTTTCAAATGTTGTTGAGCATCATTCATCATTTCAAATTTGTGCTTTCATTGCAAAATTGTTTATATTCGTTCATATAAACAAAATATCCAATTCGTTGATACCCTAAACCATCTTATTTGATCTGATTGATACATTGTCAGATTCTCAAAACAATTCTCTTGATTTCATTTCATTCATTCAATATCTTTGTTTTGAGAAATCTTCAAAGTTCAATTGCTCAAATTTCATGAGCATACATTCTGACACTGTTATCATTTTGTGCTTAACTGTTTAAGTTAAACTGTTGATCAACCATTCTTTTAGGACAACTTACATGGGATTCATGTGTGAGCTTAAACAGAACTTCCATGGATTCACGCAAATCAGTGTTTCCTACCCAGGAAGTTATCCTTGAGTGATTGAGGGGTGAGGGGTCATAAATCAAAGAGTGGGGGAGATGACTCATCCGATTGAGTTTTTGTCACTGTGCTGAGCGGTAAAATGTAAATGAGAGCTTGGTTAGAAGTGAGCTTTAATGATAAAAAGAAAGAGGGTGTGAGAATAGTGTTAAAAGAATATCAAAACTATGCACCAACCACTTTCTGAGCCGGGCAACCACAAAATCTGATTGGTTCACATTCTTTGGTGACCATCATTGAAAAAGGAGTGAGCCCATGACAACTCTTGCATTTAACCCCACCAGCCACTCGTTTCTTTCTTAACAAAGAAATGTTTCAATTTTTTCTTGGGGACGCAGCACATCTGCTATCTAGTCTTCACTCGGAAGATTTAGATATTGAAAAAGAAGGAAAGTTGCCCCACCTTCGCACCTCTTTCATGCACATTGAGTCCGTGTAATACTTGTTGCTGTCTCAACAGTTTACACAATTTGAGCCTTATGAAACACAATCATTGTGCTAAATTCTTTCATACACAAGCACGAGCACACAGAAAATTTGTTTTTCTGTCAGAACATTCATAGATAAACCTTGTGTTTTTCAATGATTGAATGGAAGTCCTGGGGAGTCATCATCAAACCAGCTCCTTAAATTGTACATTCGTTGTACACAGTAACTCCGTGTTACTGACAGGCACTTCTAAATGTTTCATTTGTTGAATCAGGGTTACCACGTTCATTATATCTAAATTTGAAAAGATTCGGGTATATACAGTTCATGATTTAGTTCAGATCAAAAGGAGGAGAATGTATTTTCTAGGGGGAGAATCAAAGATTATGTTGAAATTGTAGATGTTTTTGATGATTATGAAGCTCACAATCATCAAAAAGGGGGAGAAATCTACAGAGATCAATTTCAAAAGAACAAATTCTGAAAGAAGTATTAATTGTCAAAAGAGATGATTCAAAAGATTCTGAAGAAGAAAGATGTTTCAAAGTCAAGTCAAGATAAAAAGGGGGAGAAATCTACAGAGATCAATTTCAAAGAATTTCAGAGTTATAAAGTCAAGACTTGTGAAGAATTTTCTGAAAGATCAAATCAGATGAAAAGAAATCATTCTCAAAGATTTCTGAAGACAAGTCCAAGTTGAAGATAATTCAAGAAAGTTTGTTTTTCTGAAGAATGATCAAGAGATCAAAGAGATGAAGATACAAAGTTCAAAGATCCCTCAAAGTTTCAAAGAAGGTTTTCAAAGATTTCAAAGTTTTCAAGACTTGTTGACTTTCTAAAGCTGCAATGTGAAAGACTTTTCAAGCTTATCTGAAGATTCTTCAAAGATTAAAAGACTGAAGACTGTTAAGAGCTTCAAAGTTCAAGACTGTCAAAGATCAAAAGATTGAAGAATCGAGTGCTGAAGACGTATGTCAAATTTTTATTAAATCTTGAATTCAAAGGGGGAGATTGTTAGTGTATTATTGTATACAAGATTTAATAGGAAAAGTCAAGTCATGTAAAGTCAACAGAGTCAAAGTCTGTATTAGTCTAATATGTGTTTACTTAATATGTAGTTAATCTTGTGAGCTTATATCCTTGGTATAAATAGGGATATGAGTTTAGAATCAATGTAACTAAGGAGATCACATTCATTTTAATATACATCAGATTGGAACTCTCTCTCTCTACTCTCTCTCTAGAATATACTTTGATTGTTAATATCTTGTTTGTTTGATTGCTTGATCATAGAGGACAATATCAATTTCTAAGGGTGTGCGAATTTTGTTCTCAGTGGTGTGCGAATTCTTCAAGATCTGCGAATTTTGTGAAATTTGTGCGAATTCTATTGTCAGTGGTGTGAGGATTCCCTACTTAGGAAATTTTTAGAACTTATTTTTGAAATTTTTTCTAAGATTTTCTGATTATTGATTTCTTTCGAACTAATGATCATTTCAAGTTCTTATTTTACTGTTTATTTGTCAGGATGACTTCCAGGGATGCTCTTGCAATTGGAACTGATGTCAAACCACCAATCCTGTTTAAAGGAGAGTACGAGCAATGGAAAGACAAATTTCTAGACTTCATTGACAGAAATGAACTTGGTGATTATATCAGACTGTCCTTGAAAGAAGGGCTCATGAAATCTCCAACAAAGATTCTTTCTACAGAAGCAGAAGGAGAAGAGGTAGTTAACAAAGAATATTTGATGAATATAGATGAATATATAGATGAACAGAAAAAGAGGCACAAGGCTGATAGACTAGCAAGATCTTTTCTACTCCAAGGTATTCCCAATGAGATCTATGTGAAGATAGACAACTATAAATCTATTGGTAAACAAATGTGGGATCAACTGGAGAAGATGATATTAGAATCAAATATTTGCAATCAGCTGAAGGTTTCAAATTGTCTCAACATCTATGAAGAGTTTAAAGCAGAGGAAGGTGAAAGCCTAGTCAATCTATGACAGATTTGTTACTCTTCTAAATGAGCTAAGCAAGAACAGAGTAAAGAAATCTCAAATTGAGCTTAATGTAAAGTTTCTAAGCATTTTACAACCTGAATGGAAAAGATTTACTCGTCAGATGAAACAAGTGAAAGATCTCAATGAGAGATTCCATTACATGAAGTTTATGAGACTTTACGTCAAAATGAGGAAGAGGTGGAGGAGATAAGAGATGAAAAGAAGAAAGTTGAGAAACCTATAGCTGATCCAGTTGCCTTAGTAGTTAAGAGAAAAGAAAAAAGGTCAGTTAGTATGAAGAAGAAGAAGGTGATTATTTCTGAATCTGAGGAAGAGATTAGTGATGATTCTGATTCTGATGATGGTGAGAACCGAAGCAAGCAATGCTCTTATTGACCAAGGCTTTTCAGAAGAAGTTTTACAAGAAGCCAGGGTCAAACAGTCAACGGTATTCGTCAGGATCAAAGAATTTTGAGCACAAAGAAAGAGTAGAAGGTAAAAGGTACGAGGAGAAGAAAGAGGCTGAACCCGTCAAGTGCTACAACTGTGGCAAAATAGACCACTTTGCCAAAGACTTTCGGAATCCAAAAGTTCGTAATTATGAGTACTACAAGAACAAGATGCTTCTGGCCAAGCTGAAAGAAGGTGGCAAATCTTCAATGGCTGAAGATGACTATTGGTTGGATCACTTTGAGCCTGAGAGTGACAAGGAAGAGACTGCCCATATATGCTTCATGGGACAGAAAGTAGCTGAAGAAGATTCAGATGATGAGGATTCTGAAGAGGTATGTGATATGACTGAATCTGATTTTTTAAATCAAATGCAATCCATAATGGTTGAACATCAGGATCTGCAGTCTAAACTTAAACGTGCAAAATGTATCATTGAAAAGAAAAACCAAGCAATACTAAAACTCAACAATGATATTACTGAGAAGAATGTATTGATTGAGACTTTACATAAAAATATTGATACCAGTGCTAGAGAAAAGACTGTAATTTATAATCAATTATCTGCAACATCATCAAAATTCAAATTGTGTGAACTTGAGATTAAAGAGGTTGCTAAAAAGTGCTTATCTTTAAAGAAAGAAAACAAGTCTTTGGTTGAAAAAGTGAGTGTTTTGGAAGAAAAACTTTATACTAGAGGTCAGACTGATCAAACCATTCATCTTAATAAACCAAAAGAGAGTATTGATTGTTGGGGTATTTGTTAAGTCTGATTTTATAGTAATCATTGTATTTATAGGCTTGGTCTTATACAGTGTTTAGAGTTGTACACTGTGTTGTATCTGACCAGGGTATTTAAGTCCCTTTGGTCTTGTTCCTTGTAACACAGTTTCACGCTCATTCTAATACACTTGTTCTTTGCACTTCACAAACTCTCTCTCTACTTCCTCTCTCTAGGATTTAGAGATCTTGAACTCACAATTGGTATCATAGCCAATATAGATCTTGAGAGGATTGAGAGATCGTGTTTTACGTTTCTGTATTTGTAGATTAATCGAAAATTTGATTGATTTTCTTGAATTTATTCAAGAAAATCTCGTTTTCTTGATTTTTCATCAAATTCGGATGTGTTTTTGATCGAATTTCGTTGAAAATTAGTTTGTTGGATTCAGTTTTAATAGAAGAAATCTTTTGATTCACATTGATTTTCAAGAAATTCAGTTTTTGGTGTTCGATTTTGAGATTTTTGAAGTTTCTGGAAATATGGTTTTAACGTTCTGTTCATATCTGAATCTTTGAAATTGTGGTTTTTAATCGAAAAGTTTCATAGAAAAGTGTTAGAATATTGTTTTCGATCAAGTCTGTGTGAGAAGTTTTCATCAAATTCAGTTTTGTAATCGATTTTTGGAAGTTTTCTTGATTTTCTAACGGTTTGCATCAGATTTGAACTTTGCGCCACTTCATTAGGGTTTGCGCGAGTTCATCATTTGGTTTGCATGATCTTACTAATCTTGTTTTAGTGTGTTTCATGTTTTCATCAATATCACACAAAGTTCAAACTTTGCGTCTCACTCCTATCACGCTAAGTGAGCTTTACGTCTCTTTCAGCTCGAGAAAAGATAAGTTCTCGTCATCAACAGTTCACACAAAGAGCAAATTCTCGTCTTGAGTTCTTCACGCAAAGTAACATTTGCGTTACTCGTGCATTACGCAAAGTATACTTTGCGTCTTCAGATTATCACGCAAACCTCATTTGCATCATTCAGTACTCACGCAAATTCCAATTTGCGTCACGTTCTGCTCACGCGAAGTTAGATTTGCGTCTTTAGTGCCTCTCGAAAATTCAAGTTTGCGTCTTACTTGGCTCATACAAATCTAGTTTGCGTCACCAACTACTCGCGAGAAGTACAGTTTGCGTTTTCTTCTGCTCGAGAGAATCTCAGTTTGCGTCTTCTGCCTCTAACGCAAACCTCAAGTTTGCGCCAGTTCTCAGTCCAGACTTAGAATTTTTTTGAGTTTCTGAGATATGGATTCTGCGAAGTTTGCTTTCCAAGCTCAATTTTACAAGAGTGATCTGATGATGCAATTAGGCACAAAAACTCGTCCTCCAGTTCATCCAAAAGGGGGAGAAGCGTCAATCAAGAAATGGAAGATATTCTGAAGATATGCTGATATGAAGAAATTTTCCTTGAAGATGCTTTACTGGAGATAATTTCTTTCCAAGAGATATTCTCATCGATTGGGGAGATTGCTATATTCTGAAGACAAAGAGGAAGATTACCTTTTCTGAGCTTAAAGAATGATCTTGATCCAAAGGGGGAGATTGTTAAGGCACATATTTATTGGATTCAAGATCATAATTATCTGAAGATGGAAATCTGAAGTTAAAGCTGATAAAGTCGTCTCAACAAATAGTCTAGAGTCCTTTTGTAATAAATAGTCAAAAGTATGTTTTTCGTATTTTATTTATTAGGTTTTATTTTTAGTTAAATAGTTTGTTTTGTATTTGGGCCAAGCCTTGCAAGCCCATTAGTCTTAATATGGCCTAAGTATAAATAGTTTGTTTTAGAGGTAATTAGGTTAAGGAGCTTAATTAGAGAAAATTCATTATTGAGAGAGAAGGCTGGCTTGTGGGGCGCCGAATACAGAGAGATAGAAGCAGATATAGATTTCTTCATCAAAGCTTGTAACCTGTTGAATCGTTTGATTAATCAATATCAGGTTTGTATTATTTGTGTTGTTTAGTGTTTTACTTGATTGAATGATTGCGTATTGGGACACACAAGTTCTAGTTGACGAAAATGAATTCACTCAATGGCAAGATAGGTTCCTGAACTTCATCGAGCGTCAAGCTAATGGAGATAACATGATGAAGTCTCTAACTGAAGGACCTTTCATAAAGCCTAATAAAGAGACTCCTGCAACAACTGAAGAGGCTTTGCGAATGAAAGCTGATAAAGAATTAAAAGCTAATTTGATGCTAGCTTTACCAAACTCTGTCTACAACCGGGTTGATCATTGCAAGGATTATCCAAATCTGTTGTGGGCACAATTGGAAAAGATCATGCTTGGTTCCTCAGTCGCAACTCAACTCCGCCATACACGTTATATGAACAATTTTGAGGAGTTTAAAGCCAAAGAATCTGAGTCTCTAAAGATTGTTTTCGACAAATTCTGTACAGTGCTGAATGATCTGCGAAAGATAAATGTGAACAAGACAGAGCTTGAGACGAATCTAAAATTTCTCAATGCTCTTCAGCCTGAATGGAACAAATCTTGTCACATACGGAGGAACGATGTTCGTGTTTCCACTATGCAGATTCAGGAATTATATGAGATTCTGATGACTGATGAGAGCTTGGTGCTAGAGAAGAAAGCAAAGCTTGAAAAGAAGAACAAAAAGTTAGTGGACTCGATTGCTCTCCTCACGAAACAATTGACAGAACAAGCATTGTCTGATAATGCTTACAACGGGGCTACTGATGACAATGGCGAGACGCTTAAGAAAGCTATGATCCTTCTCTCTCAGCACTACCAGAAAAAGTTCCAACCACGGTCGGGTTCCAACACTTCTCATTTCACTTCTGGGTCCAAGAATGTGCAAGTGCCCGAGGCAAAGAAACCTACTGCATGTTACAACTGTGGCAAGCCGGGTTATTTTTCAAAGGAGTGTCGAGTGAAGAAGGTTCGGGATTCGGCATACTACAGAAAGAAATTGGAGCTAGCCGAAAAGAGAGAATGGAACTGCTCTACTTGCCGAAGAAGAGTTCTGGCTGGATCACTCTGATGATGAAGCTGCTAATGTCGAGATCGCTCAGATGTGCTTTGTTGGAGATGATCAGTCAGATGATGATTCTGACCCTGATGAAGATGAGGTACATTCTGATTTTGATTACACTTTTATTTATTCACAAATGAATGTTATAATTAATGCTTTATTTGATCTTCGTTCAAAACTCTTATCTGAAAAGAATTTAAATTCTGAAAAGTCAGATTTGATTGACAAATTGAAAATTTCTTTGAAAGATGAAAAATCTATCTTGGAAAATACTAAAGAAATCTTTCAAAAGAAATTGGATGATTTGGAAAATTCAAATAAGATTTATCTTGAATGTTTGACTGATATGACCAAATTAAAAGATATTTTTTCAGATAAAATAAATAAGTTAGAAGAAAAGTTATATCGAAGAAATCAATCTGAACAAACAATTTTTATGAATAAACCAAGGAGTGAGGAAGCTTTAAAAGAAAAATGGGGACTTGGTTTTAAAAATCCACATTGTTTAAACAATGCGATCGAAAAATCCCCGACTTTATATAAATACGATTATCTAACACTTGCTCAAGATGCTCCTCAATTAAAAATTGATTGGATGAATGAAAAGCAAGTATTAGAAATTGAAAATGAGAAAAGAATGAAAAACACACACAAGGAAATTCCTTTTGTTTATACGCGTGAAATTGCAAAATATTTTCCTGATAAATCAAGAAGAGGCAGAAAAGGTTTGAATGTTATATCTCATGTCAAATCTTCAATGTCTGATGATTTTGTTGATGTTTATGCCACTGAAACTAATAAGGAAAATATTTCTCCAATCATTTATGATTCTAAGAAATATACTCCTCCGTTAGTATTAGAAGGTAAAATCATTGATCTTGAAAATAAGATGGAAGATCAAAATATTTTAAAAGAAATTGAATATGATATTATTCTTTCTTTCATGACGTCTAGTCTTGAAGAAAAATTATTTTCTCAAAAACAAGATTCTATTTCTAGTCTTTTTTCTGATTGTCAAGTAAACAAAATGGAAGTTTCTAAATTTGATATCTTTTCTCAAAATAATTCTGACTCCGAGGTATGTTCAGATTTATTGTCTGATCAGATTGGTTGCTTAGGTAAAATTATTTCTTCTGATTTAAATATGAAGTCTAAAATTCTTGATGATTCTTTTACGCTCAATGATGAATATTGTAAACCTAAGCGTAAAAGAAGACGGTCAAAGAAGTCAAAGAAACAAGATAAAGTAATTTATGATAATTCTAATTCTTTTGATTCTAATCTTTCAGATAGGACTTTGAACAAGTCATCAAAGCAGATTTGTAGAGCGAAGCGGATATCTGATGAATCTCAGACTGATGGAGATAGATATGTAGACAGATATTATAAAAGTGATTCATTTGCTGTTTGTAAGAAAATTTCAAAATATTCAATAAAGCAAATGATTCAAATTTCCAAAAATGTCTCATATTCTTCTTCTGATTCGAGTTCAGATGATTATGCTTTGTATTCATCTGATGACTGTGCTTATTTTTCTGATAATCTTTCTCATGCTTCTCGTGTCAAATCTAATAAATATATCCCCATAAGAACTACAACTAACTTTCATGGGCCCAAATACAAGTGGGTACCAAAATCTCAATCTGATTCAAAGTTGTAGGCACCTCATGTCAAGGGGGAGTAAGAGAAAAATGGCTCTTGAGTAAATCAGCTCAAGACCCGGACTTTATTGTCAACATTTTGGCTTCTGAATAATTCAGTTTAGAACCCATACTTCAATGGACTTTGACTTCTAGACATGTCAGTCTAGGACTCGTTCTTCAATGCTTGTTAGCTTATGACTAATGAGAAACTGTGAGTACATCTACTTTATTCCGCTGCATTTATATCTGATAATGATGTTGTTCCAGTTTTCTCAAATGTTTTAAAAGAATCTGAGCATTTCATTTTCAACTCCTGAATTCGTTCAACCCAATTTTTTCAAATGAGACACATATTATTTATACATTGTGTGAAAGATAATATTATTGAATTATATTTTGTTTCAACTGAATATAGACTTGCCGATCAAATGTTTCTATTTTTTTTTAAATCTCGGCATGTTGTTTTAAAAGTTTAAATCTTTACAAATTTTATTCTATAAAGTAAAAGTTTTACAATTTTTCTTTCTTTTGAATAAAATGTGTGTCTAGGATAAATTTTCATGTTGCTTTGTTATATTAAAGTTTTTATATGGTCAAATTTCAATTCTTACAAAATTCGAAAAGTCAGCAACATGTTTGTAGCTTTTGATATTGTTTTAAAGTTGCGTGATTCAGGATATTTATAGTTTACAATGCTTATAAAACCCTAAAAAGTCAAAATTTTGGATCGTAATGAAAATATGGGCTAAGCACTTAGATGTAAAACCTTGTGATTGAGATGATTATTAAATTCTTATAAATCAGAAATCTCTACCTTTAAAAGTTTATACCTATGATCTTTCTGGTTTGGGAAAGTAAGTTATGTGGGATGCTTGTCATCTGGTCCCCTAAGATCATTTGATCTGGGAGTGATCGAACCTAAATCCTTCTATAGAATCAGATCGAAAGTCATGTTCTATTGGTATGAATGGGTTTAGGATGTGTCGATGTAGCCTTTCTGATCTGGGAAAGTAAGTTCCAAGGGGTGCTTGATACCTAGTCCCCTAAGACGAACTGGTTTGGGAGCGACTGACCTAAATCCTACAATAGGGTCAGATAGAAAGTTACGTTTACGACATGTTCTTTACTTAACAAACTTTTTGATTAAAAGATGCCAATGTGCCCAAGCTTAAAAGATGCCAAAGAGCACACTCATGTGAAGATGCCATAGTGTACAATGCTAAAAGATGCCAATGAGCACACATCTCATGAAACTTGGTGATATGTTTGAGTTGTAATAAACCTATAAATTTGTGAAATTCTGAATTCTTGATGGCTTAGTGTGATTATTTGCAAAGTTCTCTATTATATTTTTAGAATTGCATTTTCTTGAAGCTAATCGAAGTTTACATGAGAGCACACTGAATAGATTGATGAAAGTTTTTGAAATTGAACATGTCTTAACTTGATATGCAATAAAACTTGTTTCTGTATCCAAACACATACATTTGATTTCATCTGATGGATTTTATTGTGATATTTTACTAAGTAGAATTTTATTTGTTTCTGTTTAAATTTCTATATATTTAGTCGTCTTAAAATATATTTTCAGTATATTTTTTTTTCTACATTGATGTTTCATTTCTTGTGTTCTCATATTTTCTTTATAAATGGGTTTGTGCATTATTCAAGGGGGAGTGAATAAGGAGAAATTTTCTGAAAAGATCATATCTGTTTTTGAGGGGGAGTATCTGGTTTTCTACATGCATGCTAACTTGAATTGTCATATCTAGTGCATTTGTGTAGGGGGAGTCAAAGAGCTTAAAAAGGTACATTTTTCTGAGTTCAAGTCAGATTTGCGCCAACAGTTGGTCGCGCAAACCTCACTTTGCGCCATCTTCGGCTAGCGCAAACCTTACTTTACGCCACCAGCGTGTGGCGCAAACCTCCTCTATTTTTCCTCTACTTTGATTTTGCAGATCTTAAGCTGTCTCGTCTCCAACATTTGCATGACCAAGTTGATCCCGATCATCAAGGTCATGAGGGGGAGAAGTTAAGGAGATGTTAAAGAGGCAAAGAGCTCCAAAGTTTTTCTGCTGATCAAGATTCTATTTTCTCAGTTATACTACATCTTTTGCTGTTCCTGCTTCGACCACCATTGTTCATTCAAGGTCATTTAAAAGAGGTGTGCCGTCTAGAGCACAAGCTGATGAATCGACTGTTCGTTCAAGTTTATTCCAATCTAGTCTAGTCTTGTCAAGGCAGCAAAGATAACTCAAACTGAAAGATGCTGAGAAGAATTTTTTTTTTTAGTCAGAAAGTTTTGCAAAGTCGCTTAGATGGTCCATGCTGATTTAGAAGATGAATTTTGAAGACCACAACACCAATGATTACTAAGGGGGAGATTGTTAAGTCTGATTTTATAGTAATCATTGTATTTATAGGCTTGGTCTTATACAGTGTTTAGAGTTGTACACTGTGTTGTATCTGACCAGGGTATTTAAGTCCCTTTGGTCTTGTTCCTTGTAACACACTTTCACGCTCATTCTAATACACTTGTTCTTTGCGCTTCACAAACTCTCTCTCTACTTTCTCTCTCTAGGATTTAGAGATCTTGGACTCACAGTATTGGTTACGATAACCCACATTATTTGAAAAAGGGTATTTCCAAAGTGCCTGCTTTATATGATTTTGGTTTTCTAAAATTGGCACCTAAATATCCTGAACTCAAAGTCAAATGGACAAAATCATCAGATGGGGTAGAAGCTAAGGAAGATGAGAAAAGGAAAAATAAAAATAAAATGCAACTTCCATTTCGTTATGAAAAGTTGAATTCTAGTTACAGTTCCAAACAGTCAAAATTTCTTTCTAACAATTATTTTCAAAGCTATTCTACAAAGGAAATGGAGGCAAAACCGACTGAAGGCAAAATTTATGTTCCTCCACTCATTTTAGAAAGTAAAATTTCTGAACTTGAGAGCACTCTTGTAGAAGAGAGAATTTTGATTGGATTAGAACAAATGGTATTTTCAACTGTTTTTGTAAACACTAATTTCTCCAATTCTTCCAAAGTATCTAAATCAAATGATGTTAATGTTCTGTTTGATGAAGAGTTTGATTTTCTAAACTCTGATGGTTGTTTTGATAAATGTGTTGATCAATTTGATTTTAATGCAAAACTTCCAGATCATTCTCAATTTATCATTAATTCTAATGGTTTACCAAGTGTGTATGAAAAAGGTGAATCATCAACGAAAGTTGATAAACCAGCTTCTATGAGCACCTATTCCACAAACGGTAAGAAAAGAAAGAACAGACACTCACAGAAACTGACCAACACTGGTAATTCAAAGAAGAAACAATCTCTCTAGTCTCACAGTTCTAACATTAAATATTCATATGTTTCAGATTTGAAAAAGAGAAAGCCTGAAGTGAAATCTGAATGGAGACCAAAGAAGAAGGTTGATGAGACAACAAAATCATGTTCTGATGTTGAATGTAATAGGGTTACTGATAGTGTTTTTGATGTAATTGATCAAGTTGCTTCTCATAAACAAAATCTTGTATCTTCTTACAAGTCATATACAATAAAACAATTGATCCAATTATCTCCGTCTACTACTCAGTCTTCCACATATTGTTGAAATGATTTTGTGTCTCGACAATATTCTGATAATTGTTTTGGTTCATATCATGTCTATAATAATAATAATGTTTCAAAAATTTTTTTGAAGCTCAAAGGTCCAAATTCAAATGGATGCCAAAATCATGTGCTAACTTGCTAGGACCCATCTATAAATGGGTACCTAAACCTGTTGTTCCTTGATTTCTCCTGTGCAGACCCGTCATATGTGGTACTTGGATTCTGGTTGTTCCAAGCATAAGACTGGGCAGAAAGATATTTTATCTAATTATACAGAGAAATTTTGCGGCAACGTCAGATTTGGAAATGATCAATTTTCATCAATCTTGGGATATGGAGGCGTAGTACAAGAGAACATAACGATTAAGAAGGTGAGCTATGTTGAAGGATTAGGACATAATCTGTTCAACATTGGTCAGTTCTGTGACAAGGATTTAGAGGTGAATTTTAAGGCCAACCGATGTTGTGTTAGAACGGAAGATGGTAAAGAACTCTTGGTCGGGACGCGGAAGTCAAACCTATTAGGGTGTTTTATAAGTTAAATAGAAGTTTAGGGTGAATATTGTAATTATTCCATAGTTGTTTTATTAGTTGGGCCCAAAGCCCATAAAGCCCATTAACTTGTACGCCTAAATATATAAAGGCATTACTAGTTTCATTATTCAGTTTAGATCTCATTCATAATTCTCTAGTCAATAGGTTTACTTTGCTTATAAGATATTCTCTCTGTAAACCTTATCCTTTCTTGAATATTAATCATATGACTAGAGGTTGTGGCAATATTATTGTTCTTCATTGATATTATTTGCTGTTGATTGCACTGTACTGAGATCTACAATTGGTATCAGAGCAAAGAGACATAAGGTTTGATCCAAAAAGGTTTGTCTAAAACCCTTTAATCGATTATTTGTTTTAATCGTTCTTATCTGTTTATCTGCTAAGATTTGAGTGATCTGTGTTGCTGAAAATCGATTTTTCTGGGTTCATAATTTTTTGAGTTCGGTCGATTACTTTCTGGAAAATCAAGTGATATTTTTTTTTGTATCTGTTCAATCTGCTATAACTGTGTTCATCCTGAGATCTGGGTTCTGTTTTGACTGAATTTGTTTTCTGAAAATCGATTCTTGCTTAAGTGAGGTCGATCGACTCTGTTCTTAAAAAATCAAATTTTTGTTGGTTTGAGTTTTCTGGGGTAAGCCTGATTTGATTCTGCATATAGTTCATGTTGTTCTTGTTGATCGATCTGCATAAAATCTGGGTTTGGTAGTTGTCGATTGTTTGATTACGATAGATTTTCAGAATTCATAGATTTTATCGGGAGTCTATCTGTTTAATCGATTTATTGATTTATCTGTTTGTGTTTATCTGTTTGTGGATATCGACCGGACCCTATCGACCGGTACCTGTCTTGACCGGTACCTTGATTTGACCGGATTGCTTTGGCGACCGGTGGTTTGATGTCCGGGCTTGTGACTCAACCGATACTCTAGTGACCGGTACTAAGCGACCCCTTGTGACCGGTACCCTGACCGGTGTTTGCGCCCGGCATCTTCGACCGGACCGGTGCTTTGACCGGTTTCTTGCAACCGGTATCTTATTGACCGGTGCTTTGCGCCCGGTGCCTTGTCGACCGGACTTGTCTCTCGACTGGACCCTTGCTTCGACCGGGTCCTTGCTCGACCGGTCCTGTCCTGCTTATTATATATATATATATATATATATATATTTTGGATCATCTTGTTTGTCTCATGATCACTACAGTGCATTTTAAGTTTAAAGAGATAAGATGAATTCGAGAGATGCCTTAGCCATCGGTTCAGATCAAAAACCCCCGGTGCTCTATCGAGGAGAATACCCACAATGGCATGATCGCTTCATGAACTTTATCGAAACAAAATCCAACTACGAGGAAATATTCGCAACCCTGGCCCATGAAAGTCATGCCTGGAAACCCAGCCGAAGGTCGACCAAACCGTTCGGTTCGGAAAATACTTAGTGAGTTTACCCCTCTAGAAAAGAGCATGTTTGAGGCTGAAAAGTATGCAAGTCCTATCTTCTACAAAGTCTACCCAACGACATATATGCCTGCATCGATAGTTACAAGGAGACTGCAAAAGGAATGTGGGACCAAATTGAGAAGATGATGATGGGCAGCAGAATAAACACTCAGCTGAAGGTGACAAATTGCATCACCCGATATGATGGCTTCAAAGCTAGAAAAGGCGAGACGCTCACAGAAACCTATGAACGGTTCAACCTGCTTCTGAACGATCTTCAGAAAAACAAGATCACGAAGATGAACACCGAGAACAACATGAAGTTCTTGAACAATCTCTAGCCTGAATGGAAGCCGTTCGTCTCTCATATCCGTCATACTCAAACCTTGGAGACGATTCCTCTACACGAATTATATGAAATGCTTCTCCAAGATGAAGAGGAAGTTCTTGAGTTGATGGGAAATCAAAAGGCAGATGAAAAGCAGGTGGTTGATCTGTTAGCGCTTGTATTAGATAAAAGAGGTAAATCTGTCAGCCGCGCGCCTGAAAAGGAGCCAGTGAAAAGTGATTCTGAACCCGAAGATCCTGACAGTGACTCGGATCCAGAATACACTCAGATTAAAGAAGTTGTGTTGTTCTTAACCCAAGCGTTTAAGAAGAGAAAGTTCTTCAACAAGTCTTCAAACAAGCAAAGATACTCCACTACTCCTCTCAATCGATGTGATAAAGAGAAGTATGAAGGGAAGAGAGGCGTTGATGAAGGAAAGAAGATTGAGAAAAGGCCTGATGAGAAAGCGAAAGAGGATTCGATCAAATGCTATAACTGTGGTCAGTTGGGTCACTTTGCCAAAGATTGTCGCAAGCCTGTCATGCGCAACTCAGATTACTATAAAGCCAAGATGCTGCTGGCCAAAGAAAAGGAAACAGGTAAGGCTCTCATGGCAGAAGATGACTACTGGCTGAACGTATCTGATGAAGAAGATGATGATGCTGAAGCACATCTGTGTTTCATGGGCAAGCACTCAATACAGTCCGATATTGATAATGATGATCGTGATTCCCTATGTCAGGTATGTGCTCCTTACCTAGAAGCCTTAATTGAACAAATGCAAATCACTGTGCACAAATTAGACTTCTGCAAGCTAACCATAAAAGAAAATGAACAACTCATCTCATCTCTGGAAAAGCGTGTGTCTGCACAGTCTCAATATATTGAACAACAAAGCATAGATATTGCTAGCAACCTGTGCATAATTTCAAATTTAAAAGAAGAGTGTGAGAGTTGTTCAAAAGAATCAAAAGAATTAAAGACCAAAGTAGATGATCTTACATATGAGCTACGTATGTCAGAAAATGAGAAAATTGATATTGTGACTCAAAGCGTGGCTTACAAAAATAAAAATAAAAGGTTATCTAATCAATTAAAGGATCTTGAACGGAAACTTTATAAAATTGGTCAATCTCATCAAACGCTGAATCTAATTGCACCAAAAGAACCCAAGTATGCGGATACGGGTATCGGTTACGATAATCCATGTTATCTGAAAAAGGCCTTATCCAAAGTTCCTACGTTATATGCGTTCGAATTCTTTGGAATAGATAAAACCTACCCAGAGTACAAAATCAATTGGACCAAGCCACTTGATGATGAGGACACGGAACAGGACAATTTGCGAAGGAAGAACTCTTCCAAAATGCAACTTCCTTTTGTTTATGATTCTTTGAATGCATCTTACAACACTGAATAATCCTGTTTCCTATCAAATGACTATTTTCGAAGCTACACTCAAGCTGAACTAGATGCTAAAACCATTGAAACTGAGGAGGAACTAATAGACCATAAAGTTTATGTTCCACCTCTGATTTTAGAAAAGAAAATTGTTCAGCTAGAAGAGTCATTTGAACAGGAGAGGAACATTTTTCTAAAGGAAAAACAAGAGTTTTTCTCCCAAATTGAGTGTCTCAATTCTGATAAAAAGGAAACTATGTCGGAGGAGGAAAAGGAATTATTTCAGACAGAAATAAAGAAGCTTAATTCACAACTAGCTGCTGTGGCAACAGATTTGATGAAAGAGCGACTTCTCAAAGCTCAGCCTGAAATTCTCCAAGTTGAGAAAATTCTTTTGTCTGAAAATTCCTATCCATCCTCGGATACATCTTCCTGTAAAGCCTTTATGGGTGACTCATCACCAAAATTTTCAAACAAAGGAAAAGAGCCTCAGTCTTTAGAAACGGATCAATGTTCTGATTTTCAAAATGATTCCGCTTAAAGAAACAAATCCTTCCGATGTCCTGAAATCGTCAAGTGATAAGGCTCCTTCTGATGAGGAAATGGAATTTTCAGCCTTTCTGAACTCTGAGGTGTGTCTAGACAGCCAATTAGACCAATTTGATTTTAATCCTTCTCTACCAAGTCACGTTGATTTTCTAACTTCTACTTGTGAGCCTTCGGTAAAATTTTACAAGGGTGAATGTTCCACATCTGCCCCACAAAACTCTTCTGTGAATAATTCTTCAAATTCTAAATCCAAAAGACGTTCACAGAAGAAGAAAAAGACCGGTCGCTATAAAAAGCAACAATCATCAAAATTCAAATCTCCTGACTATGGGTTTAACAGTATTTCAGATACTTTTTGTCGACGCAAAGAAGTCAAATATGCGTGGGTAGCTAAGAAGTCTAAGGAGAGCACAACGACGACATAATTAGTTAATCCAGTTTTAAATTCTAGGAAAATCAATAACAGTCATGATGTTTTTAATTCTAAACCTTTGGTTGAATGTAATGGATTTTTACCTTTAAAAGTTTATTCAATTCCGCAATTACTTCAACTGTCTCATGATTGTCTTTGTTGCTCCTACTGTGGATTGAATGATTTTGTTGATCGTAGATTTGCATCCGATTGGTTTGGGTCGTATCATATTTCTAATTATCATTCCAAGTTTGATGCTCCCCACCATAGAAACAGACCCAAATCCAAACGGGTCTCCCAGTCGGGTACTAAGTCTAATCCAAAAGGACCCATTTACGAATGGGTACCTAAAAAGCATTAACTTGTTTTGCAGGACAGTCATGTGTGGTATTTAGATTCAGGCTGCTCCAAGTACATGACCGGAAGAAATGAGCTTCTCACAAACTTCACCGAGAAGTTCTGTGGAAATGTGCGCTTTGGGAATGATCATTATTCTCCTATTATTGGTTATGGCGATATCGTTAAGGACAATCTCACAATCAAGAAAGTGTCCTACGTCAAAGGTCTTGGTCACAACTTGTTCAACATCGGTCAATTCTGCGATAAGAATCTAGAGGTCACCTTCAAAGCAAAAAGGTGCAGCGTTCGGACTGAAGATGGAAAAGAGATTCTTGCTGGAACACGTTGCATAAATCTCTACACAATAGACCTCTCATCTCTGAAAGTAGATAAGGAAGTTTGTTTGATGTCCAAAGCCTCAGCCGAACAAAACTGGTTATGGCATCGTAGACTCTCACACCTGAACTTCAAGACTATTAATAAGTTGGTGCTCGGTAGGCACGTGAGAGGAATGCCAGATCTTAAGTTTGAAAAAGATCATTTGTGTGCCGCCTGTGAAATGGGCAAGATGAAGAAGGCTTCTCACAAGCCTAAAGTCACTCCTAGTACTTCTCGGTCCCTCGAACTCATTCATATGGATTTGTGTGGACCGATGCGCATTCAGAGTATCAATCACAAGAAGTATGTCCTAGTGATGGTTGATGACTTTTCTCGCTACACGTGGGTTAGATTCCTTCGTTCAAAGGATGAAACCCCCGAGCTGATCATTTGTCTCCTGAAGAGCATTCAAGTCAGTCTCAACCAATCAGTTCAGACCATTAGGACGGATAACGGCACAGAGTTCAAGAATCAAGTGCTCACTAGTTACCTGACGTCAGTGGGTATTACCCACACTTTCTCAGCTGCTCGTACTCCTCAACAAAACGGGGTAGTAAAGCGCCGTAATCGAACTCTTGTCGAAGCCGCACGCACGATGTTATCTCAGTCCAAGCTCCCTCTACATCTATGGGCAGAAGCAGTTGCTACCGCATGTTACACGTAAAACCGTACTATCATCAACAAGCGGTTCAACAAGACCCCATACGAGATCATCAACAAACGCATCCCGAACATCAACTACTTCCATGCATTCGGATGCACATGCTTTGTACTGAATGACAAGGACGATCTTGGCAAATTTAGCCCAAAAGCGGACGAAGGAGTGTTCATCGGCTATTTACAGCAAGCCAAAGCTTACAGAGTCTACAACAAACGGACAAAGACCGTCGTTGAGAGTGTAAACGTGACTTTTGATGAGGCCGCTGATATGGATTCTGAACACCTCAGTTCAGAACCCGCTTTAACTGGTGTGTTAGCTTCTGGAAAATTACGTTCAGGATCTACACAAACTCCCGCAAATCCAGATCAGGCGTCTACGTCAAGAACACATCTTTCAGATTTGGATTTACTTTTTGAGTATTTCTATGATGACTTCTTTAATACTAAGCCTAATGCTATATCATGTAAAAGGAATGATGCTCAAGCACCAAAAGTGACACAAGTCACTGGTCCATCCGATTCAGGTGGGTCAACCTCTCTTGATGTTTCCGCCTCTACTGTCAGTGGATCAACATCCCCAAACTCGAGTGATCCCCCTCCCACCTCTCAAGTTCCTACTGTCGCACCGGCAACAGTTGGACCTCCTGAACCGACCCCTGTTGAAGGTGCTCACGAAGTTCCCTCTTCGGCAATCCCGGTTCCCGTTATAGTTTCATCACCCGCTGAGTCATCCTCTACTACTCGCTCGACTCCAGCTCAGGAGCTTTCACCTCACAGGCCGTCATCACTTGAGGCAGTTCTTGATTTACCCCCAGGTGGTTATGTGGATTCCGATACCTCACAACAGACATATCAACCTCTTTCGCACACCACCAAGTGGACTCGAGCTCATCCCCTGCATCAGATCGTCGGCGACCCCAATACACCTGTACAGACTCGATCCACTACCGCGAATGAGTGCTTATTCTCTTCGTTCCTTAGCCGTATCGAACCTTCAACCGTCTCCGAAGTCTTGAATGATCCGGACTGGGTAATAGATATGCAAGAGGAACTCAACCAATTTGAGAACCTTAAAGTATGGTGCCTTGTTCCCCGGCCAAAGAATAAGACGGTGATTGGGACGAAATGGATCTTCAAGAACAAGAAGGACGAAAATGGAATCATAGTCCAGAACAAAGCACGTCTGGTAGCTAAAGGATATCGCCAGCAGGAAGGAATAGATTACGATGAGAAGTTTGCACTGGTTTTCACGAATTGAAGCGATTCACATGTTCCTTGCCTACGCCGCTCACAAGAACTTCATTGTCTTTCAAATGGATGTGAAATCCGCGTTTCTGAATGGCGTTCTCAAGGAGGAGGTTTATGTTTCACAACCTGAAGGCTTCGTGAGTTCTGAAAATTCTAATCACGTCTACTTTCTTGACAAGGCCTTATACGGTCTTAAGCAAGCGCCACGAGCCTGGTATGATGCACTCTCATCCTTCTTAGTCAAATCTGGTTTTTCCAAAGGTAAGATCAACACAACCCTTTTTATTAAAAGAGAAAAGCGGGATATTATTCTTGTACAGATCTATGTCGATGACATAATCTTTGGCTCCACAAACCCCAAGTACTGTCAGAACTTCTCAGCCCTCATGAGTAAACATTTTCAAATGAGCATGATGGGGCAAATGAATTTTTTCCTAGGTCTTCAAGTTAAACAATTAGCAACATGAATTTTCATTAATCAATCTAAGTACATCTTGGATATTCTTCGGAAATACCAGATGGAAAAATCTTCACCTATGAAAACCCCCATGTCCACTAGTATAAAGCTACACTCCGATCCTGACGGAAAGGATGTGGATGCTACAACTTATAGAGGTATGATAGGTTCTCTGATGTACTTGAGGGCTAGCCGGCCAGACATTATGTTCTCGACTTTCTTGTGTGCAAGATTTCAGTCCAAACCTAAAGAGTCTCATCTAGCTGCAGTTAAACGTATATTCCGTTATTTAAAAGGTACTGCTGATCTTGGTTTGTGGTACCCGAAAGAGACAAGTTTTGAGCTGACAGCCTATTCAGACGTTGACCATGCTGGTAATATGCTGGACCGGAAAAGCACATTGGGACATGTCCAGTTCTTGGGTGATCGTCTTGTCAGCTGGGCTTTGAAGAAGCAAAACTGCGTTTCCACCTCTACCGCCGAGGCAGAGTATGTAGCAGTCGCTAGTCGCTGCTTACAAGTAATATGGATGCGCACCCAGCTGAAAGACTATGGATTTCACTACTCGAAGATCCCCATCTACTGTTACTCGAAGAGCGCCATTGCAATATCCATCAATCCCGTCCAACACACGAAGACGAAGCACATTGATGTGCGCTATCATTTCATAAAAGACCACGTGGAAAGAGGTACCATCGAACTCTACTTTGTTAATACAGAACATCAGATAGCAGACCTGTTTACCAAAGCCTTGGACAAAAAACGTTTTAATTATCTAGTGTCCGAGCTAGGTTTGCTGAATCTGAAAGTTTGACCCTTCCACCGACCTGTACAAGTCTCATTCAATGACGAATGATTGTGACTTATTGCCCCGGTGACTTGTCTCTAGACGTTCATGATCACACTCATTGGTTGTTGCATTTTAGTCGTCAAGTTCTGTGCACGTTTCAAACTTCTGTATTAATAAACTAGATTTCGTTCGTTTTTTTTCTTGTGTGTTTTTCCTTGTTCTTCGTGGTGTTTCGTTTGCTTTTGCAGTTCATTAGTTCGATCTCTTAAAGAGTATGTTGTTTATGGTACGTTTCTCGAGCTGATCATGTGTTAAGGGGGAGCACTATCGACAGATGATTAGTAAGTTTTTCGAGGTCTCACTCCTAGGGGGAGCAGGTAAGTTTTCTTGTCCCCCGTTTCCTGCCTGCTATCGTCAAGGGGGAGCGCGATTGTTCGCGTAAGTGATTCCTAATTTGAGGGGGGAGCGGGCTTAAGTGTTGTTTTTCCCCGATCCTTTGGATTCTTTTAGTTGTTTATTTTTACTCCTTAGGTTTGTTTTCAGTTCCTTCAGTTATTTCATTCCTAGGTTTGGTTTTATTTTTTAATTTCCTTTTATTTTTTGTAAGTTCTTTTTTGGGTAAAAAAAAAACTATTTTGGTTTGAACCGGCCCATATCGGAACCGGCTCATGTCGGTACCCGACCCGACCTGGGAAACCCTAACTCCGCGACCGAGGTTTTAAAACCCCGGTCTTTCTCTTTTTCCCTTAGAATCTCAATCTATCTATCTCTCTTTCTCAATCGCTTTCTATCTCTCTAATCGCTATCATCTCTCGCTCTCGATCTGTCTTTCTCCCTCGACCTCGCTCGACAACCAGGTTTGTTTCCTCCCTCTTATCTCTTATCTCTATCGCTCTATCTCCCTCGATTTCACTAGGGTTTTTCTTTGACCCTGGTTCGATGATTTTCACCCACCCCGGTCGACCCACCGTAACCCCTCCCCCCTTCGTCTCCCTAACCGCTGTTGACTGACTCCGGCCAAGACCCACCCTCACCATCGACTCCGGTCGATTTGGGTTACTGAACCGACGTCGCCCTAGTTAGGGTTATAAGCTTTCGTTGATTGTTTTGGTCTAAATAATAGAGATGTAGATTTGATCGATAGATTGGTATTTGATGTTAGTTTTGATTTTGTATTGAGTCTGTTTGGGTGACACCAGTCGACCCCGGTCGATTGACCCCGGTCGGCTTGGTCCCCGGGGTTGGTAAGATTTGGATTAGATCAAATTCATTCGATAATTGGGTTTTGTTGATAATACTTATCGAAGCTTTCTTGGTTATAGGATTCGATTATATTGGTTAATCTCATCGATTATTGCATTGGGTTCGGTTTGTTTAGGTTCACACCGGTCGACACCGGTCGATGTCCTACCCCGGTCGTAGACCCCAGTCGTTTTAGACACACCGATCGCCTGGACCCCGGTCGCCCGGACCTTGTACCGCGCCCCGGTCGTTGCTCGACCCCGGTCGATACTAGACCCCTGTCGGCTTGGTGTTAACCTTTGCATCCTGTATGGTGGTTGAGTTTAAGTTACTTTGGAGCCTAATAGTTCATATATATGATTGTGTGATAAGAGTGATAGTTGGATTCCAGAAACCTTGAATGGTTTATTTTATTTTTGCTGTGTATGAAAATATTGGTTATTGACCCTGGTTCTCGGATTAGGGTTTGTTTTGCCCAATGACTTGGAGCTTGAATTGGTCATGGCTTCTAACCCATTGACCATTTAACTCCAAAAATATCCTGCTTTTTAAAGTACCTACGGACTAACACGTTTATTCTTAACAGGTACAATGGCTCAAAATTCAAATCAGGTGATTGATCCCATAGCTGACGCTGAACTGATTCATCCAGATCAGTTCCTTCCACTCATGCCTAACAATTTCCATCTCGACATCACTCATATTGAATGCCAATATCAGGTGATGATCGAGATCCTCCGTAGCCACCCTCTATCCTATGCACTCACGGAGACAGCTGAAGTTCCCCACCTATATTTGCAACAACAATTCTGGCGTTCTCTTACTCCGATTGAGGCCGACGATGGCTTCATTCTGGAGCCCCGGATTGACACAACAACAGTCCTGCTCACACGCGATCTATTCCGTCAGTTTCTCCAATTGCCGAATGCAACTTCTTTTCCGGGGAGAAACATTTTTGACCCAATAGTATCCGACGCAATTCTCTGCTCCGATATTCAGTCCTTGGGATACAGCTCGATTCTACGCCTTCCATCCGCATTCAACCGGAAGAATCTTACCACCATATGGTACACGCTCTTCACTTATCTTAATCAGTGCCTATCTGCTATCACGAAAGGCATCGATCAGACTAGTATAAACATCCTCCGCTTGTTCCATGCTGTGGCATTCCACCGCCACGCCGACTACACCGACATTCTCTGGTTCGAGTTAGTTCAGAAAGTCCGAGATAACGCGAAAAGACGACGAAACTTCATTCCGTTTATGCGCTTTCTCCAGATACTCATCCGCAATTACATGGATCTTCATCCAACCATTGCATGCCGATCTTCGCACCCGACATGTCCGCAAAACCAGACTCACCGTATCCCGACTCGTCCTGATCCAGAAGGTCTAGTCGCCAGACTTATTCCAGTCGGGTTACTGGCCTATGCTAGTCCGACGGCGCTGAGTGTCATAGATTATAGACGCACACACAACTTACCAGCTCCTATGGTCCGTCAAGAACCGGAAGGACCTCCCCAGGGAGCGAGACCTGAGCGACGTGAGGGTCCACGTATGAGAGGCGGTAGCATCCGGAGGGCTGGGGCTCCCGGACAGGGTGTGCAGAGAGAAACTATTGTGAGGGGTTCTGGAGTGGGCAGCGCCGTCAGGCAAAGCCAGGACAGTACTTCTCGCAGACCGCCTACACCTTCACCGACAGCATCTCCGACGGTGGAAGAGGACACAACTATAGAAACCGCTCTCGTTCAGTCCTCTTCTGCCACCGAATCTGAGGAGACAACAGGTACATCCGACACTCAGTCAGAATCAGCCACCCAAGCATCGGAATCAAGTGATGAGTCTTCTGACTCTGATGGTGACGATGACGAGCTCTCAACTCGAGAGACAAGGAGAAAAGAGGGAGTTATAGTCGAACATGATATTGTGAGCAGAGAGAGGGAAAGGAAGAGTAAATATGATACTGAGCGTACACGAGTGATGAGGAAACCATCTATGGTTGACCTCCCCTTAACCCTATCCAGCCAGGTAGCCACATCTGCTACCCAGTCTCATGTGTTGAGACAGGGTATTGAAGGAGCCGTCGTGGACCTAGCAACGCAATTGTACGCCCCCTAGCCACTCCACCATCTCTCAACAGATGGTGGTTTCAATTTCACACGGGGATTTAGCACAAACGCTACCAGTCTCTCGCTTGGAGAGTTCTGGTATTGAAACAAGAGGACAGCTGCCCCCGTCCTCGACTTCTTTGGGTGCACAGCATCTAGAGCCCTTTGATGTTATATCTCCTATTCCTAGGACATAGGTACCTTTCTCAGCTACTGCTGGAGGCCTTAGTGTCCCGACCGGAACACCTATAGTAATTCCAACTTCGGTTGGTTTACGAGGATTGGGTGGAAGTCCTACCACAGCTATTATTACGCCAACTGTGAACGTAGGCGGTTCGACTTCTACAGTCGTAACCACAACTAGAAGTCTAAGTGACCCAGGAGTTAGTAACCCCGAGTTCGTCTCAAGGGAATTTATGGACGGCGCCCTAAAGGCTGTCCACACCATCATGCGTACCAAAATGAGGGAAGAGGTAGATGTGTTGAAACGTCTGATCAAAGGCAAATCTCCAGCTACTGAGCCTGAACCACTACCTCCTACTCCACAACCCTCAACTATTGCTACCGATATGTCTATCGATGACCTCAAGTCTATCCTCCTCGCCAAATTACTTGCTCAATCTCAAGTTGAACCCACCCAAGATGCTGATCTACACTATTTATTACGTGCCCAAGCATCTACACCTACTCCACCCCAACCCACTATATCTCCAGAAGCCTTCCAGCAACAACAAGCCCTCCTTCAGTCTTTGCAGCAAACCGTAGCTGTATTGACTGAACGACTATCATCCATGGAAGACACCTGCCGCTCCCAGAAAGAGAGGCTCAAGCGCCGACATGATGACCAGGATGATCCTGATCACCATGAGGGGGAGAAGCGCCAAAGATTATCCTAGCCGGAGACAAAGTCAGTGGGCACAATACAGGTGGAAACAGAAAGGGGTTCGGGTTCTGGTACTCGACCGGAAGGGCAAGAACAGACACAGGAGCAGTCGATGGATTTGGTTTTATATGATATTCCAATGGTTGAAAAGCTTGAGGAACAAGATGGAGGTTCACCGACAGATCCAGAAAATTGGGCTATGATCGTAGATCCATATTCAGTTTCAGACCCGACAGAAGAATAGGCAAATACTGAAAGAGCGCTGGTAGTCCTTCAAGCAGAGATTGACGAGATTATCAATTCTGAGTTTATGGCTCCAGATTATCAGCCAGATGTACAGATTTCTGTTGAGATACCACTTTTGACCTATACTGCAGATCACCCTGATCTTCCTCAATCAGATATTCCTATTCGATCTCCTCCTGCATCACCAGTTTTGAGAACAGATTGTACTCCGCCAGTTCAGCCGTCCAAATGGGAAAGAGTCAGAATTAAAGTTCCATTTCTGGAAGAAATTCAGAAGAAAATCTTTGCCCATTGGATTCGTGAATATGATGAAGTCGTGGTTCATAGTCTCCAGTCGATGAAAAACAGGGAAAAGCAGCGCGAAATTTTGTTTGTGTATAACTACTTCAAAGACAGGTACAACAAGACAAAGCTCAGAATTACATCTGTCGATCAGATTCATGCTTGCTACTTCAAGGGTGTAAAGTACTCTTTCTTCGTTGTGACAAGAGAAGATGATAAAACAGTGGAGTTTTTCTGAAGCCGATTTTCCACGTCTTGAACCACAAGATCTGCTATTTCTGCTTAAAGACTAAGACCAGAACTATCAAACCAGGGGAAGTTACAGATGCCCTCGAAACTGTCAACAGATACATGAAGTGTGTAATGAAGCTTGCCTCGGTAGAAGATTTTCAGATCGGGTTAGAAAGCAACCAACCGAAGATCAATCTGCTTAAACCTGATTTGAGGATTCCTTCTGATGCCTAGAATGTACCAGCCTTCACTGTCCTTATGTTTCCAGAATTCGGCATGACATACGTGAACAACAAAGGTGATATGCGTTTTATCCAATTCAGTCAGATTGCCAGATTCTGCGATGGTACTTTGATGTTGCTTAAAGACAAGTTGAAGCGTGAAGTTGATCAAGATGAAAAAGGTATTAAGCTTTTGGATCAGAAATACAAGAAGCTTGTTCTTGAAGCACTGGTGTTATCTTAGAGCGGCTGGAGTACAAAACTACAATGAGATATTTCGAGATCAGTTTTGGGTTTCGAAAGATATATGTTCCTAATTGGCGTGATTTCGAACTTCTATTTAAAGGGGGAGATTATTAGGGTGTTTTATAAGTTAAATAAAAGTTTAGGGTGAATATTGTAATTATTCCATAGTTGTTTTATTAGTTGGGCCCAAAGCCCATGAAGCCCATTAGCTTGTACGCCTAAATATATAAAGGCATTATTAGTTTCATTATTTAGTTTAGATCTCATTCATAATTCTCTAGTCAATAGGTTTACTTTGCTTATAAGATATTCTCTCTGTAAACCTTATCCTTTCTTGAATATTAATCATATGACTAGAGGTTGTGGCAATATTATTGTTCTTCATTGATATTATTTGCTGTTGATTGCACTGTACTGGGATCTACAAAACCTCTACACGATCAATCTGTCAAATATCAAGACTGATAATGCGATGTGTTTACTTTCTAAAGCCTCTATGCAGCAAAGCTGGTTATGGCATAGAAGGCTATCTCATCTCAACTTCAGATACATTAACAAGTTGGTGACTGGAAATTTGGTCAAGGGTTTACCTGAGCTAAAATACGTCAAAGAACATTTATGTGATGCGTGTCAGAAAGATAAGATGAAAATAGCTTCTCATAAGCCTAGGCCTGAACTGAGCACAAGTACTCCTTTAGTGTTGCTGCATATGGATCTCTGTGGTCCTATGCGAACACAAAGCATAAACGGCAAGAAATACGTCTTAGTGGTTGTGGATGATTATTCAAGATACACTTGGGTCAAATTTATAAGATCAAAAGATGAGACGCCCGATGTTATCATCTCATTCTTAAAGACCATTCAAGTGAACTTGCAGAAGACTGTTAAGCTGCTCAGAACTGATAATGGCACGAAATTTAAGAACAAGACTGTAGATCATTATCTCGAATCGGTCGGGATAACACATCAATTTTTTGCTGCCAGAACACCAGAATAGAATGGAGTAGTAGAAAGGCGAAACAGGACTCTAGTCGAGGCTGCTCGAACTATGCTTAGTCAATCTGATCTACCTCTATTTATGTGGGCTGAAGCTGTGTCTAATGCTTGTTATACTCAAAATACCTTATGCTTTGATTAACAATAGAATACTTAGCATTAAACATTTTCACATTTTTGGATGAAGGTGTTTTGTACTAAACGATAAGGAGAACTTGAACAAGTTCAGTCCGAAAGCTGATGAAGGCGTTTTCATTGGCTATTCTCAGATATCAGCATCATACAGAGTCTATCTCAAGAACTCGAAGATTGTGGTGGAGAGCGTAAATGTCACATTTGATGAACAGATGACTTCTGATCAAATCAGTTCAGAACCCGTGATAACAGGAGTATTAGCTTCTGGACAAATCAGTCCAGAACTTGCGGTTAAAGTTTCTAATTTTGATAAGGCGTCAACGTCTACATCTCATTTAACAGAATTAGATTTATTGTTTGAACATTTTTTTGATGAGTTTATTGGTTCTAGAGTGACTAAACCTGTGTGATTGACAGATCTGAAGATTCCAGCAATCATCATCCGATCACTTCAGATGTATCGACTGAATCAAATTCCCCGGTTCAAGAAGAAACTCCAGTTCAAACACCTACCCACTCAGTTGAAGATGCAAATGAAACTGCAGAGCCAGAAATATACACATTCAGTTGGATGTACGGTAATGCCTACCCAACAAACATCAAATGTCCAATCCACTGAAACTTCTGCACCGATTACTTCAACTGAACCCTAACATGAAGAAAATACTAGATACTTAGATGATCAACATGATCAATCTATATCTAATCCACTCCCTCACGTATACAAGTAGACCAAAGAGCACCCGGTTCATCAAATTATTAGAGATCCGTCAAAGCCGGTGCAAACTAGGTCTACAACAGCAAATGAATGTTTGTTTGATTCATTCCTGAGCAAAATAGAACCGACAAAAGTTTCAGAAGCTCTTTGTGATCCAGATTGGGTTACAACCATGCAATAAGAGCTCAACCAATTTGAAGCGCTTAAAGTCTGGCGATTGGTGCCCCGACCTGAAGGAAAGACAATCATTGGTACCAAGTGGGTATTCAAGAATAAAAAGGATGAAGATAGTGTTGTTATTTGAAACAAAGCAAGACTTGTAGCCAACAGATACAGACAAGAGGAAGGCATTGATTATGATAAGACGTATGCACCATTTGCACGTATTGAGGCAATTAGGATGTTCCTAGCCTACACTGCACATAAGAATTTTACGGTCTATCAAATGGATGTCAATACAACCTTTCTAAATGGATTGTTAAAAGAAGAGGTGTACGTTTCTCAACCTGAAGGATTCGTAAGTGCAGACAAACCAGATCATGTTTATATTCTAGACAAAGCAATTTACGGACTCAAACAAGCCCCTCGAGCCTGGTATGGCGTGTTATTCAAATTCCTTGTCAAGTCTATATTTTCTAAAGGTAAAATCGACACCACCTTATTCATAAAAGGGAGAAAGTTGATATCATTTTAATTCAAATATATGTGGACGATATAATATTTGGTTCAACTAATCCAAAGTACTGTAAGAATTTTCTAACCTCATGGTGTCACATTTTCAAATGAGTATGATGGGAGAGATGAACATTTTTCTCGGATTACAAGTTAGAAAATTTTCCACGGGGATTTGTATAAATCAATCGAAGTATATTGCTGACATTTTAAAGAAATTTAATATGTCAAATTGTACTCCAATTTCAACCCCGATGGCACCAGGAACTAAAATCGGAGCTGATCTCTCGGGAAAAGTTGTTGATGTTAGAACATATAGAAGAATGATTGGTTCTTTAATGTAGTTGACGACTAGTCGGCCAGATATTATGTTTTCTACATACTTATGTGCTAGATATCATGGTTCGCCTAAAGAATCCCATATGTCGACTGTAAAGCGGATATTTAGATATCTGAAGGGAATTGCAGATCTTGGTTTGTGGTATCCTAAAGATACAAGTTTTGAGCTAACAGCGTATTCAGACGCAGATCATGCAGGTTGTATGCTAGACAGGAAAAGCACATCGGGTCACGTTCAATTTCTTGGAGACAAGCTCGTAAGCTGGGCATCAAAGAAACAACTTTGTGTTTCCACTTCGACTGCTGAAGCAGAGTATGTAGCTGCTGCCAGTTGCTGCTCTCAAGTATTATGGATGAGGATACAACTTCGAGACTATAGTTTCCAGTTCAACAAGATTCCAATATATTCTTATTCGAAAAGCAACATCGCAATATCTGCTAATCCTATTCAGCACACGAAGACTAAACAGATTGATGTGAGATATCATTTTATCAAAGATAATGTCGAAAAAGATACAATTGAACTTTATTTTGTAAACACAAATTATCAACTTGCAGATTTGTTTACCAAGCTATTAGACGAAAAGAGATTTAATTTTCTCATTTCGAAACTTGGCATGTTAAACCTCAAGACATAATCTGTAGTTACCTAGTATAGTTCATTTTTGTTATTTTTCTTCATTTCTTTATTTTTAATCTGAACGATATCTGCACTGCAAGGTTCTATTCATGTTTTTCAGGGGGAGTGAGATAAAGTTTAATTGATCTACATTCTAGGGAGAGTTATAAATTTTCTTGCATATATTTTTTCACTGACATATTTTGTGATGCATATGTTCAGGGGGAGCAAGGACATTGACTTTTGATTACATCTGATCAGAACTCGTTCTTAAAACTTTAGTTGCTTTCATGTCTTTATTTTTCAATAAAGTTTGTGAATAAGACTTTGTACTTTAACGACTTTTTGACTACATGCAGATTTTGAGGGGGAGCTTACATGATCATATTAATCATGACTTTGGAGCTAACTTCATGAGACTTAAGCTGAGCGTAAGGATTATTCTAACCTTAATCTCATATATGTTTGAAAGATGAACGACTTTCAAACATTAAAACAATTTGCTTAAACGTTCAAACCACTTCTTATTCTCAAAACGATTTCATGAATTTAGAAGTGTGATTTTAAATGTTTTCGAATATGAGCTTTATGTTTAACTATCCGTGTGTTTCCAAATATTAATACTTGTGTATTATCTTTTCTATATACTTTCAAGTATTCACAAACACCGATTTAGTACTTTTGTTGACTATGTTCTTACCATGTCTCAAAATTGAAACTAATTTTCGATGGTAAGACAATCCTTTTGTACATTCAAAGTTTGTTGAGCGTTATTTCATTCAAAACGTTTCTTTCAAAAATGTCTATACTTGTTTTTATAGACAACATCCAATTTTTCATAACCTAAGCTTTTATTGATAAATCATTCATATTTGATATTTCGATACATTGTCAGATTCTCAAACAAGTTTTTTTTATTCATTTCATTCATTCAAATTTACTTGTTCTGAGAAAATCTTCCATGATTAAAATGCTCAAATCTGATGGGATTTTATGTTCAAAAGAGGGTTTCAAAAACCACAAAATAAATTTTGAGCAACGGAAGCAAAATAAAATTTTGAACATAAACAAAATTAAACAAGTTTTAACTCCCACAATAGGATCTTGTTACATGCATGTAAAGATTTAATTTGAAAATAAAAGTTTGGAACTACAACCTTTGAAGCCTTTGGATCCTCACGGGAGGTTGATCGTTGATGATGAATGTAGAATCCAAAATAGAGTTTCTCTATTGGTATCCACCAACAAGCTCCAACACTATAGAATGCTAGTTCCTACTTGAAGATGCAAAAAGGTTCTTCACCAAAACTACAATAGTTTTGTAGAAGAAAAACAACCACCACTTGTTGGTGGTGTTTGGCCGAAAACCACCAAGAGAATGGGAGGAGAAAAGAAAATCCACTACCCCAAAATGGTGGTGGTGGCCGAAAGTATAGAAGGGGGAGGAAGAAGGAGAAAAGTTCAACCTTTTAACCAAAAAATACACACACATATGAAAACTAAAAACTCTCTTAATTACCCATGGTATAGATTTGATGGTTTCCAAGAACCACCAAATCCACCAATGACCTTTCATCCTTCCATGCAAATTTTCCTTTTTAACCTTCTAGTTTAGGACTTGATCATGCAAGACTTTCTTTCTTGGTCCTTCTAGTTTGAATTTGTTAAAATCCATATTTTAACAATTCAAACTTTATAATTATAATTCCCTCTTTTAATTCTAGTTATATATAAGTTAACTAGAATCCTTTTATTGCATCAATTATTGTTAATCATATTCAACAATAATTTTCAAGAAATTATTAATATTTATCAAGAATCAAAATCTTATAAATATTAACTTAGTGTCTACTTGTTTTTTGGTGTGACCCTATAGGATCATAAATTACCGGCAATATTATTTTATAATCATTCTTGAACACTTAGAACCAACAATCTCCCACTTGTTCAAGGGTGCATTATAGAATAACATAGACAGTGGAGGACATCTAGCAACATCTCACTGCCCCCAACAACGTATGACTATATGTTCCATTCATCAACATTCAATTCCCGTAAGCTCCAAGCTTCAATTGATGTACAAGGTGTAGTATCAGTTATCTCTTTGTTCGGACATCATGTTGAACATGAGACATGGATCGTAATCATTCTCATATGTCGTTCAACTTTTGGTAAGGCGCCTTAGATGTCTCACTCTAAACCATTTAGAGGAACAAATCCCATCTTGACTACATACGCCTCTTATGCAGTTCATATTATACCCAATGATGGCCTTTATAGCTGCCTACTATTTCAAGATCAACGGTTAACCATATCAAAGCACAGTACTCCCTACACTCAAGTCCCTAATATGCATCTCAGGTCAAAGGATACAAAGATATTACCTTTATTCAAGTGTCACTCATGACAACGATCCATGAAGTGATCTTGATGCGGGTCTTGTCAAGTACTTGTTCCCTAGCAAGTACCTATGAACTTGGTTGCAACACTTTGCCACTTTTACTCTTAAAAGTCAACCAATCCAAATCATATTATTCTTACTTCATAGTTGTTCCCACAACTATGACCCACTATGGACATTTAGAATAACTAATTTATTCATGGATTAAACATGCTAATATAGAACACAACATGTATGAATAAGATCATATCCTATATATCTATTCAAATATTATACTCGTTGCTTAACTTGTTCCAATATCCAAATACTAAATCCAAATCAATTTCCATCACTAGAATAACGAAGTCCTATGGCTCAAACATGACCCTAAAAGCTTAGCATATAAAAGGAGTTTCGTGAATGGGTATACTAAGGCTTGATTTGTGTGAACCTTGAGAATACAAATGTCTCCCTTCAAACTTTATTCCAAATATAGTTTTGGAGTAGATGCTTGGTATTCTGTTGTGACATAGTGTCCTTTAGCTCTCGTAATGGTACGCTTATCGTCACAAAAGATTTCTAGGTGATCCTGAATGGAAGGTATCATACTAGCTTTTCAATGAACCCTTTCATCCAAGACATCTTTCCTTTTGCAGCTTTTAAAGCAGCGATGTATTCTAATTCTGTATTATGAACTTTGCTTTCGCTTGGAACTATTTCCGACGAACTTCTCCTTCATTCATAATGAAGACATAGCGATTTTATGGTCTAGAACTTTCTCAAGATCTATGGAAGTTATCATCATATGTAACCTTTTACTATGATTTTCTTCCAACCCATAATTAATGAACACTTCTTTGGCTATGTAAGTACCTTAGAATGTTCTTTATGGTCATCTAATGACCTTCCCCTGAAATTTGTTGGTTAACATCATCTAATACTCTAAAGCATTATGACACATCCGCATTGGCATATCAATCTTGTCTTACTATTTGGAATGCTAATCATTTTAACTAGCTCAACCTTTGAGCTAGAAATATTTAGCCCAACTTAGAATGATGTCACATCATACTTACAAGAACCTACCGTTAGAGCCTTGCATCTTGAACCTTTTCAAGATCATATCAATATATGTACTTAATTTATGACTGTAGACTCCTTTGATCTAACTCTTTAGATCTCTATTTCAAGAACATAATCATGTTCTTAAGTCTTTCATTTAGATATATTGCCCTGCCAAGACACGATGCCTTGCCTTGTGTTTTTCCTCCGAGCGTTGGAATGTTTTTTTACGTACATATTAGGAATTTTACTACACTCCCACTAGCCTTTTAGTAAATGTATAAGTCTTCTTTTATCAAAAGAAGATTCCATCTTTAAGATGCTTATAGTTATCCATGAATGGATTACATCTTGGTATTCATGACTCTAAGTCACTTATCAGATTTAGAATCAACATAGCACATTATTAGTTGATAGGCTTACAAAAATCCTATCATACATCATCCTTCATTAGTCATAAGAAAACGATATTTCTCGGACTTCTGAATGATTCTACTAGATTTGTGAACACTTTGTGATTTACTAAGTTTCTGATCAATCAAATTGTTCGAATTCAACAACCTTTGTTTGATAACTAGTGTCAACCAAGAAGTGCATTAGGTTATGAGGTTCTTGATTTTCTTCAATTCCTTAAACCTCCCATTTGCCTTGCCCATTTGAAACTTGTTTTCTAAGAACTTGGCATTCAAACAATAAACAACTTTATTATTTATGGGATTGTACAATCCGTATTCAAAACGTTTTAGAATATTCTACAATATATGCATTCAGTAGATATTTAGTCGAGTTTTGTATGTGCTTCATAAAACCACATCTTTAACTAAGATTATGGATGAGACCTTTCATACAAAATCTTATAAGGTGTTTTATCTACGTCTTGGTTGGTAAAACATAGTTTACAGTAATTAAAGGCAGAATTCTTAATTTGAATAGGAATAGTAATTTCTTTCATCATAGAGTGAACCATGTCTGACAAGGTTCAGTTCATCAAAAACTTTTAATTTGAAAATGGTGTTTGTGATGAACCAAGTTTGTGAGAATATCCCACAACTTCTAAGATGATTCATGAATTCCTATTCGAGATATATTCTTTTATATCATAAAAGACTTCATTTTTCTTTGTGACCTTTTCTCCAATCTTCATTTTGAAGCGACTGAATTATATCAAATGCTTCATGTTTAACACTTCAACACTTGAATCGTTAAGTAGCAAAGATATTGTATCATCTATCATCAAGACTAGACAAAAAAATTGAGAAGACATATACATCCAAATGTTTTCTTCTCAATTTTTCTTTCGTTACAATAACCAGAGGAAAAAGCTTTATTCAACTTGTCATTTGCCTTGCCATAGATTTGATGTAAATCTCATTTGAGTCCTTGGTATCATAGTGAACTGTGTTTTAGAAAGCTAATAAGATTCACTTTATTATTCGATTAAGAGATCTGGTTCTCGAAATAGAATAATTCATTTTGAATATGAAAATTATCGTTTCCAAAACGCTTGAGTGAATTTCATCCAATCATTAACCATGCAACTGAAATAATAATTTGGTCAAACTAAACTCAAAATATCGTTCAAAAACAACCATTGTTTTAACATTACAAGCCATATGGTTTTCAAAATAAATTTTCTATAAGATTGGTGTTCAAAGTTGCTTCCTTGCTTATATTGATCACCATCACGCTTGTCTTTCAGTCGTTTGCCTTTCAAGAATATCTGTAACAATTACAAGATAGAGTTTTACACTTAGTATCATATACAAGTGTATAAGAGAAAGGTAAAAGTTCTTTCTATCTCATAGATACCTGAAGGATTTTATTTCACAAAGGAAAATCTTCTCCTTAGAGATCAACACTTGAAGTCACTGAATTCGGAAGGATTTCTCTCATATGTTTCCAGTAACATACACAATTCCGAGACTGAAAACTCCTCAAGATTCACTTCAAAACCATTGAATCTTTTGTTCAACGACCCGAGAATCGCACTCTTGGCTAGTGTATCATGATACGGATAGCCAAGTTTCTCCAAGTAGTGCAAATGCATTCTCATGGTTTCAAGATGAGAGCCCACAGATTGGTCTTCTTTCATCTTGGTATGATGAAGTTCCCAACGTATTTTAAGCATTTCAGTTATCACAAATTCTTTGTGACAATGCCGTAATCGCTCCATAAGATCATATGATGTGTCTGGAAACCTTTGCACCTTTTCTCGTAAAAGTGGATCCATGGTTTCTAGCATGAGGCGTGAAACATCATATGAATCTTTACAATGCCTTAACCATGCATTGTGGGCCTCTGTGGAGGTAAGAGGAGGTTCTTCCGGAAGGGGAACAAAAAGTACGTGTGATATCCTTTTATGTCTGAGACCAAGTCTCAACCTTGAAAACAAAGAAGGGAAATTTTGTTCTGTTAGCCTTTCTTGCATAAGAAAAGCTCTTAAGAATGGGTCAATCGCGGTATTTTGATTCATCTACAAAAATAACAACATTCATTTAGTATTTTCAATTTTTAGTATTTGACTCAAATAATACCCTCTTGTGTTTCTTAAACATTATTTAGTCAAATCTAGAATCCAAGTTGCGAAACGAACAAATGGTTAGGTGACCTTTATCCCGTATATTCAATCCAACAAGGTAGGCAACGCTTACCAATTACATCAAGATGTAACTTCTAGTGGTATGGGATCCTTAACAACTTTTGTCAATTTGGCATGTTTGATCTCATCTTTGCCTCGGGTCTCTTTTGCTTAGGTGACCTTTATCACAAAAAATTCCCGATCAAGTCATCCTACTTGAGACAACGTGTGAAAATCATATCAATGTGGTTAGGTGACCTTTATCCCACAAGGACACAAGAATCACCTCATTCATCACAAGACAATCCAAGCGGTTAGGTGACCTTTATCCCTCAAGGGTGCCATAGTGATGAAATGAGTGTCTCTCAAAAGGACGGCATAAACTTGCCTTGTAAGAGGGATTCATATGTTCTATAATTATAGTTTTGAAAACATTTTTAGTATTAAGAGTTATTGCATGCATCCAATATTACATGGTACTATAAAAACTTTATTTTTAAGATATGGTTCCTTTTAGATAAAATAAAATCCTTTTTTTTTATCAATCCAAAATTGATCAATTTAGTAATATCACATATTAAGACTTATGATTGATCACTAAAGAACCATTTATAGTCTTATAATAAACATTTTATTATTTAGACTATGAGTTTGAATGAGTCTTAAAACTGCATTTTAATCCCTTTTCACTAATTTCAAAAATTTTGACGTTTGGAATTTTATAACAAAAAAACTTATAAAACCATTTAGCATCTTATGATAAAAAACGTCAAAACTTGATTTCCAAACTCTTAGTACCATGTAACTACACGCGCCAAAAGAACTCTTAATTTTTTATTTTTTTTTGAAAAAAAAAATTCTTCAAAAATATTTAAAATCTCCATTTTAAATTGTTTGGTTCATTTAAAATCCAATTTTAAAGTTAGAGCATTTTTAATAAACCTTTTTATTCAAAAACACAATTGAACCAATTTAAATGTTATGGATTTAAAATCTCCATTTTAAACTTTTGCTTAACCTAAAATCTCCATTTTAAGGTTTGGTCCATTTCACTTTTAAAACATATTTTAAAAGTTCTTACTATAATTTTAAATCATTTTAAAATGTCATAGGACCAATTATATGTTCTTTTAAATGCAAAATATTCTATATATTAAGGCAATATAATAAAAGAACATAAGCAACCATAACATGCATAAAAAGTGCATAAAAACCAAGCCAATTCTAATGGCATTTCTTGTGAGCCGAACAAGAATGCCTAGTCCTTTCTTAAGGGACAAAAATGAAAATAAAAGTCTTGAATCTCCCACTTGCTTCAACATCTCCATACATCTAAGTGTTCAAGTCCTTCTTCATATGTTGAAAAAGTCCACCTAGCCCATATGGGCTAGCAAAGCCCAAAATTGGTGATGACACCAATATAGCCCAAAAAGTTTTCATCTTGGACCTTATGTTGGCCTTTCTTTCTTGGTACATTTAAAAAAAAACTATCTAATACTTACAAGAGAGAAAAATAATAAACCTATTTACTATTACATGCCAACATAAAAGAAAAGGTTTTTACAACCATATCGAATATTAACACATGGGTCCATGACTTGTTTATGCACAAAAAAACATGCAACATAGAATAGAAAAAACAACACTTTGTTTTTCTAATGGCAATCTTTTATGTAACAAAAATAAACCATGGATTCAAAAATCCATCTAAATTTTGATACATAAAATATATAAAATAAAACTAGCAAAAATTTGCCAAAAGAAGCCATGCATGGAACATTTCATATAAATTTTTTTTACCCATGGCTTCCAAAAACCAAGTATATTTTTAAACTAAACATGCATATAACATTGGCTCTGATACCACTTGATGGGATTTTATGTTCAAAAGAGGGTTTCAAAAACCACAAAATAAATTTTGAGCAACGGAAGCAAAATAAAATTTTGAACATAAACAAAATTAAACAAGTTTTAACTCCCACAATAGGATCTTGTTATATGCATGTAAAGATTTAATTTGAAAATAAAAGTTTGGAACTACAACCTTTGAAGCCTTTGGATCCTCACGGGAGGTTGATCGTTGATGATGAATGTAGAACCCAAAATAGAGTTCCTCTATTGGTTTCCACCAACAAGCTCCAACACTATAGAATGCTAGTTCGTACTTGAAGATGCAAAAAGGTTCTTCACCAAAACTACAATAGTTTTGTAGAAGAAAAACAACCACCACTTGTTGGTGGTGTTTGGCCGAAAACCACCAAGAGAATGGGAGGAGAAAAGAAAATCCACTACCCCAAAATGGTGGTGGTGGCCGAAAGTATAGAAGGGGGAGGAAGAAGGAGAAAAGTTCAACCTTTTAACCAAAAAATACACACACATTTGAAAACTAAAAACTCTCTTAATTACCCATGGTATAAATTTGATGGTTTCCAAGAACCACCAAATCCACCAATGACCTTTCATCCTTCCATGCAAATTTTCCTTCTTAACCTTCTAGTTTAGGACTTGATCATGCAAGACTTTCTTTCTTGGTCCTTCTAGTTTGAATTTGTTAAAATCCATATTTTAACAATTCAAACTTTATAATTATAATTCCCTCTTTTAATTCTAGTTATATATAAGTTTATAAGTTAACTAGAATCCTTTTATTGCATCAGTTATTGTTAATCATATTCAACAATAATTTTCAAGAAATTATTAATATTTATCAAGAATCAAAATCTTATAAATATTAATTTAGTGTCTACTTGTTTTTTGGTGTGACCCTATAGGATCATAAATTACCGGCAATATTATTTTATAATCATTCTTGAACACTTAGAACCAACAAAATCTTCATGATTATCTTACTGAGCATACATATATCTGACATGTATTTCATACTATACTTTAACTGTTGAAGTTAAACCAATTGAGCAACATTTTGCTTTTAGGACTAAATACATGGGATCAGTGTGAGGAATTTACTGAACTTCTATGGATTCATGATAACCAGTGTTTCCTACCCATGAAGTTATCCTTGAGTGATCGAGAGGCGAGGGGTTAATATCAGAGTGTGGGTGTGTGTTGAGATAAAATGAAAAGAGAGACTAGTTAGAAGTGAGATCAATGTTAAAAAGAAAGAGAGTGAGATATCAGAGTAAAGGAATATCAAACTCTACACCAATTTTTTCTGAGCCGGGCAGCCACATTACTGTTGTTTCACAATTCTTTCGTGAACTTCATTGAAACAGGCAACTAGCCCATGCCAACTCTTGCTTTAAACCCCACCAGCTACTCATTTCTTTCTTAACAAAGAGATGTTTCAAATTTTTCTTGGGGACACAACACATAATCTATCTTGTCTTCATTCGGAAGATGTAGATATTGAAAAAGAAGGAAGTCTGCCCCACCTTCGCACTTCGATCATGCACAATTGAGTCCGTGTAATACTATTGTTGTCTCAATGGTTTACATATTTTGAGCCTATGATAAACATTCATGTTTAAATTCTTTCATACACAAGCACGGACACATAGAAAATTTGTTTTTCTGTCAGAACGTTCATCGAATAATATTGTGTTATTCGATGATTTAATGGAAGAACTGGGGAGTGAACATCAATAAACCTCCTTGTACAGTACATTCGTTGTACTAAGTACTTCGTGTTACTTACAGGCATATTAACTGATTCATTTGTTGATTCAGGGTTACCTTCTTATTTGTCTGAATTTGAAAAGATTTAGATGAATACTTTATGAATTGACGGATGTTCAGTATCTCATTTTGAAGGATCAGTGGTCAGCAATGGTTCATGACATTTCTTAAAGAAGTTTTGATGATTTACATGCTCTATATCATCAAAAAGGGGGAGAAGTTAATTCAAGAAATGTTGTCTGGAGAACAATTTGTAACTATTATGGGGAGACAATATCAAGATTTGCAAGACTGATTTGAAGAATGATCAACAATTTAAGAAAGTTTGCTGAAATGTACATAAATTTTCTTTGAAGATGAATTGCTGAAGCAAAGTGAGCTAAATCTGAAGACAATTTCTTTTCTGAAGTCCGTGAGAGGTTTTATTACTTTGGGGGAGATTACAGAAAGTTTTGAAGACAGTTCAAAGAAAAGAAAGATTGATTTTGAACAGATTTACACAAAGGGGGAGGTTGACTTTCAAAGGAAAAATTATTTGTCAGATACATAAAGAGGGAGATTGATTTTGTTAAAGATTAAACAAAGGAGAAGATTGTTCGTGATTGCTAAAATTTGTTTTTGAATCAAAGAGGGAACTTCAATGCCTATTCTTTTTGAAGATGATCTTGAATCCAAAGGGGGAGATTGTTAGTGCTCAAATATGTTGGATCCAAGATCATGAAGATGAAAGTCAAAGTCAATGCTTAAGTCAAAGTCAAAGTGTTTTTGTTTAGTCTTGTAATTGTAAGGGGTATAAAGAGTTTCTTTTTATGTTCGTAGACTCATGAGGTTAATTGTACACAATGAGTTTAGAGAGAGAAAGTTTGAGAGCATTCAATATACGAATTGTAAAACTATGAAATTGGAAATCTAATCATATAACGATTTGAATTCGAAATCTTGTTTCTTGTTGTTGTTATTGATTAAAATTGAATATTGTGGGACACACAGACTTAGAACCATAAGAGTTTATTTTATGTAGTGATATTCATACTTGGCTCTATGAATATCGCATGGGGGGCTATAACCATCTGACATTTATTTTTACGCTTTATTTTACTCTTTATATATATATATATATATATATATATATATATATATATATTGTGATATATTATGCGTGGTTGTATGTATGTGATACTTGTTACATCATTTTAAAACAAAATATGATTTTAAAATATATAAGTAAGAGGAGTTTTACAAATCAAAATGAATTTTGATAAAATAAAAATTGGTATTTATATAAGATATAAAGTGGACGTCGATCTTGAGTGATAAGGTCTTAGTACATCATAGTAAGATTTCAACCGGTTTTGTAACGAAGGCCTAAACCGCCAAAGAAAGGAAGGTATTTAAGTGATCCTCGTGATCCTCCTCCAATCTGGATTCCGGTTAAATCAAACTATGAGGAAACGATCTATTACAAAAGAAAGAATGGTAAAATCAAACTAACTAAAATCCCTCATCAAAATATTAAGCTTATGATGCCTTCCAAACATGGCACTTGTCAAGACTTTGATCATCGAGGGTGGGTCATGCTAAAATTGGGTACTCTCTTTAATCTTAGTAAGATAAGGTAAGCATACGATTCTTACAAGCCATTTTGGGTCAGACTTAACCAAATTAAGCCTAATAGGATTGGGGATTTGGAGGCATGTGTTGGGAACATTCATATGATGAATTTAAATAAAAGTTATTCACCTAACTATCCAAGAGTTACATAGAAATGTGATTAGCAATGTTGTTGTTTACCTAAAACATTATTGGTTGATCGGTTAGCTAAAGTTAAATTGATCGATAATGAGAATATGGATGTTGGCCCGCTAGAAAGCTTAGGACGTTTTCCGAAACAATAAAAGAGGGTTGTTGTTTTGATTAAAATAGTGGGAACTTGTTTGATGAAAGTCCTTATTAAACAATAAAATTTCATGACAGTAAGAATTCTGCTTTTCTATTGTAGATTACCAATGGCACAAACCAACAATGGAAACAAAAAAACTTTGTGATCGATTATCGAGGAAGAAAAACTATATGGAACAAATTTCATCAATTGGTATCGTAATTTGAAATTTATCCTCAAAGCTGAAAAGAAATTGTAAGTCTTGGAGAAAGAAATCCCTGAAGAGCCTAATTCCAGTGCTCCTAGAACTGAAAGGGACACTTTTAAAAAACATGATCAGGATGCTTTGGACGTCTCATGTCTAATGCTAATAACAATGGAACCTGATCTTCAGAAGCAACATGAAAACATGGGGGCGTTTGATATGATCAAACACCTAAAATTGCTATTCCAAGAGCAAGCTAGACATGAGAGGTACGAAACATCCAAGGAACTGTTCCATTGTAGAATGTCTGAAGGTAGTCCTGTTGGCACTCATATGCTTAAAATGATTGGGCATATTGAGCGTCTTGAAGGACTAGGTTTTTCTTCACTAAAGGAGTTGGCCATTGATGTATTTTTGCAATCATTGCCAAATAGCTACAGTCAATTCGTGATGAACTACAACATGCATGACTTTGACAAATCCCTTCCAGAATTGCTCAATATGTTATGAACAGCCGAGCAAGAGCTTGCAAAGAACATGTCCACTATTTTGATGGTCCGTAAGGACAAGAAAGGGAAAGGCAAAGGAAAGTCCATTGCCAAACCCACTTCTAAATCTTTGAAGCCAAAAGGAGGCATTAAGAAACTCAAGGTAACTGTACCTAAGGAGGGTGAGTGCTTTCATTGCAACAAACTCGGGCATTGGAAGAGGAACTATCCTCTCTACCTTCAGGAAAGAAGAAAGGAAGTGTAACTTCCACTTCAGGTATCTATGTGATAGAAGCTAATCTTTCTACTTCTTATACATCATGGGTATTAGATACTGGATGTGGTTCTCATAATTGTAGAAAATTGGAGGAACTAAAAATGACTAGAAGGTTGAGCAAAGGTGAAGTTGATCTGCATGTTAGAAATAGGGCAAAGGTTGCTGCAATAGCCGTAGGATCTATTTTGTTAACTTTACCGACCGGATTATTATTAGAACTTGATGACTGTTGTTGTGTACCATCTATTTCTAGAAATTTGATTTATGTATCTTGTTTGGACAGGAAAGATTTTACCTTTAATATTGGGAACAAATGTTATTCATTCTCTTTTGGTAATATATACTATGGTGACGCAAGTTTGATTAATGGTCTTTATGTTCTTAATATGGATAATCCAATTTATAACATAGATAAAAGGGAGGTCAAATCGAATAGTTCAAATTTAACTTATATTTGGCATTGTCGTCTTGGCCATATAAACGAAACTCGTATTTCCAAACCCCATAAAGATGACTATTGAACAAATTAGATTTTGAATCATATGGGACGTGTGAAGCTTGTTTAATTGGAAAGATGACAAAGGCTTCCTTTGTTGGATAAAGTGAGAGAGAAAGTGATGTATTGGGAATCATACACAATGATGTATGTGGTCCAATGAACATACATGCTAGAGGTGGTTATAAATACTTCATTACATTTATTGATGATCTCGGTAGGTTCGACTATGTATATTTAATGCGACATAAGTCCGAGTCATTTGAAATGTTCAAAAAATTTCAAAATAAAATACAAAACCAACTTGGAAAGAGTATTAAGATTCTTCGATATGATCGAGGTGGCGAATACTTAGACCATGCTTTTCTTGATCATCTTAGAAATTGTGGTATTGTATCACAACTTACTCCACCTGGAACACCTATGGTGTGTCCGAAAGGAGGAATCGTACAATGTTGGACATGGTACGATCTATGATGAGTCAAGATGACCTTCTAACGTCATTTTAGGGATATACTCTAGAGACAACGACTTTCACACTAAACCGAGTTCCATCAAAATATGTTGAAAATACACCATATGAGATATGGACTGGGAAAAGTCCTAAATTATCTTTTATGAAGATTTAGGGTTGTGAGGTTTACGTATGCCGTCTAATCACAACTAAATTAGAACCAGAATCTGATAAATGCATATTTGTAGGATATCCCAAAAAAACAATGGGATATTACTTCTATCATCCTCATGACAATAAAGTGTTTGTTGGACGTACTGGTGTCTTCATGGAAAAGGAATTTATTTCCAAAAGTATCAGTGGGAGGAATGTAGAACTTGAAGTTGTTCAAGATCAAAATATGTCAACACAGATGCAACCAACAGAAACACCACAAGTAATTGTGGATCTACAAAGTGATATGGAAAGGCAGTCTGATGTTGTAACACAAAGTGCTCGTAGATCTAGTAGAAAATGGAATGAGCCTGAGAGATATGGATTTTTCATCACTCATACCGGGGATGTGATGATCATGGGTGATGAGCCCACTAGTTACCAAGATGCTATGGCAAGCACTGACTCCGAGAAATGGCTAGATGCTATGAGAATAGAAATGGGCTCCATATATGAAAACCAAGTTTGGAACTTAATTGACCAACCCAACGAGGTACGACCTATATGGTGCAAATGGGTTTTCAAGAAAAAGACAGACGTTGCAAAAGGTTTCAAACAAATTCAAGGTGTTGATTATGATGAAACTTTCTCTCCAGTCGCAATGATTAAGTCTATTAGAATTTTACTAGCCATTGCAGCATATCACGATTATTAGATTTGGAAAATGGATGTCTAAACATCTTTCCTTAATGGAAAGTTACTTGAGGACGTATATATGATACAACCCGAAGGTTTTGTCGCTCTTGAAAAATCTCAAAAGGTATGCAAGTTGCAACGATCTATTTATGGATTGATACAAGCTTTAAGGAGTTGGAATCATCGTTTTGATGAAGCAATCAAAGAGTTTGGATTCTAAAAAAATGAGGATGAACCTTGTGTCTACAAAAAGGTTAGTGGGAGCATCGTATCATTTCTTTTATTGTATGTAGATAACATAATACTCATTGGAAATGATATTCCCGCACTTGAGTCTGTAAAGTCTTGGTTAGGAAAATGTTTTTCAATGAAAGACTTAGGTGAAGCTGCCTATGTGTTAGGCGTTCGGATCTATAGAGATAGATCGCAGAAATTACTTGGCTTAAGTCAGAGTACATATATAGACAAAGTGCTGAAATGGTTCAACATGTATGATAGCAAGAAAGGGTTCTTACCTATGTCTGATGGCATATCACTTTTAAGACGCAATGCCCTACTACATCTCTAGAGAGTGAACGAATGAGTAAGATTCCATATGCTTCGGCAATTGGATCTATCATGTGTGCTATGATATGTACTCGACCTGATGTATCATATGCTTTAAGCATGACGAGTAGATACCAATCCAATCCAGCTGATGGTCAGTGGATTGCCGTCAAGAATATCCTAAAATATTTAAGAAGAACAAAGGATTCATTCTTGGTATATGGTGGTGAAGAAGAGTTGAATGTAAAGGGTTACACTGATGCAAGTTTCCAAACGAATAAAGATGATTTTTGATCGCAATCGGGTTTTGTGTTTTGTCTTAATGGTGGTGTTGTGAGCTAGAAGAGTTCCAAGCAAGAAATAGTAGCTGATTCTACAACGGAAGTTGAGTACATCGCAACATTAGATGCAGCCACGGAAGCCGTTTAGATCAAAAAATTTATTTCTCAACTTAGAGTTGTTCCTAGCAGTGATTGTCCTATAGAGTTCTTACGAGACAATAATGGAGCTATATCACAGGCCAATGAACCTATATATCACCAAAGATCCAAACATATTCTTAGAAGATATCATCTCATTATTGAGATTATTGGAAGAGACGACTGATGGTCACTGTAGATCCATTGATATACGATGCATGGATGATTGGCTTTTGTGCAAGTAGGAGATTGTTAGTGAATGCCCAAAAGCTAATCATTTGATGATTGTAATTTTTAGTTTTGTTTCATGAAATTAATAAATAAATAAAAGGCATTGCCCAATTTATTATGTATATGTTATATTATGTGTTTTTTAATTATTCATAATAAATAACCTTAGAATAATGTATTCTGAATGTCCCTAGTTAAATATTATTTTGGGTTTTAAGGTTGAAGTAATATGATAATGACTAGCATATGTAGGGATTCATATAGAGATATTGGATATGCATAAAGCTATTCATTGGGAATAGCCAAGAGCAAAGTGCTCAAGGCTTTCATCTCTGTCTGTCTAGTCTTCCTTTCTGCATCAGTTTTTGGTGGTGTCCTCTTTCCATCAGCACCAATCTTTCCTGCTTCAGATGGGCCATTCTCAATGATGTCCCACGTAGAATAATTAGTGAGGAGTATGTATTGATTGAGTGGGAGATGTATATGATGTGTACTCTACTTGCGGTAGACTCATCAGAAGCTGTTCAAGATCAGATTTAGAAGAGAAGTCAAGTTCTTCAGATGGTCTTTAAGATGCTTTCAACACTTCAGTTCACACCCCTAGATTAGGATCCAAACCCAAGCTTTGATTAATGATTCTGCTAACCACAATCTTTGCCATTTCTGAATCTTTTGAACATGTAAGCTTGGCATTCAACATTGCTTGTAATTTAGCCTTGCTGTGATCATAGATTTTATCAACCAAGTAGTACTCATGATAAGCTTTGTCCACAGTGATGACATAGACTCCACACCTTTCAAATATCATCCAGTTTTCTATTCTTTGGAATTTATTCTGTAGATGCAAATCTCTGATCACATGTTGAACTTTGCTAGGATCTAACATCATGCATAAGTACTCCATGGCTAATCTGATTAAGCTCATTCCTTCTCCTTTCAGCTCCTTTTCATATAAACCCAATCCAACTTTAAACATCTCTTCTAAATCTGATCTTGAACAACTTCTGATGAGTCTACCCCAAGTAGAGTACACATCATATACATCTCCCACTCTCTTAAGCCTGAAGTATTTCTTTCTTTGATCTTCCAGAATATCCCAAAAAATGACTTCTGGTGCTTTCATAGAAATGGGATCAACTTGAACTGGTTCATCAGCTGTTGTAGTCATATAAAGCTCAAGATTATATTGCTTATTGGACTGTTCTGGGTTTTGCACAGATTCAGTTGAAGGAGTAACTGAAGGTTCTGCTGCAGTTTCTGCTTTTTCTTCAACTCTTGGCCTTTTGGATTGCTTCTTGGAAGCTATAGTCTTCACCCTCTTTGCAGATTTAGCCTCTATACCAACATTCTCTAAGTCTTCCTTATGCTCTTTTGTAGGTGTGACTTCCTCAGGGAATGGTTGTTGAATGTTTAGATCATGTCTCTCCTTCATTCTTCTTTCAGCCTCTTCCCTTTGTGAGGAGTCCCCTTGCAGCTTAGCCATCTCTTTCTTATACAGCTCCTCCACTTGACTATATGCCATATTATTAAACATTTCTCCTTTGACACCAATTGAACCTTTCAGGAAATTTATCATTTTTCTTCTTTCCTGATTGGCCAAAAAGGTCTTGGAAGGTTGTCTCTTCTGCTTTTTGAGTGACATTCTTTTGACTGGAAGTTTCTTGGCCTCAGCTGCTGCTTTTAAGCTCTTTTGATATTCTGCATTGAGTTTTCTGGCCATTATCCTTGCAAGCTCTCTATCTATTTCAGTTTGAATTTGTTCCTCCTTTTCCATCTGTTCTTGAAGCTGCTTTGCTAACTCTTCATCTAGCTCAATCTGACTTTTCTTCTTTGAAGGTTGTTGTTTAGTTTCAACCATCTTTCCTTTTCCCTTAGCATCCTTCAGACTTGCCTTACCTGTTTCTTGTCTTTTCTTTGAGAGACCTCCTTCATTGATGACCACTCCTTTGGCCTTTTTACTAGCCTCAGGAGTGTCATTCTTGGCTTTTACCAAGGTCTCTGCAATCTCCATTTCTTCAACAGACAACCCTGTTACTACTACTTCTTTTACTTCAGCAGCATTAACAGTTTCTACTGCTTGAGCAAATTCTGTTTCCTTTTCTGCTGCTATTGATTCTGTTACTTTCTCTATTTCTGCCTCTTGCTCCCCCTCAACCTCAAATGCCCTCTCAGCTGTACTTTCTTTTTCTGTTTCAGCCTCTTTCTCCCCTTTGTTGGAAGCATCTTTATCATTTGATCTTTTCTTCAACACAAAATGCTTTCTTCTCTTCTTTTGCACCAACCTGGTCACCATTTTCTTCAACTTTGCAATCTGTACTTGTTGTGACAGAATCACCTTCTTCATCTCATCTATCTCCTTGCCCTGTTTGATCACATCCTTGTTGATGTTTCCCATGGTTTCCATCAATTCAGAATAGTCATATCTGTCCTCACCTTCTCCATGAGTGTTACCCCCTTTTGAAGGATCATTGGATCTTTTTGTAGTGGAAGTCTTCTGCCTAGCAGAAGCACTATCCACCCCCTTGGTTTCTTGGCACCTGGGACCTTTGAATGATTGCTCATTCAAAGTTGCCATGGGGGAGGTCTTATTTATGTTACCACTGTCCTCCTCTGTGTTAGCAGGAGTAGTGGCAGCCTGCTCACCCATATGCTCAAACATCTCCTCTGTGAGCACCTTCCTTGGGGTTGGGAGACACCCCTGTGGTTTCCCTGTAGATATTCTCTAAAGGAGAATTCTCCCTTAGAGGGCTTAAAGGCTCAGTGGGTGATGGTACAAGAAGGGAAGGAGCCTTCTTTACCTTTTTCCTTATATATGTTTGGGTGATTGGAGAGGTTGGCTTTTGAAGTAGAGACTGGGGGATTGATATAGAGTGGGAAGGTTGGGATTGGCTAGTAGTTGGATGGTCTAATGAGGGCCTTGACCCTGTTGCCATACCTTCTTCAATGTGGGACACCACCATCATTGTAGAGAACAATGGGGTGTCAACTCCTTCCGAGTCCAAAGGGGATCTCTTCATGTTTGAAAATACCTTACCTTTGGGAATTTTTGGTACATATACCTCATCAAAGTGAGGCATATCCGTCAATTCGTGGGTTATAACTTCTTGTACAAACCTGGGGTTCATATAAAAACTCTTTTTACTTCGCAGGTTTGAGACAAGATCACTGAAAATCATTTTAGAGAAATTGTACCTTCTAGCAGTGGCCAAACAGACCAAAGCATAAGCACTGGTACTGCTAAACTCACTCCATCCAGTAGTCTTTTTAGAAATGAAGTGCATAAGGGTATGGACAAAGAAACGCCATTGGGGTGAAAATTTAGCTTTTTAGAAATTAAAGACACCCAATGGGCCTCCATACCCCATTCTTGTAAGATTTGAGAACAAGTCCTCATTAGGAATAGAGGTTATACCTGCAGCATCGTCTAGACGTAGACAGATGCGTAGCACCTCTTCAGTTACTGACAAGGGTTTGTCACACACCTTTGTTTTCAGAATCTGCACACCATTCTCTGTAACTATGGTGGCATTCGCCCAGAATTGCCTTTGATGCTCTATGTAGATGATTGGAGACACAGTTAGAGCATGGGCGATATGGCTATTCTTCAGAAAATCCACTATCTGATGAAATCCGGCAGCCTGTTTGGGCTTCTGTAGCATTGCAATCTCGTTATGCTCATCTATGAATGCCATTGATGCCATTGAATCTTGGTGTTCTTGCCTGAAACTTACTAGGGAGCTTGAGAGAGAAGGATTAGAGAGACGATGAACAGTATTCAAAGAGTCGTTATGAACTTTTAGGCGGCAAAGGGTATATATAGTGTATGGGACATAAGCAGTATTAACCTAGAGCAGTATTAACCACTAGCAGTATTAACTAACTAGCACTATTAACCACTAGCAGTATTAACTAACTAGCAGTATTAACTGAGAGCAGTATTAACCACTAGCAGTATTAACTAATTAGCAGTATTAACTGAGAGCAGTATTAACCACTAGCAGTATTAACTAACTAGCAGTATTAACTGAGCACTAGCAGTATTAAAACTGCACTGGCAGCATTAACTATACTTGCTCTTTTTGAAGTTTATGAAGATCTGATTAAGACAATAACTACCTGTGAAAGGAATAGGAACACTTTTAAAAACAACAGGTATAGGAACACTTTTTAAAACATGAGCTCATTCAGAGTTGATCATGCCCACACTTGAGACCAAGAAAGTGAATCTACCCACATCAAAAGCTTTAGTGAGTAGATCTGCAAACTGGTTGTCAGTATGAATTTTGGCAACTTGAATGAGTTTCTTTTCATTGCAATCTCTGATAAAGTGGTAGCTGATCTCAATGTGCTTTGTTTTGGAGTGCTTGACTGGATTGTTAACAATGCTTATAGCACTGCTATTGTCAATAAAGATTGGAGTGTGATGAAAGGTTACCCCATAGTCCAGCATCTAATTTTGAATCCATAGAACCTGAGAGCAGCAACTTGCAGCAGCAATATACTCAGCTTCTGTGGTTGATAAGGACACTGTGGTTTGTTTCTTACACTGCCAAGATACTAGTCTTGCACCCAAAAGCTGACATCCCCCTGAAGTAGACTTTCTGTCCATGTTGGCACCACCCAAGTCAAATGAAGATTCATATGGATACCAAAGACCTAATCTAGGTTGCCCTCTTAAGTATCTGAAAATCCTCTTCACAGCTTGAAGATGTGATTGTTTAGGCTTGACTTGGAATCTGGCACATACACATACTGGAAACATGATGTCTGGTTTTGAGGCTGTGAGATACATGAGAGATCCAATCATTGATCTGTATAGATGGACATCAACATCCTCCCCCTCAAGATCAACAGTGATCTGTTTATGAGTTTCCATTGGCGTGCTTGCTGGCTTTGAGTCTTTTAAACCATATTTCTCCAGGATGTCTTGCACATACTTTGATTGACTAATGAAGATTCCATCTGACTGCTGTTTCACCTGAAGTCCAAGGAAGAAGGTAAGTTCACCCATTGAACTCATTTTAAAGCTCTTGTGCATCAACTCTTCAAAATCTCTACACATCTGATCTTTTGTGGATCCAAAGATGATATCATCCACATAGATCTGAACTAATAGGATGTCCTTCTTACTTATTTTAATGAAAAGGGTCTTGTCAATGATGCCCCTTTCAAACCCATTCTCCAAGAGATAGGTAGACAGAGTGTCATACCATGCTCTTGGGGCTTGATGTAGACCATAGAGTGCTTTCTTCAGCTCTGATACCACTTGTCAGGATCTTAATTCTAAACAAGAATAAACTCTTAGAAAACAATATCAAAGAAGTTTGCGGAATAACACTTTGATATTCAATGAAACAGTAAACAAAACAGTAAATCTGATGAACAACTTGCAAACTTTATTGAATGATTGAAAGTCACAAGCTTTTACACACAACCTCAATATTGATGAACATGCTCACTAATACGAATTCAACTTCTCTAGAATTAGGGTTCTAACCTTGAGGTTTATTCTCTCTTGTGAAAGCTAAAAACACAGAATGAATGTTACTTCCAAATAAAAACAAACTATTCTATACATATACTGAAGATAAAGATAATTACAAAATAATAAAAGATCTTCAGTATAATCTTCCATCATTATCTCTAAGCTTCCATAGATATCTTCAATCCAGTTGTCATCTTTGCCATACGAATCTTCATCATATAAGTAGCATTAATACTCTGAGCAGTATTAAGTTCAGCAGTACTAACCATGCTCAGCAGCATTAACTTTGTTCTAGCAGTACTAATCTTGATGAGCAACATTAATCTTGTTCAACAGCATTAACTTTCACTTGCAGTAGTAATTATGTTGAAGCAGTATTAACCATACTTGATCATTTCTGAATTTCCCAACATTTTGTGTATCGGACGTGACTCGCTATGAGAACACTTCATTGGATGTCATGTGAGTGTCATAAGTGTTTCTCATGTGGTCAATGTACATGTAATTCTTTGACTTGAGAAATATGGAGTTTGTTATGTGGGAGTAATATATTTTGACGTTTGTTCTAATCATTCTGTAACTGGGTGACAAAATAATTGTTGGGTATGTTATAAATCACATGGTAGAACTAGCATGTATCGAGATAGGATTTGTCCCTCCTTTATGATGAGAGTGATGTCTCTAGGCCCCTTGATAAATATACACTAAGGAAATGCATGCATGCTCGAATAATTGATATGAGATATCATGATCTGTTTTATTAGTATATTTAGGGAATCAAGAAACTAGAGATTGGACATAACAAGAATGACACATTCAATGTCTCGTGTTCAATCTAGACATCAAGGACAAAGGAACTAAATGTGTAAACTAAAATTGACTACAAACTGATAATTTGTTGTATCACCAATTCTCGTTATTTGGGTGACGATGATGTATTGCTAGATACTGCTCATCGTTTATAACTATAAATACGAGATTTAAAGTTATTACCAACATCTCGAGAACCCATTGGGTCACACGCTTTGAACATATTCGAATAAGGAGTTTCAATAATTAAAATGTTTAATTATTATATCTGGTTTGTATTAATTTAATCTGATTAAATAAAAATAAGATATTATTTTGTTGGACATTAAATAAGTTGACTAGGTATGGTTGTGTAAGAAAGTGATGATGCATGGACACTCTTACACTGAAGTAAGGTGTGTAGATGATGGTGCTTTTTTAGGCCATACTTCCATCACCATATAAAATGTGTGACGTTTTGCAAGAGTTTAGTCTTGCAATTCTCTCTCAAAAATCACCTACAACTATTGCTCCCTTTTCTTGCTAAGTTTTGAAACCGTGACTAGCATCACGAGAAGACAAAGGATTCGGATTGTTTGCGTGGATACCGTGGAGGCATCGAGCTTTGTTTGTTGTTGTGATTCAAAGTCTCGTTAACTGTGAGGTATAATTTCGAAACACCCGATTTATTCTAGTTCGTATGGGTCCTTGGAGGGTTACAGTTATATTTTTCGCTGTGCTTGAGATCCCTTAACCCAACACCATCACCTCCGGCATCGGAGTGCTTAGCACGTACACGACCTTCAACGTTGTTAACAAGAAGTGCATCTTTTTCTGCCATCTTCGAAAATCAACGCCTTCAAACTTCTCAAGTTAGGTGAACTTGATCGTCATATCTCTCACCAATTGATCACTCGCCATATCTCTCATGATGAACAAATATCACTTAAGATTGTTGGGGATCGGTTGCAGAATATCGAGGGAGAAAAGAAGTGATCATAACTTGGATAAAGAATGTGAGATCGAGTGAGAGCTTTTCTTAAGTGATATTTCGACCCTATTTTGCCCAGGTATCATAAAATTCACCTCGAGGATAATCTAAATTCTTGGTATCGATTTAGGCAGAAATCGATCCTATTTAAACACCTTGAGAATCGTAACCGACCCTATATTAATAATGATAATAATTTCTCATTAAATGAGATTGATTGCTAGACATTAATGTTGGCGGTTACAAGAATTTCTATCAGTTACAAAACTGATGAAAACATACGACCTGTGCCAATTTCAAGAGGAAAAACACACTAGTCATGCAAAACATTTTCTGACGACCACGCACGGCACGTGCCAATTTCAAGAGGAAAAACGCACGGGTCGTGCAAAACCTTCTGTCGACAAACGCACCAACCATGCTCATTTTATGAACAAAACCGCACGGGTCGTGCCAAAAACACATGGGCCGTGCCGTTTATAACAGGAAAAATGCACGGGTCGTGCTAAACCATTTTCCACTTAGTAACTCGCCAAACATAACCATCCAACAATCTCGGGTTCTAGTTAGCTTACACGAGTGTGCACTCCACACCTCCTAGTTCATGTTATAGCTTAGCTAGCAATCCCATTATTATCTTGTGAATCCAATTACATAATATGAACCAATGATTTCACTAAAATCACCAACATGTACAACAAGTTTTCCACATGTACTCGATCATCGATATAACAACAATGATTATTGGTAGTTACAGAATAACGACAACGGATAATTACAACATTCCCAAATAAATCCAATCATCTTCTTTCACTTCTCTGACAACATGATCGATAACTCAGTGTGAATGCACAAATTCTTACGAACCGCTACACAAACATCTGAAATTGCAGTGCTTGTTGACCCAAAGAGTACAAAGTTCCTGAGCCGATTGGATGGACTATGCAAGGTCTAAAGTTTCGTTCACAGGCTTGTCAAGTGCTTGTCATTTTTGTAGCAAATTTACCAGAATGTCTTGCCATTTGACTCCTAACACCCTGCCCTGTTTTGCCTGTTTTTTCTTCTTGAGAAGATGTGAAAGGCATGCACAGAAGAAAAACGGTATCTAGGTTACGGGTAGATCCCAACTTACCCTGGAGGTCAAAGGTTCAATGATGAGGGGTGTGTGTGAATTTTGTAGTATATACAAATTATACACTTCAAAAAAGAAAACGAACGGCAATGACTGAATCTATGACTTGAATTGAAGATCGGTCTAGGGCAATGCACAACTTGAATCTTATGCATGCTAATAGAGTGAAATAATATAAGTTTCGTAACGGAAAACTCGACCAGTATCTCCAACTTCTAGTATCCTAACTGTAAGCAAAAAGATCCTGCCGCTATTATGAAGCTTTTTATTATAGTAACGGAAACAGAAACCAGGGGAGGGTGTAACGTCAAGTATGCATATTCGGTTGATACATTATGTTCTACATAAACTCTTTGTACTTATGCCAATTTTAATTTGACTTGACACAAATATTGATACTAAACACTTCAGTTTTTGCTTATGGTGTGTGCAGGAGAGGTCCGCAACGCGTATCATAGATGGTTCAAGATGGTATACTTGCACAAACTGGAAAGTGTTAGATCCTGGCAACCATAGCATTGGAGTTACAATTCCTTCAAGGATTTGCCTCCTTGTGGGCACTCGACTCTTAAGCAAGCCACCTGGCGGGCAGCAGTGTACCTGATTTTCCATGATGCTCTTGGGGCGGAGTGTGGCAGGGCGGGTGGGCTGGCTCAAGCGTTACCGGTTAAAAAACCCTTTTGCACAAAAGAAGTGTCAAAAGACTATAACTCTGCCTAGCCTAAAAACTGAAATAGGCTACCAGGTGAAAGTACATATATAAGGCCAACTGTTATACATACATTTCAACACGACACATCCATGTGTTAAAAACTAAAGAAAATAACCTAGACATGACTTAGCTAAATTGGGTGCAGTGCTAGTGTTCAGGTTGGAACATTTTGGCCATCTTAAACTATAGATTATAGACATTGGAAAGCTTTAAGATCCAAAAAAACAAAAGACATCACTTCAAATACTTGGACATTTTATGTATATGGTTATAGAAATTATTATGTGTTATTTATCCTACTAAGAGTTTAATCAACAAGTATCTTGGTGGATTATATTGGTACAGGTCTAAATATTTCGATGGTGTTTAATGCATCTTTGTTAAGCTATGTCTGTTCTGTCTTAACAGCATATGAACATATTCATTTGTACAGTATCCGAAGTGTAGTTTTTCCGAAAATGCTAAACTAACACACCCATCCCCATGCTTCTTATGTTCCATATAGAACATTTAATCATTTATCACACGATCATTTTTCATTCAACATTAATTCTATACAGAACCTCTAAACCATTTATAATTCTTAATTGTTCATCACTTATTCATTCAATTTTATCAAATACCATGTCCACATAATATTTGAATTAAAGGAGCTAGTGGATGTACATTGTATATTTGTATATGTTTTTGAAAATTAAGTACAGTTACACTAGAATCCATAACCAGTAGAAACAAATATATCCATATCTGTATCAGATACAAGTTGACGAGAATATGGATATAATCACATCCAATCTGTTTTGGTGAGTTTAACATTTCTTAAGGACAACATTTAAAAGAAAAGGCTTTGTTGAGGATGCATTTATTCAGGGTGAATAAAATTCAATAGTTTTTATAAAAATTATATTCACATATTTTATTGGCTGCAAATAAACAAAGGAACTTAATTAGGCCTCCCCATAGCCTATAGGAAAATTAGTAAACTTCAGAATATACAATAACCTATGAATGTGACCAAATGCAACCCCTATACTCTTAGATGTGAAGGCATGTTTGGCAACCATAAGCTAACTTATTTTTTGAGCTTATTGAAAAAGCTTCGTTTGGTTAGCCATAAGTTAGTTTTTTGAAAATCTACTTCAATTAGCATTTCAGTATGCTCCATTTTCACTTTTTACCCCCTGTATTTTTCCAACTAAAATTTTAACATGTCTTGTGAGGTAATTTTACATTGTCATCTAGCTTCTCAGCTAGTTCTTTACCAAACATAGCCTAAGAGGTTTAGGGTTTAGTTTCTGATTCCCTGTGAAAGAAAGAGAGAGATGGAAACCTGATACGAATTAGGAGTCTTGAGTTTCCTTATTTAATTATGCAGAGTTTCCTTATTTAATTAGGTAGAGTTTCCTTATTTAATTATGCATTCCTCTTATTTTAGTTTCCTTATTTTAGGAGTCTTATTTTTAGTAGTTTAAATACCCGTCTCTTTTACTTTTTTGGATATCAATAAACGTTTTTGCATTCTTTCTCTACAATTATCTTATTCACTTTTTCAATCATCTCTGTTAATTTCGAGAATCGTTCTTCACTCGATTCTCTAGATTGCTAGAGTTCGGCTAAACATTGGAATTCGTCCAGACTTTAGATGATTTTGGCTTCGGTCGTATCATTGGTATCAGAGCCGTTCAATTCTCGGTAAGCGATCATTGCAATCACACGGAGTATGGCGAAAGGGGCAGAGACAACCAATCCCGGAGATGCTTCATCAATTAACAACCAACCCGATCAACCAGAATCACGGCCCGAAGTGGAACTCGGGGTAATGCTCAAATCCGTTTTAGAAGACTTTAGGGGTCGTATCGAGAATAACAACCAACAACAAAGCATGAGGGTGGCTGAAAATTCTAGAGCAATTTCATAAAGCTGTGATCTCTTATGAGGTGTTTCGATATAACTCAATCAATTGATGGTTGATCGGGTTAAGAACGGGAATAATGTCCTTAACATACTGGTTGGATAAAACCCAAAACCCCCACCGATACCAAACCCGAAATTAGGAGAGTTGATAGGCAATCCGCATCAGTACTCCTCTAAATCGACAAAAATCGAATTTTCTCATTTTGCTGAGGAAGAATTGAAAGCAAGGTTGTACAAAGTAGAGCAATTCTTCCAACTAGATCAGGTGAATGAGAACACGATGGTCCCTTTGGCTTCAATTCATTTAGAAGGAAGAGCTTTCCAATAGCATCAAGGTTATATGAGGGGTAGAAATAAAGTCAATCCTTCCTGGGAACAGTATGTTGCGGACATCACCGAACGATTCGGGGAACCATTTGATGATCCGATGGCTGAACTGTTGGAGTTAAAGCAAATTGCCTTTGTGAAGGAATATCATGACGAATTTGACAGCATCATTAGTAGGGTACAACTATCAACTGCTAATACACCGAGTTGTTTTATAACAGACTTGAGTGAAGAAATTAGAAGCTTGGTAAAAATGTTTAACCCCACAACCATTTCATAAGCCTATGCTCTAGCAAACATTCAAGAGGCTAACTTGAGTAAAACCCGAGTTAGACCGAACACCAAACCACCACTCATGACCACACCACCTTCCAACCCACTTAACAAGCCTGGTTTGTTACCCAACCCTACAAGGAGCCAATATTCTACTTATAGAACTATGAATGATTTGCAAAAGCCAGTTGTAACTCCCTTCAAACCAAATCCAGCTCGAAAAACCTTTTCACCAGCAGAGTTTGAGGAAAGGAGATCGAAGAGTTTTTGTTTTTCCTGTGATAAGAAGTACGAATTCGGGAACAAGTGTAAGGGAAAACGACCTCAGTTGTATCATCTGGAATGGTAAGATTTGGAGGAAGAGTACGATGAGGAGGATGAAAAGGAAGAACACAAAGAATTCTCGCAGATATCTGTCAATGCATTAGCAGGTATCACGGATTACCAAACGATGAGAGTGACCGACCATTATGGTAAAAAAGATACAAATGCTGCTGGATACAGGAAGCACTCATAATTTTACTGATACTGCATTAGCTAAAAAACTTGGTTGCAAGCTAGTACGAAAACCTTCTATGATGGTTAGAGTGGCAGATGGGGGCAAGGTAGTGTGCGATACGATGATCGAAGGGTTCCAGTGGAAGATGCAGTCCATTACATTCATGACATATATGTATTTAATACCCCTGGGAGGATGTGACGTGGTCTTGGGAGTTCAATGGTTTACTTCGCTCGGTAAGGTTCATTTTGACTTTTTGAACCATACAACTGAATTCCTATTCAATTGATCGAAGGTGACCTTATGGGGTGCCACCGGTCGGATAGTTAAAAACAGTGAGTAATTCAAGGATGGGAAAAATGTTACTACAAAAAGGGTAGCTTTCCATGATACAACTACTAGCTATCCACCTTGATAATCCCCTACCCAACTTCCAAATATAGGCTAACCAACACCTAAACCCACTTTGTCCAGAATTAAAAATCCTCATCAACTCCTATTGTGATGTTTTCAAAGAACCAGTTGGCTTACCCCCTTTTAGGTAGGGTTTCGACCATATAATACCATTAAAGGAGGGCTCTCACCCCGTAAATTTAAGACCTTATCGTTACCCCTTGCTGCGGAAAGATGTTATTGATCAACTAATTCAAGAACTTCTCTATCAAGGAGTTATTAAAGCAAGTAATAGTCCATTTGCATCTTCTATTGTACTGGTTAAAAGGATAGATGGAAGCTGGCGAATGTGTATCGATTACAAGGCTCTAAACAAATTGACCGTTCCTGATCGGTTTCCTATTCATTTAATTGAAGAACTTATGGACGAATTACATGGTACTCGGTATTTTTCAAAAATTGATTTGAGAGCCTGATACCATCAAATCAGAATCGTTGATCAAGATGTTCACAAAAAACCGCCTTTAAAACGCATTGTGGGCATTTTGAATTTCTGGTTATGCCTTTTTACTTCTACATTTCAGGGACTGATGAATCAATTATTTAAACCTTATTTAAGGAAGTTTGTCTTGGTGTTTTTAGATGGCATCCTAGTTTACAGCCTGAATTGGGATGCTCATACACAACATTTGAAAGTAGTATTCAATGTCCAAAGATCTAACTCTTTGTTGGCTAAATTGAGCAAATGTGCATTTGGGGTATCACAAATTGAATATTTAGGCCATGTATTGTCTAGAGAAGGGGTAGCTACGGATCCCGCCAAAATTGCAACTATTATGGAATGGCCAGTACCTAAAACGATTAAACAACTTCGAGGGTTCCTTGGTCTCATGGGATACAAAGGACACTTTATTCGAGAGTATGGGGCTATAGATAAACCTTTAACGAAACTATCGCAAAAGGATTCTTTCAGATGGAATTAAGAAGCCACAACAACCTTCTTGGCCCTCAAGCAAGCAATGACAAATCCACCGGTGCTAGCATTGCCAGATCTCAATGAACCTTTCGTTGTGGAGACCGATGCCTCTAACCAGGGGATAAGGGTTGTTCTAATGCAAAAAGGACACCCCATTGCCTTTATTAGCAAGGCATTATCACCAAAACATCAAACTTTATCCACGTACGAAAAAGAATTGTTGGCAGTTATTCCTGCAGTACAAAAATGGAGCTTATATCTATTAGATAGGCACTTTGTGATCAAGACGGACCAACAAATTTTGAAGCATCTTTTGGAAAACAAAGTGTTGATGCTTTTTAGTTTAGATCATTTTATCTATCAATGTTGACTTTTGTATTGTATTTTGTTTGTATCCTTGGTAGACCTATAAATAGGGTCTTCCTTGTTTTCTTTGTAAGTACTGTAGCAACCTTGAGAGAATCTAGAGAGAGAAAACTTTTGTACGCATACACCTTTGAAATCATTACACTTGTGATTTCCTTAATTGATTCTCATTGTTCTTAAAATAGATTTATGATTGTGATTTGATTGGACATTCATTTGGTATCAGAGCAAACCAGAAGGAGCAGATTTAGATCAATTTGAAGGATTCTTGATTTTTTTTAAAAGTCGACTGAGTTACTGTTTGATTTCGATTTTTCTTGTTTTTGCACAATTAAATCAAGAATTTGATTTGATTGTGTGCGTATTATCACTAGGATCAAACTTCATTCAGATCACTTAGGCTAATTTCAGTTTTAGATTGATCAATTTGATCAAAATGGTGTTTTCTTGAAACTTGATAAGTCGAACATTGTATTTCACATTAATCACTGTAATTTTCCATTGTTTTTGTAATTTCAGTGTTGTAATTGTGTTTCGTATTGTTTCGTGGAGAAATTGTGCAAATTTCAGATTCAGAAATCAAGATTTACTTGCATTTTCTTGGCTAATGCTTCATCTGATTCAACCATCTTTTGCCTTTTAGTTGGTTGATCAGCTTCTATTATCTTCTCTTTTCCTTTTCTTTTTGCATCTTCAGCCATTTCTTTCTTTTCTGTTCCTTTTGCTCCCCCTTCATTTATGACCACTCCCTTTGCTTTGGGAGTGTCATTCTTTGCTTTGATGACTGTTGGTGATAACTCTGTTACTGCTGCTTGTGAAGTTTCAGCAGCACTAACAGTTTCTGCTGCTTGCTCTGAGTTTCTTTCAGTTTCTGCTTCTAGCTCCCCCTCAATACTGTTCTTCCCCCCATCATGCTCCCCCTCAACTTTTTCTTTTTCCTCATCCAGGTTTACTTCAGCCTCTGACTCCCCCTTTTTGGGAGCATCAGACACTGGTTCCCTTCTCTTTAGCACAAACTGTTTCCTTTTCTTCTTTTGAATCAGCCTGGTCACCATCTTCTTTAGTTTTGCAATCTGGACTTGTTGTCACAGAATCACCAGCTTCATCTCCTCTATGTCTTTTCCTTGTTTCATAACATCTAGGTTGATGTTTCCCATTGTATCCATCAATTCCTGGTAGTTATATCTGTCCTCACCTTCTCTAGAAGTGTTACCCTCTTTTGAAGGATCATTGGATCTTTTAGTAGTGGAAGTCTTCTGCCTAGCAGAAGCACTATCCACCCCCGTGGTTTCTTGGCACCAGGGACCTTTGAATGATTGCTCATTCAAAGTTGCCATGGGGGAGGTCTTATTGATGTTACCACTTTCCTCCTCTGTGCTAGCAGGAGTAGTGGCAGCCTCATCACCCATATGCTCTTCCTCCTCCTCCTCCTCAGAGAGCACCTCCTTGGGGTTGGGAGACACCCCTTTGGTTTCCCTATTGATATTCCCTAAAGGAGAATTCTCCCTTAGAGGGCTTAAAGGCTTGGGGGTTGATGGTACAAGAAGGGAAGGAGCCTTCTTTACCTGTTTCCTCTTGTATGTTTGGGTGATAGGTGAGGTTGGTTTTTCAAGAAGAGACTGGGGGATAGATTTAGAGTGGGAAGGTTGGGATTGGCTAGCAGTAGGATGGTCTAATGGGGGCCTTGACCCTGCTTCCATACCTTCATTGGTTTGGGACACCACCATCATTGTAGAGAACAATGGGGTGTCAACTCCTTCCGAGTCCCCAGCAGATCTTCTCATATTTGAGAAAACCTTGCCTTTGGGGGGTTTAGGTACATATATTCCAGCAGAATGAGGAATATCCGTCAATTCATGGTTGATTACTGCTTGAACAAACCTGGGATACATATAAAAGCTCTTTTTGTGTCCCATGTTTGAAACAAGATCATTGAAAAGCATTTGTGAAAAATTGTACCTTCTGGCAGTGGCCAAACAGACCAAAGCATAAGCAATGGGACTGCTGAAGTCACTCCATCCAGTAGTCTTTTTAGAGATGCAATGCATCAAGGTATGAACAAGAAAACACCATTGGGGTGAGAATTTAGCTTTTGAGAACTTAAAAACACCCAATGGGCCTCCATACCCCATTCTTGTAAGATTAGAGAACAGTTCATCGTTTGGGATAGAAGTTATACCAGAGGCATCGTCTAGATGTAGACTGATGCGAATAACCTCTTCAGTAACTGTTAGTGGTTGTTCACAGACCCTTGTCTTGATCATTTGCACACCATTCTCAGCAACAATGGTGGCATTAGCCCAGAACTGCCTTTGATGCTCAATATAGATTGAAGGCGATACAATAAGAGCATGGGCAATATGGCTTGACTTGAGGAAATCCACAATCTGATGAAATCCTGCAGCTTGCTTTGGCTTTTGTAGCATCGCAATCTCATTGTGTTCATCGATGAATGCCATGGATGCCATTGATCTTAGTGAAAAACTTTCCTGAAAACTTCGAGTCTTGAGAGAGAAAGGGTTTAGAGCGCAAGTGAACAGTATGGAAAGAGTCGTTATGAACTTTTAGGCGGGCATAGGGTATTTATAGTATTCGGAAAATAAGCAGTATTAACCTAGAGCAGTATTAACGGACAAGCAGTATTAACTAGCAGTATTAACTGCGAGCAGTATTAACTGCGAGCAGTATTAACTGCGAGCAGTATTAACTAACTAGCAGTATTAACTGCAAGCAGTATTAACTAGGAGCAGTATTAACTACTAGCAGTATTAACTAACTAGCAGTATTAACTGCGAGCAATATTAACTAACTAGCAGTATTAACTGCGAGCAGTATTAGCCACTAGCAGTATTAACCACTAGCAGTATTAACCATACTTACTCTATGAAGCTTAGGCTGAATTGAGTACTGCTATGTATGCCCTGCAAAGGAAGATTAGTAACACCAAGAATCTATAATATTCAGGTATTTAACCACTTTTTGAGAGGATGCTTATGCAGAGTTGATCATTCCCACACTTGTTACCAAGAAAGTGAATCTACCCACATCAAAAGCTTTGGTGAATAGATCAGCAAACTGGTTGTCAGTATGAACTTTTACAACTTGAATAAGTTTCTTTTCATTACAGTCTCTTATGAAGTGATACCTGATCTCAATGTACTTTGTCTTTGAGTGCTTGACAGGATTATTCACAATGCTGATAGCACTGCTATTATCAATAAAAATGGGAGTGTGTAGAAAGGTTACCCCATAGTCCAGCATTTGATTCTGAATCCATAAGACTTGAGAACAGCAACTTGCAGCTGCTATGTACTCTGCCTCTGTTGTAGATGTGGACACTGTGGTTTGTTTCTTGCACTGCCATGAAACTAGTCTAGCACCCAAAAACTGACATCCTCCAGAAGTAGATTTTCTGTCCAAGTTTGCCCCACCTAGATCACTGTCTGAGTATGCTATTAGGTCAAAGGGTGAGTCATGAGGATACCAAAGTCCCAATATGGGTTGCCCTTTGAGTTATCTGAATATCCTCTTAACAGCTTGAAAGTGAGATTGCTTTGGCCTAACTTGGAATCTTGCACATACACATACTGGAAACATTATATCTGGCTTGGATGCTGTGAGATACATGAGAGATCCAATCATGGATCTATAATGATGCACATCCATATCCTCCCCCTCAAGATCTGCAGTTATCTGCTTGTGTGTCTCCATAGGTGTGCTGGTAGGTTTTGAATATGAGAAACCGAACTTGGTTAGAATGTCCTGCACATACTTGGATTGACAGATAAAGATGCCATCTGACTTCTGCTGAACTTGGAGTCCAAGGAAGAAAGTAAGTTCCCCCATGGAACTCATTTTGAACCTTTGATGCATTAGTTCCTCAAACTCCTTGCACATGTTGTCTCTTGTAGATCCAAAAATAATGTCATCAACATAGATTTGGACCAGCAAAATACCCTTCTTCTTTCTCTTGATGAATAGAGTCTTATCAATGACTCCTCTTTCAAAGCCATTTTCCAAGAGATAGGATGAAAGAGTGTCATACCATGCTCTTGGAGCTTGATGCAGTCCATAAAGAGCTTTCTTCAATTTGTATACCCTGTCTGGATAGCTTGGGTTTTCAAACCCTGGTGGTTGACAGACATATACCTCTTCTTCAATTGAGCCATAGAGAAAAGCACTTTTTACATCCATTTGATAGACATTGAAGTTCATGTAAGAAGCATAGGCTAGGAATAATCTGATTGCTTCTATCCTAGCCACAGGTGCAAAAACTTCTTCATAATCTATACCCTCTTCTTGAGTATACCCTTGAGCCACCAGCCTTGCTTTGTTCCTTATGACAATTCCTCTTTCATCTCTCTTGTTCCTGAAAATCCACTTAGTGCCAATTGCTCTGTGTCCTTTAGGAAGGTCTACTAGATCCCATACATCTTGTAGCTTGAACTGTAACAGTTCTTCTTGCATTGCTTCTATCCAACTAGATTCTTTCATAGCATCATGTGCCTTTTTAGGCTCAAGCTGGGATAGAAAACAAGAAATCACTGTATGTTGTTGATCTTGCATTTCTTGAAGCCTGCTTTGATGTCTAGTCATCATAGGAGAAGATATATCTCCTATTACCAGCTGTGGAGGATGATTCTTTTGAACTCTGGTGTTATGACTAGGTTCTTCATTAAGTCCAGCCTCTAGATTAGAGTCATGCAACTCAACTGAAGTGTTTTCAGCAACTACTTCTGATTCTTTATTTTCTTGAGTCTCCTCATCTCTAGTTTCTTCTTCACTCTGACTTGGTCCAGTAGATTGTTCCTTTTCACAGTCTTCAACAGAATTCACTGTGGGTATGGGAAATATCACAGATTTAGATATACTTTCTTGAACTTGTGTGGTCCCTGATCCTCCACTTCCTAAACCTACATAATCACTACTGAAACCAAAAGAGTTAGTTAGTGAATCAATGTCAAATAGCCACTGAGGACCAGTTCCAATAGGATTTGGTGTGTTTTCATTGCATTTGACATTGTCACTTTCTTCAATTATTCTATAAGATGAGTTAAAAACTCTGTAGGCCTTACTCTGAGATGAATACCCAACAAGAAATCCATCATCTGCTTTGCTATCAAACTTACCTAAGTGAGATTTGGTATTGAGAATTGTACAAGGACACCCAAAAGGTTTGAAAAATCCAATGAAAGGTTTTCTTTTATTTAAAAGCTCATATGGTGTCTTGTTCTTTGGCTTAACTACTAGAACTCTGTTTTGGACATAGCAGGCAGTATTAACTGCTTCAGCCCAGAAGGTAATTAGCAGTTTTGAATCACCCAACAAAGATCTAGCAGCCTCTATTAGTGTCCTATTTCTCCTTTCAGCAACACCATTCTGTTGAGGAGTCCTAGGAGCACTATATTGTCTCTCAATGCCTTTTTCTTCACAAAAGGTGTTTAGATCAAGATTTTTGAATTCAGTCCCATTATCTGATCTAATGACTTTTACTTTTTGATTAGTTTGGTTTTCAATTCTCAGGATAAAGGATTTGATCAGTCCACTTGTCTCATCCTTAGTCCTTAGAAAATATACCCAGGTAAATCTAGAGTAATCATCAACAATAACCAAGCAGTAAGATTTCTTGCCTATACTCATAACATTTGTAGGACCAAACAGATCCATATGCAGTAACTGGAGACAAGAAGAAATTGAATTTATCTCTTTGGTCTTATGAGAAGTTTTGTGTTGTTTGCCTTTAAGACATGCAACACAATGATCATCACATGAAAATACTTTTGAAGGTAAACCTCTTACAAGATTGTTTTTGACAAGTTTGTTCATAGTTTTGAAGTTCATGTGACACATCCTTCTGTGCCAAAGAGAGGATTCATCTACAGAAGCTTTTGAAACAAGACAATTTAGAGATGAATCACTATCAACATTGTCCATATCTAGACAGTAAGCATTGTCCTTTCTTGGAGTTCTAAGTAGTATCATGCTTTCATCAACTACCTTGAACCCTGGAGCAAGGATCATACAATCAGTATTTGTAAATAATATACTATGTTGTTTGTCACATACCTGTGATACACTTAACAGGTTGTACTTCAATTGATCAACATAGTAGACATCCTCAAATGTCATCTTACCTTTGGTGACATTACCTTTTCCACTTATTTTACCACAAGTAAGATTATCTCCAAATGCAACATGTCCTCCATTGATATGCTTGAAATCCTGAAGGCATGACATGTTGCCTGTCATGTGCCTAGAGCAACCGCTATCAACATGCCATATGCTCTTTCCCTTGAGCTGTTGGTTGCCCTACACATAAGATAAAACAGTTAGTATGAATTAGGAACCCAAGCCAAAGTGGTCTTGGGTACCCCTTTCTCATCAAAATACTTGCATTCTTTCTTGACAAGATTTTTGAACTTTAACTCCTCATTCTTGGAGTACTTTGTCACAATAATGGGCTTGGAAATATTTTTGCTAGAAGCAGTACTGGTTTTAGAAGTACTAACTGCCTTAGCAGCACTTGCATGCTTAGCAGTACTAACCTTGTTAGAAGTAGTAACTGTGTTAGCAGCAGTAACTGTGTTGGCAGTATTAACCTTTGAAGAGGTACTAACAGTATTAGCAGCATTAATATTTTCAGCAGTACTAACACAGGTAGCAGCAGTAATACTTCCAGCAGCACTAACCCTGTCAGCAGTACTAACAGTTTTAGTGCTTCTAGGCACCCACATTTTGACACTTTCTTTTAAAATCTTTTTCTTCATGGGGCCTTTACTTTCACCATGTTTCTTTATCACATGTTTCTTTCCATCCTTCCTATAACCAACAGGTTTTTGCACAAATCTTTGAAAGGTCATCTGTTGGTTAGTAGAGTTAAAGAAGCAATATTTAGCCAAATGATTTAACTTGCCACATATGAAACAAGGTTTTGGTCTATTGATTTTACTCAGATCAACTCCTTGCTTCTGAGCCCATTGATTATTCCAGTTTCTTTGATTTCCTCTTTTTAAACCAGAATTTAGGCTCTTGGCTTTACTACAAGCACACTGTTTACAAGATCCAGGATTCACAACCGTGGTTTGTTTGTAATGGACCTTGTTATCCTTTCCTTTGGTCTTCTCTATCTCCTTGGACTTGACCCAGATTTTCCCACATCCCTCATTGGTGATAATGTTGTTTTCTAATGGGATCTCTTTACTCACATCATTATCCCTATACTCACTGTCTTCTTTCTCAGTCAAATCCTTAATTACTACCTCATCCAAAGGATCTATCTTAAAAGCTTTCTCAGATAAGTCCTTTTTCTCCTTGGTTTCTAACAAGTCTGAAGTAGGAGAGATATAGTTGTTGTTGTAAGGAGGAGGTGTATTGTTGTATCCAATACCAGGCTTCATCTTATCATGAATCTGAGCCTTTAGAAGAGAATCCATTGCTTTTGAAGCATATGAAAACTTTTCTATGTCAAGTTTAACTTTAGACAGTTCCTCTTTCAGCCTATCACTCTCTTCTAAGGATTTAGACAGTTTGGTCTCTAACTCATTCTTTTCCCACTTCCAATAGTTTGTGTCATAAGAGTGTTGAAGTTCATTAGCTTGAAAGCCTTTGATTTGCTCTTCAAATCTCTCTACTATCAACACATAATCTCTTCTGTCCTTTTCTAATATTTTGAGGTCATCACACATATTTTGATTGTGATCCCTGTATCTTTTGACAGTGTCTATGCAGGATTTAGTGCAAAGATTGGAAATTACCTCAGAGGGAAGATCAGACACTTCTGCCATAAGAGCTTGATTCTGAATGGATTCCTCAGCTTGATCACTCCAGTCAAATCCCATTCCTTGTTGAGAAACAAGAGCTTGAGTAGGATTCTTGTTCTGATTGTAGCCTCCATTCTGAGCTTGTTGGTGGTTGTTGTTTGGAACAACACTCCTTCATTCTCTAGCAAAGTGTCCTTTCATGTGACACTTATAGCATTCCACCTTAGTCTTGTCAAAACCATCTCCATCTTCTCTTCTTTGAGAGAAGTTATTCCTTCTTGTTCTTTTAATAAACTTCTTCACCCTCATGGATAGCATGGCCATCTGCCATTTAATATCCATCTCCTCCAGGTCATCAGGGTGAAGTTGATCCAGATCATCATTAATCAATGAATTGTTGCTATGACTGGACAAAAAGGCTTCAAAGATAGTTTCAGTGCCTTTTTCTGAACTTACTCCACTGGCAGTACCAACTGCTTCAGGGTTGGCAATAGTATCAGTGGATGCTGAAAGAAGTGCAGCATTGTGGATATAACCAGTGGGCTTCTTCTTGGTTTCTACCTCAGTTTCAAAAACTCTTATATCATTGTATAGATCATCAAGTTCTTTCTCTTCCAGATTGTCACTCTGTCTATATGAGACAGTGTACATAGTCCATTCATCCCCAAGAGATCTGAGGAACTTTCTGTTGACATCATCTTGTTCCATCTTCACTCCTACAGTAGCTAGTTCACCAATGAGTTTGTTGAACCTATCAAAAGTTTGAGTCATAGACTCATTCTTTGAGGAAGTGAAGTTCTCATACTGCTGCTTTAGAACATCTCTTTGATTTCTTTTAATGCTCTTAGTTCCAGCAAATCTTTTCTCTAGAGTATTCCAGAGAATCTGAGCATCAGTGCAGTTGCAAAATTGATGTTGATATTCATTGGGGATGGCCAGGAGCAGAGTGCTCAAGGCCTTCATCTCTGTCTGTCTGATCTTCCTCTCACCATCTGTCTTTGGTGGAGGTCTTTTCCCATCTGGTCCTATCCTTCCAGCTTCAGAAGGACCATTCTCAATGATATCCCATATTGAGTAGTCAGTGAGAAGAATATATTGTCTGATTCTGATCTTCCACATGTCAAACTCACTGGGTTTGAGCATTGGAACCTTAGAGACCAAAGTACTGCTTGATTCTGTAAGATTTTCCATGATGAATAGATGTTTCTGAGAGAGTTCAGCTCTGATACCACTTGTCAGGATCGAATTCTCAACAAAAATTAATTCTCAGAAACAATATCAAAGAAGTTTGCGGAATAACACTTTGATATTCAATGAAATAGTAATCACAAACAGTAAATATGAATAACAAACTGTAAACTTGTATTGAATGATTAAAATCACAAGATTACACACTCAACCTCAATCGTGAAGAACAGACTCTTTCAAGACGAATTCTACTTCTCTAGAATTAGGATCTATGCCTTGAGGTTGATTTCTCTCTAGAACTTAGAATGAATAATTTAAAAACTAAACTATTCTATACATTCTATACATATACTAATCAAAAGATAATTACAATAAATAAAAATATCTTCAGTATATCTTCCATGTATATCTCTAAGCCTTCCATAATCTTCAGTCCATCCAGCTGTTATCCTTCCATGCGAATCTCCATCATATAAGCAGTATTAATCTTCAGCAGCATTAATCTCTTCTAGCAGCATTAACTACTAAGCAACACTAACTACTAGCAGTACTAAATAGCTAAGCAGTACTAACTTTGTTCAAGCAGCACTAACTTTGACTAGCAGTATTAATCCTACTAGCAGTAGTAATACTCAACAGTATTAACCTTGAAGTCTTCTAGCAGTAGTAACTCTGAACCAATAGCATTAACCATACTTGGTAAATTCTTCAGTTCCCAACAACTGATATTATTTGGAGGTTACCAAGTAAAGCAAATATAGAGCTACTTGTGCATTAAATTGTGAGGCTCCGGCCGTTAACAAATATAGAGCTACTTGTGCATTAAATTGTGAGGCTCTGGCCGTTAACAAATATAGAGCTACATATGCATTAAATTGTGAGGCTCTGGCCGTTAATAAATTATGGAACTACTTGTGCATTAAATTGTGAGGTTCCATAAGCTAATCAAAACGAAGAACTACATGTGCATTAAATTGTGAGGTTCTGGAAAGAAGGTTTATGACCTTATTTTAAATGGATTATGTTCATATCAATGAATTACTTGGAAATGCTCGTTTGAAAGATTTCCGTTTGGATGCAAATGTTTATATCTCTGATTTTGTATAAACTGTATGTTATCACTAGGCTTTATAAGCGTAACACTTTTTCTCAAATGATGTGTATATCAGGTTTCCCCTAGCGGTGGGTTGCACAGGGTTTTTGAGAGTCGAGCGTGGACTCGAGGTATTTTGAGATGTCTATTATTTTGGCTTTGGGCATTGTTTAAGTCCCATCTTTTAGTGAACTTTGGTTCGTCAAGTGGTGTAGTTTAGACAGTTATGTTTAGATTAGTTTTGTTGATAAATTCTAATATCCGTAGAGTTTTGTATAGTCTTACGGACTGATCCCCTTTATGGGAAGTTTATATCAATTCGGATGTCTTGTTGCAATATTTCCAGGTTTTAATTTACTCTGAATTTTAGAGTGTTACGGGTTGGTATCAAAGCTCTAGTTTAAGCGAACTAGGCATGAATGTAAGATGTCTAGACTTAGACTGAGTGTGATAGGCATTGATTGTGAGATTGGGTAGAACTTCTAAGATGGGACAGTCTTAGAGTCGACGGAAGTTAAGTTCATCAGGCGTTGTGATGACGGTAACAAGAACCCTTATGTGTTATATGTTCATAATCACACTTAGCTAATGTGATTATGAGGATATTTTACGTGAGTGTAATTGGTTTGCTAATGTTATGACAATTGGTAGACGTAGCGGTACGTTTCTTTCGTGTGTGTTTCAGTTAAACTCTTCATTACCCTTTCTCGTGCTTATGTTTACCTGCTCTACCTTGGTATGTTGACCGTTATAGTAGTGCGAAAGTTTCTAAGCGAGTAAGCTAAGGAATGATTGTTGGTTATAGCAAGGTCTCTTTGGGATGATGGTAAGTGCGTTGAACGCATTAAGTTAATCATCTTGAGCCAGATTCGTTGGTGGAATTAGAACTATATCTTGTTAGATCGATTCTATTTCGAGGAAATTTGTATAATTAATTAATGGGATGGTTGCCCTATGATGCCGGAGGCATCCGGTTGATTATAGTACGTCAGGATGCTGGGAAACGTAGTATTAAGATGTGAGTGCCGACCGAATTCATGCATTAAATTTATTTCTAAAATAAGGTTGCATAAATTGATTTTCTTGATCGCCAACCATAAAGTAAATTACCTTATAACGTTTTGGCAAAACATTTAGCAATCAACATATTTTAAACTATGAGCATAAGCATGTTTAAAATGGTTTGTTGCACCTAATTTCAAATTGTTATCAAAACTCTCTTTATTCGCGTCTTGTGTTTAAATGCTATTTTTGGATGTCGAAATATCTGTGTTTTAACGCTTTTTGAGTTAATGGGCAAGTAGCTGTGGAATTTTGACCTTGACATTGGATTTCTTCCACGTATGTCAATGGTTTTAAAGGAAGAGTTATTCCCATGCTTTTGAGTAGGAGTTTCTTGGGAATTTTTAGTTGTGTGAGTTTTGTTGAATTCTTGGAGTTTTGTTTTACGGATTCTTTTGTCGCATGCGTATATTTTGAGATGCGTGAGTTTAATCTCATTGCGTACAAGTTATGAGTTCTTTGGGCGTCGTGTCTCATCAAAAATCTTGTCAAAATGGTCGCCTTATCTTGTGTTGCACAATGGAAATTTGGACACCACTTGATTTTAGCATTAAGGAGTTTTTTCGAAAATCCAGTTGAATTATGGTGTCTCATCTTATGACTTTTGTGTCGCGTAAATAATTTCAGGAACATGTCCATATGCATCATTGTGTGCGTTAATTTCAGGGTTTTGTTAACAAATGTCAACCGTCGTGTACTATGTGCATTGGATTTAAGTATAACGTTGGTGTGTATGATTGCATAAACGATTTATGTTATTTTTTAAAAATAGGACTTTCGTTCTGATCGTATTTTCACCATTAACTCTTACTGTTAAAATTTCCGCAAAGCATTTAGCGAGTTAGCGGTATTTTTGTCGTTGTAGTTTCTATTTTGGTTAGATGTGTTTATCTTTACAACATGAATCTTTAAAATCGATTTGAAATTTTACTTACATCCCCGTTACTTTACCGCCCTTTGGGTAATGAATTGTTGCATATGGGGTGAGTTGAAAATTCTTTTGCTGCAACGCCTCTTGGTTATAAAGGAGGAATTTTAAAGATAAAATTGTGATTTTCCCTTTGGAGTTGTACAAACAATTGTTGCACATGTTGAAGTGCAAGAACCTATTTTCACGTTTATAGTGTAAACTATTGCGTATGTTTTACTCGGTATTTCTCAAGGTGCGAGTATTTTGTTAAGTTTTCGTATTCGGTAACTTGGATTGTTTTAACATCATAAATTGCTCATGTCGAGCTTGAATATTTCAAGAAGTAAATAGCGTGGTTTACATATTCTGGGTGATTTTGTACACGTAAAATCTACATTATGAGTTATGCATCTTTGAGGATTGTGTGCAAACAAAGTCTATTTCATTATATATGCATCTCATAATATTTGCATTCATAAAACCTTTGGAAAATCTTTGGTCCCATTACGTGTTGAGTTTTGAGAAAGCATGTCTTTGTGGTGTGGGTTTTCATAAGCATTGTTTAAAGAAATTTCATTATTTGGGGGGAAAACCGTTAAATGTCGGCTAAATGTGTTTTAAGGTTTACAAGGCTTTCGTTGGAAATTTATGTGAAGTGTCGGGCCTTTGGCTTGGGTTTTGACTAAATGGAGTCTTGAGGACATTGTACGGTTTAAAAATAGTTGTGGAATTTTTGGAGTATGATGGCGATTAATTCATGCAATTGGGAGTTACATGTTTTGGGAGCTTTGGTTTTTCAGTTGGAGTCATGTAATGTTAGACAGTGTTGTAGATCCATAGACAGTCTGTCTGTTTTGTAAAGCTTGAGGTTTTGGGTTACACTTAGTGACCGCTCGGGTTGGCTAGCGAGTAGACAATAGGCGGCACGAGCTGCTGAGTTGGAACTCGTCTGGATTGGATAGGCACCCATGTTCGTAAGCCCTTGAGGTGGAAATCGACGGAGTATGGCTAGAGGCAATAAACGGTTTGAAGTTGTGATATCTGGTATGGCATGGGAACTAAGATCGGGATACGTGGTGAAATCCAATAACATCACGGGTGGCCCCATTCATTTGTTCTCGCCACCCAAGATGGAAACGTTTAGAGGTCATGCGAGGAAGTTGTATGGGCGGCCTACTTGCGTGTCCTTCTATTCTCATTGTGTACGGGTCTCTCCGTCGTAGACCCGGGGTATTTTAAACACTAATGTCATATTTTTACCAACTTTGGTTATGTGGAGTCCACGGTAAATGATGGCTTTAATATTGGGTTCTCCCCACATATATTAAGGTTTGAATGAAATGTGTTATTCCTGCATGTTGGTATTTAGTTTTCTTTCGTTTTTGGTCGTGTGAGTATTTGGCCTAGTGTCCATGTTTTCGGACGTACGATGTGGATGGTGTTACTAATGTTTCATACTCCGAGTTAGTACAAGTCGTGTCAATTTATAAAGTATCGTTGAAATGAAAGATCCATCTTTCAAATTGCATAACTTTGAAAAGGAGTTGTTCCATGTTTTAAAATTCATTACTTGAAAGGTTCTGTTTTAAAGAGAAGTTCATCAATTTAATTCCTTTTACTTATGTAAAACTCTTGAACTCTCTAGGCGTTAAGCCTACTCCTTTTTATTTTTCAGCATGTGCATCAAATTCCTGTTGTGGGTTTTATTAGCGCCCGTCCTTTATAGTCCGAATGTGTAGATTGGTGGTACGTTTAGAAGTTAATCTTTATTATGTGGTTGTAAATGAAGTATTTATGGAAGTATTAAGAAATTTGAATAAGGGCTATTTCCAGATTTGGAGTCGGATCGGAGTTGAGTGTTAACAGAATATGTGTTAACCGATTGCCGGAAAGACGCATTGGTGCGCCTTGTAAGAATATCTTTATCGATATTAGGAATGGATCAGTGAAATCTGAGAGTTTTGGGAAGATTAGCGTCGACCGTTGGCTTTGAGTTCGGAACCGTGCAGTTTGAAAGAATTTGGTAGATGGAAAGTTGAGGTCGCTAATTTCCTGGAAGTAGTAATTGTCAACTAAGGTTGGGAGGCAACCGTAACCTTAGGAGTAAAAGTTACCTTGAAGTGTTGAGTGTTCGCTCGGTTAGGAGTGAATTGTGCCCAAGAAGAGTAGCTCATGTGGATGTCGGTATTAGGATCTCGTTAATGATTCTAGCATTTGGGTTTGTGACGATCTTCTCTGCGGGCAGTGTTCCATTGAGAAGAGTATATTTCGAGGACGAAATCATTCTAAGGTTGAGAGGATTGTAACACCCCAAATTTCGTTATGTAACCTTGGTATTCTAGTGTTAAGCTTTTGTCGTTAGCACCGCGTTTGGTTCCAAGTTTGAGTTTGGCTTTTGGTGGTTTTGGACAAACCACAGTGATCTATGCGAGTTGCACCGCGACTTGAGGTCGCGGCACAACCCGCGAAACCCTCTGGATGGGTTTGGTTTTGTGTAAGCGGGCGAGTTATGCCGCGAGTGGAAGTCGCGGCATAACCCGCGAAGCTCTCCTGGCCGACTTAAGGGTTTCAACCCAAAATATCTCATTATCTCAAATCTCTCTTTCTCTCTCTCTCTCTCTCTAGTTGGTATTAAGTGTATTGCTCGGGGTTTCGATGTTGAAAGCCTCGTCTTATCAAGGGGGTCGATATCTGGTTTTCGGGTTTTCGTATAAACCTGTTTGGTGAGTTCCTACTACTTTTCTAAAACTTTATACATGTCAAAAGATTACATTTTTAAACTCCTATATATCTCCAGGGTTTCAGATTTAAGTTTTCAACATATTTGATATAACTTGAGTTTTGGGAGATTTTAGGGTTCCCGATCATTTTGTTTACTAAATGATGGATGTTATCTTATTGAAGTAAAATGATGGTTTACGTGCACATTATGTGGATATGTGAAAGAATGTTTTATGAACTCATTTTAATGATTTTCATTCTTACCAGAAGTTGAACTGGAAATGACATTTTGTTTATAAAATGTGTTTATACCATATGATTATCTATGGTTGGTCACATAAGTTGTTGTGACGAGTTTGTACCATATTGAGTCGACTGATATTATTTGGAGGTTACCAAGTAAAGCAAATATAGAGCTACTTGTGCATTAAATTGTGAGGCTCTGGCCGTTAACAAATATAGAGCTACTTGTGCATTAAATTGTGAGGCTCTGGCCGTTAACAAATATAGAGCTACATGTGCATTAAATTGTGAGGCTCTGGCCGTTAATAAATTATGGAACTACTTGTGCATTAAATTTTGAGTGTTAGTGTAATATTTTATAAAGTGTTGGAAAGTAAATGTGTTTGTAATGTAATTGGGCCTATTGGGCTTTAGTGTTTAAGATGGGCTTGGGCTTAATGTTGTAACAAGGGTAGAGAATGTAGTGGACTATAAATAGCCTTGTAATTGTAATAATTCATTTTATATTCTGAATTACAAAATGTAGCTCTCAAAACACATTTGCTCTCTCTAGTTTAGGTTTACTTTCTCTCTCTAGAAAATAAAGTCCTTCTACTATCCTAACCTAGTTACAAACATGAAATGCTCCAGATCTCGGACCTAACAAGTGGTATCAGAGCCGAACGATGAATTTTTTCTCGTAACGATTATCGGATCTCGACATTTCATGTTTTTAGCCCGATCTACTTGTAAGTGCCTTCATATCTCAATTCCTCTTGAAGATTTGTTCTAGATGAGATTACAGATATACTACAACTTTTGGATTCGAATTTTGTCAAGTTTTGAAGTTTTTCCGAACTTTCGTTCGAAATTTTCGGTGTTCTTCGCGTCAAATTTTAGATCTGAAAATTTTCGTGCATGAGGTGATTTAACTTGCCTAGATCTGTTCTTTGTTCAATTTCGAGAGATCTACAAGTTTCGAATCTGAGTTTCATCGAAAATTGAGCGAGTTATGAGCATTTTAAGTCGTTTCGCCGGAATTTTTAGATCTCGCCGGAATCTGACCGGAATTTGAGATTTTGAGCATTGATGTTGTCAAATGTCTTCCAGATCTGTTATTCATGTCAATCTAGACTGTTTGATGTATTTTTGAGCATCAAATTCGAGAGAAATTGATCTGTGAAAACCTCTCGCCGGAAAAACGAGTTCACCGGAATTTACTGTTCATCGACCGGAAAATCGTGATTTGTGCTGTGATATTGTCAAATTCTCGTCCAGATCATGTTTATTATTGATATCGATCACATTTGCAAGTTAATCACACGTTTTACATCATGTAATTCGAAGTTTTTGAGTTGTTAGAGGAAGCTCGCCGGAAAAACGACTTTGCCGGAAAAGTGACTGTTCATCGCCGGATTTCGAAGTGTTAAGCTGTGATACTGTCAAATTTTTGCTACAAATCTGTTCTAAATGATAATCTCGACCTATTGAAGGCTATTTGAGGTAAAATCAAGCAAGAAAATCGAGATCTTTCATTTGTAGAAATCACTTCGCCGGAAAAACGCAAGTCGCCGGATTTTGGACTGTTTCGCCAGATTTTTTGATGTTTATTAGTCCAGATCTGTTTGTTTGGTTATGTTGATCATGTTGCAAGCAAATGGCAACGATTTCCAACAAGAATTCGATGTTTTGGTGTGTGAAAGATCGTCGGAAAAGTTTGTTGGCTCGCCGGAATGTTTCTGTTTCATCGCCGGAAAACCGATTTTCACGATACATGTTGATCTTTTATTTGGTGCTTAATGAAACCATTAGAAGCAACAAAAAGGTTATTTGGTTGTGATTATGTTGATGCAAAGAAAAAAAAATGAACAGTATATGTGATTTCATGATGAAAGTGATGATGAATAGTAACTAACGGACTTTCGTTAGTCCCGTTAGTTTTCTAACATTTTTTGGTCCAAAAGTCAGTTAAGTTGGCCAAAATTGTTCCGCATTCCCCACAATGTAGTGTGTGACCATTTGTTCCCTCTTCGAGCATCTCGTTTACGACTCTCAAGCCGAACTCCTAATCGACTCGCGATTAACGACGGTTCCTTTGTTAAAAACTAATGATGCACTCGGTTTGTCATGTCAAACTCACTCGTTATCACTCTTGTGGGCTTATCGGAACGAGTTGGGTTTCTACATTTCGAGATGTGTTATCGTGCACTTAGTCGAGGTTACGGTGTACATTGGATCCGGTTTTAAAATCGAAACGAAGAATGAGAGCAACTTTCAAGGGGTAGCCAAGCATATTATTGTTAATGCATGCACTAAAGTTTTTTCAAGCAAATCAAGGGGGAGAAGAGCTTAGAGCTTGAAGATGATTTACTTTCCAAAACTTTAGGGGGAGAATGTTAGTGTAATATTTTATAAAGTGTTGGAAAGTAAATGTGTTTGTAATGTAATTGGGCCTATTGGGCTTTAGTGTTTAAGATGGGCTTGGGCTTAATGTTGTAACAAGGGTAGAGAATGTAGTAGACTATAAATAGCCTTGTAATTGTAATAATTCATTTAATATTTTGAATTACAAAATGTAGCTCTCAAAACACATTTGCTCTCTCTAGTTTAGGTTTACTTTCTCTCTCTAGAAAATAAAGTCCTTCTACTATCCTAACCTAGTTACAAACATGAAATGCTCCAGATCTCGGACCTAACAGTGAGGTTCCATAAGCTAATCAAAACGAAGAACTACATGTGCATTAAATTGTGAGGTTATGGAAAGAAGGTTTATGACCTTATTTTAAATGGATTATGTTCCTATCAATGGAGAACTTGGAAATGCTCGTTTGAAAGATTTCCGTTTGGATGCAAATGTTTATATCTCTAATTTTGTATAAACTGTATGTTCTCACTAGGCTTTATAAGCCTAACACTTTCTCAAATGATGTGTATATCAGGTTTCCCTTAGCGGTGGATTGCACAGGGTTTTTGAGAGTCGAGCGTGACTCGAGGTATTTTGAGATGTCTATTATTTTGGCTTTGGGCATTATTTAAGTCCCATCTTTTAGTGAACTTTGGTTCGTCAAGTGGTGTAGTCTAGACAGTTATGTTTAGATTAGTTTTGTTGATTAATTCTAATATCCGTAGAGTTTTGTATAGTCTTAAGGACTGAATCCCTTTATGGGAAGTTTATATCAATTCGGATGTCTTGTTGCAATATTTCCAGGTTTTAATTTACTCTGAATTTTAGAGTGTTACAACTAAATTTTGCGACTTTTGGTTGTCAGTCTCATTTTCTCGAAGAATCAAGTGTAGGTGTTGATTTCTTTGTTGATTATTGTCTATTTTGATTGTTCCCTTTGTTTTTCAGGGTCGATTTTCAAGATTTAGGGTTTGGTTTTAAGTTCTATCGATTCATTTTTCTTGACTGTTTCTCTTTGTGTCTGTTCATATCTTTGAACGATGACACTGATTCTTTTGAATCTTGTTCTTTCAAAATCTTTGTTTGTATTGAACAACATACTTGATTTCTATCTGGGTTGGTATCGATTCCTTTATATTTGCAGGTTTACCTTAACTATTGGAATTTTGGACTTGGACTTATGAACTATTGAACTCGATATTCTGTTTTGAACTTGAATATGATTCTGAACTCATGGATTATGAACTGAATTTATGATTAATTGTGACCAAGGAACTGACTCAAGGTTTTTTGTTCTGAAAATTTGATACTTTGGTCTTCAAAATCAAGAACTGGAATTTGTAAGGACTAATAAAGGATTAAAAGTAACTTTGAATTAAATCTGATTTTTTTGAAATACTCAAAGGGTATAAATCAGATTGAATTAGAATTCTTGAAGTTCAAATTTTTTGAAATTCAAATTTTTTGAAATTCAAATTTTGAGTGAACAATACCTAAGAGTTCTTTATTTTGAAAATTTGAGACAAAGTTCATGGTACATTTTATGAGAGTTTCAAATTCGAAGTGTTTTGGTAAGTCTTGCAAGTTCTATATTATGAGAGTTTCATACTTAGAAAACTATCCAGATTTCAAGTGTTTAACAATACAACATAATTTTGTTAGAACAAATTCAAAATGTCAAGTGTCATGTTCAAGTTTGTGTTTTTTTTTAAATTTTTCTTTCAAAGTTACATTTTGTTTTCTTGTAACTTTCTGTGCGTATCTGTTCTGATCTTTAAAGTACAATTGTTTCTGTACTTGATATCAAAATGGTTTTCTGAAAAATAATTTTGAGCTTATTGGCTAACATATTGGATTTTATCCAATACTTGTTATATTTTTCAGGTAATCAATGGCGAAGGAAAATATCAATGATCCTATAGTTCAGATGGATGAACATTATCCAACTATCTCACGGGAGATGCATATGCCTTCTTCTCGATCCCATGTTCAATCTGAAATTGGTGCAGATCCAGATCTTCAGTTGATTAATCCACAAGATTATCTTCCATTGTCACCAAACAATCATCATGTGGTATTTGACAATCTAATGGTCAAGCCACTGATTAAGGAGAATCTGAAGAACCACCCAGTCTGCACTGCCTTAACTGCTACTGCTACTTGGCCACTGATTTATTTACAACAAGCTTGGAAAACCATTGAGCATGTTGTGGAAGGCCAAAGGAAGTTGTTAGACCACAGTCTCATTGGATTCAATATCATCCAAACTGAAGATCGCAATCTGAAGCTAAAGCCAAAACGTCGACTCTCAATGTTAAAGTCTATGTCGTTTGTAATAAATGTCAATGTAATTGTTTTAGTTTACTTAGATTTAAATATCTAAGTTATAGTATGGTAATAGTTAGATAAAGTTACTTAGTTAGTTTCTAGTTTACTTTATATTAGAAAATAATATCTAGATCTAATATCTAGATATTATCTAAGGTAGTGTGTTAGAAACACTTGGTAGATTAGTGATATCTCTCAATCTCTCTAACAAATAATATCACAATTCACACATACAAACACACACTTAAAGGTGTATTTGAGAGAAAACAGAGAACACACAATCCAAGCTTGAATCGATCTTGGACTTACAATTGGTATCAGAGCTAATCTGAATCGAGGACTGAGAGATTACGTTTTTGATTCTGAATTTGTGGATTAAAGCAGAAAATTTGATCGATTTTTTTGATTTTTTCAAGAAAATCTCATTTTTTGCTTTTTCATCAAATTTGGATTATTTTCTGGGAAAATTGTGTTGTAATTTGATTCATTGGATTCGATTTTGTTAGGAGAACATAATTGATTCATATAATTTTGGAAGAAAAACTGTATTTGATCATCGATTTTGAGAAATTGCATTTTTTTCTGGAAACCCGTTTTTTGAACTGTTACATTCTTGAATTTGTGATTTACTGGTTTTTGATCGAATTTTTTGATTGAAAAATGTTATAAAGCTGCTTTCGATCTCATCTGTGTGATAAATTTGCATCAAATTCAGTTTTTGTAATCGATTTTTGGAAGATTTTTGTGTTTCTTCTTCGGTTTGCGCCAAAGCTGTAGTTTGTGCGAGTTCATCTTAGTTTGAGCCAGTCATTGTTTTCTAATCTTTGCACCAACGTATTTCAGGTTTTCGCTTTGTGTTCCTCACACAAAGTGAAGTTTACGTCTCAAGTGCTTCACGCAAAGTGCAATTTGCGTTTCATTCAGCTCATGCAAAGTTCACTTTGCGTTTTCCAGTCATTGTTTTTCTAATCTTTACACCAGCGTATTTCAGGTTTTCGCTTTGTGTTCATCACACAAAGTGAAGTTTACGTCTCAAGTGCATCACGCAAAGTGCAATTTGCGTTTCATTCAGCTCACGCAAAGTTCACTTTGCGTTTTCCTTTGGTCGCGAAAAGTTCGATTTGTGTCTCAAGTTTATCACGCAAAACTCAGTTTGCGCGATCAACACCTCATGCAAAGCTCAGTTTGCATCTTCTTCGGCTCACGAAAACCTCATCTTGCGTCTCACTTGGCTCGCGCAAAGCTCTCTTTGCGTCACCAACTGTTCACGCAAACCTCAAGTTTGGGCCAGAATTACATCTTCTAGACTTTGAAAATTTCAGATTGTGTTTGTGTTCAAAATGTCTCTGCAAGCTCAAGTTTACAAGAATGACCTGATGATGTCATTAGGGTCTGACAACACGTCCTCCCGTACTGATCAACAAAAATGAATTTGAACAGTGGCAGGACTGATTCATTAACTTCATAGAAAGACAACCGAATGGGGATAACATGATGAAATCTCTGACTGAGGGTCCTATGGAGAGGCTAATGAAAGTTATACCAGCTACTGCAACTACTCTGGCTACAACTGTTGAGAAAGCTTTAAGGGAGTATGATGCTGATGAATTGTTAAGATATCAAACTGATAACCAGGCCAAATCTAATCTGATTCTTGCACTACCCAATTCGATCTACAACAGAATTGGCTGTTTCAAACAGAATCCTATGCTTATGTGGACTCAATTGGAAAAGATCATGCTTGGTACAACTGTGTCAACTCAACTGCGTCAGACAAGGTACATGAATAATTTTGAGGAATTCAAAGCGAAAGACGGGGAAAGTCTGAAGAGCGTATTTGATAGATTTTGGGTTGTCATCAATGATCTGTATAAGATCAAAGTTACCAAGACTGAATTGGAGGCCAACCTGAAGTTTCTGAATGTACTCCAACCTGAATGGAGCAAATCCTGTCATCGGATGAGGAATAATGTCAGGATATCCACAATGCCTATTCAGGAATTATATGAAATACTGATGACCGATGAAACCATGGTGTTGGAAAAGAAGGCTAAGCTTGATAAGAAAAACAAGCCTAAGACTGTTGATCCAATTTCCCTCTTAGCAAGTCAGCTAGCCAAACAAGCTTTGACAGAAGATGCTTATGATGGTTCAACAGAAGATGATGGTGAAGCTTTGGAAAAAGCAATGATACTTCTCTCGCAACACTATCAGAAAAAGTTCCAGCGTAGATCAGGATCAAACAATCTTCGTTTCACTTCCGGCACAAATAAAGTGGAACCCGGTGCTCCATCAAAACCATAAGTACCAAAATATGAGTCTGCAAAAGTGGTTGAACCGAAAAAGGATGATAAGAAGGTTATGAACTACTACAACTGTGGGAAACCAGGTCATATAGCCAAAGATTGTCGGGTGAAGGTGGTCAAAGATTCTACTTTCTACAGAAAGAAGCTGGAACTGGCAGAGAAGAGAGAGAATGGCACTATCCTGCTTGCTGAAGAAGAATATTGGCTGGATCATTCAGATAATGAAGCTGAACAAGAAGAGACTGTTGTTGTGTGTTTCATAGGTGATGACAAGAGCGATGATGAAGATGAGGACACCTCAACAGATGAATCAAAGGTAATTTCTGAGTTTGATTATAATTTCATCTTATCTCAAATGAACGTTATTATCACTTCTTTACATGATTTACGTTCAAAGTTCACATCTTAAAAGTTTGATAATCAAGAAAAGTCTGTTTTAATTGAAAAACTGCGAATTTCTCTGAAAGATAAAAAGAGTATTTTAACTGACACAAAAGAGAAATTTCAAAAGCAGTTGGATAATTTAGAAAATTCAAATCAGATTTATCGTGATTCTTTGACTGAACTGACCAATTTCAATCAAAATCTTTCTGATAAAATAATTGATTTAGAAGAAAAATTGTATAAGAGAGAACAAACTGGGCAAACCATTTACATGAATAAACCAGGGAGTGATGAAGCTATAAAGGAAAAGTGGGGACTAGGCTTTGAAAATCCACATTTTTTAGATCTCGCTAAAACACAAGTTCCAACTTTATATGAATATGATCATCTTAATCTTGCTAGATACGCCCCTCAATTCAAATTCTTTTGGACAAGTGAAAAGCAAGTTTTAGAAGATGAAAATGAGAAAAGAATGAAAAATAAGAGGATGGAAATGACATTTGTTTATACTTCTGAAAATGCAAAGTATTTTTCTGACCAATCAAAGAAATCCAGAAAATCTCAAATTGTTTTAAATGTCAAGTCTTCCAATAAATCTTCATTACCAACCGAATTTGTTGATATATATATGCTAATACTAATAAGGAAAATGTATCTCCGGTTTCTTATGATTCTAAGAAATACATTCCCCCATTAGTGTTAGAAGGAAAAATAGTTGATTTTGAAGATAAATTGGAAGAACAAAGTCTTCAAACTGATTTAGAAAACAGTTTATTTCTTTTTATAATGAAAACAAGTTTTGAAGACAAAATTACTTCTGAATTTTGTGTTGATTCTAAGGAGAATACTAAAGTTTCTCAAAATAGTGTGCATTTGCGCCACCAGTTGGTCACGCAAACTGACACCTTGCACCAGCCGTTGGTCGCGCAAAGTTCAGTTTGCGCCACCAAAGGGTCGCGCAAACCTTCTCCTGACTTGTGCATTTTTGAAAATTCTCACTCCAAGGCTAGTTCTATTATGTCGAATGTTCAGTCTGATTTGTTAGATAAAGTTTCTTCTCCTGATTCAATTGTTGATGATTCTTTGACGCTAAATGATCAGTATTATAAAACAAAAACAAAGCGTAAAAGAAAAAAGGTCAAAGAAGTCAAGGAAACATGATAGTGTCTTGTCTGAAAATTCTAATTTTTCTGATTCTTCTGTTTCATATCGGACTGTGAAGAAGTCACCAAAGCTGATATGGAGGGTTAAGCAACAATCATCAGAGTCTGAATTATTAGGAGATAAATGTGTAGAAAGTCTTTGTGAAACTGATACATTTGCCTTTTGTAATAAAAACACAAAATATTCAATTCAGCAAATGATTCATATTGCAAAGAATGTCTCATATTCTTCTTTTAATTCTGATTCTGATGGTTATGTTTCTTCCTCTATTGATAATTGCATTATTGAGTGTTTGAATAATAAATCTTCGAAAAATAAAAGACAGAAATTTAACAAAAATGACCCATAAGCATATGGGTACCTAAATCTGTGTAGTTTCTGTATGTGCAGCTTAGTCATTTATGGTATCTGGATTCGGGGTGTTCCAAACACATGACGGGCAACAAATCACTACATTCAAATTTTAAAGAAAAATGTTGCGGTCGTGTTAAGTTTGGAAACTGTGAGACTGCTCCGATTCTTGGTTATGGTGATCTTGTTCAAGGTAATATAACTGTCAAGAGAGTCAGCTATGTCGAAGGTCTAAGCCACAACTTATTCAGCATCGGACAGTTTTGTGATAAAGATCTTGAAGTTAGCTTCAAATCTAATAGAGTTGCTGTGAAGAATGACAGTGGCAGGGACTTATTGGTTGGAAAGAGAAGATCCAATTTGTATACAATTGATCTTTCCAAGGTTAAGATCCCATCTGACATCTGTTTGCTATCTAAAGCCTCTGTTCATGAAAGTTGGATTTGGCATCGTCGATTAGCTCATCTCAAATTTAAGTATATGGATCTCCTGGTCAAGAATGATTCAGTGAGAGGTCTTCCAGTACTTCATTTTCTGAAAGACCACCTCTGTCAAGATTGTGAGAAAGGAAAGATGAAGAAAGCTCCTCATAAGCCAAAGCCTGAACCCTGCACTTCGGACATTCTTGATCTACTTCACGTTGATTTATGCGGAACGATGAAGACAAAGAGTATTGAAAAGAAATGATATGTCTTGGTGGTTGTTGATGATTACTCACGATATACATGGGTTAAGTTTCTCAAGTCTAAAGATGAAACTCCCGACATTCTCATCAACCTCATCAAAACAATTCAGACAAATAAGCAAAAAGCAGTCAAGGTTGTCAGATCAGACAATGGCACTGAATTCAAGAACAGTACTCTTCAAGCTTTTTACGAGAATCAAGGAATTCATCAACAGTTTTCTGCTGCTAGAACACCGCAACAGAATGGGGTTGTTGAACGTCGAAATAGAACACTTATTGAGGCTGCAAGATCTATGCTTGCTTATTCTGGTCTTCCTTTGTCTCATTAGGCTGAAGCTGTTTCAACTGCATGTCATACTCAGAACCGATCGATTCTACATCACCGATTCAACAAAACACCATATGAGCTGATGAACGGTATCAAACCGAATGTCAAATATTTCAAGTCTTTTGGGTGTAAGTGTTACGTTCTGAATGACAGGGATAATCTGATCAAGTGTAGTCCGAAGGCAGATGAGGGCATTTTTCTGGGTTATTCTTCTAACTCTGCAGCTTACAGACTTTTTCTTATCTCAGCAAGAAAAGTGATAGAGAGTGTAAATGTCAAATTTGACGAAGCTACTGATTTGGTTTCTAGTCAATCAAGCTCAGAACCCGTACTTACAAAGAATTCAGCTTCTGAACAACTCAGTTCAGAACCTTCGCTACAACCATCAAATCAGGATCTTTCTACTTCTTTGCATAATTTTTCTGATCTTGATTTTCTGTTTGAGAATTTTTATGATGATTTGCCTAGATCTAACTCTGAAAATGTTTCAAATGTTTTGAATCAGGAAACTGTGAGCACATCTGCTACAAATTCCGCTGCATCTATCTCTGAAACTGATGATGTTCCAGTACCTCCTGTCATTCAAAACAGTATTTCTGCATCTGATCAAGTACAATCAGAAAATGAGCAATCAGAATCAGAACATGTGAACAATGAGCCTATTCAAGAAGAAACTGTACAAGAACAATTTGTTCAAGAGGAATCAGTTCAGGAAGAAGAACAAACTGATGTTATTCAACCATCTCTTCTAGAATCTGATCCAGATATTGTTGAGTTACCTCCTCCTCTAGTTGAAATTGTATCTATCTCTTCAACTGACATAGAAGTTACTGAGCCTCCCTCTCAACAATTAGAAGTTGTTCAAGATATTATTGATCCTCTCCCTCATACAACAAAATGGACAAGATCTCATCCAATTCATCAAATTATTGGAGATCCTCCAGCAAGTGTGTCTACACGTTCCAAGACGGCAACTTCCAACGAATGTCTTTTCACTTGCTTCCTAAGCAAGATTGAACCAACCAAAGTATCTGAAGCATTGGAAGATCCGGATTGGATTATAGCAATGCAAGAGGATCTCAATCAATTTGACGCACTTAAAGTTTGGAGACTTGTTCCACGGCCGAAAGGAAAGAGTACAATTTGCACAAAGTGGATATTCAAGAATAAGAAAGACAAAGATGGTATCGTGATACGCAACAAAGCAAGATTGGTAGCCAAAGGATATCGACAACAAGAAGGTATTGACTACGATGAGACATTCGTGCCGGTGGCTCGTCTTGAAGCTATTCGTATGTTTCTGGCTTTCGCTGCTTATCGGAACTTCACTGTATATCAGATGGATGTGAAGACAGCTTTTCTGAATGGGAAATTGAAAGAAGTTTACGTTTCTCAGCCAGAGTGGTTTGTTGATAAAGATCATCCGGATCATGTCTACTTTCTCGATAAAGTACTGTACGGCTTAAAACAAGCACCACGGGCATGGTATGATGAGCTGTCAGCTTTCTTGATCAAATCCGACTTCACCAAAGGAACCATCGATACTACTCTTTTCAATTATAGATCTAACTTGGATATCTGCTTAGTTCAAATTTACGTAGATGATATTATATTTGGTGCAACTAATAAATCTTTATGTACTTGGTTTTCTGATCTTATGACTTCCAGATTTCAGATGAGCATGATGGTAGAAATTAATTTCTTCCTCGGCTTACAAGTGAATCAACTTCCAGATGGCATTTTTATCAACAAGTCGAAGTACGTATTTGACATATTGAAGAAATTCAAAATGGATAAATCTACTTCAATCAGTACGCCTATGGCTCATGGAGCCAAAATCGGACTAGATCCAGATGGAAAAGTTGTGGACCAAAAGATATATCGAGGAATGATCGGATCGCTAATGTATCTAACTGGCACTCGCCCGGACATAATATTCTCTACCTGTTTGTGTGCCAGATTCCAAGCCAAGACTAAAGAATCTCATCTATTAGCAGTCAAGCGTATTTTTAGATATATTAAAGGAACACCTTACTTAGGTTTATGGTATCCTAAGAGTTCTGACTATAAGTTGATTGCTTATTCTGATGTAGATTTTGGTGGAAATCAGTTGGATCGGAAGAGTACTTCAGGTCATCTTCAATTCTTTGGTGACAGACTGATAAGTTGGGCGTCGAAGAAGCAAAATTATGTTTCTATCTCCACTGCAGAGGCAGAATACGTCACTGCAGCTAGTTGTTGCGCTCAAGTACTTTGGATGAAGACACAACTTCGGGATTATGGGATGCTGTACAAAATAGTGCCTATATATTGGGACAGCAAATCCGCGATTGCGATATCAGTCAATCCGGTCCAGCACACAAAGACCAAACACATAGATATGCGATACCATTTCATAAAGCATCATGTAGAAGAAGGTACTATTGAATTATATTTTGTCCCTACTGAATATCAACTTGCTGATATCTTTACAAAAGCTTTAGATGAAAAACGTTTTAATTTTCTTCTTTCAAAACTTGGCATGTTGAATTTAAAAGTTTAAATCTTTACAAATTTTATTCTATAAAGTAAAATTTTACAGATTTTCTTTCTTTTGAATAAAATGTGTGTCTAGGATCTTTTTCAAGTTGTTTGTTTGTATTGAAGTTTTATATGTTCAACTTTCAAGTCTTGCAAAAGTCGAAAAGTCAGCAACATGTTTGAAGCTTTTGATTCTGCTTTAAAGATATGTGAGTCAGAATATTTATAGTTTACTTTGCGTTGACTACCTAAATGATCAGAATTATAGATCGGAATAAAAATATGGGATAAACACTTAGATGTTGACCTGAGTGATTGAGATGAATAATAAATATATAAAATACAGAAATCTCTGAGTTTAAAAGTTTGTACCTGTGGCCTTTCTGGTTTGGGAAAGTAAGTTCCGTGGGATGCTTGTCATCTGGTCCCCTAAGGTCAATTGGTCTGGGAGTGATCGAACCCAAATACTTCTATAGAACCAGATCAAAAGTCATGTTGTACTGGTATGAATGGGTTTACAATGTGTCGATGTAGCCTTTCTGATCCGGGAAAGTAATGTTCCAAGGGGTGCTTGACACCTAGTCCCCTAAGGCCAACTGGTCTGGGAGATGCTGACCCAAATCCTGCAATAGAGTCAGATAGAAAGTTACGTTTACGACATGTTCTTTACTTACCGAACTTTTTGATTAAAAGATGTCAAAGTGCACACGCTTAAAAGATGCCAAAGAGCACACTCATGTGAAGATGCCAATGTGCACACTGCTAAAAGATGCTAATGAGCACACATCTCTTGATACTTGGTGATATGTTTTGAGTTGCGATAAACCTGTAAATTTGTGAAAATCTTAATTCTTGATGATTTAGTGTATGTACATGCAAAGTTCTCTATTGTATGTTTAGAATTGCATTTTTCTTGAAGCTAATCGATGATCGCATGCGAGCACACTGAATAGATAACTGGAATTGTTTGAAACTGAACATGTCTTAACTTGATATGCTATGAAACTTGTTCTTGTATCCAACCACTCACGCTTAATTTCAACTAATTAATAAATTTGTGATATTTTACTGAATAGAATTTAATTTGTTTAGTGTTTAAAATTTTATATGTTCAGTTGTTTCAAAATTTATATTGAATATGATTTTCTTGTATACTGATGTCTTTATGTTTGAGTATCCATGTTTTTGTAAATTGATTTGTGGATTTTTCGAGGGGGAGAGCACTTCAGAAAGAAATTTCACAATCTTCTATTTTTTTTTATTTTTTTTGGGGGGGGGGAGTAAATTCTGTGGTTAGATACATAGCTGATAAAGATATTTCACTTGCTGATCAGATATTAATCAGGTAAGAATTTTTGTTTTTCCTACACAATTGCTATACTAATATGTTAAAATTTTGTGCATTTGTGTAGGGGGAGTAAAAGAGCTTGGCAGGTAAAAATTTCAAGTTTTTGTACTGTTATTTTTTATTTTTTAGGAGTGTTATTTTTTTTAGTATATTGTTTTTAAGTGGTATAAATAGTGTTCAGTATATTTTTTTTCTCGCTCCAATTCTCATTTGAACTTCTTCGAACTGTTCATCTTCATCCTCTTTCTCTCTGTGCGCCGCTAACCTTTGTTTGTGTTTGATTTCAGACTTGTTCTTTGCTTAAGGTTTGTTTATATTCTTTTACACTCTAGTTTTGTGATTTTGATTACATTGTTCATGTTTGATTTCGATTTTATTGTTCCATTTCTTACTGTGCGTATTATTACTGTTCATCGTTTTCATCAGAATCGAGCTTAGTTGTTCTAATCAGTTGTTGGGTTTGTCATTAGCTTCTATTTTTGAACACCAGGTATGTGTTTTCTATCTTTAATTTGTTGTTATTTTGCTTCGTTCTTGGTTTATAGATTTGCATCGGTTCATCTTTTAGTTTCGAAAATTTTTCAATATTTTGGGTTGCATACTGATGTTAATCAGTATTTCTTTGATTGTTTTTTTTGTTTATAAATGTTCCTATAAGTTTTTTGATTCATCAATATCATGATTAAATAGTTTTATTTGGATTTTCGAAACACCAGATGAACTCACGCAAACCGTCCTTCAAGTGTTTTAGGGTTTTTGTGTTTTCTGAGAGTATCAAGTTAGCTTTGCGTTTCATATTGGTCACGCAAACCTAAGTTTGTGTTAACTTTTACTCACGCAAACCTGACGCAAACCTTGTTTTGTGTTGTGGTTTTGTGGCAAGTGTAGTTTGCGTATCACATTGGTTGCGCAAAGTTCACTTTGCGTTACCAGTTGGTCACGCAAAGTTTTCTTTGCGTCACCTATGTGTCACGCAAACCTTTGTGATTTTGTTTGTTAATGAAATTTTTTCCAAGTATAGTTTCCTTCACAAGTTACTCACGCAAAGTCTACTTTGCGTTATGAACTGGTGACGCAAACCTCAGTTTGTGTTTCAAGCTTGTCACGTAAACTTGTCTTTGCGTTTCTAGTTCATTGCTTAAACCTCCTTTGCGTTTCCTACTTGTCACGCAAACCATACTTAGAAAAATTTTAATTTTTGTGTTTTTCTTACTTTGTCTAATTTTTCTTCGTTTCTTTTTCCAGGTTTTTCAATGGCTTCTCAAGCCAACACTGATCCAGTAATTCAGGATGAGAATGTTATTCTCGATGATCCTTCTGATCGGGCTTCTCATGAGACGCCTATGCCATCTGTTCCTTCTGTTGGAGCGAATCTGTCTGCTTCACGACGAACACCAAATGATGTCTTTCCAACGATGATGTACATTCTGCCATACAAGCCCAACAATTATTTTGTAGATTTTGACAAAATCAAAATACATCCGGTTATTCGAGTGATTCTCAAAGGACGTCCACTTGCAAGAGCTCTTACTTCATGCGCTGATGTTCCAGAAGTCTATCTTCAGCAGGCATGGCATACGATTACAAATAATGATCTTGCTCATCCGCACAGATTTGATCTGCAAATTGATCAGTATGACTCATTTCTATCTTACAAGCGACTTCGTCTCATTCTGGAGCTTCCTGATCCGAATTCTCAACTTGACAGAACTTCGTACGACCAATATCCTTCTGAAGTTGATGTCTTAGAGGGTATCCGGAATCTTGGATATGTTGGAGCTTTGAACAAAGTTAGTGACTTTGACAAGTCTAATATTCCTCCTATATGGTATGCACAGTTCTCTGTTCTCATCAGGTGCCTGACATCGAAGCATTCTGGCACGGACAATGCAAGTCTGCATTATCTCCGGTTGTTCCATGCAGTTGTTTATGACTTGCATGTCGACTATACGTTTATTTTCTGGACCGAACTCTCGGAGCGGGTGCAAGACAAGCTTACTCACAATAAGCGCAAATTCCTTCCTTTCATTAGATATATGAAGCTCATTGTCAGGAGTATGTTGAGAAGTAATACGGCCATTCCTCGTCGACTATCTTGGCCTCAAGTTCCAGATACAGAGATGATGTACATTCAGAAGCTGAAGCGGTCTTTCAACTATTCCATGCCTATTCCTTCCAATCTTATTATGAAGTATGCAGATCCATCTGATCCAAGTATCATTGAATATTGTCTGGACAATGATATCTTTCTATAAGTTGATCAAGTTGATCCGTCGCATGTTGAACGTGAAGTTGAAGTAGATATTGCCATTCAAGAGGTTCAAGCAGTTGTCGCTACTCAACAAATCGGTGATGTACTTGCTACTATTCATACTGAACCTGCTGCTTCTGTCCATGAAACTTCTGATGTTGCTGTTGATGCTTCTACTGGTGATGGTGATAGAGATACCGATGCTGGTGATGATTTTACTAGAGATGAAGATGGGGATGATGATGATTCTGATAGTGATGATTGTGATGATGCTGATCAACCGAGTCTTCGGGTTTATGAAAGAAAATTCAGGGACCAGAAGTGGTTGTTCAAGAAGATGTTGAGTCTGAAGAAGAGTCTGTTCCGATTAATGCTGAAGTTGCCAATATTCATGTTGATGAACTTGACTTAGCATTTGCCAATGCTTCAACTCATCATCAGGTTCAAGATACAACAATTTCTCAGTTTTCTCCCGAACCTACTTCTACTGTCGATACTTCTTCAGTCGAGGTACGTGATACAACGGCTAAAATTTCTACTCTGAATGAGATGATTTGAAATATGAGTGAGCAGTTTGAAGAGCACAAGAATGCAGAAATTCAGAAATTGCGTGCTTTCATCATGGGTAAAATGCCAGAAATTGATACCTCTTCAATCCCTGAAATGATTCCTTTCAGACGCCCATCTGGGGTTGTTATTAGAGAACCGTCTTCTGTTGTTCAATCATCTGCTCCTGCCATTATGTCTATTCCTCTACCTCCACCGTTTACGTAGTCTGTTGGTGTGTCATCTTCAGTTCCTCCTGTTTCGACATCTAGCACTCCAATATCAGATCTTCCGACATCCGAGTTGTTAGATGTGTTATACGCTCGTCTTTTGTCTATGTCACCGCCACAACATCAAGATCAAGATCTGATTCTGAGAGAATTACTGCTTTATCTGAAGAGTTCCAGTCTTTCTGATATGAAGTTCAATCTAGTTTTGCTGATCTTAAGTCTTTCATGACTCAAGCCTTTTCTGAACTTTCTAACAGATTTGATCTTCATACACAGAGTTGTATAACTGAGGCAGGTACGTCTCTTAAACGCCGACATGACCAAGATGATCCAGATCATCAAGGCCATGAGGGGGAGATGGTGAAGAGACCGAGAGTGGAAGGATCTTTTTCAGCTAGAGAAGATCAATCTCAAGAAGAGGTGGTTGGTGTTACAGAAAAGAATGCTGACAACGTTCAAGACTGTAGCATTCAAGATCTAGTGAATGTCATGATTGAAAATGTTGATTTGTCTTCCGTGTCAAATGTACTGAACATTTCTGAACAAGATATTGAGAATAATATGCATATTGTTGTTTATATTGATCCTGAAACTGCATCAAGACCAATTGATTTAGAGGATTCTGAAGCTGCAAATGACATGAGATTCTTCTTTGCAAATTTCATAGAGATAAATTCAAGTGATGATGAAGACATCAGATTTGAGAAGGTTTGCCAAATAAAAGAAGAGGATTGTGATGACATAATCATCATTTCTGATACTGAAGATGATTCTGTATTCATGGATGCTAAGGATGAAGAGATTACAGACATGTTGTACAAAGATCTTCCTTCTCAAGAAGAGATTCCTGAAACTGCTCCAATCACTTCTTCTCCTGTTGCTAGTACAACTCCGACTACCACTGCTCCTCAAAGCTCATTTGAAGTTGGTCAGTCGTCAAGAGCACAAGATGATGTTCCTCCATCTGAACCTGTGATTCCTCCGACAATTCTAGAGGAAGGACCAGCTTTGACTAGACAACAGAGACAAAGAAGTCTTCAACAAAGGTATATGGCTTCAAGACAAAGATCTGCCTTTCTAGAAGATTCTCAGTGTAATATTTTCGTTTCTAGAAGAAGGCCGATCAACATTTATGCTATCCTGGGTGTTGAAAAGGAGTCAGAGGCTTATCAGTATGAATACTTGATGCTCATCAAGTGCCAGCGCCGTAGACACAATCTCGTTTCTTCACCACATTTGATTCTCCGGGTTATCAACGTCACGATAAACAAGTTAGTTAATATCTGGTATCCAGAATTTGAAGTGGAAAGAAGATATTGCAAGCGATATACTTTCTCAGAGGCAGATTTCACTGATCTTTCTATTAATGACATTGAGTTTTTATATGATCATTTCAGGAATCTTTATCATAGAACTCAGGATGTTACTCAAGCATTGTTTGTTATCAAAAGATTCATTCAACGACAAATCAGATTCTTCAGAGTGTTTGATTTTTAGATGGTCGTTGAAAGCTTTCAGCCAGTTGTAAATCTTCTAAGGCCCAATCGAAGCTTTCCAGACTTAGATTCTTATCCTTTATTCACCATAATTCAAGATCCATATGGAGTTGTCTACAAGAATGGCTCAAGTCAAAAATGTTTTCTCAGATTTGAAGAAATTAGTCATTACTCAGATGGAACTTTGAAGGTGATCAAGCTTCAGTTGGAGCAACGTCTGAAAGAAGCTCAAAGAAGATTTTTGGAAACAAGAAGTAATGCTTTTTTGATTGATAATGATGAGATTCGTCTTCTCAAGAAGACATTGAATACAATTCATGAGAGATTGAATTTCCGCTCAACTCTAAGACGCCTGGAAGTTTCAATGGGACTGAATAGACTTCGTTAAAGAGAACAGCGTCAATGATTCCCCAAAGTCGCTTTGTTGGTCAATGTTGTTTTAGAAGATTGATTTTGAAGACCAATGCGCCAATGATTACTAAGGGGGAGATTGTTAAGTTTGATTTTGTAGTAATCATTGTATTTATTTTCAGTAGTCTTAAGTGTGCTTATCTTGCTTATCTGTATTGGTTAAGACCTGGGGTAATTAAGTCCCTTAGGTGCTTTGTTGTTTGTAACTTTGAACACATATTGAAAACATCAGTTTAGACTTTTGACGCTCCTACTTTCTCTCTCTACTTTCTCTCACTAGATGTAGAGATCTTGGACTTTCAATATGAAGATCAGTACCTTTATATAAGCTGGTTTTGATAGTTTGAACTTCTCAGATATCATGTTTACTGTGAATGAGTTCAAAGATAGAATGAAGAGAAAGAGGTCACAGTCTGTTGCTTATGCTCTGGATGCAATCAAGAGATTCATGACAAGAAGTGTTTATAATGCCTACACGTTTGATTTCCAACTTGGCATTGAAACAAACCAAAACAGAGTGAACCTGCTAACACCAAACTTCAACCATTCAAAGATCAGAGTTCTAGAGCCTTTTCAGCTTTCAAGATATCCAGAATTGGGTGTAATGTATGTGAACACCAAGTCTCACAAGAAACAGTTCATGAGAGCTTCCAAATTGGCAAAGTATTCAGATGGTACACTGAAGTATGTTCAAAAAGTGCTTGAAGACAAGTTGTTCCTATCAGAGCAAGAAAGATTCAGAAAGAATGAAACTCTTACATCAGTTGAATCTTTGAACATGGAAACTATGCTTGAAGAGATCAACAAGAAGAAAGAGTTCAGAGAGCATATCAGAAGGTTTGAAGCGCACCTTGGAATCAGAAGAATTTGCTTTAGAAGATGGGACCAGAACAAATATGTCAAATGATCTAAAAGGGGGAGATTGTTGATGCTTTTTAGTTTAGATCATTTTATCTTTCAATGTTCACTTTTGTATTGTATTTTGCTTGTATCCTTGGTTGACCTATAAATAGGGTCTTCCTTGTTTTCTTTGTAAGTACTGTAGCAACCTTGAGAGAATCTAGAGAGAGAACACTTTTGTACGCATACACCTTTGAAATCAATACACTTTTGATTCCCTAATTGATTCTCATTGTTCTTAAAATAGATTTGTGATTGTGATTTGATTGGACATTTTCACAAAGTCAATACTTCATTCCAGCAACGATGGTTGTCAAAGCTTTTAGGCTACGATTACGAGATCTGTTACAAGAAAGGGTAAACATAGTCATTGATTCTATGTGATTCGACAATAAACTCAGAATCAATTTAACATCAAGGCTCGATCAAATTGACAAAAAATGAATTAATTCGAACTCCACAGAAACTGATTATGCGACGGTGAACTGTTCCCTCAATCAAACTTGATCTTGATCGAATCGATGAAAGATATCTTCGATTTAGGCTCTGATATCACTTGTTAGGTCCAATGATCAAGGTTTAATTAATTGAGAAATGATTAACAAGAGATTGGGAGGGAGTCTTATGTATTATTAACAGAGTCTAGAGAGAGTTACAAGCATTCTCTCTCTAGAAAACAAGAATTCGTATACGGCTACATTGTGTCTGATTTTCTTACCAACAATTTCAAACAAATCCCTTATATATTCCCCAATACCCTTGTTTACATTTTAAGCCCAAACCCAAAGTACAAGGCCCAAATACAAATACAAAGATTACTTTACAAAACTTCCAAATAGAACATTTTTGTTCTAACAGGCCGAGAATAAGGTAGCAGATGCATTGTCTAGAGCCATTCATAGGGAATTACTATAACTTGCTCTTTCTACCATTCACTCTAATCTTTATGACCTCATTAAAGAAAGTTAGGAATATGATGTTAATTTGAAGACTATCATTCGGGAAATACAGAAGGACAACAACTGACATCCTCAATATCATTGGTATAATCAAGAGTTAAGAAGGAAGGGCAGACTAGTGGTTGGTAGTTATGAAGATTTAAAAACAAAGATTCTAGCTTGGATGCACAATTATCATAAAGGGGGTCATTCGAGTGTAACGACCACTCTTAAAAGAGTCACCACTCTCTTTTTCTGGCCGAAGATGAGGCAAGATGTCATAAACCATATTCGAAATTGCGCTACATGCCAAAAATGCAAGGCAGAAATGGTGGCCCAACCGGGATTGTTATAACCTCTTATGATCGTCGAAGGCATATGAGAGGATATTGCTATGGACTTTATTGAAGGGTTGTCGAAGTCATATGGTAAGGATGTCATTCTGGTGGTTATTGACCGTTTAAGTAAGTAAGCTCACTTTATGTCTCTAATCCATCCCCTTTTCTGCCATAGATGTATCTCAAATATTCTTGGATAATATCTACATGTTGCATGGGTTCCCTAAATCCATAGTATCGGATAGGGATAAAATTTTCATTAACACTTTTTGGCAGGAGTTGCTAATACTATAGGTACTGATCAGAATTTATCGAGCAATTATCACCCATAAACCGATGGTCAATCTGAGGTGTTGAATAGATTTTTGGAGGGTTATCTAAGGTTTATGTGTCATGATCACCCAAGGAGTGGGCTAAATGGTTGCCTTTAGCCGAATTTTGGTATAACACCAACTTTCAGTCGGCTATTAATTGTACCCCGTTTGAAGTAGTTTATGGGAGGGCACCTCCTTTACACCTACCATACTTGCCTGGAGAAAGTAAAGTTGTCTCAGTGGATAGGAGTTTGACCGCTAGAGAGGAAGCTATTAAGATGTTAAAGCATAATTTGCATAAAGCTCAAAACAGAATGGAACAAAAGGCAAACAAGCATCGTTTGGAGAGCGAATTCGAGGTGGGAACTTTGGTCTAACTAAGACTTCAACCATATAGGCAGACATCTGTTTCTTACAGACCCAACCAAAAGGTAGCCTCTAAATACTTTATCCCTTATAAGATCATTGCTAAAGTTGGGAAGGTGGCCTATACTCCTAAGTTGCCTCTGGAAGCAAGCATTCATCCTACTTTTCACGTTTCCTTACTTAAACAACACCTTGGTCCGACTCCTATTTCTGTTACCCCCTAACAACAACATGTAGTATAACCGAGAAGGTACTTGAGTTTGTTATTGATAAAAGAGTGATTAAGAGACATAATAGGCTGGTAATTGAGTGGCTTATCAAATGGAGGAATCAGGAAGCTGAAGATACGATTTGGGAGAAGGCTATGGAAATGGAAAGGTTGTATCCTACATTTTCTCCTTAGGGACAAGCATCAGCTCATGGGAAGGGCAATGATACGAATTAGGAGTCTTGAGTTTCCTTATTTAATTATGCATAGTTTTCTTGTTTAATTAGGCAGAGTTTCCTTATTTAATTCTGCATTCCTTTTATTGTAGGAGTCTTCTTTTTAGTAGTTTAAATACATGTCTCTTTTACTTCTTTGGATATCAATAAATGTTTTTTCATTCTTCCTATACAATTCTCTTATTCAATTTTTCAATCATTTCTGTTAATTTCAAGAATCGTTCTTCACTCGATTCTCTAGATTGGTAGAGTTTGGCTAAATGTTGGGATTCGTCTAGACCTTAGCTGATTTTGGCTTGGGTCGTATCATAACCACTACTAGACATATAACCTTTTGGTGAGGCTTGAACCCTAACCCTCTCCTAGGATGTTGGAATCTACCGGTAACTCGGATAAAGCTAGACCAAAGACCCTTTTCTGTCTCCTCTAATTTTTGTATCATCGAAGATTTCTTTCAATTTTTGAGTTGTTGGTCATGTCATCAAAAGAACTACGTATGCTTGATTGAAAATGTAGATTTGCGTTGTTACCTCTATTTCTCGAACATGAGCCTCATGTTGAAGCTGCTATTGCTCCGATTGGTCTTCCAATGAAAAGTGAACACGTCTAGCTCTAACATGCGCATGAACCCTCACTAATGCTTGCATACAACAAAGAGCTTTCAGTTCCTACCACCATGTTCCTGTTGGTTCTTTTTCTACCTCTAGTAGTGACATTGAACATTTTGCGGTGGTTAAATATGTATGTATGTATGTATACCATCTTAAGTGATTTTTTCACAGGCGTTTGTGGTCTCTTTTCAGTCAACCAATTTATCTGTCTTAACATAAATTCTAACAAAATGTTAATCAGTCTATCATAAATTCTAACAGGGACGACAGAGAAGGAGCAGCCGGTGGCTGTGGTCGTGATGGTGGGATTGGAGAAGAGGAAAGATGGTCTCTTTTTGGTCTCCAACCTCCTATTTGTAAGAAAGGGATGCAGTGTTTAAATTTGTGATTTTGTTTTTTTGACAAAAAAATTAGTGTTCAATATTTTTTTTGGAATGAAATGATTCTTATTTGGGTTTGATATCTTTGGAAATGAAATAGTTCGGATTTAGGTTTGATGTCTATGAGAATGAAGTGGTATGGAACTAGGTTAAAAATGATAATTTAATCGGACAAAAAAGGCTCAAGGGTAAAATGGTCATCTTTTACATTCATATTGTTATTCAACACAACAACCGAACAACAATTTATCTTATATCATATAAGCAACTTTATGAATATAGACAGTTTTATCCATACTAAACTTAATGGAAAATGAGCCTCATGTTGAAGCTGTTGTTGCTCCGATTGGTCTTCCAATGAAAAGTGAACACGTCTAGCTCTAACATGCGCATGAACCCTCACTAATGCTTGCATACAACAAAGAGCTTTCAGTTCCTACGACCATGATCCTGTTGGTTCTTTTTCTACCTCTAGTAGTGACATTGTACATTCTGCGGTGGTTAAGTATGTATGTATGTATGTATGTATGTATACCATCTTAAGTGATTTTTTTACAGGCGTTTGTGTTCTCTTTTCAGTCGACCAATTTATCTGTCTTAACATAAATTCTAACAAAATGTTAATCAGTCTATCATAAATTCTAACAAGGACGACAGAGAAAGAGCAACCGGTGGTTGTGGTCGTGACGGTGTGATTGGAGAAGAGGAAAGATGGTCTCTTTTTGGTCTCCAGCCTCCTAGTTGTAAGAAAGGGACGCAGTGTTTAAATTTGTGATTTTGTTTTTTTGACAAAAAAATTAGTGTTCAATATTTTTTTTTGGAATGAAATGATTCTTATTTGGGTTTGATATCTTTGGAAATGAAATTGTTCGGATTTAGGTTTGATGTCTTTGAAAATGAAGTGGTATGGAACTAGGTTTACAATGATAATTTAATCGGATAAAAAAGGCTCAAGGGTAAAATGGTCATCTTTAACATTCATATTATTATTCAACACAACAACCGAACAACAATTTATCTTATATCATATAGGCAACTTTATGAATATAGACAGTTTTATCCATACTAAACTTAATGAAAAATGAACCAAACAGCCCCTAAGTCACCCAGGCCCTTGTTTTTGTTTAACATTTGAGCATTGAACGTCTGAATGCGGCGATGGTCATTAGAAGTTCGTATTTGAATATTGTTGGTAAATACAGTTTGACTTCTCAACTGAATTGTATAGTTGAACTTTTTGTTTCTGATTATATCCATCCAGCTGCAAAAAGCAATATTGTCTACTAAAATCATTTATGTACCAATGACATAAACAAATTTTTGGTAACTTTGAATGCGAAAAAGACAATGGTTGCTAAATAGAAGTTTAGACCGAGCATAGTTTTATTTTAAATTAGTACTCTATCATAGTGCATAGTTTCCTTTTATTTTATTTTCATGAATTACAACTAACAAATTAGGTAACAAAAAATTTTATGAAAAATTTAGTTTATTGCAATTGAGAAAATTTTAGTTATAACTGTAAAGACCGTTATGTTCACGTTATCTTTAGAATAAATTTAAGTAGTGTCAAAAGAGGTGAAATAAGAAAGTTTGGGCACTTTTTGGAAAATATGCATAAAAAGGCCTAAAACCCTAAGCTATTCCTCATTTGGCTAAATTGTTGGGTAAGTGTGGGGCTGGGAAGAAAGGAGAAGGGTGAAGGAGTTCAAGTTGAGGATCAAATCGTTGAAGGAACTGGTGGTGAAGATTGGGGCGACATTTAGTAAGGATCTTCTTCTTCAAGAAGTAAACCTTAATCATTGCCTAGTTTAAGAAATTGTTATTGAACCTAGAGAAGAACCTAGTTATCGATTCTTCTTCATATTTTTTAAGGAGTTCATGAGGCTGAAAATTTGTATCGGGAATCTTGATATATCTTAGATTTACTTTTTGTGTTTAAATCTATTTGGGAAATCCTTGGTTTGGACATTGAGGAATTTTTGTTGTTTAAATTGTTGGTAGTAGAGACTATATGTGGTTTCGTTCCCAAAATCACCGCTGTTCTTCGTGGCCCGGGGTGTGTTGCCCACCCCCAGGGTCATCTGAAAAATCTTTTACCCGAGGTCACCCGGAATCCACCCTATTAGCCCCAATTCTGAAATGTAAAAGTATTGAAAATATTCTAAGTCCTATCTAGAGGACATCTAGAGATAGCCATCAGAGACAACAAGCCTATCTCTGAAGACATTCTAGAGATAGAGTACTCAGCAAGGAAGACATCAGAGATAGCTTCATCAGAGGTGCTACATCAGAGCTCTGAAAACATTGTCTCTGAAGTTCTAGCTGAAAAATTATACAAGTATGGATGCAAGCTCAGAAGACACGCCACATAGGGATAAGATTTACCTTTTACGTAGATTACTATTCAAGCGTGTCTTGTGTGTCAGGATAGTACACTGTTCACCTTTTTAGTCCTATAAATAGGACGTGCAACACATTGCTCAAAGTGTGCTTTCCCTTACTTGCTTGTATAAAGAAATACTCTTAAGTATGTTCAATTGTACAAGAAGATCTTGTAAGATTTAAACCACCTTTTCGGTGTTCTTGATAATCTACATGTTTATCCACTGTATTTTTGCTTATTTATTATTCTTATTTTGGATATATCTTCTTCACTGTGAGTACGAATCAAACAACTTGGTTTAAACATTATTTGCTTCCGCTATTACTGTTATTATTATATGTTTGTTTACATCATTATAGACAAGAATCTGGGATCCAACAATTGGTATCAGAGCTTCTTTGTTTTTCTTAAAACAAACAAGATCAAACCTGATTTACTCGGATCGATTCCTGTCTTATGATTCTATTTTCATATATGTGCATGTTCATATAAACTTTTGTTTACTCAAGAACATCATATGCTCCAGGTTTGAAAATTGTTGGATCCCAGATCTAATCTCGTAACAATGATATAAACAATAAGAGTAATGACAGCGGAAGTAATACAGTTTAATATCAAAGGAGATTCAAATATCACAGTTCATAAAGCAGATAAAGATAAACAGGATATTCTTAGAATAAAATATTCAACTTATATTATTAGATATATACCTTCTTAAGCACACTTTAAACAATAAAGTGATGGTCCTATTTATAGGACCATAAAGTAAGCAGTGTACTTGCATGACGAAAAAGAGCATGCTGAACAGTGACCTACTCTAGAAAGTAAATCTTATCACTAAGTGACGTGTCATATGTTATTTTGTTCATTCGTAGAAAACTTCAGTGTGAACATCTTCAGAGAGAATGTCTTCAGAGCTCTTACGTTGTCTTCTGAGCCTCTGATGAAGCCATCTCTGATGTCTTCTCTGAAAGTTGCAATCTCTGATAAGTACTTCAGAGGCAGGTTTGTCCTCTGAAGTCTTCGTCCTCTGAAGTCTTCGTCCTCTGATGCCTTCGTCCTCTAACGTCTTCGTCCTCTGAAATAGGACGGGTATTTTCAACACTTTAACAAACAGATGATTTGGAGCTAACAATCTCCCCCTAAGTGTCGAAAATAAAAGATACAAAAATAACAGAGAATTGAATTTTAAACTAGAAAGCATAGAGAAGAAAATCATCCTCTTGAGTATTACTTCTTAAACATTTGGAAGTTTAATACAAAGAAATTAATATAAAAAAAATAAAGAAACAGACTACAATTTGTCACTTGAACAGATTCCATGGAAATTCATGATCAGAGCTCTGAAGTTGATCATCGAGTCAATCTCTAAGTCAAGCTTTGCCAGTAAATCTGCTCTGTGCCTTTCTTCTTTTGCATGGATCTATTTCTTTATACCTCTTAAGGTTTCATCAGAGTACTTCGACACTTCCGAAGCTAGAAAGATCTTCTTTTCTTGTTTTACTCTGAAGACGAAACCCAGAGGTTCTGCAACGATTGATCCAGTCTTCTGTTCTTCAAGTTTGTCGAATGACTCCACAGGTTCAGTTACCTCCAGCTTCTCTTCCCCAAGGTTCAGAGCTATTTGAAAGTCACGTTTTTCTCGGTGTTTGACATAGGCCTCCATTGCCCGTCGGACTTTAACCATGCCCATCCTGATTTCCCTTCTTCCATGATCATACCTGGCAGAGCAATAGGCATATAAATGTGGTAAATCATATGGATTTAGATTTACGAGATCATTGTCATTGAACTCGTAAATCTTATGATCAGATCGAGTTACCACATAATTCCTATAGATAATCTTGTTGTAAGCAAAGGTCTTTTCTGAGATATTGTTGATTTTGATGATTGGATCATCAGAGAGGACCTGTGCTCTTGGTTTGGTTTTATCTCTGATAAATCTTCGCTCATAGTCTGGCATGTCCTCTCTGATGCTTGGATTCAGAGGAATGACTAGTGTGTCTGCCATGTTGAACTCACAATAGATGTATCTGAAGTGGTCTTCTATGGAAGCTTCGGGATTTGATTCGAGGAATGTGGGAGGTTTATTGAACACTTTTGCTGGAAGACCGATGTTTGTTTTCTGAACAGGATTCTCTGAAGGAGCCTGTTCATCAACAACCATGGTTTCTGGTTCCTTCGTCTGTGGAGGATCTTCTTTTGAGGGTTCAGAGATGTAGCCATCTATCTCTGGTGATTCCCTCAGCTCTGACGTTGTTGAAGTATGATGTGGTTGAGCATTCTTGAAGACATACTCTTCGACATCAACTATTTCAACTTCTTATACAACCTCTTTTCTAGAATATGATTTTTCTTCTTTTTCAGATTCTGATTTGTAAGCATCTCTCGTCACATAAGTTGGTCTTTCTGGTGATGAGAATGCATCTTCTGATGTTGAGAAGTCTACGAGTTGTTCATCTTCTTCTTCATCCAGAGCTCCAATAGTTTCTTGAGATGCAGATGTGATTTGTTCAGCTGTGATTGGAACTATTAGAGCACCTGAAGTGGATGGTCCTAAAAAGATGATCGGTACTGGCGACTTTAGAGTGGCCTGAATATCTTCAGCAGAGGTGGAGGTTGAATGTCTCTCTGTTCCTTTCTCCTTGTGTTGGTTTGATTCAGAGGGAGTGGACTCCTTTTGTGTTTCAACAGGTTTTGGAGTAGGAGTCTTCTTCCCCTTATGAAGATCGGATGACCCCTGAGGTTGGTCATCTTCGTCATCAGAATCTTCATATCTAGCCTTCTTTCGCGCTTCTTCAGAGCATGCGACCTCTGGTTCCTTTCTCTTCAATACTCCCTCTGAAGATTTGACATTCTTCAGAAGGTATTCAATCTTCTTGTTTTGTTGAGTGGTCTTGGAGACGAATTTGCTGGAGATATTCATTACATTGCTGGTGATCTTCTTGGAGAAGTTGGTCAGGTCAGCCTTTGTAATGAATTCTGTTGTAGCAGGAGCAGCAGCAGAGGAGGTAGGGATCTTTGCAACTACCTTTGTCAAAGAACGCAAGACTTCCTCTTTGAATTGAGAGAAGTCTGCATGTGTTGGAGTGGGAGCAGAGGTAGGTGGAATCGCCTGGAGGAGCTCTGTTTTCGAGTTCTGAATTTCTCTGGACAATACGGAGTCATTATTTATGACCAAGCTTTCCAGAGCATCCAGTTTTTCGTTCTGATTGAGAACCGTCGTACGCAGCTCAGAGACCTCTGAAGTGAGCTTTTCAACTTCAGAGTTAGAGGCAGAGGCCTCTAAGGTCTTCTCCATTTGAAGTTTTATCTCTTTCAGAGATTCTCTAATTTCATCACCAAAGATTTTGAACTCCTCTTTGGTAACGTAATCAGAGGGGGTAACCTTAGGATCAACACATGATTCTAAGTTTCCCTCGAGTTCAGAGGGGCCTTCTTTTGGAGGTGGTTTAATGTTTTCTCTGGAACGACTTCCCATTAATCCTTGGGGACCCTTTTTCAAGGATTTCCCTATAATGGTTCCGATTGGTCTCTGATCATCAAGGTCAGAATTTGATGATGAGAACCGAATGTGTTTGGAAACCTTGCTGTCCAGGCTAAGGATTCCTTGTGCAAGATGGTCGTGCCATTCTTTTTCTGACAGGCAATCCTTACGTTCCAAGGGACGGTCCAACTTAGTTTGAGCCACAAAGGCATCATGTGTGGGTGGAGGTGACATACTCTGGGGTGATTGAGTAATTTTATCTTGGTCTAAGTCCTTTTGGGAAGACTTAGCCGTATCAGAGGTTTCCCCTCTGGTGCATGCTTCAGAGGCAGAAACAGATGCCTCTGAGCGGTTAGGATGGGAAGGGTTCGAGGTGTGCACCTCTATTTCAATGTCCATTGATGCTGGACCACCTTGGACAGTAAATTTGTTTGCACTGGGATTTGGGCTTTGGATTCTCTCATTTGTGTCGTCAAGGACATCTTTTTCTACCTCACCGCCCTCAGATTCTAAGTTTAGAAACTCACTCTCTGGAAATCTCTCTTCCTCACCTTCCTCTGCTCTAACAGAGTTATTCTCTTCGTCAGAGGGAGGGTTCTCATGTTCTCTCTTCCTCACTCTCTCAGAGCCACCCTCTGGTTGCGCTCTTTTAATGTTTTGAGCAGTATCAGAGATATCACTCTCTGATTCAGGCTCAGGCTCAGAACCTAAGTGTGTTGGGGATCCCATCATCGGTTCTGATGATTGGGCAACACGACTAAGTAGGAGATGGGTAGGAGAGTCAACAGGAATTATCTCAATCATGGTGTGTGGGAAACGTTGGTCATGTGGATAAGGAGGAACCTCTGTGGCTTTGAATGATTTCATCATAAACAGAGGTGTCATTGGGCCCTCCTCAGTGATGGAGAATTTCTCCATTCCTCGTTGAATGACCACAGAGATGAATCGGGGAAACAGTACCGATATTGGTTGTTTTCCTTTGGCCAAGTCCTTGTTCTTCTTGTCCACCGCCGTCAGCATCTCACAGAAGAGAATGTGAGCCATATTGATGCTTCTGTTGAAAAAGAGAGCATACATTATGGCTATTATCGCTGGATGAGTCTGATCCTGACTTCCAATCTTGCAGGTTATTGTTCGGTTGAGAACACTGAACATAAAGTTCCATTTGGGAGGCAGGTACTGACGTCTGAATTGACTTAGGCGTGTTATTTCTTTGTTGTAGCCTAAGTGTTGGAGGAACTGAAGAAGGATTTCTTGAGTTGGGGGTTTCTCAAAGGTTTCTATTTGAAGATCAATTTTGGTAAGGAGGTTGAATCGGCGAGTTAGGGTTTGTGGGGTGATTCTTATGTTTAAGCTTTGTTCACCTAGGTCAATGTGCCCAACCATTCCTTCCTTTTCATCGTCGTATTCACTTGAATACCAACATTGTTGGACAAAGCGAAGGGGAATATCTGAGGCATGTTTGGTTAGAACATCATTGAGTTCGCAGTTGGTGAAAAAGTCGAGGATTGGGCGAAACTGTTCATCGTATTTTGATGGGGTGACGTCCAGAAAGTAGTTGTTTCCTTTGACTGGAACATCGAACTGTACCATATTCAAGCTTGGAACAAGTTTGCTTGAGTTATCTGAAGTTTGTGAATGAGCCGCCATTGTTGCAGGTTGAGAAAGATGAAATCTTAGAAAGAGAGATTCGGCTTTTGGATTTTGAGAGCGTAAAGAATAATGAGAAGTGAACAAGGGTATTTTATAGCTACAAAAGGAAGGTAGAGGGAGAGGTTATTAAAGCAGAGAATGAGAGTCCCAATGTTAGAAAGGACGTTCCATCATCCCCGAATTGATGGGTGACACGTTTAGGCGTGTAGGGGAGAACCGCTTTGTGTTAGAAAACCGCCAGTTGGGTTTTTGAAAAGAAACGAGTGGTTATCCAAAAAGATTTATTATTTAAAAGAATTTCCTGGATTATTTGTTTAATGAGAAAAGATCAGAAGCTCTGATATTAATATCAGAGACAAGATCAGAGGCTCTGATAAAAACATCAGAGACAACATCAGAGGCTCTGATAAAAACATCAGAGACAAGATCAGAGGCTCTGATAAAACCATCAGAGACAAGATCTTTTCTCCCTCTTGAAAGATGAAAGGGTCATTGTCTCCCCCTTGACACATGCTTGGAGATTCAAAAGAGTGATTTTTACCATATCTGAAAAAGTCTAGAGGCTCTGATGAAAGGATCAGAGACTCTGATGTTTTCATTTAAGTACTCTGATATTGATATGCTACTCGATTCAGAGACTCTGATATACGATCAGATACTCCGAGTTTCTCTTTTGTTAGGTAGACATATTCAACATTCCCAACTTGCTAATTAAAAAATTGAACCTTCGTTCATCTAAAGCTTTTGTGAAAATATCAGCAAGTTGAAGTTCAGTTGGTACAAAATACATCTCTATTGTTCCTTTTTCAACATGATCTTTCAGAAAGTGGTACCTTACATCGATGTGTTTGGTTTTGGAGTGCTGTACTGGATTGGCAGAGATGGCTATTGCACTTTTTGAATCACAGAGAATTGGAATTCTGTCAAATTGTTGGCCATAATCTCTGAGCTGAGTCTTCATCCATAATACTTGTGAGCAACAACTAGCAGTAGCAACATATTCTGCCTCTGCAGTTGAAGTGGAAACACATTTTTGTTTCTTGGATGACCAACTTACCAGCTTATTGCACAATAACTGACAACACCCAGAGGTACTTTTTCTGTCAAGCTTACATCCAGCGTGATCTGCATCAGTGTAAGCTGTTAGATCAAAACTTGAAAGTTTTTGATACTAGAGGCCTAATGAGTGTGTCCCTCTGAGGTATCTGAAAATTCTTTTGACAATAGTTAAATGAGATACCTTTGGATTTGCATGATATCTAGCACAAAGGCATGTTGCAAACATTATGTCAGGCCTACTTGCAGTTAAGTATAATAGTGAACCTATCATGCCTCTGTAGGTTTTTATATCCACAGATTCTCCTGATGGATCAGAGTCAAGTTTGACTCCGGTGGATCGAGGTGTTCTCATCGAAATTGAATCATTGAGTTTGTATTTTTGCAAAATTTCAGAGACATACTTAGATTGACTTATGAATGTACCTTCTGAAGTTTGTTTTACTTGTAAGCCTAGAAAGAAAGTTAATTCTCCCATGAGGCTCATCTCAAATTCACTCTTCATCAACTCTGAGAACTTGTCACAATACTTTTGATTGGTAGAGCCAAATATAATGTCATCAACATAAATTTGTACTAAAAGCATCTCATTCTTGTACCTTTTGATGAATAAGGTAGTATCAATTGTGCCCTTTTCGAATCCATTGTTAATCAGAAAAGTGGACAGAGTTTCATACCAAGCTCTTGGGGCTTGTTCGAGTCCATACAGAGCTTTATCCAAATAATAAAGATGATTAGGATACTCTGTACTTTCAAATCCAGGTGGTTGCTGGACATAGACTTCTTCATTTAATTTACCATGAAGAAAGGCAGATTTAACATCCATTTGATAAACTTTGAATCCTTTGTGTGCAGCATAGGCTAAGAAGATTCTGATTGCTTCTAGCCTAGCTACAGGTGCAAAGGTTTCATCATAATCAATGCCTTCTTCCTGGCAATATCCTTTTGCAACCAACCTGGCTTTGTTTCTGATTATTATTCCATCCTCATCCTATTTGTTTCTGAAAACCCATTTCGTTCCAATTGCAAATTTTCCTTTGGGAAGGGGAACTAGGTTCTAGACTTTGTTTCTTACAAACTCTTGAAGTTCATCCTGCATTGCAAAAATCCAATGAGGATCTTCAAGAGCTTCTTTTACCTTCTTTGGTTCAATAATGCTCAAAAAGTTTACATAGAAGCATTCATTGATGGTGGCAGATCTTGTTTTAACTCCTTCGGATGAGGATCCAATGATTTGATCAATTGGATGATCTTTTGTCCATCTGGTGTTTGGAGCAATAATTTGTGCAGTTTGAGTTTCAGAGGCTCTGACGTTTGGTGACACCTTTGTTGTATTGTTTAGAGGCTCTGAAGGTGATACCTCTATTGTATTGTTCAGAGGCTCTGAAGGTGATACCTCTGTTGTACGGTTGAGAGGCTCTGTTGGTGATGCCTCTGTTGTACTGTTCAGAGGCTCTGAGTTTTGTTCCAGAGATGCAGATTCTTGTTCTTCATCATTTGGTTCTGGAGTTGTTTCAGATACTTCTTGATCATCTTCTGATTCACTTTGCTGATCTGCATTTGGTGAAACAGAAGGTGTTAGTTCAGAGGGCCTTGAAAGGGTTGTACCTGTTTCTTGAGGTTCTTCTGAATTCTCTCTCTGTCTATCTCTGAAGATAACTTCAGAGATATCTTCATCATCAAAGAAATCTTCAAATATTTTGTTTAATTCAGATTCCCTTGATGATTCAGAGATTGGTGATGAACTTTCTTGTTGTTCAGAGCTTTTATTGTCGTCAAAAGTGATATTGATGCTTTCTTGGATAGTCCTTTTTCTAAGATTGAACACTCTGAAAGCTTTTGAGGCTAATGAATATCCAATGAATTTTCCCTCATCAGCTTTCTTGTCAAACTTTCCAAGATATTCTCTATCTTTCAGAATGTAACACCTGCATCCAAAAACATGAAAATATTTAATATTAGGTTTCCTATTGTTAATGAGTTCATAGGATGTTTTCTGAAATCTCTTGACAATTGTAGCTCTATTCTGAGTGAAGCAGGCTGTTGCTACTGCTTCTGCCAAAAAATTTGTTGAAAGATCAGATTCAGCAAGCATTGTTCTGGCAGCTTCAACAAGTGTTCTGTTTTTCCTTTCAACTACTCCATTTTGTTGAGGAGTTCTTGCTGCAGAGAAGTTAGGGGTAATGCCTTCTTCTGATAGATAAGAATTGATTTTGGCATTTCTGTACTCTGTTCCATTATCACTTCTTAGTTTCTGAACTTTGCTGCTGAATAGAACCTGTAATCTTTTCAACAACCTTATTAATATGTCAGGTACATCAGATTTAGCTCTAATGAATTCTATCCATGTGTATCTGGAAAACTCATCAATCAGAACCAGAATGTATTTCTTACCTGCTAGACTCTGTACAGAGATAGGACCACAGAGGTCCACATGAAGCATGTGCAGAGGTCTAGGACAGTTGTTTTCACTTTTGGTTTTATGGGAAGATCTTTTCATTTTTCCCATCTCACAAGCAGAACAAAGATGATTTTTGTTAAACTTTAGAGATGGTAAACCCTTAACCAAATTAAGTTTAACTAACTTATCAAGTGAGGAAAAGTTTAGATGTGAAAACTTTTTATGCCAGAGCCAGATTTCCTCACTATTCAGAGATACAAGACAAAGTTTCTCTGAATCAGTGTCTGTGATTTTGGTAAACTTCATTCTGTAGAGGTTACCTTTTCTGTCAGCTCTTAGCATTTCTTGACCTGATTCTGAGTGAAGAAGTGTACAATATTTTCTTTGAAATTGCACATTGTCTCCAAAAGTAACTACTCTTCCAGATTTTGCTTTGAATGAGGATATCAGTTCTTTATTTCCAGTCATATGCCTTGAACATCCAGAATCTAGGTACCAGATTTGCATTGACTGTTTCTACAAGACAGATTATTGTTTCTTAGATACCCACCTCATTATGGGTCCTTTTGTGTTAGACTTTGGTGGAATTGTATGACTTTTTGGCAACTCATCTTTTGATGTTTTGCCTTTACTTGTATTCTTTTGTGATTTTGTCTCTGAGATATTTTTCAGAGATTTATTCAAAAGGCAGCGTGATCCTTTAAAATGATTTTTCAGTTTCATCAAGAGATAAATGCAGTTACAATTAATAGAACAAGAAGAAGTAGGAGCAAAGTTTTTCTTTTTATTAAAAGCATTTGTTACATTTTGATTCTTTTGAAACTAGCACTAGGAATATTACATTTATCCCTAACTACTTCTTTTCTTTTTGCTTGATAGACAGTCTTCTTTTCAAGTTGCTTTTTCTTGTTCAAAAACATCTTCTTTTCTTTGCTGCTTACTGCACAGACAGGATCAATATGGTTAATTTTTGTCCATTTGCCTTTTTGTTCAGGAGAGAATTTTATTGTTTTATAGGTGTAAGAACCAGAAGTGTTTGTTTTATTCTTTGCCTTTTCTTGCAACTCTTTTTCAAGTTCCAGAGATGTTTTTGCTTGTAAACACATATTTGCAAAATCAGGACTTATTGGTATTCTGGTTTTGGTTTTCAATACTGAAATTGGAACATTCAAAATACCAGAGCCAACAGTTTCTATCTTTTTGTGAATTACATTCCCTGCTTTACAAAAAATCTGTTCATCAATCTCTGAATCAGAGTCAAGAAAGTCTCTCTTAGATTTAATAGAGATATCTACCTCTATTGGTTTTTTAATTTCTTTTGATCTAGAGACTTTGATGATCCGTTTCATGCTTTCTTTTCTTTTTAAGTCTTCCATGACATTTTCTTCCCAAATCTTTTGAACATCATCTTTAAACGTAGTTCTGATGTTTTCATCTGACTTTGGTGAATACAGAGGAGCATTCGGATTAAGTGAACTCTGAGATTCATTTTCAGAAGTACTTGTATCAGAGGTACTTGGTTCAAATGTCTCTGATTGACTTGAGATGAAAGCATCAAATCTGAAAATTTCTTTGGAATCATAGCTCTGAGGTTTTGTAAAGTGTACCTCTGAAGTTTCTTCTTTTATCTGTAACACAGATTCTTTAATGTCTTTTACTTCATAGTACTTTGTATTTTTGAAATTTAAAGCTCTTGCTTTTGATCCCTCTGATGTTTTCATTCTTTTGAAATTATTCAGAGATGGATCTTCAGAGCTTTGGACCTTTCCTATACAGAAAGTGGAAGAAAGTAAAGTTTTCTCCAATCCATTAAATGAATTCAACTCATTGAGTTTTTATTTTGTTGAAAACACTTTGTGCATTAACATAGCTTTTGATTCGAAGATTTTGTCTATCTAGAGATTGATGTAGGATTTCTTTTTCCTTTTGAAAAAATTTGGTTAAGGCAATAGAATTGAGCCTTTCATACTCAGATTTCTTTACTTCTTCTTCTTTTCCTTTTAAAACTTTTCAATCTCTTTTATTTCTTCTGAAAATGATTTTTCTTTTTGCTTGTTGGTTTCTTCAAGTTTGGTTTTTTCAAGAAAAATTTCTTTCTTTTCTGATTCAAGAAGATTCTTTTCTCTTTTGTAAAAAATGAGCTCTTTTGTTACTTGCTCTCTTTTCTCTTTTTCTTCAACAAACTTTTTCTTTAGATCCTGAAGTTCATTAATTAGTTTAAAAGCATCTATTTCAGGATCACTGTCAGAGGTGTAAAGAGAGTTTACCTTTTCAGAGTTGTCTTCGGATGCTTCATCAGTTTGATTTCCATCTGAAAAAGCCATACCACAGAGATTGGTAGGCTCTTCCTCACCATCACTTGTCGAGTCAGATAGCCATTCTTCCATTTCTGCTACAAGAACTCTTTCTTTTACATTGTATTTGTATTTTTTCTTGTAGTAATCTTGATCTTTGACAAGTTTTCCTCTGCAGTTTGCAGAGAAGTGGCCTGATTTTCCACATCTGAAGCATCTTCCATCATTTTGATTTGGTGGAAGAGTGGCAGTACTTGTCTCTGGCTTCTGTTCTTGAGGTTTGAAGTATCTTTGTGGTTGTGGATACCTTGGTTGGAATGGTTGTTGTGGTCTTGTTTGTTGTGTTGCATTATCATGGTTGAAGTTTGCACCCTTTTGATCACTATATTGAGTGAATCTGGGTTCTTGTTGAAATCTTCTCTCCGGATTTCTTCTTTCTTCATTCTCTCTCCTTCCTTCAAATACCTTCTTACCAAATTTCTTGTTAAACTGATGAGTGATTAATGCAAGAGATTTGACGAAGGCATTTATATCTTCATCTGAGTCTGAATCAGTATGAGTTTCTTCTGCTATCAAAACCTTTTTGGATCTTCTTTTTGTTTCCAAACATTTTTGTGACTCTTCACAGTTGTTTTCTTTCGATATTTGTTTTGAAACAAGTGCAAGGGGTCCACCCAAAGAGGTTTTTGATTTTTGCTTCATAACTTCTTTTTCATGTGCAACAAGAGTACCATAAATGTCAGTTAATGACCATGACTCAAGATATTGATTAGCCTGTATAGACATGGACAGTTGTGACCATTCTTCATTCAAGCTTTTCAAAAAAAGAACGTTGTTTTCCTCTTTTGTTCTTATCACTCAAAACTTTCTACATTTGTTTATTAGAATGTTGAATCTTGAGTAAGTTTGGTGTAACATTTCTTCTGGTAGAGCATGAAAATCATGATATTCATTGATGCATAGATTTCTTCTATTTTTCTGAGTTTGTAGGCCACCTTCAAGTTGATTTAACAACTGATCCCATATCTCTTTTGCAGTTTTACAAGAATCAAGTTCTTGAAAGATATCATTGGGAATGGCCATTATGAGTAATCTAACAGCTTTTGAGTCATTATCCATCATATTATTTTCTTCATCAGTGAAGTTTGTGGTTTTCTTTTCATAATATGCAGGTATTTCGGCAGTATCTGCTGTTGCAGGAACTCTTGGTACCAACACCATTGGAATGTGAGGTCCAACGTTCATAGATCTAAAAAGATCCCTGTCCATACCTTCTAGAAAATTTACCATCCTTATTTTCCATTGGGGATATTCATCCCTTAAAAGTGTAGGAGGTTTTGTTAATGACCCAGCTGTATACATGGCACTTATGCTTGAATTTGCCATTAAAAAAAAAAGAAGATTTGAAGAACTGATGCTTTTTGTAATGAACTGAGATTTACTATCAAATCTAGAGCATATGATGTTCTTGAATAAACTGGGTTTATATGAACATGCACAGATATTGAAAGTTTAGAATCAATGAGATGTAAATCTATCCGAGTATGCATATATGATCTTTCTTTGTTTTAGAAACAAAGGAAGCTCTGATACCAATTGTTAGATCCCATTTCTAGCAACAAAATAAGAACTCCATATAATATAAGATATAAGAGAAAAATTAAGAACAATAATCATCAATAACTCAACTCATTTGCTTGGATTGATAATCAATGGAGGGGAAATTGGAAGAGAACACCATACTATGAAATTAATCGACTCTCATGGATTCACCAGGTGTGTGTGTGTCAAATTTGTTCTCTCCAAAACCTAATGAGAAAATAAGCCATGGGCACCTATTAATAGGGCCCATTTACAAAACAAATAGCCAAAGCCCATCAACTACCCAAAAGCCCAAAATACAATTCTTTATAAAACATTCAATTAAATTGGGGGCTAATTTAATCTAACAATCTCCCCCTAATGTTCTATAAAGAAAGCATCATCATATAGTCTCCCCCTTGCTTTCTTTAGAAGCTTTCGTGTGTCGTTCTTCGAGTCTTCAAAGCATCATAAGCTCCCCCTCAAATTTAGGCTCATATTCTTGAAAGACTTAGACGAATTATCCCAATTTATCCAGCTTTCATGTCTCAACTTCACCGCTGTTTTTGACCATCAAGGAATCTGATTGAGAGAAAACATAAAGCTTTCACATTGAACTTCAGCCTCTTAGATTTCCAACGAGCTTTGATTCATCCATTTTGGATGAAAAATGAGTGAGTTGTGCAAGTTTTCCCACAGCTGCGCATAACGGTCGTCAAAACAGAAAATTTGACTCTTAAGATCCCGTTGAGTAAACGTTCAACACCGAGCCTTAAACTTAAATAACGGAGGAGGGAGTGACAAACTATGTTTCACAATATCAGCTTGAAACTATGAAGAAACGTCGAGAGAACACTGTTCTTGAAAGCGGAAAGAGCGCGAGTGAAATTCGATGCTTTCGGTCCAGCACCATAACACATACTTTGACACTGATTTTGGCATATCAGCTCACGGAATTTGAGAAAACTCAAAACAGAAAAGTCGTACGTCTGTGTTTTAGCAATCCAACGCAACTGGACTCATGTAAATTGGAGCTTCGAGTAAACAGTTGTGTGCGTGTTTCTAAAACAGCGCAATGCTGTCAAAAAATTCGAAAATTTCGGGCTTCGGGCTCTTGGCTCATTGCGACCTCTGGACCATCAACCACTGATGTTCGTGTTTAGGTCTATCACTGGTCCCCCCTTCTGGTCGCTGCTCCTCAGAGGTTTTGGTCCACAGAGGCTCTGTGGACGACATAAGAGCATCTCTGGATAGTTTCACAGAGGCTCTGTGCATGCCTCTGGACAGCCTCTGCTTCATAACTTTGAAGTTAAGATCTGAACGTCCTCTGATGTAAACTATCTGCACCTTTGAACTTCTGCACGTGCACAGAGGTTCTGCGCAAGCCTCTGTGCATGACAATTTAAAATCTGAATGGTTCATGTTCTACTGCACATAACTTTCTGGACAACCTCTTTAAAAACAAACTTACAGAGGCTCTGTGCACACGCCTCCGCATAAATCTAAGATGCTGTTATGAACGCACACAGAGGCTCTGGACAGCTTCTAGACAACCTTTGCATAGCTTCTGGACAGTCTATGGATTGAGTTTTGCACAAGAGTCTGTGAACATATTCACAGAGGCTCTGCACAGATCTGCAGAGGCTCTGTGATCTGCCTCTGTATAGCAACAACCTTTTGATCATCCTTTGCAGCCTATAGACAACTTCTGCATATATTTAAACAAAATAGCTTGGTATAACAGATCTGTTATCGATCATCTGAAGTGCAATCTGCAAATTTCGAACACAGCTGCAAATTTTGGACAGGTTTTGAAAAGCTCTGATTAAGCTTCTGTATGTGCACAGAGGCTTTGGAAGCCTCTGCGTTTCTATGGACAGCCTTTGCGCACAGCTTCGATCGACCTCTCTGATGATCTACACAAAAACACAACAACGACTTCTGTGATCAGCTTCTGTATAGAAGCTGTGTAAGACGACTTCTGATTTCTTGATCGAGCTCTGCAACTGTTGAATCTGTAACAGCAGCTTATTCTGCTAAATTCTTGAATTAGCTATCTTAGAGTTTCTTTAGGCGAAGTCATAAATTGTGGACATGAACCCTTTCCAATGTCCCCTTGAGACGATGAACAACTATTACCATCCACAGAAGCAGAAAGGTCCCTTCTGCCTGCATTAGAGTTTCTACCCTCTGCAGTTGAACCATGTTGAAATCTTGGTTCATTTTTCAGCATGGTATTCTCACCTGAACCTGTGTAAAGTTTACGAAAGCTGGCGAAGTTTGGCTTTCTAGATTCATCGATGACTTCACTTTGTTTTGCTGCACTAAAACTTGGTGGTGGTCTAGCCTTCACACGCAAATGAGGCATAACATCAACATGGACAATAGTGATATGATTCCTCTTATCTGCACTAATTTGAATGAATAGCCTCTGAATGAAATCTGTATCAACATCTACAACATCTGTTGCTGCACCAATTAAATTCTGCAATAACAAGAACTGTTTTTTGCACTTTTTTTAGAACACAATTGCAAATCTGGATGGCACGGACAACATCAAATTCTGTTTACACAACAATTCTTCGAAAATAGTTTCATTCAAATTCCAAAACAGTAGCCACCCAAAATTTCAGATTCCAACAGCAGATCATGAACACATCAGACTTGCAGCATTTCGAACCTACTGCTGCACCTTTTCGATCACATTTGTTTGGACAGATTCTGGACATGAACACATCAGCAGAGGCTTTATGTTTAGCTTCTGCAAGGTCTTGACAGCTTCTGCACTCTGAATTCGATCTGCTACTTTTAAATTCCTTTTTTTGAGTGAACAGATATGTTTTCAGGCATTGAAGTGCAATAGCAAATATGCCCAAAACTCTGTTGTAGACCTGCACATTTTGAAGTCTCTGAGTAAACTTTGAATCAAATATGGAAATCTGAGTTATTCGAACTCTGTATGATCTCTGAACCGAACATTTTATGCCTTTAAGCAACTAGGTCCAATGGTTGAAAAGCCAAGATAGCAACCAACAAGAAGAATGAGAAAACCAGAATTCTGAAACCAGATAAATCCATTAACTGATGAGCATAAACCTTAGAAATCAACAGGTATGAAATATGTAGACCAAAATTGATACCAACAGTAAGGTAACCAAACTGTGTGAGTGCCAATGACCAAAATTCACAGCACCAAATCCAACAATCAAACCCACAGGTTACTGATCTGAATCTAGGAAAAGAAATTATTCTCAATGGTTATGATCAACTAGAATCCAACCTTATCTCTCCAAATTTCATTTAATCGATTATGAGCAGCAGAATTTTGAACAAAATCTGGATCAAATAGAGTCCAGTCTTGGATTTAACTAAAGGCCAGACCAAAGGATCGACAACCTTACTACCAAGATGCCATAAAAGCTATGGACTAAAGCACACACAAGGATGAGATCATAGATCAACCATCTACTTAGTGCTTATCAAATGTTAGACCAATGAATGAGAAAGATCAAGAACACACACATGTAATAAAAACTGAGATTTAACCAAAATTAAATTAAATCTTCTCATAGGCATTTCATCAAACATGTGGTGTGCAGAAACAGATTTTGTGTAGAATCAACAAAATAATCTATCAAATCTCATCTAAATCGAAAAATGGATTTCCAATAAGCACAAAAACAGTGAATAAATCACAGAAATGATATTTGTGTCAAGGCTCATGTGATTGAATCAATCTAAGCACCAAAACACCAAAATAATCATCTAATCTTCAACTGTTGCCATAGATGACCGAAATGAAGAAGAGTTTCTTCATTTGGCTCTGATACCAATTGTTGGATCCCAGATCTAATCTCGTAACAATGATATAAACAATAAGAGTAATGACAGCAGAAGTAATACAGTTTAATATCAAAGGAGATTCAAATATCACAGTTCATAAAGCAGATAAAGATAAACAAGATATTCTTAGAATAAAATATTCAACTTATATTATCAGATATATAACTTCTTAAGCACACTTTGACCAATAAGGTGATGGTCTTATTTATAGGACCATAAAGTAAGAAGTGTACTTGCATTACGAAAAAGAGCATGCTGAACAGTGACCTACTCTAGAAAGTAAATCTTATCACTAAGTGACGTGTCATTTGTTCTTCTGTTCATTCGTAGAAAACTTCAGTGTGAACATCTTCAGAGAGAATGTCTTCAGAGCTCTGACGTTGTCTTCAGAGCCTCTGATGAAGCCATCTCTGATGTCTTCTCTGAAAGTTGCAATCTCTGATAAGTACTTCAGAGGCAGGTTTGTCCTCTGAAGTCTTCGTCCTCTGAAGTGTATCTTTTGGAAGTCCTCTGAAATAGGACGGGTATTTTCAACACTTTAACAAACAGATGATTTGGAGCTAACAAAAACTACTCACAAAACTCTACTGTGTTGAAAGTGAAGATCTCAGACTTCATCTCTTTCAAAACTTTCTTCATCCTGTTCAATATGGCAAACTCAAGTATAAGTGCCATTTATACTGCTGGATCTTTGACAAAGCCTCATACTCTTCTGAGAGATGAATATCCTCAATGGAAGATTAAGATGGTTAACTTCTTGGAAGGAATGAACAAAGATTTCATGAGATCTATAACTCAAGGACCTTGCCAACCCATGGTTTTGGTTCCTAGAATACCTGCAACAACAACAACTGTAGAAATACCAGCATATTTTGAGAAAAAAGACAATTGGGTTTACTGATGAAGAACTGACAAAAATGGAGAATGGCTCAAAAGCTGTCAGACTTTTAATCATGGCCATCCCAAATGACATCTTTCAAGAACTTGACTCATGTGTCACTGCAAAAAGAAATATGGGACAAGTTGTTAAATCAACTTGAAGGTGGCATTAAAACACAATTGAATAGAAGGACACAATGCATAAATGAATACCATGACTTTAAGGGGGCGTTTAGTTCGCTGGAATCCGTCGGAATCTGATGGAATTGAAATGGTCAATTCCATTGACCGAATTCCGTCGTGCTGTTTGGTTGCCAAGGGAATGGAATTGAATTCCATGAAATCCTTTGATCAAGGATTTGTTCATTCCATTTTAAAACTGATGGAATTGAATTCCATTCCATCCTGTTTTTTCAAAAAGACAAAAATACCCTCAAACATTTTCTAAAAACCCTACCAGCTTGTTTTCTCATATCAATCTGGAGACTGGAGGAGGTTCGTTCAAATGAGAGAGCAGTTGCCTCGTTGCTTCCAAGTTCCATCCATCATGTTATTCCCTAATTTCAAGTTCTAATTCAGTAACAAACAAACAAGATGAATCTCGTAATCACATGTCATGGAATCATTCACAAGATTACAATCTCACAACTTTCTCTCTCTACTTTCTCACTCTAGAAAGATATACAAATAAGCTCTTCTCTAATATGCGTGTGTGTACTACTGATTACAAAGACAAGGATACAAGGTATTTATACCTCACAACAAATACAAGAAAACAAATACAAATACATTGACTTTGACTTTATTAACAAAAGACTTTGACTTTGATGAGAGTTGACTTTTCCAGCTTTGACTTCTTCATCTTTTATCATCAATCTTTATGATCTTGAATCCAACATATTTGTGCTCTAACAATCTCCCCCTTTGGATCAAGATCATTACTAAAAAATTTAGCAATGCGATCTTCTCTTTGATTAAGCTCGATTGAAGTAACTCCCCCTTTTAACAATCTGTATCTTCTCTTGAAATCTTCCCTTTTGATACAAACATAAATTTCTCAACCAATTCTCATGCTCCCCCTATTAGTGTGAAATCTTTACAATCTCCCCTTCTCTGATACGCACAGTATCTTTAAAAACTTTCAGCAATCTTCTTCAAAAACTGATCTTCAAGAATATTAACAATCTCCCAAGGTTGTAACCAAACCTCTTTCAGACAAAACACACTTTGCTTCAGCAAATAATCTTCAACACTTCTATTCTTTTTCATTCAAAAACTTTCAAACATTTCTTGTATTCTTCTTTGCTTTCTCAAACATTTCTTGAACTCTTCTCCCCCTTTTTGATGATTTGAGCATTAATATCATCAAAACTTTCTATCCAAGAAATGTCTTTGACCAATCTGATCTGTCCAAGAGCCTCTGATTAATTGCCAATTCGAACAATGTATTCATCCAGATCTTTTCAAATCTAGACAAAATAGAAACGTGTAACTCTTGAATCAACAAATGAATCAGTTAAAATGCCTGTCAGTAACACGAAGTCACTGTGTGTAACAAATACACATTAGAAAGGAGCTTTTTGAGGTTCACTCCTCCAGGGCTTCCATCCAATCATCGAAATACCCCAAAGGCAATTTCTATGAATGTTATGACAAAGAAACAAATTCTTTGTGTGCTCGTGCATGTGTAGAAAGAATTAAGCACGATGATTGCTTTTATAAGGCTCAACATAGTGTAAACCACTGAGACAACAGTAGAAAAACACATACTCTAAGTGCATGATTGAAGTACGAAGGTGGGGCAGACTTCCTTCTTTTTCAATATCCAGATTTTCCAAATGAAAATCAGATAGATTATATGCTACGTCCCCTTGAAAATATGAAACATTTTCTTTTTAAGAAGAAAATGAGTAGTTGATGGGGTTTAAGCAAGAGTTGGCATGGGCTATTTGCCTGTTTCAATAACGTTCACCAAAGAATTGTGAAACGCTAGTAATGTGGCTGCCCGGCTTAGAAAGTAGTTGGTACAGAGTTTGATATTCTTTTACTCTGATCTCACACCCTCTTTCTTTTTAATCAATAAACTCACTACTAACCAAACTCTCTTTTCCATTTTACCTCATCACACCCACACTCATTTCTTTAGACTCCTCACACTCAATCACTAAAGGATTAACTTCTTGGGTAGGAAACACTGGTTAACGTGAATCCATAGAAGTTTCAGATAAGTCCTAGCACAAAGAACCCAGTCCTACAAAGCATATGTTGCTCACAATGGTTTATTTTGAACATTTAAATCATAGGAAATATGGGTCAGATATATGTATGCTCAGAATATAATCATGAAAATATGAGCATTTTTAGACATTGAAATATTTTCAAACAAGTATACTGAATGAATGAAAATCAATGCAAAAGACTTGTTTGAAAATCTGACATTTTATGAAAAATGATCAGAATTGAATTATATATCAATTAAAGCTTATGGTCAATAATAATTGATATTTGCTTATACGAAACAAAATATAGACATTCTTGAAATGACCGTTTAGAAATGAAACATTGCTCAAAATTCTTTGAATACAAGCAGAGTGTCTTACCATCGAAGAAAAATTGTTCCAATTTAGAGACATGGTAAGAACATGTTGAACAAAAATTCAAACCGGTGTGTGTGAATACTTGAAAGTATACAGAAAAGACAATACACAAGTAATTATCTTTGGAAACACACGGTTTGTATATCGATTAAGCACAAAAATAAAATAAAAACATTTAAAATCACACTTCCAAATTATAAAATCTGTTTAAGAATCGGGAAGTGGTTTGAACATTTAAGAACATATTTTCTATATCTGAAAGTTGTCCTTCTTTCAGATACATTTGAGATTAAGATAAGAAATTTATCTTTTCACACAATCTTAATTATCAGAAAGTCAGCTGTAGTCATGTAGATATGATCGTGTCAGCTTCTCTCATCCTGTAAGTCTCAAAGTCTAGTCAAAAAATTTATTCACAAAATTTATTCGAAAATTTAAAAAACATAAAGCAATAGAACTTTTAAGATACGAGTTCTGATCTGAAGTAATCAGAAATCATAATATTTTACTCCCCCTGAAATTATGCATCTAAAATATGTCAGTTATAAAGCACATGATAGAGATCTACAACTCCTTATGGAATGTAGTTCGTCATATCTATCGGATGAAAAAATTTCAGAAAAATATGTACTCCCCTTTGAAGGTTGATATCCTCATTGGAGTATCGGAGTACAATCTCTTATATCAGCCCGGGAGTATTTTTCTCTTTCAGCATTGAAGTCCGGGTCCTGAACTGTAGTATTCAGAAGCCACACTCCTTATCATTGAGGTACGGGTTCTAAGTTGTTGTACTTAGAAGCCTTGTTCTTGACATTGAGATGCGAGTCTTGAACTGTGTTATTCAAGAGCCATCGTTCTCTTACTCCCCCTTGACTTGTGGTGCCTGCAACATAGAATCAATCTTCGGTTTTGGTACCCACTGGTATTTGGGTCCACGTATATTAGTTGCAGTTCTAATGGGAGTAACTGAATAAGAACCATACCAGTAATGATCACTTGCTTTATGAACAAAATCATATGTATTACAGTAAGAACAATACCTTTTCTTAGATAACCTGAACATTTGATCTCTCGAGTAAGCAAGAGCAGGTTTACCTTTCAGCACTTTGTTCTTCTTTGCATTTGATGCAGATACAAATGATTTATTTTCTTTCTTCTTTCCTTTCTTTTCTTCCTTCTTCTCATCATTCTTCTCATCATCATCCACTAGTTTCACTTTCCATACCAGTTTCTCTTCTTGATATTTTCTTCTTCTTCTTCTTTGTGTACCCGAACCATCTACATGTTGATCATAGAAAATATTAGAAGTACGAATGTGATTGAATGAATTGACTAACCTTCTTGAAGAAACAGGTTTCATGTGTGAGCTTGAGGCTGTCTTTTTAAAATCAGCTGAATTATTTCGAGGTGTGTGGATTTGTGACTCTGGAGTCGTCTGCTCAGTCACCACCACCTTTGAAACAATCTTTTCAAACTCTTTAATCTTTGAAGCGAAACTGTCTCTTTCTTTTACAAGAAGATCAATCTTTGTCTTGAATTCAGACTTCGTTTGTTGCTCTATAAGCGCATTCTCACATAGTTCAGATAACTTTGCAGTTAATTTTCTTATCTCAGTCTCAAAAATAATTCTTTCTTCTTCAAAATCCTTTTCCACATTCTTTCTTCCATCAGATATCTCTTTAAAAAATCCAACATTCTTCTGCTCAATCTCCTTTTTATCCTTTGCAAACTTTTCTCTTTCAATAATGATCACTTTCTCAAAATCAGAGATTTGTTGAGAAAGTTTAACGCATTTAAGCTCAACCATCTTCTTCTCGTCAGCACATTTTCTAGAAAAATCTGAGAACTTCTTTGCAAATCCTTTCTTTTTAGTCTCAAAATCAGATCTTTCTTCAACCATCTTTTTCTCCAGATCAGATATTTTCTTTTGAAGCTCAGCATTAGCATCCACTAGATTCTTAATCTTCATCTCATAACTGTCAACAGAATCTACTTGCTGAATTTGGATTATTTGAGATTCCAAATCAGAGATCTTTTGCAGAAAATCAGAATTCTCAGTCTTTAATTTCTCAGCTTCCAACCATTTGTCATCTTTCAAGACTTGAATAACTTCCTTTTCAAGTTGTTGAAAATGTTCCTTGTATTTGGCAAAAAATTCTGAATATTGACCTGAACCTGTTGACTTCTTCAGGTAACCTATATGTGCATGCATCCACTCATTAAGCTTATTATAAATGTCAACTTGATCATCATGTTTCTTCTTGTAATATTCCAAATGACTTTTACATACAGCAACGTCCTTATGTAAATCTTTCAACTTTTTACAACTTTGTGCAAATCGGCCTTCAAGATGAAGAAGCTCTGCTTTAAGATTAGCAATCTCTTCTTTTGATGACATTTTTCCTTGAGAAGACATCATGTTTCAATTAAAAAGAACTTGAAATGATCGTTAGTCCAAATATGAAATCACAAGAAATACAGAAAAACTTGAAATAAAATTTCAGAGTTTTTGATCACAATCAGAACTATGTCTCCCTTCGCAGACTTAGCACGGGGGTCCCGCTACCCGGTTAGCGGGTGGGGTCAAGGGGCAACACCCTTGCGGGGTCGAGGGGCAGCGCCCCTAGAGAAAAAAATTTCACTATTAAAGGCCATATTACAGTTTTGAAAAATTCTCAAAAAAGAAAAAATTCTAAGTATAGAAACTCGCTAGTCACTATTCAAGCTTAAAACTCGCAGACACTGAGAAACACGCAGATCGAGACTTGCACGTTTGATAAACTCTCAAGCAAACTCGCAGACAAACTCGTAAGCAAACTCGCAGACAAACTCGCAAGCAAACTCGCAGACAAACTCGTAAATGATCAAACTCGCAAGCGCCTAAAGTCGCTAAAAACTGTTCACGCTGAAACTCGCTAACAGAGACTTGCGCGTTTACAAAACTCGCACGTCGAAGTTTGCGCGTTTGAACAAAACTCGCTAGCTTCACTTGCGCGTTTCAACTATTCCTATTCAAACTCGCACGTCGAAGAACTCGCAAACCACTGTTCCTTTCAAACTCGCACGTCGAAGAACTCGCTAACCACTGTTCCTCCTCAAACTCGCTAGCTTTGATGAGCACGTTTGGAGAACTCACAGATCGAAACGTGCGCGTTTTAGACCAAAATTTATTCCTTCGACTTGCGCGTTCTAGCTTATGAATCTTGCGCGTTTCACGACGAACTAGCGCGTTTCATGAAGAACTTGCGCGTTTGAGAGATCTAGCGCGTTCTTCCGTTTGTCGACCCAAAAATTGATTTTTCCATCTGTTTTCGATCCAAACTTTGTCCAAATGTCTTGAAACTTTGCAGAAATGATCGATTACAATACTAGAACATATTACAATGCAAGAATTTCAAAAACAAACACAAAATGATACACTTTGGATCGATTTACAGTGCATGTTAACTCGTGAACAAAAACATCAACAAAAATTCGAAATTTAAGAAAATTACAATGCAATTGACAAAACAAATCATACAAACATGATCGACTATACTGTATAAACATACTCTGATCGATTTCAACTCATAAATTTCACAAAAACTCGAAATCGATTTGAACTTCGATGAACAGTAACCATGAACAGTAAAAACGAACTTTTCTTGATTTCTTGACTTGATCTCACTTTGGATCTGCTCTGATACCAATTGTTATTCCCTAATTTCAAGTTCTAATTCAGTAACAAACAAACAAGATGAATCTCGTAATCACATGTCATGGAATCATTCACAAGATTACAATCTCACAACTTTCTCTCTCTACTTTCTCACTCTAGAAAGATATACAAATAAGCTCTTCTCTAATATGCGTGTGTGTACTACTGATTACAAAGACAAGGATACAAGGTATTTATACCTCACAACAAATACAAGAAAACAAATACAAATACATTGACTTTGACTTTATTAACAAAAGACTTTGACTTTGATGAGAGTTGACTTTTCCAGCTTTGACTTCTTCATCTTTTATCATCAATCTTTATGATCTTGAATCCAACATATTTGTGCTCTAACACATCATCTCGTTGCTTCCATCCATCATCGTTGCTTCCATCCATTACGTCGAGCTAACGAGTTGCAGGTATATTTCTTCCATCCATATATCTGTTTTTTCCATCGTTCGATCTGTTTTTTCCATCTATCGATCGATTTGGTGCTTTCTGTTTTATGTTTTTTCCATCGATCGATCGATTTGGGGCTTTATGTTTTATGTTTTTCCATCGATTTGGGGCTTTATGTACAGATTGATTTGGGGCTTTATGTTTTATGTTTTTTCCATCGATCGATCGATTTCTTATACAGATCGATATGTACAGACCTGCAACTCGATCGATATGTGCAGATCGATAGATCTGTACAAATCGATATGTGCTTCCATCAACAAACCTGCAACACGAAAAAATATGTACAGATCGATAGATATTTCTTGTTGCTTCCATCATGTTTTGAATAGATCGATATGCTGCAAAATATGTACATGTTTTATGTTTTATGTTTTGAACAGATCGCTAGATATGTTTTATGTATTATGTTTTGAACAGATAGATATGTGCAGATCGATATTCTGTTTTATGTTTGATGTTTTAGAATCTGTTTTATGTTTTTTTTTTAGATATGCTTTATGTTGATGTTTTAGAATCTGCTTTACGTTACAGATCGATTGATACCGTTTTTGTTTTAGAATATGATTTATGTCTTTAGAATCTGTTTCAGAATCTATTTATACTATAATCTGTTTTTGCTTTATGCTAGTGGTAGCCATTTGTTACATATTTTTACAGATTTGGCTTATACTGTTTTTTGTTAATGTACTTGGTACAGGAAATGGCCCGTCTTAGTTTAGCAACAACACGTAGATGTAGGCTTATGAGATTGTTTTGGAACGAGGCTATGATTGCTATTGTTTGGTATTTCACAACGATTTTCAAATTAATAGTCAACTACCAAACGGATAAACCATGAATTCGATATTCGTTGTTAGATGTGGATCGATATTCAATATTACATAGGTATGCTTATGAGAGTGATACTATTTGCATATCACATCTTAGGATGACTAGACGGTGTTTTAAAAAGTTATGTGATATGCTTGAAACTTTAGGAGGATTACAAGCAAGTAGGAACATAGGTATTGATGAACAAGTTGCTATTTTCCTTCACATTTGTGCTCATAATGTTAAGAATCGGGTCATCGCATGTCGTTTTCATCGTTCGGGAGAAACCATTAGTAGAATTGTTAGGAGAATTTGCATGGCAATTATAAGATTACATCCACATTTGTTTAAGAAACCTGAACCAGTTCTTGAGGACTCTACGGATGGAAGATGGAAATGGTTCAAGGTATATGTAGTTATTTATTTTTATTATTAACACGTAACATAAAATTTCTAATGATCGTTTGTTTTTTTTTTGGTTTTAGAATTGTTTAGGAGCTCTAGATGGAACATATATCAAGTGTTTAGTACCACTTGAAGACAGACCTAGATACAGAACAAGAAAAGGTGTTATTGCTACAAATGTATTAGGTGTATGTTCACAAGACATGCAATTTATCTACATGTTACCCGGATGGGAAGGTTCAGCCGCAGATGGCCGAGTTCTTCCTGATGCACTTCTTAGGCCACATGGATTGAAGGTACCAAGACCATGTTATTACTTGGTAGATGTTGGGTACACAAATGGGGAGGGTTTTCTCGCCCCTTATAGAGGTCAAAGGTATCATTTAAATGATTGCCGTGAGGGACATCAACCAACAACGACAAGAGAATTTTTCAACATGAAACATTCTTCTGCACGAAATGTTATAGAAAGATGTTTTGGTATTTTACAAGCAAGGTTTGGTAACTCCTATTTATGTTTATGGTTTTTAATGAATTTATCTATTTCTATTCAATGCACTTTTTTTATGATGATGTTTATGCACTTTGTTTATGATGATGTTTATGTTACCATAGGTATGACGAGTTCTGGAAGAAACTATAGAGTCTGGACTGCACTTGAAGATGCGAAACTTGTTGAAAGTTTGGTAAATATGGTAAACAATGGAGTGTATAAAGCTGATAATGGCTTCAAATCTAGCTATTTGCAACACTTGGAACAAGCTTTAAAAGATGCACTTCCCACTTCTGGAATATTGGGTAAACCTCATGTTGAGTCAAGGATAAAGACTATGAAGAAAGATTGGCAGGTAGTTTATGACATGGTACATGGTAATAATATTAGCGGGTTTGGTTTTGATAGCGAAAAAAATTGTGTGGTTGCTGAAGCACCGGTCTGGGAGGCTTATCTACAGGTAAAAATTGATTTGTAATGTTTATTGTTTTATAATTAAGTGTTACGACATAATTATATTTTCTTATTTTATAATTTAATGTTACGACATAATTAATTGTTTATAAAGTTCGCATGTCGTTTCTTGTTTTATAATTATAGGTTCACAAGGAAGCGGCCAAATGGAAAAACAAAACATTTCCTCATTTTGAGGATTTGTGCATTGTTTTTGGCAAAGATAGAGCTAATGGGAGTAGAGTGAGAGATGCTATATAGATGGAGGATGTAAGCATGGAAGACCATAACAATCAATTCGAGGACAACCTTTCCAATGATCAAGATGATGCCTCTAATGCACACACAAATGTGCACAGTCAAGAGTGCTCAAGTGGTAGCAAGAAAAGGAAAAACAGAAATGAGTCTTTGCATGAGGTAATCAATAATGCAACATTTGTGCTTGTGGATAAACTTATGAAGGCATCGGAAGCGATGATGGAAGTTGAAGTTCAAATGCTCAAAAAAACGTGAAAAGATTGCCGATGAGCTTGAGAAATTTGGGACATTTTCTGAAACTGAAATGTTTAATGCATTACTAAAGATAACAAAGGACTCTGAATATGTGATCACTTTCTGGAGCTTGAAGGAGGCGAGACGTGAAAATTGGGTCCGGTTCATGTTGGATCGGTGATCGGTTGGTGGTGAAAACAATACTTTTGTTTGGAGTACACATGTTTGGTACTTATTTTTGGGTCCACATTATGTTGGACCAATGACCGATTTGACTTAAAAACACTACTTTTTGGTTTATGTTAGACCAATGATCCGTCTATAAAATGTGTATGAACAAAATTTTTGGTGCTAGTCGATGTTAATATATTAGCCATCGTTTAATGTTATTATGGTATGCCAATTTGATTACTTTCTTGCAACTCATGGTAGCTAAAATGCATTGAATTATGGTTATGGTTATGTTCACAAGACATGGTAAATTACATATTTTTTTCTCATTAAATGTTAATTTTATAATTACTTATAATAAAAAAAAATTAAAAAAAATTAAAAAAAATCAAAGAAAGGGTATTTTTGTTATTTTTCCGAATTCCATTCCAATTCCTTTGCAAACCAAACAGACAGATTCCAATTCATTTGACTGATTACATTCCATTCCTACCAACCAAACAGTTGGTCAAACCTGAAAACATTCCATTCCAATACTTCCAGATTCCAATTCCATTGACAGATTCCATTCCATCAGAAATCATTTTGCGAACCAAACGCCCCCTAAAGCTCTTCCTAAAGAAACTTTACAACGAACCTACACTAGGTTTAATGTATAATTTCCAAAGAGGAAAACAATGTACTTTTCTTGAAAAGTTTAATGATGAATGGCTGCAACTGTCCATGTCACTTCAAGCGAATCAAAATCTTGAATCATGGACACTAACAGACATTTATGGTACTCTTGTTGCTCAAGAAAAAGAGGTTTTCAAACAAAAGAGCAAAACTTCCTTCGGTGGACCTCTTGCTTTAATGTCCAAAGATAAAAGTGTTTCTGAAGAAAGTTCAAAAGAAAACAAAACCAAAAGATCAATAGGTTCAAGGGAAAAGTTTTCTGAAAAAGAGCCTAAAAGGAAGTCAAAAAGGGCAATGATTGCTGATGAAGTCAAAGATTCAGACTCAGAAGATGAAGATGAAGACATAAATGCTTTTGCTCAATCTCTTTCTTTAATCACTCATAAGTTAAACAAGAGATTTGGCAAGAAAGTTTTTGAAAATAAAACAGAAGAAGGAGATAGTAGAGGAGAAACAAAGAGATTTTAGAAGGAAGAATACCACTCAGAGCCAAGATCTACTCTGCATAGTGATCAGAAGGTTGTTCAGTACACTGATCATGAACCTGTTCAATATCAAAGACCACAACAAAAGTTTCAACAACCTCAGAGATACTTCCAACAAACACCCCAATAGTCAGAAGGTACTGCTCTTCCAACAAACCAGGATGATGGAAGATGCTTCTGATGTGGTAAGCCAGGTCACTTCTCTGCAAACTGCAAGAGAAGATTGATTAAAGATCAAGCTATTAAAAGAACAAATACAAATATACTGTGAAAGAAAGAGTTCTTGTAGCAGAAATGGAAGACTGGCTCTCTGACTCAACCTCTGATGAAGAAGAAGACCCATCCAACCTCTGGGCATGGCAGTATCAGATGATGATCAATCAGATGGATCATCCCAGGACAACTCTGAAAAGGTACACTCTCCATCTACTTCTGAATCTGAACTTGAACCGGATGTGTTCGAACTCACTAATGAATTTCAGAGCCTAAAACAAAAACTTTCTTATGAAAAGGAAAAGAGAAAACAAGTTCTAAAAGACTTGCATTATTACAAAAGAGAAAAAGACCTTTTAGAGTCTGAAAAGAAAGAAATTTTTGATGAAAAGACAGAACTTGAAAAATCTCAAAGGATAAAAGAAAAATCCTTCTCTAAAAAAATTCAAGGAACTTGAAAAAGTTTTAAAGGCAAAAGACGAAGAAGTAAAAAGATCTGAGTATGAAAGGTGCAACTCTATTGATTTAACAAACTTTTTTCAAAAGGAGAGAGAGGTTTTACACCAATCTCTGGAAAGAAAGGAATTATAGATCCAAAGCTATCTAGAAGCACAAGATGTGCATATCAAAATATAATCACAGATGGACACTCAGGGCTTAGGATTCAATGAAATGGATCCATTTACTGGAAAGAAGAAAACATCTTTGTCTTCTACTTTCTTTGTTGGAAAAATTCAGAAGCCTGATTTCCCATCTCTGGATAACTCTAATGTCTTGAAAAGAGTTAAAACTTCTGAAGGATCAAGACTCAAAAATCTGAAATTTAAAAACATCTATTACTCTGAAGCAAAAACAAACTCAAAATATGTTCTAAAAACAAATCAGAGAGTCTTCAGAAGTTCTTCAAACAAAAACTCAGAGTAATGATCCCAAAGAAATATTCAGGTTTGATTCTTTCCTTGTTCAAAAACCAGAGGTCTCTGAAGCAAGTACCACTGAAGTCAAATCTCAGAGCCTACTTAACTCAAAAGCACCTATGTTCTCTCCAAACTCTGAAGAAATGGTAAGAACTACCTTTGAAGAAGACATTAGAAGAGTTTTTGAGGAAAATGTTTGTTGGTGCACAAATATATTGGATCCAAGATCGTGAAGATAAAAGTCAAAGTCAAAGCCTAAGTCAAAGCCTCTCAAGCAAAGGTCAAAGTCAAAGTTTCTTAATGTAATAAATCAAAGTCAAAGTTAATGTATTGTTTTAGTTTTGTCTTGTAATTGTACCTTAGTATAAATAGTTCTTGTAAGTCTTTCTTGTAAGTGAGTTTTGTATGCGTGTATGTAAAGAAGTAGAACTAAGTGTGATATTGAGACTTCGCATCCCAGAGAGAGAAAGTAGAGAGAGAAAGTAACATGTACGAATTGTATAAACTGTGAATTGATGATCAATGACATATGACTTTCTAAATTGAATTTGTTGTTGATGATCTTGTTTAGAATTATTATTCTGGGACACACAATTGGTATAAGAGCAGAATTCGACTTAAATTTTCAAGAAATGTCTTCGCACCCTGTTTACTTTAGTTTTGATCGAGTTTAGTGATTTACATTGTAATTTTGAGTTTAATTGGTTCCATAGTAGTCGATTGTTGATATGGATTAATCTTGTATTGATTTGAAACACATTTGCACTGTAAATCTTGGTCAATTTGATGTTTTTGTGAATTTTTGGTTGCACGATTCGAAAGCACTGTATCTCAATCGAATTGTATGTTTGAGTGAATTTGTTTGAAATTCATTGTTTGTAATCGATTTCTGCAGTGTTCGTGTATAATCTTGTGAAGTTTCAAACTCAAATTCGAAGAATTAATGAGTTTTTGGATCGATTGAAGTGTTTTTGGGTCGAACCTTGAAGAACTCGCATAGATCACTCAAGAACTCACAAGATCCAAGGATTTCGCATAAGAGAATTTGTATAGTGTTTGATTCCTGAAGTTGACAAGTGCATAATTCGCATAAGAGTGATTATACGAATTGCATAGAATTCGTATATAATATCTTACGAAAATATCAGAATTCGCATAAAGCCTTATACGAAAAGTTGAATGAAATTTGTCTAAGGATAGAATTCGCATCAAGCGACATACGAGAAGTAAAGAATTCACATAAGCCTACGCGCGAAAAGTGAGGATTTCGCATCAAGAGTCGTACGAATTTTTTCTAAGTAGAGATTTTGCATCTCTTAGTTGTGCGAATAGTACATGCGGAAAGTTGGCCTAAGTCAAGAATTCGTATATTAAAACAAACGAATTCCTCAGAATTCACATAGTGAAGTGTGCGAATTTCATAGAATTCGCATATCATTACGTGTGAATTCTCCAAGTTGTGCGAATTCTTACCTCAGTGGTGTGCGAATTTCTCCAGATCTGCGAATTCCTTTTGCGTGCGAATTGTTGAAAATCTGCGAATTGTGGTGTTGTGCGAATTATTGAAGCTACAGTGATGATCAATGGATGATTATTTCTTTGTGGAAGAATATACTTCTGAAAAACGTAAAGAGATAGATCAAAAGCGTAAAATGTCAAAAGTTGAAGAACAACATAATGCAAATATGTGTGTCATTGAAAGGTTGAGAGCAGATAATGATAGACTCGGTCAAAGTTTAATTCGGGTTGGAAATAAAAAGAAAGAATGAAGGGATAATAAAGTGTAAGATCAGAGTGATTGAATAAAAGGAAAGAGAATTGGAGATTGAATATGGTATTCTAAAGAAGAAGATTTCTAAGATAGAAAGTGAAATTTTTGAGTTGGAAAGTAAGATTTCAGATCTGGAAACTCAAATTGTCAAAATCCAGAAACAAGATTCTGTCAGTAAGAAAGAGAGGATAGTTAAGAGTTTGGAAAGTACTAATGCAGAGCTGAGAAAGAAGGTTTCAGAGTTGGAACAGAAGATTGATAAAGACATAGATGAATTTGAAAAGGAAAAGATGGGGTTTGAAAAAGAAAAGACAAGATTTGCTCAGAAATTCTCTGAATTTTCAAGAAAGACTTTTGAAGAGAAGAAAGCAGTTGAGCTTAAATGTGCCAAACTTTCTCAACAAGTGTCAGATTTTGAGAAAGTGATCATTATGGAAAGAGACAAGTTTGCAAAGGAGAAGAAGATGATCGAACAAAAAAATGTTGGATTTTTCAAAGATTTATCTGATCAAAGAAAGAAGGTGGAGAAGGATTTTTGAAGAAGAAAGAAAGATTTTGAGAAAGTGATCATTACTGGTATGGTTCTTATTATATTACTCCTAACAGAACTGCAACTAACAAACATGGACCCAAATACCAGTGGGTACCAAAGCCAAAAGAGTCATCTGTCTCTGAACGTTCAAAACGGTTCTCGATTCTTAAACAGATTTCATGAACTTTGAAGTGTGATTTTTAAATGTTTTCGTTATTATGAGCTTTATTGATAACTAACCGCGTGTTTCCAAAGATATATACTTGTGTATTATCTTTTTTATACTGTCAAATTATTCACACACACCGGTTTAGTATTTGAGAGTCCAAGATCACTGATTCTTAGAGAGAGAAAGTAGAGAGAGAGTAACAATGGAGCGCAAAAGTATGAATTCAGTTAATTTGCGTGTCTTTCTTACACCAAACCAAGACCAAAGGGACTTAAATACCCTTGGTCAGATACAACACTGGTAAGCACTAAACAGAGTATTTGACCAGACCTATAAATACAATGATTACTATAAAATCAGACCTAACAATCTCCCCCTTAGTAATCATTAGCGCTTTGGTCTTCAAAAATCATCTTCTATAACAGCACGGACCATAAAAGCGACTTTGAGAAGTTTTCTGACTTTTTAAGAAAAAAAAAAATTCTCAACATCTTTCAGATTGAAATTGTCTTTGCTGCTTGTGCTCTAGACGATACACCTCTTTTTAATGATCTTGAATGAACTGTGGTGTTCGGAGCAGCAACAGCAAAAGAATTTGATGAAGCTGAGAGAATAGAATCTTTGATCAAATCTTGATCAGCAGATAAACATTTGAGCTCTTTGTCTCTTTAACTTCTCCTTGACTTCTCCCCTCATGACCTTGATGATCTTGATCAACTTGGTCATGCAAATGTTGGAGACGAGACAGTGTAAGATCTGTAAAATCAAAGACATAGAGAAAACAGAGAGGTTTGCACTTCATGTTGGACGCGCAAACCAAGGTTTGCGTTTCATGAAGGGAGCGCAAAGCACAGTTTGCGGTTCAAGAAGGAAATGCAAAGCAAGGTTTGCGTGTCTCAAAGGAAGCGCAAAACGAAGTTTGCGGGTCATGCTGGAAGCGCAAGACTATCTTAGAAAAATTTTACCTTTTGAAACCCTTTCACTCGCCCTACAAAAATGCATTAGATATGACAATTCGAGATAACATTCATGTAAAGAAAATCAGAAACTCACCCTCAAAAAAATATTCTCTTTGTTCACCCCCCCTTGAATAATGCATAAACCCATTAAAATATATTTATGAGAACACAATGATCAAATATTAATATAGAAGGAAAAATATACTGAATGTAAATTTTGAAACAACTAAACATATAAAATTTTAAATACTAAATAAATAAAATTCTACTCAGTAAAATATCACAAATTTATCAATCATTTGAAATCAAACATATGTTGTAGGATACAAGAACAAGTTTCATTGCATATCAAGTTAAGACATGTTCAGTTTCAAAAACTTCTAGCAATCTATTCAGTGTGCTCACATGCGAATCTTCGATTAGCTTCAAGAAAATGCAATTCTAAAAATATTATAGAGAACTTTGCATTTACTCACACTAATCCATCAAAAATTAAGACTTTCACAAATTTACAGGTTTATCACAACTCAAACATATCACCAATTATCATGAGATGTGTGCTCATTGGCATCTTTTAGCATTGTGCACATTGGCATCTTAACATGAGTGTGCTCTTTGGCATCTTTTAAGCGCGTGCACTTTGGCATCTTTTAATCAGAAAGTTAATTAAGTAAAGAACATGCCGTAAACGTAACTTTCTATCTGACCCTATTGCAGGATTTGGGTCAGCCACTCGCAGACCAGTTGGCCTTAGGGGACTAGGTGTCAAGCACCCCTTGGAACTTACTCTCCCAGATCAGAAAGGCTACATCGACATATCCTAAACCCATTCATACCAGTAGAACATGACTTTCGATCTGGTTCTATTGAAGGATTTGGGTTCGATCACTCCTAGACCAATTGACCTTAGGGGACCAGATGACAAGCATCCCGAGGAACTTACTTTCCCAAACCAGAAAGGTCACAGGTACAAACTTTCAAACTTAGAGATTTCTGTTTATTTTTTAAGAATTTAATTATCATCTCAATCACTTAGGTCAACATCTAAGTTCTTAGCCCATATTTTCATTCCAATCTAAAATTCTGATTAATTAGGTAGTCTAAGCAAAGTAAACTATAAAAATTCCGAATCACACAACTTTAAAGCATAAATAAAAGTTTCAAACATGTTGCTGACTTTTCGACTTTTGTAAGACTTGAAATTTGATCATATAAAAACTTTAATATAAACAAAAGAACTTAAAAATTTATCCTAAACACATATTTTATTCAAAAGAAAGAAAAAAATGTATAACTTTACTTTATAGAATAAAATTTGTAAAGATTTAAACTTTTAATAAATATTTAGTTGGAACAAAATAAAATTCAACTATTTCATCTTTTACATTGAAGAAAATAAATTTGTGTCTCATAAAAAAAATTTGGGTAATACAAATTCATGAGTTAGATAAACAAGCTCAGATTCTTGAAACATTGAGAAAAACTGGAATACCATCATTATCAGAGATAAATGAAGCGAAATTAAAATTGATGTACTCACAATATCTCATTAAGTCAGAAGCTAAATCATTGAAGAACGAGTTCTAAACTGTTGTGTTTAGAAGTCGATGTCTATGAAGTACGGGTTCTGAGCTGAAGTACTCAGAAGCCAAAATACTCTTACTCCCCCTTAACATGTGATGCCTGCAACTTTGAATCAGATAAAGATTTGGGTACCCACTTGAATTTGGGCCCATGTTTGTTAGTTGCAGTTCGTATGGGGAAACAATAAGCAGATTTGAAATTTAAAGCATGAGGAATATGATCAGAGAAATAATCACAACTATCAGAAGATAAAACATGATCATCTGAACTAGAATCAAAAAACGAATATGAGACATTTTTGGAAATTTGAAACATTTGCTTTATAAAGTATTTTGAAACTTTATTACAAACAGCAAATGAATCACTATTATAAAATTTGTCTACACATCGATCTCCATCAAACATAAAATCAGTTGATGTCCGCCTAGCTCTCTAGATTTGCTTCTTTGATTGAGCTTTCAAAGTCCTATCTGTAAGAATTGAATTGGAAGAATTAGAACTGTAATAAAGAACTGTATCTCGTTTCTTTGACTTCTTTGACCGTCTTCTTTTACGATTAGGTTTATAATATTGATCATTAACCGTAAAAGAATCATCAAAAATTTTAGACGAAATATTTAAATCAGAAGAAATAAATTTATCTAAGCAACCAATCTGATCAACTAATAAATCTAAATTTGCCTCGGAGTCAGAAGAATTTGGGAAAAGATTTTAAAATTTGAAACTTCCTTTTTATTTTCCTTAAAATCAGAAGATAGGCTAGAAATAGAATCTGATTTTTGAGTAATTAAATTTTCTTCAAGACTAGACGTCATAAAAGAAAAAATAATATCAGATTCAATGTTCTTCAAAATATTTTGATCTTCTATCTTGTCTTGAAGATCGATGATTTTGCCTTCTAAAACTAACGGAGGAATATATTTCTTCGAATCATAAATGATTGGAGAAATATTTTCCTTATCAGAATCAAGGGCATAAGAGGGAACAAAATCATTAGACATTGAAGATTTGATAGGAGATATATCATTTAAAATTCTTTTTCCTCTTCTTGATTTTTCAGGAAAATATTTTGCATTTTCGGACGTATAAACAAAAGGAATTTCATTTTTCTAGTTATTCATCCTTTTCTCATTTTCGATTTCTAACATTTGATTCTCATTCATCCAATAAATTTTAAATTGAGGAGCATAATGAGCAAGAGTCAGATAATCGTATTTATATAAAGTTGGGGATTTTTCAATCGCATAGTTTAAACAATGAGGATTTTCAAAACCAAGTACCCATCTTTGTTTTAAAGCTTCTTCACTCCTCGGTTTGTTCATATAACTTGTTTGTTCAGATTGGTCTCTTCGATAAAGTTTTTCTTCATACTTATTTATTTTATCTGAAAATTCATCTTTTAAATTAGTAATAGCTGTCAGAGATTCAAGATAAGTCTTATTTGAATTTTCCAAATCCTCCAATTTCTTTTGAAAGATGTCTTTTGTATTTTCTAAAATGGATTTTTCATCTTTCAAAGATATTTTTAGTTTGTGAATCAAATCTGAATTTTCAGAATTTAGATTCTTTTCAGATAAAATCTTTGAACGCAAATCAGATAAAGCAGTTATCATGATATCAAACTGAGAGGTAATAAATTTGTAATCAAATTCAGAGTATACCTTATCCTCATCTGTTTTTGAGTCGTCTGACTGGTCATCTCCGATCAAGCACATCTGAGCGATCTCGACATTTGAAGCTTCATCATTGGAATAATCCAGCCAGAATACTTCCTCGGCCAACAAAGCAGTTCCGTTCTCTCTCTTTTCAGCCAATTCCACTTTCTTCCTGTAGTATGCCGAATCCCTAACCACCTTTGCTCGACACTCCTTTGAGTAGTGTCCCGGCTTTCCACAATTATAGCAAGAAACATTCTTAGGCCTAGGCACTTTGACTGTAGAAGCAGAAGTGAAACTTGAAGAGTGGGAACCCGATCTTGGTTGGAACTTCTTTTGATAGTGCTAAGAAAGAAGAATCATAGCTTTCTGTAAAGCCTCGCCATCATCTTCAGTTGATCCGGTGTAAGTGTTATCAGACAACGCTTGTTCAGTTAATTGCTTCGTGAGGAGAGCAACCAGATCTAGTGATTTCTTCTTTTTCTCTATCTTGGCCTTTTTCTCTTAACACCAACCTCTCATCAGTCATCGTCATTTCATACAATTCCTGGATCTGCATAGAGGAAATTCTGACATCGTTCCTCAGTCTGTGACATGATTTGTTTCATTCAGACTGAAGAGCATTGAGAAATTTCAGATTCGTCTCAAGCTCAGTCTTATCAACCTTAATCTTCCGAAGAACATTGATTACGGCACTGAAATGATCAAACACAGTGTTTAGTGGCTCCCCGTCCTTGGCTTTGAATTCTTCAAAATTGTTCATGTAGCACGTATGCCTGAGTTGAGTAGCTACTGAAGAACCAAGCATAATCTTCTCAAGCTGTTGCCACATTAGATTAGGATGATTTTTGAAACAGTCAATCCTGTTGTATACAGAGTTTGGCAAGGCCAGCATTAGATTTGCTTTAATATCCCGATCAGCTTGATAAGCAGACAACTCTTCATGTGTGTACTCTTTAGTAGGATTGTATAATCCAGAAGCCAATTTGGGTCTGTCGAACTGTCCTTCAGATAAAATGGTCATCATGTCATTTCCATTCTTTTGTCGTTCAATAAAGTTCAGGAACCGATCTTGCCACAGGTGTAAATTCATTTTCGTCTATTAACACCGGAGGTCGATTTTCTGAACCCAATGACATCATGAGGTCACTCGTGCAAAACTGAGCTTGAAAGCCAAATTTTGAAGAATCCATAGGTAACAAAAAAAAAATTTCCCAGACTCTTTTTTTTTTTACCAAGTCTGGAACAAGCGCAAAGTAGAACTTTGCGTGTCAGGAAGAGAACGCAAACAAGAGGTTTGCACGTGAGCCTTGAAGCGCAAAGAATGGTTTTCGGATCCTGCTAGAAACGCAAATTAATACTTCGCGGGTGAAGTGAGAAGCACAAAGTGCAACTTTGCGGGTTGGTCTTGAAGCGCAAAGTGAGACTTTGCGGGTTGGTCTTGAATCGCAAAGTGTGACTTTACGGGTGTAAGAAGATGCACAAGACAGACTTTGCGGGTGTAAGCAGATGCGCAAGACAGACTTTGCGTGTCCTTGATGACCCGAGAAACTAACTTTGCGATTGCAGAAGTAAACGCAAACTGACTTTGCGTGTATAATGTGAACCGAAAACCTGAAACAAACGAGCAAAGTTAGTAGAATATGTAAATCACAAGATGAATGGTACGCAAAGTATCATGAATGAAACGCAAAGTATATGAAAGAGGCGCAAACATTAGGAATGAAACGCAAAGTTGTAAGAACAAACGCAAACTGCATAAACTCAAATAAACTCACAAGATCAAACAGAAACAAGAAATTTATGAGAGAAAAAACACACTCTGAGTTTCGAAAACAACTTTAAAACAACTTTTAACAAACAATTTCGATTTAAACACACTAAAACTCAAATTCAAGAATGTAACAGTACCGAAACTCGCTTTTTCAGAAAATCACAATTTTGCAAAATCGAAGATCAAATCAATGTTTTTATGCAAAATTATAGGAAACAACAATGATCGATTACTAAAAATGATTCTAATGAAATCAAATTCAACACAATTCGATCTCTAAAACTTCCAAATTTGATGAGAAATCAAGAAAACGAGATTGTCTTGAAAAACTCAAGAAAATCAATCAAATTTTCGATTTCAATCAACAATTCAGATTCAGAAAAAGCAATCTCTCAATCCTCTCAAGATTCAGTTGGCTCTGATACCAATTGAGAGTCCAAGATCACTGATTCTTAGAGAGAGAAAGTAGAGAGAGAGTAACAATGGAGCGCAAAAGTATGAATTCAGTTAATTTGCGTGTCTTTCTTACACCAAACCAAGACCAAAGGGACTTAAATACCCTTGGTCAGATACAACACTGATAAGCACTAAACACAGTATTTGACCAAGACCTTTAAATACAATGATTACTATAAAATCAGACCTAACAGTATTTTTATTGACTAAGTTCTTACCATGTCTCAAATTTGAACATAATTTTCAATGGTAAGACACCACGTTTGAACTTCATTTATATTTGAGCGTTAATTCGTTCAAAACGTTTCTTTCAAATATGTTTATAATTGCTCTTATAGACAACATCCAACATTTTTTCATGACCTAAGCCTTTAACGATAAATCATTCATATTTGATCTTTTCCATACATTGTCAGATTCTCAAACAAGTCTTTTGTATTCATTTCATTCATTCAATATACTTGTTTTGAGTGAATCTTTCATGATTAAAATGCTCAAATCTTCATGATTATCTTACTGAGCATACATATATCTGACATTGTAACACCCCGGATTTCCGTTGTGTAATCTTGTTATTCTTGTGTTAAGCTTTTGTCGTTAGCTCCGTGTTTGGTTTGAAGTTGTTTTAGATTTTGTGAAGTTTGGGGATCAAATAGTGAACTACGCGAGTTACACTACGACTAGAGGTCGCGACATAACCTGCGTAACCCACTGTTTTGTGTGAGTTTCAGGGAACTACGTGAGTTACACCGCGACTAGAGGTCGCGGCATAACTCGCGAAACCCACTGGATTTTAGGGTTTTGGGACACGGGCGAGTTATGCCGCGAGTTGAAGTCGCGGCATAACCCGCAAAGTTGCCTGGCCGACATATACTGAGTTTTCCCAAAATATCACATTTGTCTCAAATATCCTCTCTCTCTAAACTATCTCTCTCACTAAAAGTCTCTCTCTCTTTCTAGAGTTTGGAAGATTATAGTCGGTGTTCGATCCGAGGTTTCGGTGTTTTAAGCTTCACCTCTACGTTGTGGTCGTTATCTGGTTTTCCGGGTTTTATTCTGAAAACCTACCAGTGAGTTCCTACTACCATTTTACAAACTTTATACATGTCAAAACTCTTATTTGTGAAATCTGAAGTATTTCTACGGTATGATTTTATGTTCTCTACATTTTGATATAAATGAAGTTTTTGGTAATTTTCGGGGTTCCCGATCACTTCTGACCAAAATGACGGATTCCACCTTATTAAAGTAAAATGATGTTTTACTTAAACAGTCTGTGATTATGTAAGAAGAATATTTTAGAACTCATTTAATGATTTTCATTCTTACCAGAAGTTGAACTGGGAAATGATATCTTGTTTATGAAATGTGTTTATACCATATGTTATTTATGGTTGGTCACGTATGTTGTTGTGACGAGTCCGTACCATTACTAGTGGATCCTTAGGTTTTGAGTCGACTGTATTATTGGGAGGTTATATTCCCCATTTTGTAACTATGGATGCATATGTTCCTAGAGGGCAACTTGGTACGGTTATGTGAGGCCGGATAATAGCCATGGTTCATAGTGATCCTAGTGAAGAAGTATACATTGGTTTTGCTTGGGGCTAGGTTTCACACTTTAGCACGGACTTATGTGTTCGTATCCTCGGATTCCAATTGTTTAGCTCCTAACTCGGATTTTGGCTTACTTAGTGTTATGCCACCATCCTTGGTAAAATGGCCCTTTTATCACCGTTTAAGAGTTTTGGACCGAAGAGGCCCGGTTGTGGCGAAATGTTATCTTTACGAACTAAACCTTTATGAAAAGATTTGTTTATGACACTGATATTTATATCTTTCGAGCTTTATAAACTGTATGTTCTCACCAGGTTTTAAGTCTGACACTTTTTCTCAAATGATGTGTATAACAGGATTCCTTTAGCAGTGGGTTATCGGGGTTTTGAGAGACGGGTTTGGTCTCGAAGCATTTTAAGATGACTAGTATTGTTTCAGGGCATTTGTTAAGCCCCATTATTTTGGTACATTATGAATCGTCAATTGATGTAATCTTGATATAGGTGTCTAGATTAGTTTGTTGACGAACTCTATATCGATACAGGTTTTTGTAAAGCCTTAAGGACTGATCCCCTTCTTGGGAGTTTATTATCAATACATATGTCATGTTGCCAAGTTTTGCAGGTTTTAATTTACTCTGATTTTTAGGGTGTTACAGGTTGGTATCAGAGCTCTAGGTTAAGCGAACTAGGCATGAATGTAAGATGTCTAGACTTAGACTGAGTATGCTAAGAATCGATCTGCGAGATTTGGGTAGAGCTTCTAAGATGGGTTAGTCTTAGAGTCAACGGAAATTATGTTTATTAGGCGTTTTGGTGATCGTGACGAGAACTTTTATGTGTTATATGTTCATAATCTCACTTAGCTAATGTTATTATTAAGATATCGTACGTAAGTGTGCTTGAATTTCTATTGCTATAACGATTGGTAATGTGGTAGTACGTTTCCTTTGTGTTTATTCAACCTCTCTCTTATCTCTGTCTCTGTTCTGTGAAGCGGTTCACTATGGTGAATACGCGTGGTATACCGCGTACTCGTGTTGATGGCCTGGAAGCGATAGCCTCCACCGCTGATCAGCCGGAAGGAGTTGAGGTTGTCGTGCGTCCGCCAGTTCAACAAATACTAGGTGGGGGGCCAGAGGTCAGTCCGCGTGTGGACCTGGCTTCGTCCCACCCAGTAATCAGAGAAGCTAGTTCCCCGTCTGAGTTGATGGCCAGCATGATGTTGGCAATGAGGGAAGAGATGGCAAAGCAGCAAGAGTTTCTGCTGAAAGTAATTGAGGACCGCGATGTGAACAATCGTAGAAGTGAGACGGTTGTGGAAAACATCATAGCAGGTTCTGGCGGCGCTGGTACAGGGGTCAGGGTTGAGGAACGCAGGATTGTTAGTACTTCAGGAAGTGGGAAAAGTTGTTCCTACAAATTCTTTTTGGGTTGCGGACCACCGGAGTTCTCTGGTTTCGACGACCAGTCTTGTGTGTGAAGTGGATTCGAGCTGTTGAGCAGGCTTTTGGCTCTTCCGAGTGCGGAGATGATCAAAGGGTGCGGTTCGGTACCCAACTGCTGAGGGATACTGCACTCATTTGGTGGAATGTCATTCAATCCACCCTAACTCCAGCAGTGTTGGCTCAGTTGTCTTGGGTCGAGTTCAAGAAGAAGCTGTTAGAAGAGTTCTGCAATGAAAGAACCATGGACCGAATCGAGAAAGAATTTCAGTCTCTGTTAAAGGGAAGCCTGACGGTGAGAGAGTACACCCGTCAGTTCATGAAAAAGCTTGATTTGGTGGGGCACGCTGCCCCAACAGAGAAGGATAAGATGAAGGCCTATCTGAATGGCCTACCTGCGGACATGCAACCTATGGTCCACAATTCTAAAGCTTCTAACCTCCGTGAGATGATTGAAGAAGCTCAGTACATGGAAGAGATGTTCGCAAGGAACAAAGTTGAGAAAGCCATAGTGGTGACTGATAAGAGAAAGTGGGAGAGCAATTCTGCTCACCCCAAGAGATCACGACCTTTTGGCGGAAACCGAAACTTCAGCAATCAGCAGGAAGCTAGGTGGTGCCACAAGTGTCGAACCAAACACCATGGTGACTGTTTTACCACTGTTCAGACTTGTTATAAGTGTGGGAAGTCTGGTCACACTTTCAGAGATTGCCCGGTCAAAGGACTCGTCTGTTATGAGTGCAAGGCACCGGGGCATGTAAGAAGAGATTGGCCGAAGCTTGTGTCGGGTAGCACGCCAGCAAGGAAGGAGAACCCTCCGAAGGTTCCAGGTCGAGCATTTCAGATGACGGCCGAAGAGGCCAGGGCATCCGCCGACGTAGTATCGGGTACTTTCCTTATAAACACTGTACCTGCTCGTATTTTGTTCGATACGGGTGCTAGTTTCTCTTTCGTATCTGAATTGTTTCGTCATAAAATTTGTATGCCCACTACTAGTCTTGAGGATGCATTAGTGGTAGAAATAGTCGATGGTAGTCAAGTTCTGATCCGCGAGGTTAGAAATAGCAGTGTACTCTTAGTATCGAGGGGAGAGAATTCTCAATCGATCTATTGTCGATGTTAATCGGGGGTTTCGATGTTGTGGTCGGCATGGATTGGTTGTCAAACAATCATGCCGAGATCGTATGTTCCAAGAAGTTGATTCGACTTCCCAACCACTCTGGCGAAGTCGTTGTCATCTATGGTGAAAAGAGAAAGGGTGAAGTGGCAATAATCACAATGGCAAAGGCACGCAAGTGCTTAGTAAAAGGATGTTCGTCTTTCCTAGCCTATGTGATCGATGCCAAGCTGAAGAAATCAAAGTTGGAAGATGTGAAGATCGTGCGTGAGTTTCCAGATGTCTTTCCGGACGACTTTCCCGGGTTACCACCCGATCGGCAAGTAGAGTTTCGGATTGATCTTGTGACTGGAGCAGCACCAATTTCTAAAGCTCCTTAGCGTTTAGCACCGTCGGAGATGCAAGAGATGATGGCACAACTCCAAGAGCTGTTGGAGAAAGGCTTCATAAGACCAAGTTCGTCACCTTGGGGAGCTCCGGTCTTATTCGTCAAGAAGAAAGATGGCACAATGAGAATGTGCATCGACTATCGTGAGTTGAATAAAGCTACAGTAAAGAACAGATATCCGCTTCCGAGAATAGACGACTTGTTTGATCAACTTCAAGGAGCAGGTTGTTTTTCCAAAATCGACTTACGTTCGGGTTATCACCAAGTGAAAGTAAGAGAAGATGATATTCGGAAGACAGCTTTCAGAACGCGTTACGGCCATTACGAATTTCTTGTAATGCCTTTTGGTCTAACGAACGCACCAGCTGTGTTTATGGACTTAATGAATAGAGTGTGCCAACCATTCCTCGACAAGTCGGTCATTGTATTCATTGATGACATACTCGTGTACTCCAAGAGTGAGTCAGAGCATGAGCAACATTTGCGTGAAGTTCTAGAGGTGTTGAGAAAAGAAAGATTGTACGCCAAATTTTCCAAGTGCGAATTTTGGCTTAAAGAAGTACAGTTTCTGGGTCACGTAGTCACTCGGGTCGGAGTGAAAGTAGACCCCTCCAAGATTGAAGCTATGATGAATTGGGAGCCTCCTAAGAATCCGTCTGAGATCCGAAGTTTCTTGGGTCTGGCGGGATACTATAGGATATTTATCCAAGACTTTTCAAAGATCGCTTCTTCCTTGACAGTTCTGACTCGGAAGAATGTGAAGTTTGAATGGACTGAAGTTCAAGAGAAGGCGTTCCGGATCCTTCAAAATAAATTGTGTGAAGCTCCTATCTTGACGTTACCTGAAGGGTCGGAAGATTTCGTGGTATACAACGACGCTTCAAAGATGGGACTGGGATGTGTGCTGATGCAACGAGGCAAGGTGATCGCTTATGCCTCGAGGCAGCTTAAGATACACGAGCAGAATTATCCAACCCATGATCTGGAGTTAGCAGCAGTGGTGTTCGCTTTGAAACTTTGGCGACATTACCTTTACGGCACGAAATGCACTCTATACACGGATCACAAGAGCCTGAAGTATGTCTTTGATCAGAAAGAGTTGAACATGAGGCAAATGCGGTGGCTTGAGTTGCTCAAAGATTACGACTGTGAATTGCTTTACCATCCCGGTAAGGCGAACGTGGTGGCCGATGTGTTAAGTCGGAAGGACTATAGCGGAAGTATTCGAGCTACCCATTCGAGAATCGAGCTAGTGTCTAGTCTTGTTGAGAATATCAAGACATCACAGGTGGAAGCACTGTTAGAAGAGAATCTAAAAGATGAAGTCATGACAAAACAACGTTTACTCTTAACGGAAGATAGCCATGGAGTAAAATTGTTCAGCGGTCGTGTGTGGGTACCCAAGATTGGGGGTAACCGTGATCTGTTGCTAGAGGATGCTCACAAGTCCAAGTATTCCATTCATCCGGGGAGTACAAAGATGTAGAAGGACTTGAAGCTTCACTATTGGTGGCCGGTAATGAAACTTGATGTAGCGCGTTACGTTGAGCGTTGTGTGACGTGTTCGCAAGTTAAGGCCGAACATCAGCGACCATACGGAAGTCTACAGTCTCTAGAGATTCCCGAATGGAAGTGGGAGCATATCACCATGGACTTCGTGACGAAGTTGCCTAGAACTCTTCGAGGTCACGATACCATTTGGGTGATAGTTGACAAATTGACAAAGAGCGCTCACTTCTTGGCCATGCGCGAGACATTACCGATGGACAAGCTAGTGAAACTGTACATTGATGAGGTAGTCTCGAGGCACGACATACCATTGTCGATCGTGTCGGATCGCGACAGTCGTTTCACTTTGAACTTTTGGGATGGGTTTCAGAAAGAGCTTGGTACACGAGTTAAGTTGAGTATGGCTTACCATCCGTAAACCGACGGGCAAAGCGAGAGAACGATCCAGACATTGGAAGACATGTTGAGGTCTTGTGTCATTGATTTCGGGGGTAGCTGGGACTCACATTTACCTTTGGTGGAGTTCGCTTACAACAATAGCTACCACTCGAATATTGGAATGGCACCTTTTGAAGCATTGTACGGACGAAAGTGCCGAACTCCTGTATGTTGGCTTGAAGCGGGAGAAAAGCAGTTCGCCGGACCTGAAATTGTGCAAGAGACTGGCGATAAGGTCAAGTGTATTCGTGAAAGATTGAAAGCGGCTCAGGATCGGCAGAAGTGTTATGCCGATAAGAAGAAAAGGCCGATGGAATTCTAAGTGGGTGATCGTGTGTTGCTTAAGGTATCGTTGTGGAAAGGCATTATACGGTTCGGAAAACGTGGGAAGCTGAGTCCCCGTTTCCTCGGACCTTTCAAAGTGCTCAAACGGGTGGGTTTGCAAGCCTACCAATTGGAACTACCGCCAGAGTTGAACAAAATACACAACACGTTTCATATATGTTATCTTCGGAAGTGTTTAGCGGAAGAAAAAAGCGTCATTCCTCTCTCCGAGTTAACAGTAGACGAGGGTAACCGTTGTGTGGAAGAGCCCGACGCCATTTTAGAGAGAAAGTCTAAAAAGTTGCGTCACAAGGAGGTCGCTATGGTCAAGGTGCAGTGGAAGCATCACCGGGGAGCCAATGTGATGTGGGAAGCCGAGGAGGATATGAAGCGAAGATATCCTCATCTTTTCGAATAGTTAGGATTTCGGGGACGAAATCATTCCCAAGTTGGGGAAGATTGTAACACCCCGGATTTCCGTTGTGTAATCTTGTTATTCTTGTGTTAAGCTTTTGTCGTTAGCTCCGTCTTTGGTTTGAAGTTGTTTTGGATTTTGTGAAGTTTGGGGATCAAACAGTGAACTACGCTTACACCGCGACTAGAGGTCACGACATAACCCGCGTAACCCACTGTTTTGTGTGAGTTTCAGGGAACTACGCGACTTACACTGCGACTAGAGGTCGTGGCATAACCCGCGAAACCCACCGGATTTTTTGGGTTTTGGGACACGGGCGAGTTATGCCGCGAGTTGAAGTCGCGGCATAACCCGCGAAGTTGCCTGGCCGACATATACTGAGTTTTCCCAAAATATCTCATTTGTCTCAAATCTCCTTTCTCTCTAAACTCTCTCTCTCACTAAAAGTCTCTCTCTCTTTCTAGAGTTTGGAAGATTATAGTCGGTGTTCGATCCGAGGTTTCGGTGTTTTAAGCTTCACCTCTACGTTGTGGTCGTTATCTGGTGTTCTGGGTTTTATTCTGAAAAACTACCAGTGAGTTCCTACTACCATTTTACAAACTTTATACATGTCAAAACTCTTATTTGCAAAATCTGAAGTATTTCTACGGTATGATTTTATGTTCTCTACATTTTGATATAAATGAAGTTTTTGGTAATTTTCGGGGTTCCCGATCACTTCTGACCAAAATGAAGGGTTCCGCCTTATTAAAGTAAAATGATGTTTTACTTATACAGTTTGTGATTATGTAAGAAGAATATTTTAGAACTCATTTAATGATTTTCATTCTTACCAGAAGTTGAACTGGGAAATGATATCTTGTTTATGAAATATGTTTATACCATATGTTATTTATGGTTGGTCACGTATGTTGTTGTGATGAGTCCGTACCATTTCTAGTGGATCGCTAGGTTTTGAGTCGACTGTATTATTGGGAGGTTATATTCCCCATTTTGTAACTATGGATGCATATGTTCCTAGAGGGCAACTTGGTACGGTTATGTGAGGCCGGATACTAGCCATGGTTCGTAGTGATCCTAGTGAAGGAGTATACATTGGTTTTGCTTGGGGCTAGGTCTCACACTTTAGCACGGACTTATGTGTTCGTATCCTCGGATTCCAATTGTTTAGCTCATAACTCGGATTTTGGCTTACTTAGTGTTACGCCACCATCCTTGGTAAAATGGTCCTTTTATCACCGTTTAAGAGTTTTGGACCGAAGAGGCCCGGTTGTGGCGAAATGTTATATTTACGAACTAAACCTTTATGAAAAGATTTCTTTGTGACACTGATATTTATATATTTCGAGCTTTATAAACTGTATGTTCTCACCAGGCTTTAAGTCTGACACTTTTTCTCAAATGATGTGTATAACAGGATTCCTTTAGCGGTGGGTTGTCGGGGTTTTGAGAGACGGGTTTGGTCTCGAAGCATTTTGAGATGACTAGTATTGTTTCAGGGCATTTGTTAAGCCCCATTCTTTTGGTACATTATGAATCGTCAATTGATGTAATCTTGATATAGGTGTCTAGATTAGTTTGTTGACGAACTCTATATCGATACAGGTTTTTGTAAAGCCTTAAGGACTGATCCCCTTCTTGGGAGTTTATTATCAATACAAATGTCATGTCGCCAAGTTTTGCAGGTTTTAATTTACTCTGATTTTTAGGGTGTTACAGACATGTATTTCATACTGTGCTTTTAACTGAAAAAGTTAAACCAATTGAGCAACGTTTTGCTTATAGGACAATACTCATGGGAATTGTGTTAGCTTAATTGAACTTCTATTGATTCATGATAACCAGTGCTTCCTATCCAAGATGTTATTCTTGAGTTTTCGAGAGACGAGGAGTTAATATCTTAGTATGCGTGTGTGCTGAGATAAAATGAAAAGAGAGTTTGGTTAGACGTGAGCTCTATATGTTAAAAACAAAGAGGGTGAGACATCAGAGTAAAAGAATATCAAACTCTACACCAACTACTTTCTGAGTCGGGCAACCATATTATTGTTGTTTCACAATTTTTTCGTGAACATCATTGAAACAGGCAACTAGCCCATGCCAACTCTTGCTTTAAACCCTACCAGCTACTCATTTCTTTCTTAACAAAGAGATGTTTCAATTTTTCTTGGGGACGCAACACATAATCTATCTCGTCTTCGTTCAAAAGATGTGGATATTGAAAAATAAGGAAGTCTGCCCCACCTTCGCACTTCGATCATGCATAATTGAGTCTGTGTAATAATGTTATTGTCTCAATGGTTTACACATGTTGAGCCTTATAAACTTTCATGTTTTAATTATTTCATACACAAGCACATTCACACATATTTTTTTTTTGTCGGAACGTTCATAGTTTAACCTTGTGTTATTCGATGATTGAATGGAAGACCTGGGGAGTGAACATCAATAAAACTCCTTGTACCATACATTCGTTGTACTAAGTGACTTTGTGTTACTTACAGGCATCTTAACTGATTCATTTGTTGATTCAGGATTACATTCATTTGTTGATTCAAGATCTGAAAGTCTCTAGCTCAAGCTGGTCCAAGAAGGAATCAATGCAAAGAGAGATCTAGATGACCTGAGAAAAAGAGCAAACATCTCAAGTAAAACTTGTGAAGGGCTGAGAAAAATGAATTCACAAATTTTTGCTGAAAGAGATTCTTTGAAAGATAAAGTTTTCAGTCTTGAGGTTGAAATCAACACGATGAAAGAAAAAGCAACCCAAGAAAAAGACAACACAAAAGCCCAAGATGAGATGAAGAAGATTGAGAAGAAGAGAAAGGAAATTGAAGGAGATAACGTTGAGCTTCAGAAGAAGATTAATGAACTGAAAGAAAAGATCTCTCAAGATGAAAAAAAGATTGAAAAAGAAAGAAAATAATTTGCTAAGACGTTTTCTGAATTTTCCAGAAAAGCTTTTGAAGAGAAGAAATCATTGGAGCTCAAATGCATAAAGTTTTCTCAACAAGTTTTAGACTTCGAGAAAGTAATCATAATGGAGAGAGACAAGTTTGAGAAAGAAAAGAAGAAGATTGAACAAACAAAGAATGTAAACAAAGAATTTGAAAAGGAAAAGAGAGTGTTTGAAACTGAGATAGAGGAGCTTACAAAGAAATTATCTGAGTTGTCATCAACTATTCTGAAGGAAAAGAAGACGAAGACTGAACTGCAAAAGAAGTTTGATCTGATTTCAAAAGAAAGAAACATTTTGTCTTCAAAGATAAAGGAACTTGAAGAGATCATGTTCAAGGTGAAGCTGACAGAGTCAAAGACTCCAGAATTAATCGTTCAATCACTAAGAGATGATCAAGCTGATTCAGAATGCTCATTTAAAACAGCTTCAAGTTCACGTTTTATAAATGTTTCGAATAATACTTTATTTGATTTAGAGGATAATCATACTTCTGAACATAAAGATCAAATTCCTCCTTCTAATCTTTTCTATGATCGAAATATTGATGGTTCATGTAAATCTAAAAAGACAAATAGCAAAGAAAAGTGGATTTGGAAAAGAAAAAGGATCTTCTGATGAGGAGAAAGATCATAAACCATTTGTGCATACACCTATTGCAAAGAAGAACAATGCTCCTAAAGGTAAAACTTTTGGCAAACCTGATCTTGTTTACACTGTCAATCAACTGATCAGGTTAGCACAAAAGAAAATTAATTGTTCTTATTGTGGCTCAAATGATTTTGTAAGTAAAACTGATGTGAATTACTGGTATGGTTCTTACTACATCTCTCCTAATATAACTGCAACTAACAAATCAGGACCCACATACCAGTGGGTACCAAAAGTTAAATCTATGTTGCAGGCACCCAAAGAGTAAGGGGAGAAAGAACAATGACTTCTGATCATGTACAGATCAGAACTCGATCTTCAAAGATCAAGTGGCTATCGTTTCTGATTACATCATATCAGGACCCGTTCTTCATTGGTAAAGTTGAAAATTACTATTCTCACCGGAGAATATGTAATAATGGTTTCTGAATACTTTAGTTCAGAACCTGTACTCAAATGCTTTTTCTTCTGAAGGATGCTTATCAGATTACATCTTTTCAAGAAGTTTTTCTTTTAAGGGGGAGTTACTGAGATTTACACTGTTATATCTTTTAGGGGGAGTACATAAAAGTTGGTTATACTTTAACTGTCATATTTTTCTGTTGACTTAAATTTTTACCGATATTGAGGGGGAGAATATCTGAAGTTTTGTCAAGGGTGCTAAAACGATAATATTCGTTTTAGGGGGAGACTACAGGTATATTTTTATATATCTTAATCTTTAGCACTTGCTGAAAGATGAACAACTTTCGCTTTTGTAAATCATTTTTGGATTAAATTGTTCAAACCACTTCGTGTTCTGTAAACGTTTTTATGAATTTCGAAGTGTGATTTTAAATGATTTTCTTTGGATACTTTCATGATTAACTGACCGTGTGTTTCCAACAGATTAATACTTATGTATTATCTTGTCTATATACTGTCAAGTATTCCTACACACAACGGTTCAGTACATTTATTGACTTTGTTATTACCATGTATCAAATGATAAATCTTTCTATGGTAATACTCCCATTTGTTATTTGTTTGAGATCAGACGTCATTTCTCATTACATGTGCTTTCATTGATAATATGTTTATATTTCGTTCATATAAACATCTTACATCTTTGATATTCCTTATTATTTTTCTTCATGATAATTTGATCTGATTTAAATCATTGTCAGATTCTCAAAACATTTCTATTCGTTTCATGATATTCATTCGTTCAAATTGTTTTGTGAAATCTTAAATGTTTAAAATGCTCAAATTTCATTCTTATCTTAAATGAGCATACATACACTGACTATGATTTCTTGTGCTTAAATGTCAAGAAAATCATTGTGCAACACATTCTTTTAGGATATATACATGGAATTCGATGTGTGACCTTAAAAGAACTTCCATGGATTCACGTCAACCAGTGTTTCCTACCCCAGAAGTAATCCTTGAGTGATTGAGGGGAGAGGGGTCAAAAGAGTTGAGTGTTGGTGTGTGATGAGGTAAAATGGAAATGAGAGATTGGTTAGAAGTAAGATTAAATGTTTAAAAGAAAGAGGGTGTGAGAATAGAGTAAAAGAATATTAAACTCTATACCAAATATTTCTGAGTCGAGCAGCCACATAATCAGATTGGTTCACATTATTTGGTGACCATCATTGAAAAAGGCAGTGAGCCCATGCCAACTCTTGCATAAAACCCCACCAGCTACTCATTCTTTTCTTAAAAAGAAAATGTTTCACATTTTCTGGGGATGCAACACATACTCTATTGGTTCTTCACTCGGAAGATACTGATATTGAAAAAGAAGGAAAGTTGCCCCACCTTCGACCCTTTCTCATGTACAATGAGTCTATGTATAACTGTTGTTGTCTCAATGGTTTACATATTTGAGCCTTATAAAAAGCAATCATTGTGCTAATTCTTTCATAACACAAGCACGAGCACACAGAAAATTCATTTTTCTGTCAGAACATTCATAGATTAACATTGTGTTTTTCAATGATTGAATGGAAGTCCTGGGGAGTGAACATCACCCAAGCTCCTTATATAGTACATTCGTTGTACTAAGTAACTTCGTGTTACTTACAGGCACTTTAACTTTTTCATTCGTTGATTCAGGGTTACCATTCCTAATTTGTCTGAATTTGAAAAGATTCAGATGAATACATTCATGAATTGATGCAAAAGTATCAGATCAGTTGGAGGAGAATACTCATATCCTACCAAAGGCGAAGATTGTTATTCATGATGACCGTGTTTATCTAATGATTTGGGGGAGATCATTCAAAGACTGTGCTGACATTGAAAAAGTTTTGATGATTTTGATTCTCACAATTCATCAAAAAGGGGGAGAAATGTCAAAGTTCAAGTCAGACCAAAGTTGATATTATCATAAAAAAAGGAAAAGCAGATCAATTTAAAGTCAAGAGAGTTGAATTGAAAAGGGGAGAAGTTAAAGTCAGATAATTGATTGAGAAAGTGAAAGATAATTCAAGATTTGAAAGTAAAAGTGAAAGCCAAAGCAAGAAACGTCAAAAGAAAAAGAAGTTTGAAGTTTTTCAAAATAGAGATTTATTTGAAGAATGACAAAGTTTCAAAGTTTTGAAGTTGTCAAAGCTGAAAAAGATCATATACTGAAGATTATTCTAAAGAAACGAAGACCTGAAGATTATTGCAAAAAAAAATTAATCATGAATCCAAAGGGGGAGATTGTTGGATGCATATTGTATTCAAGTTAAAATAGTGGGTCTAAGTTGTAATAGTTAGAAAGTGTATGGGTGTCTTTGTAATTGTTAGATGGTTGACTTGCTATAGGTCATGTTGACCAAGTATAAATAGCAAAGTCTTTGTGTTTTAGACATAGACGAACATGCGCAGATTGGTGAGAGATTTACACGTTGGAAAACACACACATACAATGTGAGATCTGTGGCACCTTGTTAGATCTATGACTTCGTTGTAATTCTGTGATTAGATCAATAAAAGATTGTTTGTTAATATGTATATTGATTGTATGCTAGTAATTTTGGGATCACATGTCTGGTTGAGCATTTGGCTACCGATGAGAGGTCGAAGATAAAAGCTTATTTGAGGGGTTTGCTAGTGGAGATGAAGACGGGCGTGAGGAATGCTCGGGTGACTACATTGCAGGAGGTCATTGAAGAGTCCCAACTAGTAGAGGACGACATCATTTAAGGAAGAGAGGAGAGGAGCTAACAAGGTGAGAAGCGAAAGTGGGAAGGGCCAACCGGGCCCGCATGACCATCCAAACCCTTTAACGGGGGGAGGAACATAGATCCACGAAGTGAAGCGAGGTGGTGCCTCAAGTGCAAGAGTAAGCATTTCAGGCCTTGTAATCCGAAACCTTTCTCTATCTCTACCGAGTGCTTCAAATGTGGACGGAAGGACCACATGAGTAGAGATTGCCCCTCTCGGGGGGTTTGTTATGAATGCCGGGAGCCGGAGCTCATCAAGAGGGATTGTCCTAAGCTAGCAAGATAGTCATGATCTCAAGTTATTTCAAGGAAGAATTTGGGTACCGATGATTGGAGGGATCCATGAGATGCTCTTGGCGAAAGCTCACAAGACCAAGTACTCTATACATCCCGGTAGCACTAAGATGTATAGAGATTTAAAGTTTCATTATTGGTGGTCGGTGATGAAGCTCGATGTGGCCAACTACATTGAGAGAAGCGTCAGTTGCCTTCAAGTCAAAGCGGAACATCAAAGACCTTATGGGAGCATGCAACCATTGGCCATTCCGGAATGGAACTGGGAGCATATCACGATGGACTTTGTCACCAAACTACCAAAGACCTTGAGGAGTCACGATACTATTTAGGTGGTGGTGGATCGACTTACGAAGAGTGCTCACTTTTTGGTGATGTGAGAGACGTTACCGATGGACAAATTAGCTAAGCTCTACATTGATGAGGTGGTATCGAGTCATGGTGTCCCACTATCCATAGTTTCAAATCGGGATAGTCGGTTCACTTCCAAATTTTGGGATGGTCGATAAAAGGAGTTGGGCACGATAGTCAAATTGAGTACGACCTATCATCCTCAAATAGATGGTCAAAGTGAAAGGACGATCCAAACTCTTGAGGACATGCTTCATTCTTGTGTCATAGACTTTTGGGGAAATTGGGATTCGCATCTACCGTTGGTAGAATTCGCTTACAATAATAGTTACCATTCAAGTATCAGGATGGCACCGTTTGAAGCGCTATACGGACGAAAGTGTAGAACACCAGTGTGTTGGCTCGAGGCGGGAGAGAAACAATTTCCGGGGCTAGAGATCTTGCAAGAAATGACGAACAAGGTGAAAGGTATTTGGGAGCATTTGTAGGCAGCTCAAAATCGACAAAAGAGTTATGCGGACAAAAAGTGAAGGTATCGCCGTGGAAGGGGATCATCCGTTTCGGGAAGCGCAGGAAGCTTAGTCCCCGTTTCCTTGGACCCCTTACTATATTGGAGAAGATTGGACTTTAAGCCTATAGGTTGGACTTACCACCGGAAATGGACAGGATTCAACCTACATTTCATGTATGCTACCTTCGCAAGTGCTTAGCCGAAGAAGAGAGCGTTATTCCTTTGACGGAGATTCGGGTGGACAATGGAAACCGATGCCTAGAGGAGTCGGAAGCCATCTTGGAATCGAAGACGAAACAATTGCGACATAAGGAAGTAACAATGGTGAAAGTTCAATGGAAACACCAACGGGGTGCAAATGTGACATGGGAATGGGAAGAAGACATGAAGAAAAGATACCCTCATTTGTTTGATTCGTCGTGATTTCGGGGACAAAATCCTCTTTTAGGGGAGGGGGAGGATTGTAACACCCGGAAAATCAAGGTAAGTGTTTGATGTTCATAATTTAAGTATTGTATTAAATTGGTAGAGATGGAACCCATAGGCGTATAGTATTCGTATTTTTACTCAGCTTATATTAAAATAAATTGGGATGCCTAGCCATGCGATCAGTTACAAAGCCAATACGGGGTCCCGGGCAGTGGGCGATAGTGTTGGCGACTATGACAGAAGTCATAGTCACGTGTCATTTTAGCGGGCCATGGGATGGTCTCAGTACATCCCCAACGATAGTGACTAGCGAGAGTGACAAGGGCATTGTCGCCCTGTCACAATCGCCAATAATGTACCGAGAGGTGGGGTTCGGTGGCGATTATGACCACGAGAATGCCACAGGGCATTATCTCCTGGCATTCTCGCCGAGCGGGGCTGAGGATATAAAACTCGACTTTTGACCTTTTGACCTCACTTTTTCTCACGCATTCGTTTTAGAGTCGGCTAGAGAGAGCTTTTGGACGTTTTTCGTCATCTCAAACCCTCTCCTCATTGATTGAAACCCTAGTGGTAGTTGGGAACATTTTATTCTCATTAAGGGTAGTGGAGGAGCATTAAGTGGAGTGTTCTAAGCATTGATCAAGCCTTCATCTTCTCACCATCCTTCCCCAAGTTTTATAGGGTTTTGTATAAAACCTAGATTGTGAGTTCTCCTAACCATTTTAAATGAGATACACCTCGTAATATGTTCTTATTATTATTTCACAACTCTTTTTCCATGATTAATCACCTGATAAGTTTGGGTCATATTGTTATATTTGGTATGTATTGGGGTCTTTGGTCAATAATCATTATGTGAGATTTGATGAGTTTACTTTGTTGGTAATAGTCAACATATGCACATATGTTGATATATGATTGATGAATATTGCTTGTAAATATACATGATTTAGGGTTTTGACCTAAATTGGGAGTTGAACTATTTGGGGGTCTTATACATGTATTTTACTTAATGTAGAATATGTATAATGACGAATGTTGTATGTATTGGATGAACCATGAATAAGCACTAGGAGGATGTAGTCTTAGGTTGCCACCTCGATGGTATGCACCTAGATCTCCACCATTTTGAGTAATGCCTGGGAGGTAGTCTTGAAATGTGTCGGGCCTTCGGGATGTTGCTCATGCGAGTGAACATCAAGGTACATTGACTTGAGGTGAAACTCTTTGGTGTGATGGGTCTCCCCCATTGATTCCTTTATGGCTCTTGTTGTCTATAATTGTTCAAATGATTATGTCATGTTATTGTTCAACTCACTAGGTTCGTTTGGCCTAACACTTGATTGGTTTGATGTGTATCTCAGGTTCTAGCGGCGCAACCACCAAGAAGGTTTAGTAGACCTTAGATGTGAGCTTGGGAGCATTTTGGGATGCCAAGTATAGAAGTTACATTTTGGAGATTTGGACGACACCTTGATATAATCTCTTTCCTAGATAGGATTTAGATTATAGGTTTGTTATCCCTCAATGTATATTTATTACAAACTTATAATTATAACAAGCGTATATTGTTCCCTTTTGGGAAAAGCTCGTGTTATGGCATGATTTTTATATATCATATTTCCAATTCCATAAATTTTTGTTTGTCACAATTTTTGGGGTGTTACATTACTATTATTATTTTTTGTTTGTTTGTTTAAATCATTATAGACAAGAATCTGGGATCCAACACACCCAACCAGGATCACATGTGAGTCTCATAACCGGGATCACCCGGGAGTGGTCCAAATCGGGATCACATAACTAGGATCACCCGGGAGCAGGCAAGTCGGGTTCACCCGAAAGGGCCAAGCCGGGGACACCTGGGAATCAGTCAACGGGGCAACCACCGAGCATTAGCTGCATTCCAGCCTCGGGCTGACCTGGGAGGCGTGTGGGTGCAGTGAAGGCACGGGCGTCAAGCCCATTTCGGGTGGCCTATGGCCCAGCATTAGTTGGGCTCTTGTTGCAGGTCTATATTTTGGACCTTTGCATTTTAGAAGGATCGGGGTTTTTGCGTAACCCCGTGATTTATCATGTTGGAAACGATTCTCTAGGGGTATGATTGGGAACTATTAGTAAGGTTAACCGTGAGTAGTTTTATAGGATGTAGGAGCTCGATCTTTCTGATTTTAGCTTCTGTGTGCCAAGGTTCAGCTTACCGGGTGAGTTCCCTTGTTCAAAAGCCTTTAAACTAAAAATGGTGTTTTTTTGGGAAAGGAGACGACACTCCTGGCAATAAAATGAAAAAGAGGAAACAACAAACAGATAAATGGCGAGGGACTCCCTCCCAAAGAGACCCAACTTCCTATTCGAAAGACAGGCCCAACGAATAGGTGAGGTCAACAACCAGAAACAAATACCACAAGTAAATCTAACGTACCATAAAACCAAAAGCCAAAAGCAACAAAGACTAATAGAGACTACATACATCGAAAACAAAATGAGAAAGCCTCTAAACGCAACCAAATGAACTCTATGATGTCGAAGCTTCACACAAATCCAGTTAGACTCCATGAATCAATCAATCAGCAGCAGGTACACAACTTCCACTTTCCATTCCATCATCACTATGCTTCCCCACGAGCTTCATGTAGACAAATCTTCTAATATCGATCACAATCTGCTCCGAGTCCCTTCTTTGTTCCGAAAACAGACGCCAATTACGCTCTTGCCATATGAAATAAACAGTAACCGCAAAGATAAGACGTGAACGCGTGTTTCTCGGACGTCATCTTCCAATCTCGATGTCACGTAGGATGTCCTCCCATCGATATATTATGAGTAAACTCCTGCTTCATTGCCAACCAAATCTGCGAAGAGAAATTACATTGAAAAAAAAGATGGTCGTGACTATCCATGCACACCTTGCAAAGAGGACACATCAAACAATCTTCCTCACTCCTCCATCGAACCATACGGTCTTGTGTTTGTAGCCTTCTCCGAAACGCCAACCATACACAAAAAGAATGTTTCGGTATATGTTTTGAGAACCAACAGAATTTATACAAAGGATCCTTCTGCAAAGGGTCGAACAAAGTCCGCCACACCTTCGAAACTGTAAAACTAGTTGCATGATGGTGAACATTTATCCACATTAGTTTATCACTAAAATCTTCAACTATCAACGGAATAGGTATATTACTCAGTTCCTGACACCTCTTGATCCAAACATTAGGCCAACCGCTAGTAAGAATTGTAAGCACATCCACCACCATAGACTTCCGATTGAACCCAGTGGCATGAATTAGACGATAAGAGAGAAATTGGGATAAGTGACCAACATGAATCCTCTTATCCTCCCAAGCATTAATCGAGTCACCCCTCCCCACCAAGTATATAAATAATGGCCAGACTTGCTCTCTCAAAGCCAGAAGGCGTCTCCAAATCCAAGGCGATTTAGGTACAACCGGAACTGACCAAAAATACTAAAAATGGTGTCCGGGCATAAATTTATTTTGTCTTTCATATATGTGCGCTATGTTGAAACCATGGATTGGTAAATTGTTATCGATCACATGCTTATGCTTTTATGTATGGTAATGGTGGTGAAATTGCATTATAACAATTTGGGTCGCTTGTCATGGCTTATTTGAAACCATCGGGGATGGTTGAACCGTATTCTTGGAATTTGTTTCCTATGCATACGAGAGACGACATCTACTAAGTGGTCGGATAGGGATCTACTAGGGCCCCGAGTGTGTTACGATGAATTCTCAGATATTAATTCCGAATGCGGAATTATTTGAGTTAATGTTACAACTGGTATTTATTCCGATATTTTTAGTACTTGATCTTTATAATATTTAATCGAGCCGAGGTTGGGAATTCACTAGACCTTCTGGTCTAACTCTCACTTCCCTTTTTCTTAAAAACCCATTTTCAGGTAAGGAAATTGTTGGCGGTTCGTCTAAAGGAAAAGATAAATGTTGAGAGCTAGTGAGGCGGAGGGTGTTACCTTTGTGCGGTGTTAGTTGCAAAGTTATAGTTTCTCGGTTGTCATAGAACTAAATCTTCCTTTGGAACCATGTTAATTTCCTTTTTCTTATATTTGTATTGGGACCCGTTTTGGGAGTTAAATTTATATTATGTCATGCTTATTTTTGGGTTGTTACAATAACAAAAGAAAGAAAGATAACAAATGTTCTTCACATATTACAACTGAGAAACAGAAAACAACACCATAATATATACACTTATTGTCGATGATTCTGAGCAATTTCATTTGGTAAGGTGCATGGATAGAAATTCCATTAAGAAATCTTTAAGAGAAGTGTGAAGAAAAATTTCCATCCCCTCAACAAAAGTAGGATTGAAGGAGACCAGTAAGAGGCAGCTAGTCTGAATGGGAGCTCAATGACAAACATATTAAATTAAGAGGATCTAACCAAATAAGATCTTATGTTATCAATAGCTCAACTAATTAAAAAAACAAAGCCTAAACTTAACTAACAAATATTGAAACTAGAGATTTTTTGTTGTTAAAAATGGGCCAAGACATCTTTAATGAATGGTGTTTGAAAATAATTTGAGATAATCATACAGGAATGTAAAAAGAACAATGCAAAGTGGTTTAGCATTTGGTACCAAAATTTGTCCGAAACTAGTTTGGATTCGTATAGCTGCCCACTCTTCTCTAGGACGCAGTTTCGTTTGAGATGAATCTTGCATTTGAAGTGAAATGGAAGAGGAGTCTATAACATCTGTGTAAGTTATTTATGCCCACAACACGTATCACACAGAGATACTGCTGAGAAGTATGTAAACCTATAGGGTCGCACACAAAGAATACGTTTGTTTCCACCTTTAGAAACTCGAATTAAATCAAGTTGATTATGAAAATAATTATTCTAAAAGGATAATTATGAAAACATTTGTTAAATTGTAATTATGATAATTACAAGGTGAAAACGTAATTATGTTAATTACGTGGTGTTATCTGTAATTATATATATAATTATATTTAAAGTTTAAAAGATAATTATATATATATATATATATATATATATATATAGGGGTTAAATCAAGTGAGAACCACAAAAAGGTTGAAAACTATAAGAACTAATCTCAACCACAATCAAGATTAATCAATGATGAGAATTCGGAGGTAACATTTTGGATATATGATGTCATTTACATACAAACATAACTCTCAAAAGGGCATAAAAGTAAATCTCTTCATTTTCTATCTCTTATTGAAATTATATAATTTTAAATTAAACATCGCCTCCTTTTTAAATCAAAATTATTTTAATTACAATAAAATTATAAATCAAAAATTGTATATAAAATGCGAATATTTTATTTCTTTAATTTGACATGAGTATCATTATATATATATATATATATATATATATATATATATATATATATTTCTACATTTTCTTTAATAATTGCAAATTTTACATGAAACTATAAAAGTGATTTAACTCGTATGTTGTTTTACCATGTGAAACAAAATTTTAGTGTTCCACATCACATTTCATGTCATTTTGTTTTTTTTTCACATTGTATAATAGCATTACATTGTTTCACATTAACACCATTGTGTTGTTTATAATATGAAACAACATTTTAGTGTTTCACATTACATTTCACGTCAAATTTTCTTTTGTTTTGTTTCAAATTATGAAATAACACTACATTGTTTCACCTTGTGAAACAAAAATTTATTTTTTCACTTTAGTGACAATATATTATTTCACAATATGAATGAACACTACATTGTTTCACCATATAAAACAGCAATACATTGTTTCACCATGTGAAACTGCACTACATTGTTTCGCATTAGCAACATTGTGTTGTTTCATAATATGAAACAACACTTTAAGTGTTTCACATCACATTTCATGCCAACTTTTGTTTTAAAAATTGTGAATTAACATTACATTGTTTCACCTTGTGAAACAACATTTTATCGTTTTGCAATATGAAAGAACACTTTAGTGTTCCACTTTACATCACATTTTACATCAACTATGTTTTGTTTTCACAATCTCAAACTGTGTAACACCCTAGAAACGGGCTAACAAAAATTTCCGAAAATAGGAAATGTGGTATATAAAATGCCAAAGCATGAGCCTCCCAAAAATGGGGAAATAAGAATACATGTTTAATTACAGTTTGTAATTATAAGGGAAAATAAAACAACAACCGCCTAATCTAATTTCTCAATAGAAACAAGATTACAAAAGGTTGTCGTCAATAGTCCAATGACGGTCCTCACCAAAAACGGGTGTCCCCTTGATCTCCCCAAACTCACACGAACGAGCCTAAACCTTCTTAGATACGGCGACACTAGAACTTGAGATACACACAAACACCAAGCAAGTGTTAGGCCAAAAAGCCGAGTGAGGTTGTATGACAAGTAATATATGCATGAGAACTATTCCAGTAGTTATTTACCAAAGATGGGTTCCACAAATGGAGTCAATGGGGGAGACCCATAACACCAATCAAATTTCACCCAAGAGACGAGATACCTTAGTGTCAAGCTCCATGAGTGACACCCCAAGGTCCGGCACATTCAAGGGTACAACGAAGGCATTGCCCCAAACGGTGGGGGTGTAGGCACATACCAACACGGTGGCACCCAATACTTGACTTGGTTCATTCATACCTCTCAGGTATGTCAACGTAGCATATTAGCTCATATCATGTGAAATCAATGTCAAGGCAAATCATTTATGCCAAAAGTCTTACCCAACAACAATTTATGTGCAAGGAAGCATAATCTCACCTCTAACATGCTCAATGTGTATTTAATTCATAAAGATAATGCACACATAGTGAGAATATTTCCCCAACACATAAATAGCCATATCATAGATTTGTGTCAATAAAGATATCCTTCTTTGATTGTCCCTTTTACCAACATGTGCATATTTCTACCATTCAACTTTTTCTTTTCATGCTCCAAACATCATTAGGTCAAATGAACAAAGTATGAGAAACCCTAGCTTTCATTGATGAAGATATTAATACATGTTAACAAATATGCAAGTAATACATGTATCTCATTTAAAAGGTTTAGAATACTCAGAATCTAGGTTTTTGTTAAAAACCTAGAAAATAGAAAACCCTAGATTTGAAGAGGTTGAAACTTGAAGATGAAGGTTGTTGACTTGGGAATCCTTAATAAATGCTTCCTTGATGAGTATTGAATGCAAATCCCAAAACCCCAACAACAACTAGGTTGATATTAATGAGGGTTAGGGTTTTGAGAAGAAGAAATCAGTCTTGAGGTCTTAGAAATCGCCAAAGAAAACGAGTGGAGTGGAAAAATGAAGTTAAAATCGGTCAAGGACTCTATTTAAACAATCAGACCCCGACGACGATAGTGCCCGACGACATGGCACTATCGCGAGTCACAATCGCGCTAGCCCCCACACCCGCGGTACATCTCCCGCGATAGTGACTGGCGATAGTGCCCATGTCACTATCGTGCGGTCACAATCGCGCCATACACCGAACTCTCTGTACAAACGCGGCGATAGTGACATGAAATTGTGCCTTTGGAACTGTCGCGTGGCACTATAGCACCACACTCCCAAAACCCCGAAAACTTGATCCAAAACGATAACGAGCGCAAGGTCAGACATTTCGACTATGGTGCATCTTACTAGAATTGAGAAAATAAACTTATATGCAATTAGGGTTTCTGATTCACAAGTTTTCCACAAATGAGGAAAGTGCGAGGAGTAAATACTTACCTTAATTTTCCGAATGTTACAAACTGTTTGGGTAAAATTTCACTAAATTTGTTAAGTTTTAGTTTCATTGTATTATTTATTATGTGAAATAAAACTTTGGTATTTCAAGAATTCCAGGTGACGTTTTCATTACAATATCTTTATATTAACTATATAATCTTTTCTCATGTGATGTTTTTATTATTTAAAATAGTCAAATATATTTTATAAAGATGTATGTTTTTCTATATATTACCATTAAATAATGTACATGTGAGAAAATAAGCGAGTAAAAATTAAACTAATTATACAATCAACTAATGAAATATAAAAGATTATTATTAATTAATGAAAATTAAATATAAATTACAACGCATAAGATTGAATAAAAATAAACTAATAATTGATTTTAATTTTGATATCTATAAAAAAGGGAAGTGGAAAATAATTAAGAAAAGGAAAAATTACCATCACGTCCTTCCTGAATTATAAATGGAACATTAATTAAGGTTGTTAGATTGTAGTAATTAGATGGTTTAGATTGGTTCTTAAGGTTTTCAACAATTTTGTGGTTCTCATTTGATTAACGTCCTATATATATATATATATATATATATATATATATATATATATATATATATATATATATATATATATATATATATATATATTTGAATTACAATTTGAATTTGAATTTGAATATTATTGATAACTACTAAACCTTATTTGAATTATAGTTTATCTATAATTCTTCTAGTATAAATAAGGCGTTAGGCTAAACCATTTTTCACATGATTGAAAATAGAATTAGCCTTTCAGATAAATATAGAAAACAAACCTTTTCGTTTCTGTAAAGCACATATAGATCTAGGTTCTTGGGCTAGCACCCGGTGGAGACGGGAAACCTGTTCGTGTGTGGACTACCGATAGAGAAAATATGCCTTGGTTTCTTGGTGCTCCATTCCAATCCCGGCTAATCTCAAAAAGGTATATATTCTAAACACACTATGGTGTGGTTTTATTTTGATTAATGCAACATTGGATACCATTGGGTTTTAAGTTTTTAGAAAAAAATTCTATATAATATTTTGTAACCAAAATTATTATTAATTTCCGTTGTGTTTATTGGTTACAAATTGTTTTAAAACCCAACAGTGGTATCAGAGCCACTTGGTTTAAAGATCTATCGTGACAGATCAAAGTGCTTAATTAGATTAAGCAAAAGTACATACATTGACAAGATCTTGAAACACTTCAAGAGGAAGGGTTCCAAGAAAGTAAAGTTGCCAATAGTACATAGTGTACATCTGAGCAAAACCCAAAGTCCCAGCACTAAAAGAGGACATGAATCGTATGAAGGGTGTTCCCTGTGCTTTGGCCAATTGTTCAATTATGTACGCCATGTTAATGTACTAAGATTGGACGTCTCGTATGCTTTGAGAATGACGAGCATATATTAGTCAGACCCAAGTGATGCTTACTGTATAACAGTGAAGAACATTCTAGAGTATCTAAGAAGAACTAAAGATATGTTCTTACTGTACAACGACTTGGAAAGAGATATGTGTGTTTAAGGATACACAAATGCTAGTTTCCAAACTGATCAATGACTTAAATAGTAGTAGGGATATATGTATTAAACGGAGCCACTATGAGTTATAAGAGCTTACATGCAAATCTACCTGTCAAGCCTATGTCTCAAAACAATCATGATGTTCATGTTATAGACTTGAGGATTTTTCATATTGAAAAATAATTTTAGTAAACTTTAAACTTTCTAGAACATTAAAATAGTTATGTTTTTATCTGATATGGCATATTGGGTATTAGTATATACATTAAACATTTCTTTGTTCTTTATTAGCATGTTTAAGTATCCTTAAATAAATATGATGATCATATTATTAAGAATTGTCCTTGATCGATTATTACTAGGGGACTACTAATAAAACAAGATGATTGTGAAGTCTGGTCCATAGTCCAAGTTGGAAGTGTACTAGGTGCAACCAGAGTCACATGCGCTTGTCGGTGTCATAAGATGAGTCCTGAAATAGTAAACACTCTGTATTCTCATACCTGAGATGTGCATTGAGATCTAATGCCCAAGGAGTGTTATGCTTTGATATAGTCTAACATTACCCTTAACCACGTAATCATAAGGGCTATGTTGGGTATAACATGAATTGTATAGTTAGTCGAGTACATGCAATATGGGATTTGCTCCTCTCAAAAAGAGAGAGATATTTTTGGGCCCCTCGATGACATAGTTTGATTTACATGCATGAACAAGTGGATTAGTTGGACTAATGGAACTTGTATAATCAAATATGTTAGGATCGAAAAACACATTATTTGAATATAAAGATGGGATAGATCTATGCCTTAACTTCAAAACAAAATATCGTGAAGTGAAACGATAATGAATGATTCTACTATATGATTGATTGGATCAATCAAATTTCTCTAAGGTAAAAGCACATTTACATAGCCATGGGGGCGGTGATGAGTTACTAGACGTTTACCATCGTCTGTGTTACTGTGTATCATGCGCAAGTGGGAGAATGTAAGTTATTTATGCCCACAACACGTGTAACACAGAGATACTTCTGAGTAGTATGTAAACCTATAGGGTCGCACATAAAGAATATGTTTGTTTCCATCTTTAGAAACTCAGATTAAATCAAGTTTTTTTAGAGGAAAGGCTCCTGGCAATATAAAAGAACAGAAAAAGAGAGGCAAAAGCCTAATACAGATACAAGTCCAAACTTATCCAGGTCACATTACCAAGATAAGCAACAAAAAGGCAAAACAATGACAAGGGCATGGAAACAAAACACATACAAAAGAAAATAAGAACACCATCCCATCCAAACTCCACCCAACCAAAGACACCAAAACAATCCTCAACCATTACGAGAAGACGTAATCGAAGAGCAACTGCCAAACTTCCACGCCATCCTCATGAGAATCACCTACTTGATCTCTTTTAACAACTCGGCAACTGATCTTCTTTGATTCGTAAAAAGTCTTCTATTCCTTTCTTGCTAAATATAATACACGGTAGCTGCGAGAGCAATCTTTTGGACCAATTGCCTAGGAGCCGCACCACCATTTGAAAGGGATAGCACTACATCTAACCACATATCCGGAAAGCCATTCAACTTGACTTCATGCTTTACACCATGCCACACCTCAACCGAATAATTACCTAAGAAGAATAAATGGTCATGAGAGTCTATTCCACTGCTACAAAGAGGGCAGACCATATCCGGGGGGTCATGCTTCAAAATGATCATCCTATCTTGAGTAGGAAGATGCCGATGACATGCAAGCCAAAGAAAGAAATAATGCTTCGGAATATTGCCTTTGAACCACACTTTCTTGCACCAAGTAACCTGTTGATAAGTACCCTCCAAAAACATAAACGCTTCCTTAATTGAAAAAGGGATCCCCACACTATTTTGTCCTTTCCATAAAATTTTGTTATGCACACCAAGATTGGCGTACAGACAAGGTATGGTAGAAAGAGCCGAAATACTTGCAATCCATGAAGCTAGCCACGAACCTTGAAACGCCTCGAGCACTTCCCTGACAGACGTGTTTGACTCGAATCCCTGCTCATGAATGAAACGGTAAGACAAAAAATTATATGAGAGGCCAACCAGAAGCCACTCATCCTCCCATGCTTCCGATTGAGTACCATCGCCAATCTGAACCGTAATGAACTGCCTGGCATGTTTTCGAAGATCCAACAACTTACAAAGAAGCCAAGACGAAGACTGCCATTTCCTCACAATCCAGAACAGGGTATTTCGAAATCTATGAGCATCGATCCATCAAACCCATAACGAATTACGCTTATTCACGATATCCCATATATGGGACGTTAGTAGAGATCGATTCCACACAGCAAGTCTTTTAATTCCCAATCCACCTCCTGAAAGGGGTTTGCACACATCCTCCCAAGATAATCTGCAACGGCCTTTTGAATAATCAGCATGAGCCCATAGAAAGTCACGAATGAGTGATTCTAAGGAAACCCCGAAAGAAATCACAAAGACTGACATCCAATAGAGTAGAAGAGATTGTAATACCGATCTAATAAGCTGCAAGCGGCCACCAAATGAGAGGAATTTAGCCTTCCAATTTTGGATGCGAGTACATACCTTAGCCACAAGCCCCCCAAAATTAGCATCCCTCAACGAAATATGAGAGGGGAACTCCCAAATACCGAATTGGGAACATTCCCGGATGAAAAGTGTTAATCATAAATCCCAATCTATCAAGCTAATTACTCAAGATTTATCTAATAAAGTTCAAGAACTAGAGAGAGAATCTAGAGAGAGAAAGTAGATCTTGAATATCACAACTCTAGAATATTACAATGAATGCATAAGCTCTAGTTCGTTACTACATTATTACAAACACAAACCTATATATATACTCACTACTGATACAAGACTTAATGACAAAGTAAACTAAACTAGCTTTGACTTTAACAACACAAAGACTATGTTGACTTTTACAACTTTGACTTTCTATATTAAATCTTGGATACAATATTTAGACTTAACAATCTCCCCCTTTGTATTCAAGATTTAATAAAAATTTGATACTGAACTTCAGCTCTTGATTCTTCAGCTTTTGACTCTTTGAAGCTTTCACAGTCTTTACTCTTTCAGCTCTTGAAGAATCTTGGAAAGTCTTTTTCTATTTATAGCTTTGAAAGTCAATAAGCCTTGAACGCAAAACAAACTTTCTTGAATCGTCTTCGAAATTTGATGCAGATCTTCAGCTCTTGATTTTTCATCTTTTATCTCTTGATGCTTTCACAATCTTTTCTCTTTTGCAGCTTTTAAAGAATCATGAAAAGTCTTTTTCTCTTTGAAGCTTTGAAAGTCAACAGGCCTTGAACATGAAACAGAAATTCTTGAAACTTCTTTGAAACTTGAAACTTCAATTCTGAAAAAATCTTTTGACTTCAAACAAAATTATATCTTCATCACTTTGATCACTGAATCGTCTTTGGAAGAATCAAACTTTCTTAAATCATCAAATTTTCTTTGAACATTCTTCAGAATCTTTTGTCTTTGAGTTTCTTTAACAGACTTGAACTTTAAATCAGCGGAAGCAAATTGAAAGTCTGACTTGAACTTCGAACTTTGAACTTTGAAATTGATCTTTGTATAATTCTCCCCCTTTTTGATGATGTGAGCACCATAATCATCAAAATATCATCAATTTCAGCACAAGCTTTGATTTCCCCCTTTGTTAACAACAAACAATCTCCCCTTGATATTGCTGTACTTTTGATCTGAAGAGACGAATCATGAACAATATATATCCGAATCTTTTCAAATTCAGACATAATAAGCGTGTAACCCTGATTCAACAAATGAAACAGTTAGAAATGCCTGTCAGTAACACGAAGTTACTGTGTACAATGGATGTACAATGTAAGGAGCTGGTTTGATGTTGACTCCCCAGGACTTCCATTCAATCATTGAAAAACACAAGGTAATTCTATGAATGTTCTGACAGAAAAACATATTCTCTGTGTGCTCGTGCTTGTGTTTTGAAAGAATTAGGACAATGATTTTGTTTCATAAGGCTCAAAGTAAGTAAATCACTGAGACAACAATGATTGTACATGGACTCAATGTGCATTAGAAAGGGTCGAAGGTGGGGCAACTTTCCTTCTTTTTCAATATCAATATCTTCCAAGAGAAGATCCGATAGATTATGTGTTGCTTCCCCAGAAAATGTGAAACATTCTCTTTTTAAGAAAAGAATGAGTAGCTGGTGGGGTTGTATGCAAGAGATGGCATGGGCTATTTGCCTATTTCAATGATGGTCACCAAAGAAATGTGAACCAATCCGTAATGTGGCTGCCCGACTCAGAAAATGGTAGGTGCAGAGTTCTGATATTCTTTTAACTCTGATTTCACACCCTCTTTCTTTTTATCATTATACTCACATCTAACCAATCTCTCATTTCCATTTTACCTCTGCTCACTCCCACACTCAATTCTTTTAGACCCTCTCCCTTAATCACTCAAAGAATTTCTTCCAGGGTAGGAAACACTGGTTATTGTGAATCCATGGAAGATCTATTAAGCACTCATACTGAATCCCATATTCCTAAAAGTACATGCTGATCAACGATTTTCTTGAAATGAAGCACAAGAAATCATATGTCAGTGTATGTATGCTCATTTAAAAATATGAATGAAATTTGAGCATTTGAACGTTGAAGATTTCTCAAAACAAAGATATTGAAAGAATGGAATGAAATCAAGAGAATTGTTTTGAGAATCTGACAATGATTAAAAGCAGATCAAATGAAATAGCTAGGGTATCAAAGAATTGAATATTTTGTTTATATGAACAAATATAAACAATTTATCAATGAAAGAACAAATATGAAAAAGATGTATGATGCTTATCAACTTTGAAAGCAAACGGGGGTATTACCATCGAAAAATTGGTTCGAATTTGATACATGGTAATAACAATTTCAAATAAAATACTGAACCGGTGTGTGTGAATACTAGACAGTATATGGACAAGAAAATACACAAGTATTAATCTTTGGAAACACACGGTCAGTTAAACAATAAAGCGCAAAAATTGAAAAACATTTTAAAAATCACACTTCTAAATTCATAAGAAGTGGTTTGAACATTTTAAGAAAAGGTTTTTCATGTTCGAAAGTTGTCCTTCTTTCAAACAATCAGAGATCTAGGATCAGAAGATTTTTACCTTTTCGGCTCCCCCTCAAATCATGATAATATGATTTATGTCTTTTTAGCTCCCCCTGGATATTAGCATAATATCCTTCTTTGATCATTGATGAACGGGTCCTGATCTGTCATGTGATCAGAAGCCACTTTATTTATATAAAAATAAAAGACAGAAAGCAGTAAAACGGTTTTCTAGAATGAGTTCTGATCTGAAATAATCAGAAGTCATCACCTTTACTCCCCCTTAAATTAAGCATCTGAAATATGTCAGTTAAAACAGGATAGAGATCAAACACTCCTTTTGAATTGTTAGACCATCAATATTAGAAAAATTTAGCAAAGAAAAAGTATAGGATAGAGATTAGATCAATTCTCTTGGGATGAAGACCATCAATATCCATCGGATGTAAGCATACAGGAGTAAGGTCTTTTTGATCGTTGAGGTTCGAGTCCTAAACTGTTGTGTTTAGAAGTCAAACTCCGTTGAAGACCGGGTCCTAAGCTGATGTGCTTAGAAGCCATATTCTTTCAGCTTTGAAATACGGGTTTTGAACTGTTGTGTTCAAAAGCCATTTTGACATTGAAGTCCGGGTCTTGAGCTGATTTACTCAAGAGACATTGTCTTTCTTACTCCCCCTTGGATTGAGGTGCCTGCAACACCGATTCAGGTTTCGATTTTGGTACCCACTGGTATTTGGGTCCAGAAATGTTAGTTGCAGTGCGTGTGGGGGATACAGAGTAGGAACCATACCAAAAATGATAATTTGTTTTGTGAAAAAGATCATGTGTACAACAAATAGAACAATAAAATTTCTTACCGTTAGGTGCTTTGTTCTTCTTTGCTTTATGTATAAGTACACATGATTTCTTCTCTTTCAGCTCATTTTCCTTATCATCTTTGACTGGTTTCCTTTTCCACACCAGTTTCTCTTTCTTGAAACTTGTTCTCGGATAAGTATCTGAACCATCTAAAAATTCATCATAGAAAAGGTTAGTGCGACGAATCTGATTAAAGGATTTGACTGACCTTTGTGAAGAGACGAATTTCTGATTTGAACTTGAAACAGACTTTTCAAGCTCTTTGATCTTTGAAGCAAATGTGTCTCTTTCTTTCACAAGTTGGTCAATCTTTGTTGTGAATTCAGACTTCGTCCTTTGTTCATTCAGCGGAGCAGCAGACAGTTCAGACAACTTTGAAGTTAGCTTCTTGATTTCAGATTCAAAAATGGATCTTTCTTCCTCAAATCCTTTTTCTGACTCTATTCTCCGGCCGGATAATTCTTTAAAGAACCCTACATTCTTTTGTTCTATGGCCTTCTTCTCTTTTTCAAACTTCTCTCTTTCTAAAATCAGTACTTTCTCGAAATCGGAGATTTGTTGAGAAAGTTTTAAGCCTTTAAGCTCCAACGACTTCTTCTCTTCAAAACATTTCTTTGAAAAATCTGAGAACTTTTTCGAAAAAATTTTCCTTTCAGAATCAAAATCAGCTTTATTATCAGAAAGCTGTTTTTCCAAAACAGGTAAATTCTTTTTAAGCTCAGTGTTTTCAGATTCCAAAACAGATATATTCTCTTTGAAAGCCTTCAACTTGTTTTGAAGCTCAACTGATTCTGCTTGTAGCTCAGGTGATTTATGTTCAGTTGTCTTCAGTTGACTTTGAAGATTCATAATCTCTCTCTCTTTCTCCTTTATCTCTTTATCCCTCTCATAAAGGATACCTGAAAAATTAGAACTATTTTTAGTACAATTTATACATTCAGGAGTTTTAATACAGTTGTACAATTTCAGTTCCAACTCCTGAATCCTTCTGAGATACTCTGAATTTTTAAATTTCAGATCATTTCGTTCAGCTTCAATACCAGATATATCAGATATGTAGTAAATTGACATCTTGAAAAAGCTTGATATGAAAGATCGTTCCCAAACTATATATCAGAAAAACAACAATCAGATCAAATTGAAAACATAAAAAAAATATTTCGTGAAAATTGAAATTTGAACAATACTTGTTATTTCGCAGTGTAGAAAAAAAATATTTCCAAAGATGACCAAAATAATTTTCCAGACTTTTTTTTTTAACTAAATCTGGAGCAAGCGCAAAGTGAAGTTTGCGGGTCAGCCTTGAAACGCAAAGGAAGGTTTGCGGGTCCTGCTTGAAACGCAAAGTAAGCTTTGCGGCTTGAACTTGATGCGCGAAGAAGATCTTTGCGGTTCCAAATTGAACCGAAAACCTGAAATTTATGCAAAATTTATGAATGACCCGCAAAGTTTTATGAAGGACACACAAAGTTTTATGAATGACACGCAAACCGTGATGAATGAAACGCAAAGTCGAGTTCTTGACAGATTCAAACTTAAATCGATCGAGACCTGCACAATTGATCTCAAGAACTTGTTAGCATCATCGAAAAACAGTTCGAAACACACAAACACAATCAATTTTCGATTAAAACAACAAATCAAAGGAATTCGATCAAGAACAGAGGTCGAACTCGTTATCAAGAAAAACTCAAAAAATCCAAAATTGACATCGAATTAGAACGAATTACGAAATGGAATCAAAACAAGAATCAATCAATACAACAAATCGAACACAATGATTCCAAATTCTTTCATTAAAAACAATTTTCACTCAAAATTCGTATGAAACAGTAAAAACCGTTTTCTTGAAAAAATTTCTGAAAATAACGATTTTTCAATGCAAATCACACAAATTTCAATTCAAACTCATGATAAAATCTTTTCTGAAAAGTTTGGTTCAGCTCTGATACCAATGGTTAATCATAAATCCCAATCTATCAAGCTAATTACTCAAGATTTATCTAATAAAGTTCAAGAACTAGAGAGAGAATCTAGAGAGAGAAAGTAGATCTTGAATATCACAACTCTAGAATATTACAATGAATGCATAAGCTCTAGTTCGTTACTACATTATTACAAACACAAACCTATATATATACTCACTACTAATACAAGACTTAATGACAAAGTAAACTAAACTAGCTTTGACTTTAACAACACAAAGACTATGTTGACTTTTACAACTTTGACTTTCTATATTAAATCTTGGATACAATATTTAGACTTAACAAAAAGGGAGGAAATTTCGAATCGCCATTTTAGACTCTTTCGACACGCTTCCAAAATAGATTTCACTTTATCCAGACTTGGAGAAAGGCCCGAACGAAGCTCAAAGAGATGGAGAGCCTTACTTAAAACTTCGACCGATTCCACATCTCCTCTAGTGAAAACAATTAAATCATCTGCAAAACAGAGATGAGTAATTTGAAAATTATCACAACCTGCTTGGTAGCCAAAAGAAGCGGCTTCTTCAATACATGACCGAAAAATCATGGAGAATCCCTCCATAACTAGCGTAAATAAATAAGGAGATAAAGGATCTCCTTGACGAATGCCTCTCGTGCCCTTAAAAAACACACCGAATCCCCATTTATAACCAAGGAGAAAGAAGAAGTGTGGATCATTTCCCGAATCCATTTAACCAAGGCGGGGTGAAGCCAAAACCCTCAAACATATGTAATAAATAAGCCCAATCCACCGTATCATAAGCCTTGTGAATGTCTATTTTAACAGCGCACCTTGAGGGACCCGACTCCTTCTGATAACCCAACACTAACTCATGAGCCATTAAGATGTTGTCCGAAATTCGATGGGCCGGGATGAAGTCGATTGATTCGAACTAACCAAGTCATTCAGTGAATCCTTCATTCTATCGACGATGATTTTGCTAATGCACTTATATAAGGCAGTGCAACAAGAAATTGGGCGATAGTCCATATGTTGGGTTACGGGATCTCAAGCACAGCGGAAAATAAAACCGTAACCCTCCACGGACCCATACGAACCAGAATAAATCGGGTGTTTCGAAATTATACCTCACAGTTAACGAGACTTTGAATCACAACAACAAACAAAGGTTGATGCCTCCACAGTATCCATGCGAACAATCCAAATCCTTTGCCTTCTCGTGATGCTAGTCACGGTTTCAAAACTTAGAAAGAAAAGGGATCAATAGTTGTAGGTGATTTTTGAGAAAGAATTGCAAGACACACTCTTGCATAAAATGTCATACATTTATATGGATATGAGAAGCATGACATGAAAGCACCACCATCCCTACACCTTATTTGAGTGTAGAAATATCCATGGACCATCACTCATTTTTTTAAGACCATACCTAGCAATTTTTATTTATGTCTAACATAATTAATATCTGGTTTTATTTAATCAGATTAAATCAATACAAATCAAATATAATAATTCAACATTTTTGTTAAGTCAGATTTTATAATAATCATTGTATTTATAGGCTTGGTCTAATACTATGTTTTAGAGTGCTTTTATATCTCGTATTGGCCAAGGGTATTTAAGTCCCTTGTGGCCTTTGTTCCTTGTAACTTTGGAAGCGCATATTGAATACAATTCTGATTTCACGTCTCAACTCTCTCTCTCTAGGATTTAGAACGATCTTAGATTATCAATTGGTATCAGAGCCTAATCTGAATCTGAGAGGATTGAGAGAAACATGTTTCGATTCGGAATTTGTGTTTGAATCAGGAAATTTGATCGATTTTCTTGATTTTTTCAAGAAAAACTAATTTTTTTATTTTTCATCAAATTCGGACTGGTTTTTGAACGATATTTCTTGTATTTTGGTTTGTTGGATTCGGTTTTGATAGTAGAACATTTTTGATTCACATCAGATTGCAAGAAAATCGATTTTTGATTTTCAATTTCAAATTTTTTCAAGTTTCTGTAAAAGTCAATAAGCGTACTGTTCTTTTCAAGATTTCACGATTTTGCGGTTTTTGATCGATTTGTTTGATTCAAAGTTGTTAGAAAATTGTTTTCGATCACTTCTGTGTGAGAAAAATTCATCATTTTCGAATTAGTAATCGTTTTTGGAAGTTTTTCTTGATTTTCTCACGTTTTGCGCCAAATTTCGATTTTGCGCAAGTTCATGAAGACTTTGCGCCAGTTCATTCAGATTCATCGAGTTTTGAGCCAGATTCATTTGAATTTTTCGCGAGTTCTTCATCAATTTGCGCCAGATTCAAACTTTGCGCCAAGTTCATCAATCTTTGCGCCAAGCTTATCATAGTTTTCGCCAAATTCAGGATTCATCAGTTCATCGCGCAAAATTGAAAGTTTGTGCCATCTTAAACTCGCGCAAATCAGCTTTGCGCCATCTTAGTCTCGCGCAAGTTACTTTTGCGCCTCCTACTTCTCACGAAAAGTTCAGTTTACGCTTTCAGTGCATCGCGCAAATCTTTATTTTCGCCATCTACTATTCACGCAAATTCAAGTTTTTGCCCTCTACGTCTCACGCAAATCAGTTTTGCGTCTTCTCAGTCTCGCGCAAAGACTAATTTGCGCCACCTTATGTTCGCGCAAAACAGATTTACGTTATCAGTTACTTTTTCACCAACAGTTCTTCACGCAAATTTTAAGTTTGCGCTATCATCTTCTCACGCAAAGTATAGTTTGCGCCACCAACGCTTCATGCAAAAGCAAGTTTGCGCCATCCTCTGTTCATGCAAATTTTTTGTTTACGCCACTCACTGTTCACGCAAATCTCCTATTTGCGCTAGACTATCTGCTTCCAGACTTGGACTTTATCTGAACTTTCTGTATCTATGGATTCTTCAAAGTTTTCTCTTCAAGCTCAAAACTACAAAAACGATATCATGATGTCATTGGGAACGGACACTAGTCCTTCAGTCTTGATCAATGAGAATGAGTTCACTGAATGGCAAAAAATTTTTATTAACTTCATCGAGCGTCAAGAAAACGGAGATAAAATGATGAAGATACTCACTCAAGGACCTTTCGAAACACCCTTGAAAGAGATTCCCGCAACTGAAAATACGTTGGCTACTAGGGTGATAAAGCTTAGCAATGAATACACTGCCGAAGAGTCTTCACAACATAAAGTTGATCGTGAATTAAAGGCTAATCTGATGCTAGCCTTGCCAAATTCCATTTACAACCGGATTGATTGTTACAAGAACAATCCAATGCAAATGTAGGCACAGCTAGAGAAGGTTATGCTTGGGTCTACAGTTGCAACACAACTTCGTCATACGCGTTTTATGAACAATTTTGAAGAGTTCAAAGCCAAAGACGGTGAGTCTCTGAAAAGTGTTTTTGACAGGTTATGTGTTGTGATAAATGATTTGCGCAAGATTAAAGTGATCAATACTGAGCTAGAGACCAATCTGAAGTTCCTCAATTCTCTTCAACCGGAATGGAATAAATATTGCCACCAATTGAGGAATGATGTCCGGATATCTACCATGCAAATCCAAGAGATGTATGAGATTTTACTGACAGATGAGTGCATAGTCAAGGAGAAGAAAGCTAAACTTGACAAGAAGAATAAGAAGACAGTGGACCCGGTTGCACTTCTCACGAGTCAATTAGCTGAACAAGCATTGTCTGATAATGTTTATGACGGGGCCACTGATGACGATGGTGAAGCTCTTCAGAAAGCGATGATTCTTCTCTCTCAACACTACAACAAAAAGTTCCAACCTCATTCAGGTTCCAACAACCTTTGCTTCACATCAGGGTCTAAGAAGAATGAGCCTGCTAGAGTGCCCGAGACTACGAAAGTTACTGCATGTTTCAATTATGGAAAGTCGGGTCACATTGCCAACGAGTGTCGAGTGAAGGTAGTTCGGGATTCTGCATATTATTGGAAGAAACTGGAACTAGCTGAGAAAAGAGAGAATGGAACTGCTTTGCTGGTTGAAGAAAAATTCTGGCTAGATCACTCTGATAATGAAGCTGACAATGTGGAAACTGCTCATATGTGCTTCATAGGAGATGATCAAAGTAATGATGATGATGATGATTCAACTGATGAATCTGAGGTACCTTCTGAATTCGATTTCAAATTTATATCCTCACAAATGAATATCATAATAACTGCTTTTCATGATTTACGCTCAAAGTTAATATCTGAAAATCAATTAAATTCAGAAAAGTCAAATTTGATTGATAAATTACAAATTTCTTTGAAAGATGAAAAATCCATTTTGGATCATACAAAAGAAATCTTTCAAAAGAAATTGGATGATTTAGAAAAATCAAATATGACTTATCTTGATTCTTTGACAGAAATGACAAAACAAAATGAAAATTTTTCGGCTACAATAAATGAATTGAAAGAAAAATTATATCAACGGAATCAAACTGAACAAACTATTTATTTGAACAAACCACGGAGTTATGAGTCTATCAAAGAAAAATGGGGACTTGGTTTTGAAAATCCTCATTGTTTAAACAATGCTATAGAAAAATCCCTCACTTTATATAAATTCGATTATCTAAGTCTTGCTAGATATGCTCCTCAATTTAAAATTGATTGGATGAATGAAAAGCAAGTTTTAGATATCGAAAATGAGAAAAGAATGAACAACAAGAAAAAGGAAAGTTATTTTGTTTACACGCGCGAAAATGCCAAATATTTTCCCGAAAAATCAAAGAAGAGCAGAAACAGTTTAAATGTTAAACCTCCCATTAAATCTTCATTATCTGATGATTATTTTGATATCTGTGCTACTAACACTAATAAAGAAAATATATCTCCAGTTTCTTATGATTCTAAGAGATATATTCCTCCATTAGTGTTAGAAAGCAAAATCATTGATCTTGAAGATAAAACGGAAGAACAAAATATTCAAAGAAAAATTGAATCAGATGTTATTTTTTCTTTCATGACGACAAGTCTTGAAGAAAAATTAATTTTTCAAAAACAAGATTTACTTACAAATTTTGTTTCTGGTCTTTCTTCTGATTTTAAAGAAAACAAAAAGAAAGTTCTAAATTCTGAAAACTTTTCTCAAAGTTTTTCTGACTCTGAGGCAAGTTAAGGATTATTGTCTGATCAGTTGGGTTTCTTAGGTAATTTTGTTTCTTCAGACTCAAATCTTAAATCGAAATTTTTTTATGAATCTTTTACGTTAAATGATGATTATTATAAAACAAAGCGTAAAATAAGAAGGTCAAAGAAGTCAAAGAAGCAAGTTAAAGTCATTTATGATAATTCTAATTCTTGTGATTCAAATATTTCAGATAGGACTTTGAGGACTCCAACAAGGCAGATATGGAGGATCAAGCGGAAATCTTTTAAATCTGCAACTGAAGAGGATCGAAATGTAGACAAACTTTATAGAAATGATTCATTTGCTACTTGTAATAAAATTTTCAAATATTCAATAAAGCAAATGATTCAAATTGCAAAAGATGTCTCCTATTCTTCCTCTGGTTCAAGTTCAGATGATTATGCTTCGTCCTCTACTGATGATTTTGTTAATTCATTTGATTATTTTTCTCGTGCTTTTTATGTTAAATCTAACAAATTTTCTCCCATAAGAACTGCAACTAACAAACATGGACCCAAATACAAGTGGGTACCAAAACCAAAGATTGATTCTCAGTTGCAGGCACCTAATGTCAAGGGGGAGTAAGAGAAAGATGACTTCTGAGTAAATCAGCTCAGAACCCATTCTTTAAAGCATTTAGCTTCTAGACAAATCAGAAACTGTGAGTGCATCTATTTTTTTCCGCTGCATTTATTTATGATGTTGTTCCAGTTATCTTATTTTTTTAAGAATCTGAGCTAACAGACCCAAAACTTTGATATGGGACACTAATTCATTATACATTATGTGGAAAAAGGTACTATTGAATTATATTTTGTTCTAAACTAAATATCAATTTGCCGTTTAAAAAAAATCGTTTTAATTTTCTGCTTTCAAAACTCGGCATGTTGAATTTAAAAGTTTAAACTTTTACAAATTTTATTCTCTAAAGTAAAAGTTTTACAATTTTTCTATCTTTTGAATAAAATGTGTGACTAGGATAAATTTTCAAGTTGATTTGTTTATATCGAAGTTTTATATGTTCAAATTTCAAGTCTTACAAATATCGAAAGGTCAACATGTTTGAAACTTTTGATACTGCTTAAAGTTGTGTTATTCAGAATATTTATAGTTTACAATGCTTAGAAATCCTAAAAAGTCAGAATTATGGATCGTAATGAAAATATGGGCTAAGTACTTAGATGTAAAACTGAGTGATTGAGATGAAAAATTATATATATAAAATACAGAAATCTCTAAGTTTAAATGTTTGTACCTGTGACCTTTCTGGTTTGGGAAAGTAAGTTCCGTGGGATGCTTGTCATCTGTTTCCTAAGGTCAATTGGTGTGGGAGTGATCGAACCCAAATCCTTCTATAGAATCAGATCGAAAGTCATGTTCTACTTGTATGAATGGGTTTAGAATGTGTCGATGTAGCCTTTCTGATCTGGGAGAGTAAGTTCCAAGGGGTGCTTGACACACCTAGTCCCCTAAGGCCAACTGGTCTGGGAGTGGCTGACCCTAATCCTGGAATAGGATCAGATAGAAAGTTACATTTACGATATGTTCTTTACTTACCAAACTTTTTGATTAAAAGATGCCAATGTGCACAATGCTAAAAGATGCCAATGAGCACACATCTCATGATACTTGGTGATACGTTTGAGTTGCGATAAACTTATAAATTTGTGAAAGTCTTAATTCTTGACAGCTTAGTGTGAGTAAAGGCAAAGTTCTCTATTATATTTTTAGAATTGCATTTTCTTGAAGCTAATCGAAGTTCGCATGCTAGCACACTGAATAGATTGATGAAAGTTTTTCAAACTGAACATGTATTAACTTGATATGCAATGAAACTTGTATCTGTATCCAACAACATACACTTGATTTCATCTGATGGATTAATCTGTGATATTTTACTGAGTAGAATTTAATTTGTTTAGTGTTTCTCATGTGGTCATTTGATATTAAACTTGTATTTAGTTGTTCGAAAATACATATTCAGTATATTTTTCTTTCTACGTTGATGTTTCGATTCTTGTGTTCTCATATCTGTGTTAATGGGTCTGTGCATTTTTTGAGGGGGAGTAAATAAGGAGAACTCTTTGAAAGATCATATCTCATTTCGAGGGGGAGTGTCTGATTTTCTATACGAATGCTAACTTGAATTGTCATATTTAGTGCATTTGTGTAGGGGGAGTAAAAGAGCTTAACAAGTTACTTCATTTCAGCTTTCAAGTCAGATTTGTGCCAACAGTTGGTAGCACAAAACTCATCTTTGCGCCTCTTTCAGCTAGCACAAAACTAAGTTTGCGCCACCAACATGTAGCGCAAACCTTCCTTTTTCTCCTTTATTCTGAATTTTGCAGATTTGAAGCTATCTCGTCTCCAAAGTAGGCATGACCAAGTTGATCCAGATTATCAAGGTCATGAGGGGGAGAAGTTAAGGAGAAGTTAAAGAGACAAAGAGTTCAAACGTTTATCTGTTGCTCAATATTCGCTCAAGATTCTATTTTCTCAGCTATACTAGTCCTTCTGCTTTTCAAGCTCCGACCACCACAGCTTATTCAAGTATATTTGAAAGAGGTGCGTCGTTTAGAGCACAAGCTGATGAACCGACTATTCTTTCAAGCTTATTACAAACTGGTCCAGTCTTGTCAAGGCAGCAAAGGCATCATATACTGAAAGATGCTGAGAAGAAACTTTTTTTACTCAAGAAGCTTCGCTAAGATGCTTAGCAGGTCTGACTAGAGTTCTAAGATGGATATATCAGTTTACTTTGAAGACAAGAGTGCCAATGATTACTAAGGGGGAGATTGTTAAGTCAGATTTTATAGTAATCATTGTCTTTATAGGCTTGGTCTAATACTGTGTTTTAGAGTGCTTTTATATCTGGTATTGGCCAAGGGTATTTAGGTCCCTTGTGGCCTTTTTCCTTGTAACTTTGGAAGCGCATATTGAATACAATTCTGATTTCACGTCTCAACACTCTCTCTACTTTCTCTCTCTAGGATTTAGAACGTTCTTGGATTATCAATTTTAATTATTGAAACTCCTTATTCGGATATGTTCAAAGTGTGTGACCCATTAGGTTCTCGACATGTTGGTAATAAATATAAATCTCGAATTTATAGTTATAAACGATGAGCGGCATCTCGCAATACATCATCGTCACCCAAATGACGAGAATTGGTGATACAACAAATTATCGGTTTGTAGTCAATTTTAGTTTATACATTTAATTATGTTGTCCTTGATGTCCAGATTAAACACGAGACATTGAATGTGTCATTCTCGTTATGTCCAATCTTTAGTTTCTTGATTCCCTAATATAATAATAAAAACAGAAAATGATATCTCATATCACTTATCTGAGCATGCAATGAATTTCCTTAGTATATACCCGTCACAAAGGAGTGACAAATCCTATCTCGATACATGCTAGTTCTACCATGTGATTTATAACATACCCAACAATAATTTTTTCACCCAGTTACAGAATGATTAGAACAAATGTCAAAATATATTACTCACACATAACAAACTCCATAATACTCAAGTCAAAGAATTAAATGTGCATTGACCACATGAGAAACACTAATGACACTCACATGACATCAACGAAGTGTTCTCATAGTGATTCACGTCTGATACACAAAATCTCTATTTTGTACCCATATGCAGATTCAATATCTCTATATGAATCCCTATATATGCTAGTCATTATCATATTACTTCAACCTTAAAGCCCAAAATAATATTTAACGAGGGACATTTAGAATACATTATTCTAAGGTTATTTATTATGAATAATTAAAAACACATAATATACATAGACATAATAAATTGGGCAATGCCTTTTATTTATTTATTAATTTCATGAAACAAAACTCAAAATTACAATCATCGTATGATTAGCTTTGGGCATTCACTAACAATCTCCCACTTGCACTAAAGCCAATCATCCATGCATCGTATACCGATGGATCTACAGTGGCCATCATGCTTCTGCTGTGTTAACGACTTGGTTAGTGGATCAACAACATTGTTGTTAGTTGACACTCTGCTTATACTAACATCACCTCTTTCAATAATCTCTCTAATGAGATGATATCTTCTAAGAATATGCTTGGATCTTTGGTGAGATCTAGGTTTCTTGGCATGTGTTATAGCTCCATTATTGTCGCATAATAACTCTATAGGACAATCACTGCCAGGAACAACTCCAAGTTGAGAAATAAATTTCTTGATCCAAACGACTTCCTTGGTTGCATCTGATGATGCAATGTACTCAGCTTCCATTGTAGAATCAACTACTATTGCTTGCTTGGAACTCTTCCAGCTCACAACACCACCATTTAAGACAGAACACAAAACCCGACTGCGATCGAAAATCATCTTTATCCGTTTGGAAACTTGCATGACTCCTCTTCACCACTATATACCAAGAATGAATCATTTGTTCTTCTTTAATATTTTTGGATATTCTTGACGGCAATCCAGTGACTATCACCTGGATTGGATTGGTATCTACTCGTCATGCTTAAAGCATACGCTACATCAGGTCGAGTACATATCATGACATACATGATAGATGCAATTGCCAAAGCATATGGAATCTTACTCATTCGTTCACTCTCTTGAGATGTCGTAGGGCACTGCATCTTAGAAAGTGATATGCCATGAGGCATAGGTAAGACCCTTTCTTGCTATCAGACATGTTGAACCGTTTCAACACTTTGTCTATATATGTACTCTGACTTAAGCCAAGTAATTTCCGCGATCTATCTCTATATATCCGAATGCCTAACACATAGGCAGCTTCACCTAAGTATTTCATTGAAAAACATTTTCCTAACCAAGCCTTTACAGACTCAAGTGTCAGAATATCATTTCCAATGAGTAGTATGTCATCTACATAGAATAAAAGAAATGATACAATGCTCCCACTAACCTTTTTGTAGACACAAGGTTCATCCTCATTTTTTGAGAAGCCAAACTCATTGATCGCTTCATCAAAACGATGATTCTAACTCCTTGAAGCTTGCTTCAATCCATAAATAGATCGTTGCAACTTGCATTGTTAGAGCACAAATATGTTGGATTCAAGATCATAAAGATTGATGATAAAAGATGAAGAAGTCAAAGCTGGAAAAGTTAACTCTCATCAAAGTCAAAGTCTTTTGTTAATAAAGTCAAAGTCAATGTATTTGTATTTTTTTCTTGTATTTGTTGTGAGGAATAAATACTCTGTATCCTTGTCTTTGTAATCAGTAGTACACGAATTAGATGTACACACACATATTAGAGAAGAGCATATTGGTATATCATTCTAGTGAGAGAAAGTAGAGAGAGAAAGTTGTAAATTTGTAATCTTGTGTTTGAGATTAATTCATATGAGTTTGGAATTATCATCTTGATTACTTGTTACTGAATTAGAACTTGAAAATAGGGAATAACAATTGGTATCAGAGCCTCACGAAGAAAATTTTCTCGTAACGATCGAATCTCGACATTTTCAAGCATTTTTCAGCCCGATCTAATCGTAAGTTCATCGAATTATTAAATCCTATTGAAGTATTGTTCTTAATCGTATTCCAGATCTATCTCAATTCGTAGAATTGCTTTTCGATAATTTTTGAGATTTTTCGATATTTTCGGTATCGTTTTCGTGTCAAATCTATCGATCCGAAAAATCGTTGCATGAATCTATTTGAATTGTCAAGATCTATTCTTTATTGAATTTCTAGCGATCTACAAGTTTCGGATCTAAATTTCGTCAAAAAATGAGAGAGATATGAGCATTTTATATCGTTTCGCCGGAGAAAAAGTAGATCTTGCCGAAATTCGACCGGAAAACCGAGGTATGTGCGTTGATATTGTCACATCTCTTCCAGATCTGTCCTAAATGTTTATATCGATTGTTTGATGCAAATTTGATCAACAAAATCGAGTTTTTTGATCGGAAATTCAAGCCTCGCCGGAAAAACGAATTCGCCGGATTTTTCACTTTTCACGCCGGAAAAAACCGTGAAATAAACTACAAAAAAGTGCAGATATGTTCTATATAATAATATCTATCATTTGGAAAGTTTTTTTCGCAATTAGAGCAAGAAAAGTCGAAGTTTTGATGAGTCGCCGGAAAACCTCGCCGGAAAAACGAGTTCGCCGGATTCTGCACTATTCATCGCCGGAAAAACGAGATCACGCTGTGATGTTGTCAAATCTCGCTCTAGATCTGTTCTATAATGTTTATATATCGATTATGTGTTGTTTCATATAGCTAGAACAACAAAATCGAGAAAGAATAGAGCTTATTACAAAATCTCGCCGGAAAAACGCAACTCACCGGAAAACCTTCTGTTTCGCCCGATTTTTTCTGTAGAATCGATCCAGATCTGTTTAATTCGTTATTTTGATCATATTGCAAGCAAATGGCGAAGGTTTCAACAAGCAATTGAGAGTTTTTGAGTTGTTGAAAAAAAAATGAATAGTAAGTGGGTTTTTTGTTGGAAGAGATGATGAATAGTGATTTAACGGAAATCTGTTAGTCCAGTTAAGTTTTTATAACATTTTTGGTCCAAAAGTCATTATTTTGGCCAAAAATTGTTTGTCAATCCCTATCGAGTGGTGCATGATCATTTGTTCCCTCTTCGAGCGACAAGTTTACGACTCTCAAACGGAAATTCCTATTCGATTCGCGTTTTAACGACGAATTCATGGTTAAAAACTAAGTTTTGCACTCGGTTGTCATGTCATAATCCACGCATATCATTCTTGTGGGTGTTAAGGAATGTGTTGGGTTTACAAAAGTCAAAGTTGTCTTGGTGCACTTAGTCGAGTTTATAGACTACCTCGAATTCGGTTTTAAAATCGAAAACGCAAGAGTGAGAGCAACAACAAAGGGGGAGCCGAACCTTTGATTGTCAAAGTTGTGCCAAAGCTCGTCAAGTAAATCAAGGGGGAGAGAATTTAAAGCTTCAAGAAGGATGATTTACTTTCACAAACTTTAGGGGGAGAATGTTAGTGCATTGAAAGTTTGGAAAGTAAATGTATTATAAATTGTAGTAATTGTATAGAGCTTAATGTGTAAGGGCTTGTGCTTACATGTTGTAGAAAAGGTGGTAGGTAGGATTAGTGTCTCTATAAATAGATGGTTAAGACCTTGTAATCATTTGATAATTGCAATTTAAAAATGTAGTCGAATTCTCTCTCTCATTAGTGTAGTTTTCCATTTCTAATAAATGCTCAATAAATCCTAATCCTATCTCATCCTACCTAATCAATTACAAAAGCTTGAATGTCCAGATCTAGGGTTCTACAATTGGTATCAGAGCAGATCCAAAGTGAAAATTCAAGAAATTCAAGAAAGTTCGTCGCTATTCATGCAAGCAAAATCGATTATGAATTTAAGTGAGTTTTTGGAGCAGATTTTGGTTAGGATATGTTCGAAATGTGTAATAGATTGAGTCTTTGTAATCAATTACAAGTTTTTGCACTGTAATTCATTCGATTTTGTGGTTTTTGTTGAGTTTTGTTCGAAGTTGTAAAGTTACTGTTTCATCGAGTCTTGAGTTGAAAAAGTTATTGTTTGTAAATTTCTTTGATTGTAATTCGTTCTAGAGTTGTAATCGAGCATCAATCCAGAGTTTCAGAGCTATTGGACCAAGAAAATATCGATTGCAGGTGAAAAAGATGGTTTTTGGGTCGAAAAACGGAAGAACGCGCTAGATCGCTAAAACGCGCAAGTTCTTCGTGAAACGCGCTAGTTCATCTTGAAACGCGCAAGGTTTATCAGGGTAGAACACGCAAGTCGAAAGAAGAGTTTTGGTCTAAAACGCGCAAGGCTATCTGCGAGTTTCAGGAAACGCGCTAGTAGTGGTCAGCGAGTTCTACAAATTCGCTAATTGAAGCTAGCGAGTTTCAGAAGGAATAGTGATTTGCGAGTTCTTCGTCTTGCGAGTTTGAGGAGAAACAGTGGTCAGCGAGTTCATCGACCTGCGAGTTTGAAACTTAAGGAAATAATTCTAAGTGTTGAAACGCGCAAGAGTGGCTAGCGAGTTAAGTTCAAACGCGCAAGCTTTGATCTGCGAGTTTGGGAAACGCGCACTTCACAGTTAGCGAGTTCTAGTGTGAACAGTGGTTAGCGAGTTCAGGCGCTTGCGAGTTTCTTCAATCTGCGAGTTTTATCTGCGAGTCTGATCTGCGTATTTGCTTGCGAGTTTTTCAAAACGCGCAAATATCTGCGAGTTTGCTTGCGAGTTTGCTTGAGAATTTATAGAACGCGCAAGACTCAGTCTGCGAGTTATTCAGTCTGCGAGTTTTAGGGCTTGCGAGTTCAATAGTGACTTGAGAGTTCTGATACTTAGTCAAAATTTACAAAATAGTAATATGGCCTTCAATAGTGAAATTTTTTTCTCTAGGGGCGCTGCCCCTCGACCCCGCAAGGGCGTTGCCCCTTGACCCCACCCGCTAACCGGGTAGATCATATTAGATGTACACACACATATTAGAGAAGAGCATATTGGTATATCATTCTAGTGAGAGAAAGTAGAGAGAGAAAGTTGTAAATTTGTAATCTTGTGTTTGAGATTAATTCATATGAGTTTGGAATTATCATCTTGATTTCTTGTTACTGAATTAGAACTTGAAAATAGGGAATAATATGCATACCTTATGAGATTTTTCAGGAGTGACAAATTTTGGAGTAAAATACTACTACTACTACTGCAAGCCGAATTTTGGAGTAAAAGTTTGTCGAGCAAAGTTTGGCTCACCAATTCTCCCGAACTCCTATTCTAGTATGGGAACATGTAAAAACATGTCAGCTAAACTAAGTTCTAAAGCACTATTTTATTAATGTCATACTTTCTTTACTGTTCCCTCTGCATAGGAAAGGATGGAATGTGTTAACATGTGTCTACATCAATTACAAAGATTGAAGTGAAAATTACAATCATGCATGGATCAACAAGCAGATGAAGACACGTGTTAAAGTTGCAAGATTGCATTTAATGCAATAGTGGCTATAAAAGGTCACCCTTGTCATTAGTTGCAACCCACATATTTTGAAAGAAATTCTTCGTAAACTTAGGCAAAATCGATATCACTATCTGAGGGACTATCTTAGTTCTTCAGATCTGAAAGAGAATTTCTTCCCTCTCTCTTTCAATGTTATTAAATTAGTCACCTTCCAAATTGTATAGGATCACAAGTCTTGACTTCCTAGCTTCCGCAACAAATCTGTAATTTTATGTTTTAAGAAAATATAAAATTAAAAGTGAAAATTTGTTGTGTTTGTATCAACCCCCCCGCCCCCAACAAACACATCATGTGTAAGTCATTGTATTCTAAGACCACCAATATTAGTTCCGGCTTTAGTTAAAATATGGGTTCTAGAAATGAGTTTGTATTATAGCATTATGAGTTCCAAATTTGGCTTTTGTATTGAATCATCATCGTTCACATATCCGGTTTGATGGAAGCATCTTGATTCACATATCCGGTTCTAGATGAGTTTGTATTGAAGCATCTTCATTCATAAAATCTGGTTTGATGGGTAAACCCCCTCCTAACCCCCATGTTTTCCCGGCGAACCTCCATACCTGCAAACTCCATGTTTCTTTCTTCATTTCTTTCAAATAATTGAACATCCTCTACTTCCATGGTTTTAACTAATCAAACAACCTCTAGATTCATGGTTTACATAATGAAAGTTCTATTTTCAAAGACATTAGTCTTCTTCTTCCTCTCTATCCTCTACAAATCCGAGTGTGCTAATGTGGTGATGGGATTTACAGAGTCGGTGCAAACTAATGAGAATCCATTTGACGGATGAATCAATTTCTTGAAGGTCTTCAATCGATTTCTTGTTGTTGATGATAGAGATATGGAGTTTGGGAATTCATATGTTTGTCATCGGGTGGTTGGCTGATTTAGGTAATTATGTTGTGTATATATGTATATTTAATAACTTTTGGTCCTCATGGTTTAGTGAAAATTGTAAAAGTGGGATCTGAACTTTGCGAAGTCTAGAAAGCAACATTATGGTTTGTATTTTGCTCTGAAAATGGTCCCTAGACACTAACTCCATTAAAAATGTCTATTAAATTAGGGGTATTTTGGTCTTTTATATTTTTGTTTTATTTTGCTATAGAATTAAAAAAAACTATATTTACACTACATTAATATGCATTTGACTAAACACTCTTAATTACTATTTTTTATGCATTGAGTACCACTTATTCAAGAACAAAATCTAAAAATCTCTTAAATACAACTTTATTAAACATAATGTACAAGTCTAGTGCATCACTTGTATTCTCAAAAAAAAATTGTTTTCTCTTGGTCATATCTGTAACTTTTCACGTTTCTGTATTCTGCTCTCAAAGTGGCTATACCCGCCTTTTTCATTAGTTTCTATCTTGAGCTCTCTTATCCCCAAACTAGCTTGAATTTTGAATTTTTGTATCCCTTCTTCGATGACAACCCATCCCCATCCCCATCCCCATCCCCTTTCTCGGTGAAAACCTCTTGCCCCACTCTATCGAAACCCCTTTTCCCCTCCCTTTTCTCTAGTTTCTCCGATGAAATCCCCCCTCCCCTACCACAAATTTTAAATCCAAGTTTCAAATTGCACAACTCCAACTGATACACCTTGTACGACATGTTGAATCTTTTGAAGAGAAAGCTAAAAATTGAATATGGACAAAAGAGGATATAACCTCAAACGGAAGGTGGTCCCAAATAAGATATTGGAGTTGATCTCTAAGTCTATTAATAACTTTAAGGTTTTGGTTTTATTTTCTTGTGAGGGTTTCAGCATCGATGGACTTATTGCCATTGCCACCAATTGTAGGTGAAATTTGTTTCATTTTGCTAATCTATTTGTCAATGAAACTTTAATTTTTGAGCATCATTTTGTTAGTTTTCTAAAGGTAATTGATAAGTGCTACAAAAATGTACACTTTAGCACCTATTTAGGAATTTATTTTTACTTTCTTTTACTCCCAAAAGCAGATATTGAGTCATTTTTATTCTTTTTTTTAGAGGAATAACTACAGGCAATATTCTAAAAAGAAAAGAGAAATACAAGAGTTAGGCAAAACTCCACCACCAAAGCCAAACGGAAAACCCAAAACACTTGGTAACTTCACCATACCAAGCAACAAGTAACCAATATAAACACAAGCCAATAGAAAAACTAAACTAGCAAAGGAAATGGAAATAACAAGAAGCCACCACCACCTCCAAAACACCAACTCAACAATGAACCCACGATAAACGTCATGAACCGCCATGAGTAATCAAACCACGCTTCCGAGCACTCCTCCAAAGCTACCGAGTAGAAACAACTCCGATAATATCCGCAACAACCTCAGTAGCCGTACGCCGTTGGTTTCCAAACTGTAACACCCTCAAATTTGGTAAGAGCAACTAATTTAAAATTTTCTATATAACATCAAAATAGGGACAAGAATTCCTCTTACAAATCTAAACTCAATATACCTCGAGTTAAAAATCTATAATTACTTCGACAAATACAAACTCAAACAAGATACAAGGTTTGAACCAGAGTCGGGTGCTACATAACCCCAATACAAGTTGCTCTTCACAAAACCTAAGCGGAAGACTTCCCATTCATGAGCACGCAACTAGCACTTCTCTCTTCATAGAGTCTTTAGAATTATTCTCAAATGAAGTCTGTTGCACATGCCGAAAAATAAAAAGGTTAGGCTAACGCCTAGTGAGTTCAAGAGTTTTACATGAATAAATATATCCTTGAAAGGAATAAACTCCACTTAAAAATCATAACCTTTCAATGATCTACTTTAAACCCAGAGACGACTCTTTTCCCATAACGTGCATTTTCAAATATGAACATCTTAATCTAAACACTCTTTACAAAATGATGCACTCCAAACTTACTTGAGACGAGAATAGGGATTGAATCCCGATTTAAGAAACGTGGATAAAACGTTGTATCCCAAAACACCTAAACACGGGTGGGGAAAAATACTCAACCCATAATTTATGGTTAAAACCCGCATGTACAAAATGTTACCGAAAACATGGACACTAGGCCCAATACTCACGTGACCATAAATTGAAAGAAAACCAATTATCAAAACATGGGGAGGACGTATTTCATTCAAACCTTAATATACGTGGAGGGAGATCCAATATTAAGGGCCTCATTTACTGTCAACCACATAAGCCTAATCATAATAAAGTAAAATGTCAATATATTTAAAATGTTGTTAGCCGACAACGGGGGAGACCCGCATCCGTTGAGAGTGGAGGAACACAAAAGTATGCCACCCATGAAACGTTAATCGCATGACACCTCACGACATAAAAGCACAAGTGTCCCTAATACTTCTTTAACAAGTTTCACCTCGAGACAGTTGACCTTGGTGAACATTACAAAGAACACCACCCCGAAGGCCCGACACACTTAAAGACTACCTCCCAGGTATAAATTCAAGCGGCGAAGGTCCTAGTGCCTGCCTCCTCGGTAGAACCTCCAGACTCAACCCTCCTAGTGCCTACTTGTAAAGTTTCCGGTCGTAAAACATGGATACCGGAGTTCAACCCCGTAATGCCCAATTGACCATCTAAAACAAACTGACTTATGTGCCTATGGATCCAATGCAACACTGTCTAACATTACATGACTACACAGGAATGACCAACACACTCGAGCATGTAATTAACATCATTATGCAACACGGTGCATTAGTATGTAAGCCATAACCGGGCTCTACATTGAGCCATTAAAACCGGACAAGTATCCCCAAGACTCTTTTAAAATAACACCGAGCTAAAATGCTCAAAACCCCTTTTGACGAACGATTAACAATCCCCAAATAATGAACGCAACCGACTCACGTCATGCAAACACACTCCAAAATACATGTGTAGACTCCAATACTGTTTAGATTGGAACAAATGGTTTTCCAAATGCATTTATGACTCTTATTCCTTTCAAAACGTCCCATAACACAAAACCAAACCTTTCTCCCAAATAAACACTAAAAGTGTCTTTTAACAAATAATTTCCATTTATACAATAAATCCTCAAGGCACTTTAAAATGACTTATTTACCAAGATGCCCAAAAATCCCAATGTGGGGGATTTCACAAGGGTTATAAAGCCAAACATTTCAAATGATCAAAACCCACCAAATAACTCAACAAGTGATAATTTCACGTAAAACACATAAATACGTTAAAATGAACATTTTGGCATGTACAATGTTTTCATAAATCAACTTGAACTCACCTTGCTAGATTAAGTTAAACCAAGGTTCTAAACTCAACCATTAGCCTCCAATTGTATAGATTCCACCATTTCCAAGTTAATTTCAACAAAGAGCTAGGGTGTCCAAATAATCTGTTTCATAATGAACCAACATCAGTAAAACTTATAGATCTACAAAGATCCTTATATTAAGGCTTGGATTATTCAAGGAAACTCACCACTTTAAGATGTTGAGACTCCCCACCCAAAACTATGCAAGGAACCATCCAACCCTTCAAGCCCGAGCTTCTAAATACCGATCCTTTATGCATCTTTAGGAAGAATCCACCATGGATGTTCCAAATCTGGTATTAAGGTTCCCAAAATTCGTAACAAGGAGATGAGAGAAATGGAGGTGGGGTGAAAAATGAGAAGAAACCCTAAAATCGGGCATTTAAAACGCCCAGACTGTTTCCCGCGGCCTTGGCCGCGACCTCAAGTCGCAGGCCAAACCGCGCGTGCTCCTGGGTTGAAGACTACAACGAGTTACGTGGGCCTAGCCACGGCTAAAGGCCGCGGCCAACCAACATGCGTCATGTTAGAGCATAAATCTGTTGGATACAAGATCAAGAAGACTGAAGGTCAAAGTTGAGAAAGTCAAAGTTGAGAAAGTCAAAGCTGAAGAAAGTCAAATCTCATTAAAAGTCAAAGTCTCTTAATAAAAGTCAATTGTATTTGTTTTTGTATTAGTTTAATTTTCCTTGTATTTGTGGTAGTATAAATACTTTTTCTCTTTGTATTCTCAGTAAGAGGTGACATTAGTTGATATATCAGATTTGAGATTGGTAGTATAAATACTTGTCATGTCTTCTCGCACCTCGTGTTTAGACCATTCCTCTCGACCGACTGCTAATTGTTTCCTTGTCCGATCATTGACCGTTTCCTAGAGAAATACGGGTGTTACAATCCTCCCAACCTTAAAAGAGATTTCGTCCTCATAATCTGGCACCGGCCAAACACCCACATGTCGAGTTAGCTAGACCAATTGGTTCTCTATCTCAAAAAGGGATGTCCCCACGATACATTGCCTTGCATACGAAACCGATTACTTCCCATTTCGGGTTATCACTGTATTTCTCATCACAAGCCGCCATAAACCCGATCTCAAAGGTTGATACATTTTATCATTTTCCTACTATTAAGATCTCGATTGCCTCCCAACCTTAGGTTGCCCATAATCCCTCAAGAGTAACTTACGATCTTAACTAATCAATTCCACCAAGGGTATCCCAAGCAAACATCACCTTTAAATACTTCTGATCGTCTCTCTTCGAACCACGCTACACCCTTTTTCTTGCCTTCAAGACAATAACAACCCTTGCATAAACGATCCAACCACCGCTGACTATACTCCTTTAGATTCCAAGTATTCATAATCACTTTGGCTTGACCCGAGCAGTAAGGAATCCGTATAAAATTGCTGAGTCGATCACTCGTTGTTGTTATCAAACGATATTTCTAAATTCAGCAAATCAAGGCCTCCTCAATGATTAATTTCATCTTAAGGCGTACCTCGACACTCTCACCAAAATTTCCCAATAATCCATACCATAAAAGATTTATCGTCCCTTCCTTGACGAAAATTTCCTAACAATTAGGTTGGTCTAATCCAATCCATAATAAGTCTGTTTCCCCCAAGCTGACACATGCACAACCTCTGCAGAAAGAGGATCACCCCAAACCCCACGGTTACACAACCCCTATAGTGCATTTGAGCATCGATTGACAAATCAGCGAAAACCTTGCCGATTACAGGAGTATCAATGATCGACCCTAAGTATCATCATCTAATTCCCTTAATGTTACCACTTAACTTGCAAAAACACCAGTTCAATGGATGTGCACTGAAGCACACTAACGGTTATTGTCCTCAAAATCGAGTGTCAACACCTCTCCTTAAAATGACTATACTTCAAATGTGGGTGCACCACTATATAGTCCATTACGTACTTGCATCGACGAGTTAAAGTTGATACCTATCATAGCTCTAAAGTTTAAATCTTATATATTCAACAAACGAATCACCATATTCTCTTTAATCCTGAAGACTTACCCGGATGGCACACATCCATCCCATACACGATGTCGAAATTCAACCCATTAATTCATCCCTAACCACCAACAATTAAACACCCAAAGCTGTAACCCGCAGTTTTACCGAACAGAATGATCACCACTTAAATAACAGAAGAAGGCATAAATCTAATACATCAATTATTCATGCGTGCACCGATTCACAAAACCAAATTCACATAATTCAAAACTAACCACCAGTCAGTCATCCAAAGCTTCAATTTCCAAGGACTCTTCTAATCCTAAATTACAACTCGCTCTACAGGTTTTAACCCTATGCCTCGATTGAGTTCAAGGTTTTTCAAACTAATATGCCAATTTGAAATTTTATAAAACGTCTAAATGCAAAAGCTTTATAACAATTAGTCGTACGAATAAAAATCCACTACCGTTTACTCTGTAGGTGTACAAAATGGTCACAAACGCCACACATATAAAACCATTTCGGAAAATATTTTGATTAATAATCAAGCTAATACTGACACCAACGAAAGGTATTTCAACAAACATTTCAAAGGAACCGCTATGGCCGCAACACGCATCAATTGTGCCACGTATGTAAAAAGTTTTACGTACTAAAACAATACATGACAAGGCATTCATACAAAACTCCAGAAGGAAAATTCACGTAATCAATTTCCAAAAGTTTCTCAATCAACCATATAACGACATGGGATAAAATCCCCAACAAGACTCACATATATCGGTTTATTTCCCAAACTTAGTAAAACGATAAGTGCTTGCAATTTGGTCAAAAATAGAATAATTTAAATCGACTCCAACTTTTAACCACAACGGTAAAACGCTCTTTGACCCAAGATGGTGGCTATAATGCCATGCACACGAGTAAATCCTTAAAATGCATTGCGTGAGACTATAACAGTAAAATCACAACCCAAAGATGTTAAAAGCAAAAGTTTAAAACAAACCATCATAAATCATCCATATGCTTACTCATACCAAAAGCATAATTCATTTATAGTACTAAGTAGTGTGCAGCGAAATATGCTTGTATAAAACTCAAGAGAGAAATCACACAATACTGAAACTCCAAAAATAGCATATGGGGTAACATCCACCAACAAAACTCTCGTGAAATAAAATTTTCAATATACCATAAACCAACACACGCCATGAATCTAGCCTACGCATTTCAATGTTCGTTCGTGGTTGCAAGACACCATAAAATAATACTCCATAAGACTCATCAAAACTCACACAGAATAAAATTTCCAATAAATATCAAAAATCAAAATAATGGGGGATAACTCTTCGTCCAAAACCCTAACATATGTGGAGGAGATCCAATGTTAAGGTCATAAACCATAGTTACTTGTCCAAGACCCTACACAACGTCAAAATACGAAAATCGCAATATCCGAGAATATCCTTTGACAAAACAGGGATAAGGAAAATCTCACAAAGTTTGCAACCATGTGTAATAAAACAATTTTCATGCATGTTTAAACTCATGGTTTGAAGTCTCGTGCGTGTTGAGCGTTTTTCCAAGATTTCGTAATACAACCCACATTATGATTTGAAAAATGTGAGAAATAACTGATGCAAACTTATTTTAGAAATAAATTTCGTGCATGAATTTGGTCGGCACACAACGTCTCGAGACCACTCTCCACAACTTCCTAGTCATACTATTATCATCCGAATGCTCAAACATCTTAAGGCAATAATTGAAAATTTCATCGATTCACCTCACAATGTCTCCTCGAATAATGTCGATTCAATATGCCCATGGTTCTAATTCAACCAATTACCCTGACCCAAAATGGTCAACTTATTGTATTTATCGTGCTTATCCATCACTCCAATTGAAAATGCTATAAACATCAACTCTTCTATCGGGTACTCGCTTAGAAACTTCGTCACTACCCCGACGGTCATCACACCAAAGCAGTTCAAGCATACACATGTAACATGTAGGTTCACCATAACACTAGCCAGGTGTAATTATGAACATACCGTACATGATCAACCTTGCTACCCTCGACGAGTTTCCCGTTTCTAGCGACTCTATCAACCTCAAAATATCCTACTTAAAGTGCCTAATGGTGCAATTTCACTTTCAATCACTTAAAAGTACACTAGTTTGAGTCTAGGCATCCAAAGTCAACACCTAATTCTCTCAAACTAAAGCTCTGATACCAACTTGTAACACCCTCAAATTTGGTAAGAGCAACTAATTTAAAATTTTCTATATAACATCAAAATAGGGACAAGAATTCCTCTTACAAATCTAACTCAATATACCTCGAGTTAAAAATCTATAATTACATCGACAAATAAAAACTCCAACAAGATACAAGGTCTAAACCAGAGTCGTGTGCTACATAACACTAATACAAGTTGCTTTTCACAAAACCTAAGCGGAAGACTTCCCATTCATGAGCACGCAACTAGCACTTCTATCTTCATAGAATCTTAAAAACTAATCCCAAATGAAGCCTGTTGCACATGCTGAAAAATAAAAAGGTTAGGCTAACGCCTAATGAGTTCAAGAGTTTTACATGAATAAATATATCCGTGAAAGGAATAAACTCCACTTAAAAATCATAACCTTTCAATGATCTACTTTAAACACAGAGACGACTCTTTTCCCATAACGTACATTTTCAAATATGACATCTTAATCCAAACATTCTTTACAAAATGATGCACCCTAAACTTACTCTAGACGATAATAGGGATTGACTCCCGATATAAGAAACGTGGATAAAATGTTGTATCCCAAAACACCCAAACACGAGTGAGGCAAAATACTCGACCCATAACTTATGGTTAAAATCTGCATGTACAAAATGTTACCGAAAACATGGACACTAGGACCAATACTCACGCGACCATAAATTGAAAGGAAACCAATTATCAAAACATGGGGATGATGTATTTCATTCAAACCTTAATATACGTGGAGGGAGATTCAATATTAAGGGCCTCATTTACTGTCAAACACATAAGCCCAATGACAATAAAGTAAAACGTCAATATATTTAAAATGTTGTTAGCCAACAACGGGGGAGACCCACATCCACTGAAAGTGGAGGAACATAAAAGTATGCCACCCATGCAACGTTAATCACATGACACCTCATGACATAAAAGCCCAAGTGTCCCTAATACTTCTTTAACAAGTTTCACCTCGAGACAGTTGACCTTGGTGAACATTACAAAGAACACCACCCCGAAGGCCCGACACACTTAAAGACTACCTCCCAGGTATAAATTCAAGCGGCGAAGGTCCTAGTGCCTGCCTCCTCGGTAACAATCACAGACTCAACCCTCTTAGTGCCTACTTGTAAAGTTTTCGGTCATAAAACTTGGATATCGGAGTTCAACCTCGCAATACCCAATTGACCATCCAAAACAAACTGACTTACGTGCCTATGGATCTAACACAACACAGTCTAACATTACATGACTACACAGGAATGACCAATGCACTCAAGTATGTAATTAACATCATTATGCAACACAGTGCATTAGTATGTAAACTATAACCAGGATCTACATTGGGCCATTAAAACCGGACAAGTGTCCCCAAGACTCCAATACAGTTTAGATTGGGACAAATGGTTTTCCAAATGCATTTAATACTCTTATTCCTTTCAAAACATCCCATAACACAAAACCAAATCTTTCTCCCAAATAAACACTAAAAGTGTCTTTTAACAAATAATTTCCATTTATACAATAAATCCTCAAGGCACTTTAAAATGACTTATTTATCAAGATGCCCAAAAATCCCAATGTGGGGGCTTTCACAAGGGTTATAAAGCCAAACATTTCAAATGATCAAAACCCACCAAATAACTCAACAAGTAATAATTTCACGTAAAACACATAAATACGTTAAAATGAACATTTGGGCATGTATAACATTTTCACAAATCAACTTGAACTCATCTTGCTAGATTAAGTTAAACCAAGGTTCCAAACTCAACCATTAGCCTCCAATAGTGTAGATTCCAACATTTCCAAGTCATCTTCAACAAAGAGCTAGGGTTTCCAAATAATCCATTTCATCGACTTTATAAATGAACCAACATCAGCAAAACTTTTAGATCTACAAAGATCCTTATACTAAGGCTTGGATCATTCAAGTAAACTCACCATTTTAAGATGTTGAGACTCCCCACCCAAAACTATCCAAGGAACTATCCAACCCTTCAAGCCCGAGTTTCCAAATACCGATCCTTTATGCTTCTTTAGGAAGAATCCACCATGGATGTTCCAAATCTGGTATTAAGGTTTCCAAAAATCGTACCAAGAAGATGAGATAAATGGAGGTGGGGTGAAAATGAGAAGAAACCCTAAAATCGGGCATTTAAAACGCCCAGACTATTTCCCGCGGCCTTGGCCGGGACCTCAAGTCGCGGGCCAAGCCGCATGTGCTCCTGGGTTGCAGACTACAGCGAGTTACGCGGGCCTAGCCGGGGCTTGAGGCCGTAGGACAATCCACGCGCGTCGCTTGTCATGTCTTCTTGTACCTCGTGTTTAGATCGTTCCTCGACCGTTCCTCTCGGCCGACTGCTAACTACTTCCTTGGTCGATCTATGACCGTTCCTTGGAGAAATACGGGTGTTACACAAACAATCTTCTATTTCGTTCCTGCCATTTAAAGTAAACTGAAGCTCCAAGAGCAAGCTTTTAGGCAAGCTTCTTTGGCCGTCGAGTTTCATCAGAAATTTCCTCAAGGATATCGTCCCAAGAATCAGGAAATCCCAACCAAGCCACCTTATGCATGACATTCCTCCAAACCTGATTACAAAAGTTACATTCGAAGAATAAATGTTTGTGAGAATCCATGCACGTGTCACATAGACTACATCACATATCTGGTGGATCATGCTTCCAAGCTCTTATCCGATCATTCATAAGAAGTCTTGCACAACATACTACTCAAAGACAGAACACATGCTTTGGTATATTATGATAAGTTACTAAGTTTGGAGCTAGATTGACGAATTGGATTTGTTTTACAATATATATATATATATATATATATATATATGTGTGTGTGTGTGTGTGTGTGTGTGTGTGTATGTGAGCAAAAATAAGTGATAGGTTCAGTTTTCAGGAGGTTGCTAAAAAATTGCTAGCTGACAAATATTGCAAAAAGGAGCTGACTTTTAAAATCCACTTTTAAAGACTTTTCAATTCGGACATCAAAGAACAGTCAACATTCTTGGAATGACTTATTTTAACTTTCCTTAATTAATTAAATAGTTTCTATGAACTCTTAGTTGTTGTACTTTGGACACTATGCCTCTTGTATAATGTGTTCCCTTTTTGAAAGCATCTCTCTAGTATATAAAGGAGAGCTTCATTTATTTAAAAAAACATTTGAATGTTGAATTCAGTTCAGTTGGTACTTGTAAGTTCTAATACTTGTGTGTGTTTGCAAAGGAAATGAATTTCTGGACTTTTGGTTAAGAACTCTCATGTCTAACTTGATGCAGCGAGTTCTTTAGTACTTACAACACATTTTCTCTCAAATCATTTATTCTTCATGTCATTTACATTCAAGTCATTTATATCTATGTCATTTACTTTACAAGTCATTTACTCTTAAGCATTTACATACAAGTGATTTACTCTTATGTCATTTATATCCATGTGTTTCATTTATCCCTAGCTTGGGTGTAAGTGAAGGTTGGGAGAATAAGCCAACCGTGCATGTAGATAATTGTTTTTGCAATAGTTATTAACTTCACTATTCATTTCATTTATTTAAAAAAACATTTGAATGTTGAATTTAGTTCAGTTGGTACTTGTAAGTTCTAGTACTTGTGTGTGTTTGAAGAGGAAATGAATTTCTAGACTTTTGGTTAACAACTCTCATGTCTAACTTGATGCAGCGAGTTCTTTAGTACTTACAACACATTTTCTCTCAAATCATTTATTCTTCAAGTCATTTACATTCAAGTCATTTATATCTATGTCATTTACTTTACAAGTCATTTACTCTTAAGCATTTACATACAAGTGATTTACTCTTATGTCATTTATATCCATGTCTTTCATTTATGTTTGCAAAGCGATGATGGGCTAATCACCCTAGCTTGGGTGTAAGTGAAGGTTGGGAGAATAAGCCAACCGTGCATGTAGATAATTGTTTTTGCAATAGTTATTAACTTCACTATTCATTTCATTTCTTGATGTTTCATCTAATAAATTTTGACAAATTAACACATGTTATTTCAATATGATTAACTGAGCTTCAAAATAAGACAACATAATCAAAGATATTTACAGAGTTGTAGAATATTGCAACTTGCTATGACAACTAATATAGTTACACCTATATGGAAAGAAAGATAAGTTCGATACCATGCTTGGATTTGTACTCATTGACATGATGAGGTTACTTCTAGTGAGTGTCTCACTGGACTTCAAAAGAAGGTCGTTCGATCCAATAGTGTGATGTTGTACCAAGGTTCTACTACACTTGAGCTAAAATCTCAACCAAATCTTACACTCATGTTTCCTTTTATTATTGTTACATTTCATTAGTTGTTAACTCTCACAAAAACATTTGCTTTAAATTCGTCATGTGAAATCCTCTTTTAAGTTTGATTTTCTCAATCCTTGTCTTCATTTGTCCCTAAGGTATGATATTTGGTAAAATTTACCATTATTACTTGATTTAGATGACACTAATAAGACATGTATAGTTGCATGATTTACTTGTTGTTGTAGCATTTTCCTAGGTTATACTTTCATCCAACCAATAATGGTGGACGATAGATTGAATCTCATTTGACTTTCCATCAGTATACTTCTGAGAGAAATGCAGCGGATGAAGTTTCCAGAATCATCGAATAACCCAAAGAGTTGCAGGAGTCGGCGACAACCTTACTTTCTTGAACTTCAGAAGAGGAACCATCCCTCCTACAGCGAGCACTATCCCCCTTCCCCCGGTTTAAACATCGAAACGCTTCATTTATTCATTGATTCTTCCCTCAAGAAAGCCATTTTAAATCCCAATAATGCTCAAAAATTAATACTATATTCATACCCTCCTAGTACAATAACCCTTGAGTCAAAAATTTCTTGTTTACTGTTGTTGTCACAGATGATTGAAGAGTTTAACAGAGTTAGTTATACATTACGTGAAGGTGATGTAGCTGCACTTTTTTCTATGCAGATATCATGGTGCACTTATTAATCCTAATCCCCTTACAAAATTGATTTTTTAGAGTTTGGAAATAAGTTTTGGTATCAATATTCTTAATTTCCTAGAATAAATGTTGTAGTCTGGATTACTGATAATGTGTACTATAAAACAATCAAGTGTTTTTTTTGTCGATTATAGGAAGATTTTTTAGGATGTTTCTTTGTCCAATAAATTTTCATGCTAACAGAAAGAATGTTCAACTGAAAGTGAAGGAGGAATACAACAATTTCAGGGTATGGTTTTTCTAGCTTCCATTTTCTTCATGCATAGTTGATGATCTTTCTATTCCTGATAATTTTTATTCCTTTTTCTATTTTTATTTCATATGACCATTTGCAATAAAATTTATGTATAGGATATAACTACATTTAGGCTTCTTTCTTTCCATCAATACTACTGATGTTATGGTCATGGATGTGGAATGGATGTTTTCCTTGGCGTCGCATGTGCAACTTTATTGATGGAGGACCATCCAACCACATTTCTCAAGCATTGAAAGATCCCTTGAAGATTCAAGATGGCCCAATTACAAGATCAAGATCAAAACAGATGAAGGAAACTTTGATTAGCTTAGTTGCGGAGAATCATGTAAATTAGTTGAAGTCCACTAAAGATGTGCATGTAACACACTTGATTATGCTTATTGGAGCTTGGGATCACTGACGAAGCTTAAAAGAAGCATTTGTTTTGAAGATTGCAAGTTTTTGGGCCTGTTCAAAGAACTAATTCATGAAGCATTATTTTGGCAGCCTAAATAGAACCAAGTCTTTTGTTATAAGTTGTGTTTTTTTTTTGAAAGGAGGCGGCACTCTTGGCAATATATTGAAAAAAGAAAAAATACACCTAAATGGCGAGGGACTCCCTCCCAAAGAAGAACTCCCACCAAGAAGGCAAAAACTCCGGGTAAGACCGAAGTGTTGCCCTCGGTGCTCAAAGCTAGGGCTTATCCGACTTTTTGCCTATTTTAAAGTTAGGGCTTACCCGAGTTTTTTCCTATTTTAAATTTCTAAGTTGTGTTTGAGCCCAATAATCGTATTTAGAAAGCCTAATCCGTTTTTTGGCCTATTTTAAAGTCAGGTGACCAAAAGTTTATGAATAATGATATAGAACAAGTCTAGATTCATGAATTAAAGGTATGCCTTTGATTCTTGATTGAAATTTAAGTCTTATATTTAAGGAGAGACTTTTGGGGTGTTTTTGGACCCATTTTGTAATCATTTGAAATCATCATCCAAGACATATAAACACTTTTGAGTTTAACTCATTTTGTGAGTTCTGATTCTATGCGAGAGCGTTCATAGTTCAAGAACTTATCAAAATTGTGAGGACGATCTTGTGGCGTTTCGGATTCCTTTGGTTCTTAGGTCTATAACTAAGGGGTCAATGATTTGCTCTAGGTTAGTTAAAGATTCCTATACCTGGGATATCCTCTTCCTAAACTATCTTATATGAAGGATCCAAGTTTTTTAACTTGCGGGTCGACGTTTTCGTATCATTTATCAGGTAACCTATTTATCCACTCATATGTCTTCATCATTTGTTGATAACATATGTTGTTTGCAGGCGTGGATGCTCTTTCTCTATGCAGGACTGTCTTTTAGATAAAATATACTGAGGATTAATGGAAGTGATATCCATCCATGGCGATGTCATGAGATATTCTTTCTAATCTATTGATCTTTTTCATTGCGTATATGTCGTTTTACTTATTTCATAAGCTAATAATTTGCCTTTGTGTATGATTTAGGTGGATTTATATCACTATGTTATGAGTATGGCACTCATCAGTCTCACTTGGAAGATAGAAAAGCAACCCGACTGTGCCCAAAAGCAGGTTATTATAAAGTGTGTTTGATGTAAATTTCACGTTTGCGAATGTGTAATTTTTCTTTTAATCAACCTGTTTGCAAAAAGGTATACAATTGTTTATGAAATGGGCAATTGTGCAAAGCTCTTGAGACTCAATTATTGTAACACCTGGAAAATTCATTATATAATTGGGTGTATAAAATCATTATGCTTTAAGTCTAAAAGCAACAAGAGGATTCGAGTAAGGTACCAAAGAAATCGGGTTTCGTTATGGGCCATGTGATAGTGCCCGCTCTATGACAATCGGTCAATGTGGTGGGTCATAATCGCCGAAGGGGAGGCACCCGTGGTACCATCAGCGCGATGGTCACAGGGGAGTTTGCCTTGGTCATTATCACGGGGCACACTAATGGGGAATGTACCGAGAGTCTCATGCCTCGGCCAATAGTGTCGGCGATTGTGACACTTTGTCACTATCATCGGGCAAGGTCATAGTCGGACCCCCTACGTTTATTATTGCAATCTCTATTTTTAGAGCATTTGGATCTGTTTTGGGTAACTTTGAAGGCGATTTTCTCTCCTCATTTTGGTAGGTCTTCTTCCCCAAATTCTTCCCTCTTCATTGATTACTTCTAGCTACCACATCCTTGAACAATTATTGCTCCTTATTAGGTATATATAAACACTAAGTGGAAGATTTCTAGTCTCCTCAAGCTTCAAGCAATCATCTCCTTCATCCTAGGGTTTGGTTTTAAACTCCTCTACATCTCCTAACTTAGGTATTCTTGGTTTAACAAACTTTTGACCTAAACTTGATTTTAGGAGATTTTAGGGTTTTGGTTTTGGTAAAAAAATTTGGAAATGGGTATGAAGTTTGTTAAAGGTTTGTTTATGGTTTTGATGTGTTTTATCACCCTTTTCTTAAATTTATGAAGTTTGAGAAATCTAAGCTAAAATTAGGGTTTTAAAATATTTGGAGATTTTGACCCAAGAATTATGGATAATGGTGTCTCATGTGGAAACAATATCAAAGATGACATTTGGTGAATTTAAGAACTATTTGACTAACTATCAATGTTGAGGGTCAACACTTTGAAATGAGAAAATTGTGTATGAGTATGTTGGTACCAAACTTATTAATTATATTTGGAATTGGCGTGGTCTATCTTAAATGTCAATTATATGTGGTCATAGTGTAATGGATCCATAACCATGTAATTCTGTATGTATTGTTTTTGGGGATGTTGAGTTTCTTATTATGGCACGTAATAGGCATTAGGTCTCCATGGTGAGTAAGGTGTGGACCTATACGGTCGGACAACATCCCATGAGTAGTAAGGTGTAATTCCATTGTGCATGAGTTCCCTAATTTGGACATCTCAAAGTATAGACGTAGAGGGGTTGAATTTGAGACTTCAAGAGCAATAGACTTAGAGGAGTTAAGCTCGATGGGTCAAATGGTTGTTAATTATGATTTAGTCTTAACTGACATGACAAGTGACCTACTCTCACATTCCGACACAAATCATGGAATTCGGGTCTCCCCCATTATAACGTGAAGAAATGTGGTTATCGTTGATTTCATTTGATGAATTTTTTTATGGTCTTCCCAATGTTATATTTCAAAGTTACTATTACTTTCCCAATTATAAATGTTTGTTATTGCTAGGCTTTAACCTAACACTTTTTCTTAAAATGACATGTATATCATGTCATACTAGCGGCGGGGCTCCTTTGGTTTGAGCGGACAACCAAGTGGTCGGAGTTAGCATTTTTTGGTGAACTATAACTATGGCGAAAATTGGCCTTCCGAAGTTCTTTTGGAAAGGAGATAGCGACACCCGTTTGTAATCTAAGCTAGTTTAGTTTAGATTAGTAGGTTGTTGATTTGTATCTCCTACATTGTTTTAGAATGTAAACGCCTTACTATTTCCCCTTTATGGGTGATTTATTCATCTATAGAATATCCTATTCCGCAATTTTACAGGCTTAAATTTACCCCTAATTTTCAGGGTCTTACAATTATCTTCTTTGTCATTTTGTTCATCAGATCTTTAAATCACTACAGAGAGTTTAGAGTTGTGTTCCTGTGTTGCTTTCACTCGATAACAGTCATGCAAGGTTGGTCATTTATGTTGATTGATATGTTGATTGAAAAGAATACACTAATTTTTAGTTCCAAATGTTTTATTTTTCTATCTATTTGTAAGTTTTTCGCGTTGCAAGCAGGACTTCAGGTCCCAATGTGCATTTCCATTGAGGATATTTAGGTTGGTCTATTTGGGTCCAGAGGTTTCTCTTTCACATATGGTCTTCAGGATAGGTCTATTGACACAAGGGATTGAGGGATTATGCAATTGTGATAAATATAATATCAATGTCCTAATTTTGACTTTATATTCTTTTATAGGGAACTAGCAGAGTACCTTTGTTGATCCCTAGTTTAGTGTTCTAAACTTGATTTACTATTAACTACACAAAAACAAATGATTAAGAGTATGGAAGCGTTTTGACGTGTAGAAAAATAGAGCTTAAATGGTAGTAAACATACTAGCAAGTAATAACAGAAACTTGAAATGTATAGAGACGATTACTGAAGAATATGCTTCATTAACTTGCAAAATACACCAAGAACACGCACTTGTGTGTGCTAATATGTTCAAAGAAAATACAACATTCTCTCTGGTTAGTGTGTGCTCGTATGATTCTCACAATGGTGGTGCTCCTATAATATAAGAGGAGGATGCACCCCATAGTACAAGACAAAGGTTGGCATTCTAATGAGAGAATGCCACCTGGAAACGTAAACAACCGTGCGCCGCATAAATGATCTAAAAATCTTCGTACAGCAGGCTCACGTGTTCTGCATGTGGTGTTGTCTTGACACTTGTAGAAATAATCTGTTCAACTTCATCTCTAGAGGTTGGTTATCACAGAGGCTCTGTGAGGGGTCACAGAGGTTCTGTGGTCCCAGAGGTTCTGTGGTCCAAGGTTGATCTTCAAGTTAAGCTTCTCTCCAACAGATGATTGACAGGGTCTTCTATGCCTGCAACTTCAGTGGTGTACTTGCAGATTTGATCCGTCTTCTGAGATTCCTATACTTAGCCTATTTTTCAATATTTCTATTCAGATTAATTGGAGCTAACAATCTCCCCCTAAGTATTGAAAAAATAAACTTTGGAATAGTGGGTGCATGGCTAAGTTAGGCATAAAGAGGTGAAAGGAACTCATCCTCTGAATACTTATTTTCATTCAATAATAAGAATGCCATAAGGCAATTATCTTTGAGTTCAAGTACATGAATGAAAACACAAAATACATAACATCAGAGCCTATATCTTGGCGTCTGGGAAATCATTGATTTTTCTTCCAAATCCTCCATCCTTCTTCAGCTCTCTGTAGTAGAAAGCACACATATCTCTGAAGCTCAGAGTTTCACTTATATTTTCCAGGAGAACATTTGTAGCTTCAGTATGGACAAGTGGTGTGCCTCTATGCTTGATGATTTCTTCTTAAATGTTCAGCAGAGACTGGGTTGAATATTTTTTACTTTCTATGCCCATAAAGATCTTCTTTTCGCCTTTGGGATTGAGGTATACAAAGACAAATTTTGGGGACGTGATTATGGAGTTTGGAAGGATTGTGGCAGAGGGAGGCATGCTATCCTCTGGTAAAGTAAGATTGGCTTTTTTTACACCAAGATCAAGAGCCACCTAAAAATCCACTACACTGTAGTATAGCAGCTTTTCCCTCATTGTTTTCTTGATGATTGAGTGGGTGTCAGGATCGAATTCTCAACAAGAATAAATTCTCAGAAACTAATATCAAAGAAGTTGCGGAATAACACTTTGATATTCAATGTAACAGTAAACAAAACAGTATATAATCAACAACTTGTAAACTTGTATTCAATTATCAAATCACAAGATTACACACTCAACCTCAATCTTGAAGAACACACTCTTTCAAGACGAATTCTACTTCTCTAGAATTAGGATCTATGCCTTGAGGTTGATTTTCTCTAAAACTTAGAATGAATGATTAATTCTAAACTATTCTATCAATTCTATACATATACTGAATAAAAGATAATTACAATAAATAAAATATCTTCAGTATATCTTCCATCATTATCTTCAATCCTTCCATGAATATCTTGATTCTTTACAGCTGTCATCCTTTCCATCCGGATCTTCAATTCATAAGCAGTACTAATCATAAGCAGCATAAACAACTAAGCAGCACTAACCACTAGCAGTACTAACTAGCTAAGCAGTACTAACTTTGTTCAAGCAGCACTAACTTTGACTAGCAGTATTAATTCTACTAGCAGTAGTAATACTCAGCAGTATTAACTGTGAAGTCTTCTAGCAGTAGTAAATCTGAACTAGCAGCATTAATCATACTTGAGCTTTTCTTCAGTTCCCAACAATCTCCCCCTAACTTGACTTTTAAGGAAAGAAGTCAAGTTCTTCAGATTTTCTTCAAGATGCTTTCAACACTTCAGGTTCAGTTTCCCAAATTCGGATTTAGCCCCAGACTTTGATTTACAGTTCTTCTCACCACAAGTTTATCCATCTCTGAATCCTTTGAGCATACCAGTGTAGCTTTAAGCATCCCTTCTAGCTTCTCCTTGCTATGCTTATAAATTTTTCCACTAGATAGTATTCATGATAACAATTGTCAATAGTAATCATGTATACCCCACAGTTTTCAAAAAGTATCCATTTATCAATATTCTTGAATATAAACTCATGATGATGATCTTTAATCCTATAACCCACTCTTTCTGGATCAAACATCATGCACAAGTATTCCATTGCTATCTTTAGAAGATTCTCTTCAGTACCTTTCAACACAGGCTAATAGAGTTTTATCCCCACTTTGTATAATTCTTCTATATCAGCTCTTGAACAACTTCTGATAACTCTCCCCCATGTTGAATATGCTTCAAATGAACTATCAGCTCTTTTGATTCTGAAGAAATCCTTTCCATTATCTCTTAGAATGTCCCAAAAGGTAATCTCAGGAGCTTTCATGGAGATTGGAACAGCCTTCATAGGTTCTACTATGGTCATATACAAATCCATACTCTCAACAGTTTGCTTATTGGACTGCTCTGGACTTTGAACTGATTCTGCTAAAGGTACATCTGAAGGTTCTGCTGCAGTTTCTGTTGTTTCTTCCATTCTAGGCCTTTTAGACTGCTTTTTGGAAGCAATTGTCTTCACCCTCTTTCCAGATTTGGCTTCTATACCAACACTCTCTTGTTCTTCCTTCATCTCTTCAGCTTTGTCTTTTGAGGGTGTGGTCTCCTCAGGGAATGGTTTTTGAATATTAAGATCATACCTCTCCTTCATTCTTCTCTCAGCCTCTTCCCTTTTAGATGAATCCCCTTGAAGTTTTTCCATCTCTTTCTTGTACAACTCTTCAACCTGATTATATGCCATGTTTGTGAACATCTCCCCCTTGACTCCAATTGCACCTTTCAGGAAATTTATCATTTTTCTTCTTTCCTGATTGGCCAAAAAGGTCTTGGAGGGTTGTCTCTTCTGCTTTTTGAGTGGCATTCTTTTGACTTGTACTTTCTTGGCCTGAGCTGCTGTTTTCATGCTTTCTTATACTCTTCATTTAGTTTTCTGGCCATATTCAGTGCAAGCTCTCTATCCTTCTTAGATTGTAGCAGTTCCTCTTTTTCCATCTCAGCTTGAAGCTCTTTTGCCACTTCTTCATCTAACTCAATCTGACTTTTCTTCTTTAAAGGTTGTTCAGGTTCAACCATCTTTCCTTTTCCTTTTGTATCATTCAAACCTGCCTCACTTCTTTCTTTTCTCTTCTTTTGAAGGCCTCCTTCATCTATGACCACTCCCTTGGCCTTTTGAGAAGCCTTAGGAGTGTCATTCTTGGCTTTTACCAACGTTTCTGCAATTTCCAATTCTTCTACAGAAAGCCCTGTTACTACTGCTTCTTTGACCTCAGCAGCATTAACAGTTTCTGTTGCTTGGGCAAATTCTGTTTCTTTCTCTATTTCTGCTTCTTTCTCCCCCTCAACATCAAATCCCATCTCAGATTTGCTTTCCTTCTCTTGATTCTCCCCCTTGTTGGAAGTATCTTGAGCACTGTCCCTCTTCTTTAACACAAATTGCTTTCTTCTCCTTTTCTGGACCAATCTTGTCACCAATTTCTTCAGTTTGGTAATCTGTACTTGTTGAGACAGAATAATCAGTTTCAGCTCTTCAATATCTTTCCCCTGCTTGATGACATCCCTGTTGATGTTGGCCATTGTGTCCATCAATTCAAAATAGTCATATCTGTCCTCACCTTCTCCAGGAGTGTTACCCCCTTTTGAAGGATCATGGGATCTTTTAGTAGTGGAAGCCTTCTGCCTAGCAGAAGCACTATCCACCCCCTTGGTTTCTTGGCACCGGGGACCTTTGACTGATTGCTCATTCAAAGTTGCCATGGGAGAGGTCTTATGTATGTTACCACTGTCCTCTTCTGTGCTAGCAGGAGTAGTGGCAGCCTCAGGACCCATATGCTCAACCTCCTCCTCAGAGAGCACCTCCTTTGGGTTGGGAGACACCCTTGTGATTTCCCTGTAGATATTCTCTAAGGGAGAATCCTCCCTTAGAGGGCTTAAAGGCTTAGGGGCTGTTGGTACAAGAAGGGAAGGAGCCTTCTTTACCTGTTTCCTTTTGTATGTTTGGGTGATTGGTAAAGTTGGTTTATCAAGAAGAGACTGGGGAATTGATTTAGAGTGGGAAGGTTGGGATTGGCTAGCAGTGGGTTGGTGTAATGGGGGCCTTGACCCTGCTACCATACCTTCATCAGTTTGGGACACCACCATCATTGTAGAGAACAATGGGGTGTCAACTCCTTCCGAGTCCCCAACAGATCTTCTCATATTTGAGAAAACCTTGCCTTTAGGGGGTTTTGGTACATATATCCCATCAAAATGAGGAATATCCGTCAATTCGTGGGTGATAAATGCTTGAACAAACCTGGGGTACATATAAAAGCTCTTTTTGTTTCCCAAGTTTGAGACAAGATCATTGAAAATCATTTGAGAAAAATTATACTTTATGGCAGTGGCTAAGCATACCAGAGCATAAGCAATGGTGCTACTGAACTCACTCCATCCAGTAGTCTTTTTAGAGATACAATGCAAAAGGGTATGGACAAAGAAACGCCATTGAGGTGAAAATTTTGCTTTTAAGAACTTGAACACACCCAATGGGCCTCCATACCCCATTCTTGAAAGAGTAGAAAACAGTTCATCATTAGAGATAGAAGTTATACCAGAGGCATCGTCTAGACGTAGACTGATGCGAATTACCTCTTCAATAACTGTTAATGGCTTGCCACACACCTTCGTCTTGATCATTTGCACACCATTCTCAGTAACAATGGTGGCATGTGCCCAAAATTGCCTCTGATGCTCTATGAAGATAGTAGGAGATATAGTGAGAGCATGGGCAATGTGGCTGGACTTCAGAAAGTCAACTATCTGATGAAAACCTGCAGCTTGTTTTGGCTTTTGGAGCATCGCGATTTCATTGTGCTCGTCAATGAACGCCATGGATGCCATTGACCTTGAAGTTTCTTGCTTGAAAACTTGGAACTCGAGAGAGAGAGGGTTTAGAGCGCAAGAGAACAATATGCAAAGAGTCGTTATGAACTTTTAGGCGGGCAAAGAGTATTTATAGTATTCGGGACATAAGCAGTATTAACCTAGAGCAGTATTAACTGAAAGCAGTATTAACCACTAGCAGTATTAACTAACTAGCAGTATTAACTGAGAGCAGTATTAACTAACTAGCAGTATTAACTGAGAGCAGTATTAACCACTAGCAGCATTAACTAGTTAGCAGTATTAACTACTAGCAGTATTAACCACTAGCAGTATTAACTACTAGCAGTATTAACCACTAGTAGTATTAACTACTAGCAGTATTAAAACTGTACTAGCAGTATTAACCATACTTACTCTTTTAAGCTTGTGATACACTGAGTACTGCTATATATATCCTGAAAAAGAAGATTAGTAACACCAAGAATAAACAATATACAGGTATATAACTACTTTTTGAGAAGGGGCTTATTCAGAGTTGATCATTCCCACACTTGTTACCAAGAAAGTGAATCTACCCACATCAAAAGCTTTAGTAAATAGATCAGGAAACTGGTTATTAGTGTGAAGTTTTACAACTTGAATAAGTTTCTTTTCATTGCAGTCTCTTATGAAGTGATACCTGATCTCAATGTGCTTTGTCTTTGAGTGCTTGACAGGATTATTCACAATGCTAATAACATTGCTATTATCAATAAAAATTGGAGTGTGTAGAAAGGTTACCCCATAATCCAGCATTTGATTCTGAATCCATAAAACTTGAGAACAGCAACTTGCAGCTGCTATGTACTCTGCCTCTGTTGTAGATGTGGATATTGTGGTTTGTTTCTTGCACTACCATGAAACTAGTCTTGCACCCAAAAACTGACATCCTCCAGAAGTAGATTTTCTTTCCAAGTTTGCTCCACCTAGATCACTATCTGAGTATGCAAGCAGGTCAAAGGATGAGTCATGAGGATACCAAAGTCCCAATCTGGATTGCCCTTTGAGATATCTGAATATCCTTTTAACAACTTGATAGTGAGATTGCTTTGGCCTAACTTGGAATCTTGCACATACACAGACTGGAAACATTATATCTGGCCTAGAGGCTGTAAGATACATGAGACAGCCAATCATGGATCTATAATGATGAACATCCATATCCTCCCCCTCAAGATCTGTTGTTATCTGCTTGTGTGTCTCCATATGTGTGCTGACAGGTTTTGAATCTGAGAAACCAAACTTGGTTAGAATGTCCTGCACATACTTGGACTGACAGATGAAGATTCCATCTGACTTCTGTTGAACTTGGAGTCCAAGGAAGAAAGTAAGTTCCCCCATGGAACTCATCTTGAACCTTTGATGCATTAGTTCCTCAAACTCCTTGCACATGTTGTCTCTTGTTGATCCAAAGATAATATCATCAACATAGATTTGGACCAGCAAGATATCCTTCTTCTTTCTCTTGATGAATAGAGTCTTATCAATGACTCCTCTTTCAAAGCCATTTTCCAAGAGATAGGATGACAGAGTGTCATACCATGATCTTGGAGCTTGATGTAGTCCATAAAGTGCTTTCTTCAATTTGTATACCCTGTCTGGATAGCTTGGGTTTTCAAACCCTGGTGGTTGACAGACATATACTTCTTCTTCAATTGAGCCATAAAGAAATGCACTTTTGACATCCATTTGATAGACTTTGAATTTCATATAAGAAGCATAAGCTAGGAATAATCTAATTGCTTCAATCCTAGCCACAGGTGCAAATACTTCTTCATAGTCTATTCCTTCTTCTTGTGTATATCCTTGAGCCACCAACCTTGCTTTGTTTCTTATGACTATTCCTCTTTCATCTCTCTTATTCCTGAAGACCCATTTTGTTCCTATTGCTCTTTGGCCTTTAGGAAGGTCTACCAGATCCCAAACATCTTGCAGCTTGAACTGCAGTAGCTCTTCTTGCATGTCTTCTATCCAACTGGATTCTTTCATAGCATCATGTGCCTTTTTAGGCTCAAGCTGGGATAAAAAGCAAGAAAGCACTGTATGTTGTAGATCTTGCATTTCTTGAAGCCTACTTTGATTTCTAGTCATCATAGGAGAAGATATATCCCCTATTACCAGCTGTGGAGGATGATTTTTTGAATTCTGCTGTGATGACTAGGTTCTTCATTAAGTTCCACCTCTAGATTAGAGTCATTCAACTCAACTGAAGTGTTTTCAGTAGCTACTTCTGGTTTTTTATTTTCTTGACTCTCCTCATCTCTACTTTCTTCTTCACTTTGACTTGGTCCAGTAGATGGTTCCTTTTCACAGTCTTCAACAGGATCCACTGTGGGTATGGGAAAGATCACAGATTGAGATATACTTTCTTGAACTTGTGTAGTCCCTGATCCTCCACTCCCTGAACCTGCATAATCATCACTACTAAAACCAAAAGAGTTAGTTAGTGAGTCAATGTCAAATAGCCACTGAGGACCAGACCCAATTGGATTTGGTGTGTTCTCATTGCATTTGACATTGTCACTTTCTTCAATTATTCTAGAAGAAGAGTTAAAGACTCTGTAAGCCTTACTCTGAGATGAGTAACCAACAAGAAATCCATCATCTTCTTTGCTATCAAACTTACCTAAGTGAGATTTGGTATTGAGAATTGCACAAGGACACCCAAAAGGTTTGAAAAATCCAATGAAAGGTTTTCTTTTATTTAAAAGCTCATAAGGGGTCTTGTTCTTTGGCTTGACCACTAGAACTCTGTTTTGGACATAGCAAGCAGTATTAACTACTTCAGCCCAGAAGGTAATTGGCAGTTTTAAATCAGCCAACAGAGATCTAGCAGCCTCTATTAGTGTCCTATTTCTCCTCTCAGCAACTCCATTCTGTTGAGGAGTCCTAGGGGCACTATATTGTTTCTCAATGCCTTTCTCTTCACAGAAGGTGTTTAGATCAAAATTTTTAAACTCAGTCCCATTATCTGATCTAATGACTTTTACTTTTTGATTAGTTTGGTTTTCAATTCTTAGGATAAAGGATTTGATCAGTCCACTTGTCTCATCCTTAGTCCTTAGAAAATATACCCAGGTAAATCTAGAGTAATCATCAATAATATACAAGCAGTAAGATTTCTTGCCTATACTCATAACATTTGTAGGACCAAACAGATCCATATGCAATAACTGGAGACAAGAAAAAATTGTGTTTAACTCTTTGGTGTTATGAGAAGTTTTGTGTTGTTTGCCTTTAAGACATGCAACACAATGATCATCACATGAAAATACTTTTGAAGGTAAACCTCTTACAAGGTTGTTTTTAACAAGTTTGTTCATAGTTTTGAAGTTCATGTGACACATCCTTCTGTGCCAAAGAGAGGATTCATCCACATAAGCTTTTGAAACAAGACAGTTCAGGGATGAATCACTATCAACATTGTCCATATCAAGACAATAAGCATTGTCCTTTCTTGGAGTTCTAAGTAGTATCATGCTTTCATCAACTACCTTGAACCCTGGAGCAAGGATCATACACTCAGTATTTGTAAATAATATGCTATGTTGTTTGTCACAAACCTGTGATACACTTAACAGGTTGTATTTCAATTGATCAACATAGTAGACATCCTCAAATGTCATCTTACCTTTGGTAACATTACCTTTTCCACTTATTTTACCACCAGTAAGATTATCTCCAAATGCAACATGTCCTCCATTGATATGCTTGAAATCCTGAAGGCATGGCATGTTACCTGTCATGTGCCTAGAGCAACCACTATCCACATGCCATATGCTCTTTCCTTTGAGCTGTTGGTTGCTCTGCACATAATATAAAACAGTTAGTATGAATTAGGAACCCAAGCCAAAGTGGTCTTGGGTACCCCTTTCTCATCAAAATACTTGCATTCTTTCTTGACAAGATTTTTAAACTTTGACTCCTCATTTTTGGAGTACTTTGTCACAATGATAGTCTTGGAAACACATTTGCCAGAAGCAGTACTGGTTTTAGAAGTACTAACAGCATGAGCAGTACTTGCATGCTTCGCAGTACTAACCTTGTTAGCAGTAGTAACTGTGTTAGCAGCATTAATATTTTCAGCAGTACTAACACTGTTAGCAGTAGTAACTGTGTTAGCAGCATTAATATTTTCAGCAGTACTAACACTGTTAGTGCTTCTAGGAACCCATATTAAAACACTTTCTTTTAAAACCTTATTTTTCATAGGGCCTTTGGTTTCAACAGATTTCTTTGGTTTCCTATAACCAACAGGTTTTTGCACAAATCTTTGAAAGTTCATCTGTTGGTTAATAGGGTTGAAGAAACAATACTTATCCAAATGATTCAGCTTGCCACATATGAAACAAGGTTTTGGTCTATTGATTTTTATCAGATCAACTCCTTGTTTCTGAGCCCATTGATTATTCCAGTTTCTTTGGTTACCTCTTTTTATACCAGAATTTAGGCTCTTAGCTTTATTGCAAGCACACTGTTTACAAGGTCCAGGATTCACAACCGTGGTTTGTTTGTAATGGACCTTGTTATTGTGTGTTCCAGATTCTAGTTCCTATTCAATTACAATCAAACAAACAAGATTAACAACAACAATTACCTGTTTGATTACTTGAATTCTCAAGAAATACACTTTCTCTCTCTAAAAGTCTTTCTCTCTCTAAAACCAAATTCTCTCAAATCTTGAATTTGATATTACAATCTTAGTACGTACAACTGAAATACAAAGAGAAAAAATATTTATACTACTACCTAATACTAAAGAAACTAAAATACAAAGACTACTAAGTTTGACTTATTACAAATAGACTTTGACTTTTAATGAGATTTGACTTTAGCAGCTTTGACTTTCTCAACCTTGAATCTTCAGTCTTCTTGATCTTGTATCCAACAGATTTATGCTCTAACGATCTCCCCCTTTGGATTCAAGATCACTGTTGAAAGATCTAGCAATTTAGTTCTTCTCTTTAAGTTCTGTTAAAAATAATCTCTCCTTTTTCATTGATAGTGTTCTTTCCAAAGCTGTCTTCAAAAATGATGAACAATCTCCCCAAACTTTCACATAGAACTCTTTCAGTCTTTCGGAAAGAAATTCTCTTCAGAATCAGATCGAATGCTTTAGCAAATAATCTTCAAAGAAAAATTCCTCAAAATCTTCAGAAATTCTTTGATCATCTTCAAATCTTCAAATCTTTATCATTTCTTTGAAACCATCTCCCTTTAACTTCAAAAACCTTAAAATCTTTACTTTGAACTTTTCTGATTTGAGCATTTCAGAAAAAATAATCTCCTCCAAACTTGAAAAACTTTAACATTTCTGCATACCATCTCCAATCTTTAACATTTCTTCATACCATCTCCCCCTTTTTGATGATTTGAGCATCTATATCATCAAAACTTTTCTCTCAAGAAATGTCATCGACCATTCTGATATTTCCAACTGAGCCTCTGATTCTGTGATCCATAACCAGGTATTCATCTAGATCTTTGCAAATCCAGACAAAATAAGAACATGCAACTCCTGAATCAACAGATGAATCAGTTAATATGCCTGTCAGTAACACAAAGTCACTGTGTGTAACGAATACACAATATAAAGGAGCTTTTTGATGTTCACTCCCCCAGGGCTTCCATCCAATCATCGAAATACCACAAAGGCAATTTCTATGAATGTTATGACAAAGAAACAAATTCTTTGTGTGCTCGTGCAAGTGTAGAAAGAATTAAGCACGAATAATTGCTTTTATAATAAGGCTCAACATTGTGTAAACATAGACTCTAAGTGCATGATTGAAGTGCGAAGGTGAGGCAGACTTCCTTCTTTTTCAATATCCAGATTTTCCAAATGAAAATCAGATAGATTATATGTTGCGTCCCCTTGAAAATGTGAAACATTTTCTTTTTGAGAAGAAAATGAGTGGTTGGTGGGGTTTAAGCAAGAGTTGGCATGGGCTAATTGCCTGTTTCAATAACGTTCACCAAAGAGTTGTGAAACGCTAGTAATGTAGCTGCCCGACTCAGAAAGTAGTTGGTGCAGAGTTTGATATTCTTTTACTCTGATCTCACACCCTCTTTCTTTTTAATCAATAAGCTCACTACTAACCAAACTCTTTTTTCCATTTTACCTCATCACACCCACACTCATTTTTTTTGACTCGTCACACTCAATCACTAAGGGATTAACTTCATGGGTAGGAAACACTGGTTAACATGAATCCATAGAAGTTTCAGATAAGTCCTAGCACAAAGAACCCAGTCCTACAAAGCATATGTTGCTCACAATGGTTTATCTTGAACATTTAAATCATAGGAAATATGGGTCAGATATATGTATGCTCAGAATATTATCATGAAAATATGAGCATTTTTAGACATTGAAATATTTTCAAACAAGTATACTGAATGAATGAAAATGAATGCAAAAGACTTGTTTGAAAATCTGACTTTGTATGAAAATGATCAGAAATGAATGATATAGCAATTAAAGCTTATGGTCAAGAATAATTGATATTTCTCTATACGAAACAAAATATAGACATTCTAGAAATAACGTTTTGAAATGAAATAACACTCAAAATTCTTTGAATACAAGCGGAGTGTCTTACCATCGAATAAAAATTGTTCCAATTTAGAGACATGATAAGAACATTTTGAACAAAGATTCAAACTGGTGTGTGTGAATACTTGAAAGTATATAGAAAAGACAGTACGCAAGTATTTATCTTTGGAAACACACGATTTGTTTATCAATGAAGCACAAAAATAAAATGAAAACATTTAAAATCACACTTCCAAATTATAAAATCTGTTTAAGAATTGGGAAGTGGTTTGAACATTTAAGAACATGTTTTCTATACCTGAAAGGTGTCCTTCTTTCAGATATATGTGAGATTAAGATAAGAAATTTACCTTTTCGCGCAATCTTAATTCTCATACAGTCAGCTGAAGTCATTAAGATATGATCGTGTCAACTTCTCTCATCCTGTATAAGTCTCAAAGTCTAGTCAAAATTTATTCACAAAATTTATTCGAAAATAAACGACGGAAAAACAGTAAAACAATTATAGAACGAGTTCTGATCAGAAGTAATCAAAAATCATTGTCTTACTCCTTGTTACTTATAAACTCCCCCTAAAATCATGCATTGCAAAGATTTTGTCAGTTAAGCAAAATGCATAAATTAGTTAATACTCCCCCTCAAATGAATGTAGATCATCTAAAATCTTCTCTTACTCCCCCTGAGATCATGAGCAAACAATTAAAGTGCAGGTATCTTTCAGAAATAAACATAAAGAAAATGACGAAAAATAACAATTTGTAACTTTAGTAGGTAACAACCGATTATGTCTTAAGATTTAACATACCAAGCTTAGAGACAAGAAAATTAAATCTCTTTTCATCTAAGGGTTTGGTAAATAAATCTGCAAGTTGATAATCTGTTTTTACAAAATAAAGTTCAATTGTTCCTTTTTCAACATTATCTTTTATAAAATGATACCTTACATCAATGTGTTTGGTTTTGGTGTGTTGGACAGGATTAGCAGATATGGCAATCGCACTCTTCGAGTCACAATATATTGGGATTTTATCATACTTAAAGCCATAATCTCGTAGATGTGTTCGCATCCACAAGACTTGAGAGCAGCAACTAGCAGCAGCTACATACTCCGCTTCAGCAGTCGATGTGGAAACGCATAACTGTTTCTTTGAAGCCCAGCTAACGAGCTTGTCTCCAAGGATTTGTACGTGACCAGAAGTACTCTTTCTGTCCAACATACAACCTGCATGATCTGCATCTGAATATGCAGTCAGTTGAAACGCTGTATCCTTAGGATACCACAGACCAAGGTCTGCAGTCCCCTTCAGATATCTAAAGATCCGTTTGACAGCGGCCAAATGAGATTCTTTGGGAGCAGCTTGATATCTAGAACAAAGACATGTTGAAAACATAATATCTGGTCTACTGGAAGTTAAATACATCAACGATCCTATCATACCTCTATACGTTCTAACATCTACACTTTTACCCGAAGGATCAGTGTGGATTTTAGTACCAGGTGCCATTGGGATTCCAATTGGTTTAGAATTTTCCATTTTGTACTTCCGAAGAATATCCAAAATGTACTTAGATTGATTTATGAAAATCCCCGTAGAAAGTTGTTTAACTTGTAATCCGAGAAAGAAATTCATCTCTCCCATCATACTCATTTGAAAATGTGACACCATGAGGTTAGAAAAGTTTTTGCAATATTTTGGATTAGTAGAACCAAATATTATATCATCAACATAAATCTGAATAAGAATAATATCAGCTTTTTCCTTCTTTTATGAATAAAGTGGTATCGATCTTACCTTTAGAGAAACCAGACTTGACCAAGAATTTTGATAATACATCATACCAGGCTCGAGGGGCTTGTTTTAATCCATAAAGGTCTTTGTCCAAGATATATACATGATCTGGCTTGTCTTGATTGACGAACCCTTCAGGTTGAGACACATACACTTCTTCTTTAAGAATGCCGTTCAGAAAGGCTGTTTTCACATCCATCTTAGAGACTGTGAAGTTCTTATGAGCGGCGTAGGCGAGAAACATTCTGATTGCCTCTATGCGCGCTACTGGAGCATACGTCTCGTCATAATCGATGCCTTCCTCTTGCCGGTAGCCTTTAGCAACAAGTCTAGCTTTGTTTCTGATGACGACACCATCTTCATCCTTTTTGTTTTTGAATACCCATTTAGTTGCTATCACGGTCTTTCCTTCAGCCTTAGGAACTAATCTCCAAACCTTTAAGGCTTCAAACTGATTGAGCTCTTCTTGCATTGCAGATACCCAGTCCGAATCAGCAAGAGCCTCGGATACTCGTGTTGGCTCAATCTTGCTTAGGAACGAGTCATGCATACAATGATTAAGAGTCGCTGACCTTGTCTGAACAGGCTTGTCAACATCTCCAATTACTTGATGTAATGGATGGTCCTTGGTCCAGTGATGCTCATGTGGGAGTGGAATAGATGAATTTTGAACATGATCATAATCTTGAAATCCACTTTTAAAATCTTCAGTTTGAATTACAGGAGAGGGATTTTCAGTTGAAGTTTCATGTGCAGAAGTATCAGTTGGGACAACCGGAACAGACTGTTGAGTAGACAATGTAGTACACCCAACTGAAATAGGTACTTTTGGCTCAGCATTTGCTTGTTCATCTTCAACTGTAGGAGTAACAATAGGAATGTGAGTTTCAGACTGAACGGGGGATGCTTGTTCAGTTATGACATCTGAAGTAACTGGATGATTGCAACTTGTGTCTTCAGACCTGTCAGTCACAGCAGATTTAGATACATTAGAACCTAGAAACTCATCATAAAAGAATTCAAATAACAAATCTAAATCAGTTAAATGTGAAGTAGATTTAGAAGCGTTATCCAAATTTTTCGCTGTAGAAACAGGTTCTGGACTGATCTGCCCAGAAGCTAATACTCCTGTGATAACGGGTTCTGAACTGAGATGATCAGAAGCCATATCTTCATCAAATGTGACATTGACGCTCTCCACAACTGTCTTTAACTTCTTTAGATAAACCCGATATGCAACAGATGTTGAAGAATAACCAATAAAAATGCCTTCGTCCGCCTTAGCACTAAATTTATTCAGACTCTCTCTATCGTTAAGCACAAAATATTTACACCCAAATATATGAAAGTATTTGATGGTAGGTGTTCTGTTGTTGATCAGCTCATATGGAGTCTTTTGAAATCGACGGTGTATCATGGAACGATTTTGTGTATGACATGCAGTTGACACAGCTTCCGCCCACAAGAATAGAGGTAGATCCGATTGACTAAGCATAGTCCGAGCAGCCTCGACTAGCGTTCGATTACATCTTTCTACTACTCCATTTTGTTGAGGCGTTCTAGCAGCAGAATACTGATGTGATATCCCAACCGATTCGAGATATTCTTCAACAATCTTGTTCTTGAATTCTGTGCCATTGTCAGTTCAAAGGAACTTGACTTGTCGCTGCAGTTTCACCTGGGTCGTCTTTAAGAATAAAATGAGAACTTCCGGTGTCTCATCTTTTGAACGAAGAAATTTGACCCACGTGTATCTGGAGTAATCGTCCACAATTACCAACACATATTTCTTACCACCCAAACTCTGAGTTCTCATTGGTCCACATAAATCCATGTGTATCAGTTCTAACGGAGAACTAGTGCTTGGTTCAGGCTTCGGTTTGTGAGCAGCTCTCTTCATCTTACCCTTCTCACAAGCTGCGCATAAGTGTTCTCGTTCGTATTTCAGCTCAGGAAGTCCCTTTACCAACTTCCCACGAACCATCTTGTTGATGTAACGAAAGTTCAAGTGAGATAACCGTCTATGCCATAGCCAACTTTGTTGTTGTGTAGCTTTTGTCAACAAGCATACCTGATTGTCAATCTGAACTTTGGACAAGTTGATGGTGTAGTGGTTTGTCTTTCTATGTCCACCCAAGAGTTCTGTTCCGTCTTCAGTACGAACTGAGCAACTCTTAGACTTGAAGTTGACCTCTAACCCTTTATCGCAGAATTGACCTATGCTGAATAAGTTGTGCTCCAAGCCTTCGACATAACTCACTTTACTGATCGTTATGTTGTCTTGTATAATGTCACCATATCCTAAGATAGGTGAAAGTTGATCGTTTCCAAATCTGACATTTCCACTGAATTTCTCTGTATAGTTAGACAATAAAGCTTTTTGCCCCGTCATATGCTTGGAACATCCACTGTCCAAGTACCACATATGCCGGGTCTGCAAGAGAAATCAGGCAATAACAATTTTAGGTACCCATTTAAGAACGGGCCCTAACGGATTAGCACAAGATTTTGGTATCCACTTGAAAATGGATCCTCTGTTCATTTGAAAACCTTTAAAATCATTTGATCTAGAAAAATATACATGATAAGATCCATACCAATCAGAAGAATCATGAGAATAAGCAAAGTCAGTTTTCCGATAATTATGATGAAATTTAGTAGTAATAGGAGATAATTGAATCAACTGCTTGTAACGCTTGTAAGAAGTTACAAGGTTTTGTTTACGAGAAGCACATTGATCAAGTACATCAGAATCACTACTAACAGATTTAGTACAAAAATTATCAGTAACTGATTCAGCTATCTCATCATCCTTCTGTTTTGGTCTCCATTTGGATTGAGCTTTCAACTTTTTCTTCCTTAAATCTGAAACATAAGATGTAGATTTATTAGGAAAAATAGATTTCTGTGACTGAGGTTTCTTTTGTGTACCAGTGTATTTCTGTTTCTGTAATCGCTGTTTCTTATGTTTCTTACCATGAGCATAGTAATCAGCAGTTACAGAAACTGAATCACCAACCTTAGTTGATGTTTCACCAATATGAACATCACTTGGTAACACTTTGTCATTTTTAAGACAAGTAGAATGATCAGGAAGTTTGGAATGAATGTCAAACATATCAGATTCTTCCATGCTCCCATCATCAGAATTAAAAGAATCATTTGCAGACTCAAATAAGTCATCAGAATTATCAGATGAAGATTGAGAAGCCTTAGAAACTGTAGAACACTTTGTTGAATTAACTTGAAAAACAATGTTCTTTAAAACTGTAGAAAATACATTTTGTTCTATATCAACCAAAAGTTTTTCATCAGATAAGACATTTTCAAGCTCAACTATTTTGCTTTCAAGAATAGATGTAGGAACATAAACCTTTGCAATTGAAGGTTTTGCCTTCATCTCTGAAGCGGAATAACTAACAAAATAGTCATTTGAAAAAACTTTTGGTGTTTCTGAAAGATAACTATCATTTAACTTTACATAGTTAAATGGTAGTTGCATTTTCTTTTTATTCTTTCTGTTTTCAGTTTCTTTGGTCTCATCTTCTTCTGACAATTTGGTAACAAATTTGGGTTTTAAATGAGTATGTTTACCAGCACAAGCAAGAAAATCATAGTTATAAAGTGTCGGCTGTTTTATGATGGCTTTCTTAAGATAATGGGGGTTGTTAAAACCAAGTCCCCATCTTTGCTTAACATCAACCTCTTCATTAGGAGCATTAAGAAAAATGGTTTGATCTGTTTGACCTATTTTATAAAGTTTAACTTCCAGATCATTTACCTTCTTGTTCAAATTCTTGTTTTCAACCTGTAATTTATAAACAGTTAGTGCAAATTCATTCTTTTCAAACTCATATTTATTTACTTTACCTTCAAACTCAGAAATCTTCTTTTCAAAATCATCTACTTTAGATTTAGAATCAGAATCAGATTTGCGTAAAGAATCAATCAGATCTTTGTTTGAAATAACAGAAGTATTAAGTTCAAAGATCTTCTTGTTCTTTTTAGCAACCTTTTCCTTTTCATTTTTCAGATTATTTTGTAAATTTTGAAGCTCAACCACCATGTTTTCCAATTTGGTAATAAGATCTTTTGGAGTTAAGTTTAATACCTCATTAACTTCTTCATCATCTGACTCGTCATTCTTATCCTCTTTGCCCATGAGACAGATATGAGCATTTTCTTCTTTATCTTCTCCTTCATCCTCGGAATGATCCAACCAAAACTCATCCTCGGCCATCAAAGCTACACCAGCTTCTTGTTGTCTTGCCAGAAGCAACTTGTTCTGATAATACTGAGAGTTGCGTACTTTCGGCTTCCGACAATCTTTGGCATAATGACCCAACTTACCGCAATTGTAGCATTTAATTGAATCAGTTGTTGGCTTCTCAACAGCAGTATAATCATTCACAAACTTCTTCTTCTCATCCGGTTTCTTCTCACCATAACTATTCTCATCAAATCTTTTGCCTTCCACCCTTTCTCGGTGCTCGTGGTTCTTTGAACTTGATGACGAATAGCGTTGAGAATTTGATCCCGGTTTCTTATAAAATTTCTTCTCAAAGGCACGGGTCAGCAAAATCATGGCTTGTTTCAAACTTTCGTCATCATCATTATCTGATACAGAACTAGACTCTAAACTTAAACTCACTATCTTTTTCTTCTTCTTCTCAATCTTCTCTTTCTTTTCTTTCTTCTTTTCACCAACAACCAAAGCTATAGGATCAGGAACTTGTATTGCCTTCTTCTTGTCAGCTCTTTTCTCTTCAACCTCTTCTTCATTCTGTTTCAGGGTCTCATAAACTTCATGAAGAGGGATTTCATTCAAATCTTTCATTTGCTTCATCCTTCTTGTGTGCTTTTTCCATTCAGGACGAAGGATGCTCAAAAATTTCACATTGTTTTCCAACTGCTTCTTCTTGACTTTGTTCTTAGTCAGCTCATTTAGAAGCAATGTAAATCTTTCATAAGTGTCTTCAAGACTCTCATTCTCCTTAGCCTTGAATTCCTCATAGTTATTGATGTAGTTGGCCACCTTTATCTGATTCCCAATCTTTGATCCCATCATCATCTTTTCCAATTGATTCCACATCTGTTTAGCATCATGTTTGAAGCTATCTATCTTGATGTAGATGTCATTTGGAATGCTTTGGAGTAAAAGAGATCTCGCTTGTTTGTCAGCTTTAAATATACTCTTCTGTTCTTCTGAATACTGAGAATAATCAACTTTAACTTGTTTTGTCTTTTCTTCCTTTTCTATATCCCCATGTCCACTATCAGAAGAATTATCAGCATCATCATTTGGTACATTGACAGTGACTGGTTTCATTGGACCTTCAGTAATCGACAGAAGTATATTTTCTCCATTTGAATGCCTGTCTATGAAGTCCAAAAATCTGTCCTTCCATTGTTCGTATTCGCCTTTGAACAAAACTGGAGGCTTGACATCTGTTCCGATTGAGAGTGCATCTTTGGAAGTCATCTCGTTTAAACCTGTTTGAAAAATATATCAAATAAGAAACTAGAACTGATCGTTAGTCCAAAATATGAAATCACAAGAAAAAATCTTGAAAAGAAAATCAGAGATTTTGATCACAGAAAGAACTATGTCCCCCTAGGCAGACTTAGCACGGGGGTCCTAGAACTCGCAAGCCCTAAAACTCGCAGACTAAGACTTGCGCGTTCTATATATTCTCAACCAAACGCGCAGACAAACTCGCAAGAAACTCGCAGATATTTGCACGTTTTGAGAAACTCGCAAGAAAATATGCAGATCAAACTCGCAGACGATCAAACTCGTAAGCGCCTAGAACTCGCTAACTGTGATGTGTGCGTTTCCCAAACTCGCAGATCAAAGCTTGCGTGTTTGAACTAAACTCGCTAGCCACTCTTGCGCGTTTCAACACTTAGAATTATTTCTTGAAGTTTCAAACTCGCAGGTCGATAAACTCGCTGATCACTGTTTCTCCTCAAACTCGGAGGCCTAAGAACTCGCAAGTCACTATTCCTTCTTAAACTCGCTAGCTTCAATTAGTGAGTTTGATGAACTCGCTGGCCACTACTAGCGCGTTTCTTGAAACTCGCAAGTAGCCTTAAGCGTTTGAGACCAAAAGCCTTCTTTCGACTTGCGCGTTTTACCCTGATGAACTTGCGCGTTCCACAAAGAACTTGCGCGTTTTGGCGATCTAGCGTGTTCTTCTGTTTTTCGACCCAAAAACCATCTTTTTCATCTGCAATCGATCTTTTCTTGAACCAAAAGATCTGAAACTCTGGATTTAAACTCTAATACACCTCTAGAACGAATTACAATCAAAGAAACTTACAAACAAACAATTACAACTCAATAATTCGATGAAACAGTACGTTTACAACTTTGAAGAAAAACTTAACAAAATCAACAAAATCGAATGAATTACAGTGTAAAAACTTGCAATTGATTACAAAGACTCAATCTATTACACATTTCGACCATATCCTAACCAAAACCTGCTCCAAAAACTCACTTAAACTCAGAATCTCGAATTTTCTGCACGTGAACAGTGACGAACCAACAAACTTGAATTTCTTGAACGGATTTCATCTTTGAATCTGCTCTGATACCAATTGTGTGTTCCAGATTCTAGTTCCTATTCAATTACAATCAAACAAACAAGATTAACAACAACAATTACCTGTTTGATTACTTGAATTCTCAAGAAATACACTTTCTCTCTCTAAAAGTCTTTCTCTCTCTAAAACCAAATTCTCTCAAATCTTGAATCTAATATTACAATCTTAGTACGTACAACTGAAATACAAAGAGAAAAAGTATTTATACTACTACCTAATACTAAAGAAACTAAAATACAAAGACTATTAAGTTTGACTTATTACAAATAGACTTTGACTTTTAATGAGATTTGACTTTAGCAGCTTTGACTTTCTCAACCTTGAATCTTCAGTCTTCTTGATCTTGTATCCAACAGATTTATGCTCTAACAGTTATCCTTTCCTTTGGTCTTCTCTATCTCCTTAGACTTGACCCAGATTTTCCCACATCCCTCATTGGTGATAATGTTGTTTTCTAATGGTATCTCTTTACTCACAGCATTATCCCTATTCTCACTGGCTTCTTTCTCAGTCAAATCCTTAACTACTACCTCATCCAAAGGATCTATCTTAAAAGCTTCCTCAGACAAGTCCTTTTTCTCCTTGGTCTCTAACAAGTCTGAAGTAGGAGAGATATAGTTATTGTTGTAAGGAGGGGGTGTATTGTTGTATCCAATACCAGACTTCATCTTATCATGAATCTGAGCCTTTAGAAGAGAATCCATTGCTTTTGAAGCATATGAAAACTTTTCTATGTCAAGCTTAACTTTAGATAGTTCCTCTTTCAGCCTATCATTCTCTTCTAAGGACTTAGACAGTTTGGTCTCTAATTCATTCTTTTCCCACTTCCAATAGTTTGTGTCATAAGAGTGTTGAAGTTCTTTAGCTTGAAAGCCTTTGATTTGCTCTTCAAATCTCTCTACTATCAACACATAGTCTCTTTTGTCCTTTTCTAATCTTTTGAGGTCATCACACATGCTTTGGTTGTGATCCCTGTACCTTTTGACAGTGTCTGTGCAAGATTGAGTGCAAATATTAGAAATTACCTCAGAGGGGAGATCAGACACTTCTGCCATAAGAGCTTGATTCTGAATGGCTTCCTCAGCTTGATCACTCCAGTCAAACCCCATTCCTTGTTGAGAAACAAGGGATTGAGCAGGATTCTTGTTTTTATTGTAGCCTCCATTCTGAGCTTGTTGGTGGTTGTGGTTTGGAACACCACTTCTGCATTCTCTAGCAAAGTGTCCTTTCATGTGGCACTTATAGCATTCCACCTTTGTCTTGTCAAAACCAGCTCCATCTTCTCTTCTTTGAGAGAAGTTGTTCCTTCCTGTTCTTTTGATAAACTTGTTCACCCTCATAGATAACATGGCCATCTGCCATTTAATGTCCATCTCCTCCAGGTCATCAGGGTGAAGTTGATCCAGATCATCATTAATCAATGAATTGTTGCTGTGACTGGACAAAAAGGCTTCAAAGATAGTTTCAGTGCCTTTTTCTGAATTCACTCCGCTGGCAGTACTAACTGTTTCAGGGTTGGCAGTAGTATCAGTAGATGCTGATAGAAGTGCAACATTGTGGATATAACCAGTGGGCTTCTTCTTGGTTTCTAACTCAGTTTCAAAAACTCTTAGATCATTATATAGATCATCAAGTTCCTTCTCTTCCAGATTGTCACTCTGCCTATATGAGACAGTGTACATAGTCCATTCATCCCCAAGAGATCTGAGAAACTTTCTGTTGATATCATCTTGCTCCATATTCACTCCTACAGTAGCCAGTTCACCAATGAGCTTGTTGAACCTATCAAAAGTTTGAGTCATAGACTCATTCTTTGAAGAAGTGAAGTTCTCATACCGATGCTTTAGAACATCTCTTTGATTTCTTTTGATGCTTTTAGTTCCAGCAAATCTTTTCTCTAGAGCATTCCAGAGAATCTGAGCATCAGTGCAGTTGCAAAATTGATGCTGATATTCATTGGGGATAGCCAAGAGCAGAGTGCTCAAGGCCTTCATCTCTGTCTGTCTGATCATCCTCTCACCATCTGTCTTTGGTGGAGGTCTTTTCCCATCTGGTCCAATCTTTTCTGCTTCAGAAGGACCATTCTCAATGATATCCCACATTGAGTAGTCAGTGAGAAGAATGTATTGTCTAATTCTGATCTTCCACATGTCAAACTCATTGGGTTTGAGCATTGGAACCTTAGAGACCAGAGTACTGTTTGATTCTGCAAGGTTTTCCATGATGAATGAATAGATGTTTCTGAGAGAGTTAGGCTCTGATACCACATGTCAGGATCGAATTCTCAACAAGAATAAATTCTCAGAAACTAATATCAAAGAAGTTGCGGAATAACACTTTGATATTCAATGTAACAGTAAACAAAACAGTATATAATCAACAACTTGTAAACTTGTATTCAATTATCAAATCACAAGATTACACACTCAACCTCAATCTTGAAGAACAGACTCTTTCAAGACGAATTCTAATTCTCTAGAATTAGGATCTATGCCTTGAGGTTGATTTTCTCTAAAACTTAGAATGAATGATTAATTCTAAACTATTCTATCAATTCTATACATATACTAAATAAAAGATAATTACAATAAATAAAATATATTCAGTATATCTTCCATCATTATCTTCAATCCTTCCATGAATATCTTGATTCTTTACAGCTGCCATCCTTTCCATCCGGATCTTCAATTCATAAGCAGTACTAATCATAAGCAGCATAAACAACTAAGCAGCACTAACCACTAGCAGTACTAACTAGCTAAGCAGTACTAACTTTGTTCAAGCAACACTAACTTTGACTAGCAGTATTAATTCTACTAGCAGTAGTAATACTCAGCAGTATTAACTTTGAAGTCCTCTAGCAGTAGTAAATCTGAACTAGCAGCATTAATCATACTTGAGCTTTTCTTCAGTTCCCAACAGTGGGCTTCTTGATTTTCTTTCTTCCCACTATACATATCCTCTCTCCATTTTAAAAGCTCTGAGAGATCGTGAGGATGGAGGTTTGGTAGGTCTGCATCTGTGAAGATCCATATTTCTCCATCTTCTCTTCGCACGACGTACTCATAGAACCAGAAATTTTTGTACATGGTGTGGCCCAGCTTTATCCCCAGAACCTCTGATATCTTGGACATGGAGAAGACTTTGTGTTTGGGTTGAGCCTTTTCTTTGTTAAATTGTCTCCTTTCCTCTGAGATTATATCCTCTAAGAGCTTGATAGGAGGCTGAAAGTTATGAACTCTACGGCTGTAGAGATACTTGAAGACCTCTTCTTCAATGTCATTCTTTGGAGAGACAGGGAAGGGTTTTCTTAAGCTGTCGAAACCTTGGATGACTTCTACGACTCTATCCTTAGAGGTTTTTGCAATTGGGTCCAGGATGGGAAGTTCTGAAAGTGGTTGCAACTCAAAATCTCAGTCCTCCTCTTCAGGTTTTTCCACTTTGAGTGCCTCAAATGAGCTCTTCATAAGATTTTCAGTGTCGGGAGGGGATGACTTCTTAACCTTCAGAGGTTCTGTGGGAATGGATTTGCCTTTGTCTTTTACAGAGGGTGTTGAAGTACTTTGGATTTGGGGAGGTAAAGCTGCAGAGCTCTGTTGTTGATTTGACTTCTGAGGTCTTGGCTCTGAGCTTATTGGAACTTGATTCTGAGGCTCTGCTGGAATTGGTATATTTTGGGTTGCCTTCTGCAGAGTTTCCCCCTCGTGAGAACTAGGTCCAAAGGTATAAGGATCTTGGTCCTCATGCCTTGCCCTCTTCTGCCATGCTTGAATTTGGCAGGTGGCAGGTGCCTTCCTTTTCTTCTTCTTGCAGAGGTATTCTTCTACATGCTTTGAGATCTTGGCCATGACACCCTCTGCGGCAAACGAGAGCTTGTTGACCTCATAGTCTGATTTGAATTTCAGTTTTGCAACTGTACACTTGAGCTATGTGGCGACTGTCTTTCCTTCCTTATTGATATCACTGCAGAGGAGGTTCAAATTACGTAGAACCATTTTTTTTCCATGGCCTCAAAATCTTCTTTGGTTGCAAAGGCTTTCACATGTGTCGCAGAGGAGGTGGCTTCAGCTATAATTAGGACCATGACACTGCGAGTCATGTCTTTGATATCATTCTTTAATTCCGTGAGCTCGGGCACCCCTGAGGACGTAATCTCTGCAGCAAACTTTCCCATTTCGTCCATTGCAATTTGTCCTACATCCTTTATGGCATCGGTTTGAATGTTGATGGATCTAGCGCAATTGTCGAAGTCTTTCGCTGTTGCAGAGGTCTCCATGAACATTTTGATATCAGTAGAGTGCTGCTTTGAAGTTGTTTGAAGAGCTTGCAGAGCCTCTACGATATCACTTGGGATTTGTTATTTGGGATTGAATGATCTTTTCAACTCATCAAGTTTTTGGATTACCAAGTCAACAAATGCTTTAAACTCGCCCTTTGAGACATAGGAGTCCATGGTAACCTCTGGAACAACACATGTTCCAGATTTGGCCAACGAGTCTTTGGCACCTTCGAGCTTGTGAGAATGTTGAGCTCTGGAGGATTTCCTTCCAATCCTTGAAATTCCACTAAGGGATCATCTATGAAAGTTCTGTCAACAGGTCTCCTGGGGGAGGGTTTAGAAGCTCCCTCAAGATTCCTATTTATTGAATCATGTGGTTGTTCTAGAACCACATAACTATCGTGATCTTGTACCACCAACTCTGAAGTGGTTTGGGGGTCACTTGTGTGTGCTACATAGGTAACAAATGCCTCTATGGGGGGTTTTGTCGTGTCCTTAGGCAAGTGGACACTTATAGCTACACCACCATCCTTTTGAGAGGATGGGGTGGATTTGGTTTCCCCAGCTAAGTGCAGTATAGAAGACGAATGAATGTCCTCTGTCTAGCCAGATAGGTGCAGGTTCAGACCGTGCAGTCCTTGTTCAATACCTTGCTGCACTAGAACTGCAGAGGTAGTAATATGGGTTGCACAGGGAGTTTGTCTAGGTTGTGTGCCCAAGGAATCTTTTATACGACTCTCCTCCTCTGATTTTTTATTGACCTCTCCTCTTTCATCATCGCTTTGGGATTTGTCAGTCACATCCTCTATTTCTGTCAGGATCGAATTCTCAACAAGAATTATGAATACTCAGAAACAATATCAAAGAAGTTTGCTGAAAAACACTTTGATGTTCAATGAAACAGTAAAACAAACAGTAAATATGATGAATAATTTGTAAACTTGTATTGAATGCTTTAAATCACAAGATTACACACTCAACCTCAATCTTGAAGAACAGACGCTTTCAAGACGAATTCTACTTCTCTAGAATTAGGAACTATGCCTTGAGGTTGATTCTCTCTTAGAACAAAAACTTAGAATGAATTGATTATATTAAACTATTCTATCAATTCTATACATATACTGAATAAAAGACAATTACAATAAATAAAATATCTTCAGTATATCTTCCATGAATATCTTCAGCTTTCCATGTTTATCTTTAAACACGATCTCTTCAGCATTAACTTCACATTATCTCAGAAGAAGCATTAACTTAGTCATGGCAGCATTAACTACTAAGCAACACTAACCTCTAGCAGTACTAACTAGCTAAGCAGTACTAACTTTGTTCAAGCAACACTAACTTTGACTAGCAGTATTAATTCTACTAGAAGTAGTAATACTCAACAGTATTAACTTTTGAAGTCCTCTGGCAGTAGAATTCTGAACTAGCAGCATTAACCATACTTAAGCTTTTCTTCAGTTCCCAACAATATCCCCCTAACTTGACTTTTAGGAAGAGAAGTCAAGTTCTTCAGATCTTCTTCAAGATGCTCCCAAAACTCCATAATGGCCTAAATTCCAGTATTTGCATCCAACCCCAAACTCTGATTAATTGTTCTTTGAATCAAATATTTAGCCATTTCTGAATCTGGAATACACCCTAGCTTCTTCTTCAGCATGGCATGAAGCTTCAATCTGCTATGGTTGTACACCCTATCCACTAGGAAGTACTCAGTGTGATTTAAATCCAAAGTCACTGCATATACTCCACTAGTTTCATATAGAGTCCAATTATTCACTGTTTGAAAGACATTTCTTATTACCTCCTCTACTTCATCAGGCTTGAACATCATACACAGATACTCCATTACCAGTTTTTTAATTCAAATCACTGGAGCTTTCAGTTCATCTGCATATAACTTCATCCCTATTTCAAACATTTCTTCAATATCAGACCTTGAACAGGTTCTGACAATCTTATTCCAAGTGTTGTACACTTCATATTTCTCATCTTTTCTTTTCAGTCTGATGTACTCCTTGCCATCCACCTCCATGATATCCCAGTGAATGACTTCAGGAGGTTTAACCCCTACAGGTTCAGCTGATATTGGTTCAGGCACTTTGTCCATCACTACCATGTACATTTTGACATCCTCAGTACTTGCAGGTTCTTGCATTTTAGATGACTCAGGTGCCTCTTCTTCTTCAGCAACCTTTTCAGCCTCTTCTTCCACTATTCTAGGCTTCTTTGTAGTCTTTCTCCTGGCAATCATGTCACACCCCGCTAAAGCGGAAACACAGAACATGACAGTTCGATAGGCATAGCTTTAGGATACAGAAAAAAAATACCACCATACATTCACCCATTGTTTACAATAAGTTCCAAAAGTTTACAATCCTATTACATTTTCAAAAGTTGAAGTACAAAAATCTCTATTATAAAAGTATTGCATGTGGTTTGCACAAGAGATAAACTTTAATCGTTTCCATGTACCTTCTTGTTCCCTGAAAAGCATGTTCAAAATATGGTCAACTACGAGAGTTGGTGAGTTCACAGGTTTTTAAATATGCACAAGTCAAGTTTATATGCAAGCTGACTTTGAAAATCATACGCATAAACCAAACTTCAATTCATTGATTCATGAGTATCATAATTTAACTTATATGACAAGAGGTATGCATTGATACAACCACGTTGAGCCACTACTAAACCTTTCCGGACCAAATCAACGCCCCATGATCTACCTCAGGGGTGGGCTTTAACCACATGTGTAGTCATATTTCTCTAGTACAGTGCACCCCTACTCGTCAGTATAAGGTGGGTTTGTCAGACCAAATAGCGCTATCCACTAATACTATAGGCCCATTTCTGGGTTAACTAGTAGTGTACCTGGGGACTTAACTATTTTTAAAACTCAACATATCATTGGCATACATGTCATATAACTTCTACACCAACCGCTTTACAACAAAGCCTCATAAATTTCAATACATAACGCTTTATATCAAAGTCTCATGAATCTTTAAATATTCCATTTTTAACATGCTTTTCACCCCAAGTTCAATCAAAACAATAAAAGTGGGGCTGTGAATACTCACCTTGAAAAATGACGCAAAATACGCAATAGTAAAATCCCCTATCCCAGAGCTTCTAAATTCCTGTAGAGAAATATGCACAAAGAGTGCTAAAGGTCAAATCCAGCCCTTAAGCCTAACTAACCAATCCCACGTCTTATAAAATGCCAATGCATGTGTTTTTATTGTCAAAATAAGAATTGATGGTCATTATAACATTCTTATACCATAATACATAAATTTGAGGTTTTTAGAACCATCATTCTGGATTTCAGCACTTGCTGTCCAGAAATTGTAACCACATAATGGCTTTCAAAATACAACCTCCCAATTGACAATCCTATCCATTTTTTTATAAGAGCTAAAATACTGAATTAAGAACTTTAAGGTAAAAATTCATGAATTTTGGAAGTGTTTTGATGCCCCAAATAATTTCTACAAAACAGTAGGTTACTGATTTTCTCTAATATCTTAAAGGATTCTAACCTTGAAGATTTTGATTTCTGACGGATGTCACAAATCATCTTTGTTCTTTTCAAAGATCTTAAACTTTCACCAATTGTTGCTTCCTTTTCTGGAGTTTCTTGCTCATCAGGGAATGGTTTTTGTAAGAAATCATTGCTCTCTTTCATTCTTTTCTCCATTTCAACACTTGCAATATCATCCCCTTGGAGCTTTGTCATCTCAGCATCAAAAATCTTCTTGAGGTTCTCAAAAGACATTTTAGAAAACATCTCCACCTTGACACCTACTGCACCCTTGAGGAAAGTAATCATTTTCTTTCTTTCTTGAGCACCAAGGTATGTCTTTGAAGGTTGTCTTTTTCTTGCAGCCATTTTGATCTTGGTAGGCTTCTTCAAAAGTGTGGCTTTCTACTTGGCTTGCTCAGTTGCTAAACTTTGTTGGTAGGCTTTGTTTAACTCTGCAGCCATTGCTTTAGCTATTTCTCTATCCTTTGCTACTTGCTCAGATTCTGCTTCTTCAAGTTCAAGTTGAATCTTCCTAGCTAGAGCTTCATCTGATTCAATCAACTTTTTCCTTTTCTTTGGTTGATCAGATTCAACTAGCTTTGCCTTACCCTTTTCTTTGCTTATCACCTTCTCAGAACTAGATTTCTTTGCAGCATCACCTCTTTCTTTGATAACAACTCCTTTGGCCTTTGAAGTGACCTTGGGAGTATCATGCTTGGCTTTAAGTAAGGTTTCTGCAATCTCCAGCTCTGTTAAAACTTCTATCACAGTTTCTGCTGCTTTGCTTATTTCAGCAGTACTAACCATTTCTGCTGCTTTACTTGAACTAGCAGCATTAATGGTTTTTGTTGCTTGCTCTGTTACTGCTGCTTGTTCTTTTAACTCTGCTTGCACTGATTCTCTTTCTATTTCTGCTTCTTGCTCCCCCTTAACATCAAATCTCTCCCCCTAACCACCATATTTCACCCCATCAAGCTCCCCCTTTTCTGTAGCTTCTTCCATGTTGATCTCCCCCTTTTTGGGAGCATCATTCAAAGGGTTCCTCCTTCTAAGCACAAATTGCTTTTTCTTCTTTTGGAGAATCAATTTTCTGACCATTTGCTTTATGTTGAGGATCTGCTCTTGTTGTGACAGAACTATTAGCTTCAATTCTTCTATATCTTGGCCCTGTTTGATCACATCCCTGTTGATGTTGGCCATTGTGTCCATCAATTCAAGATAGTCATATCTGTCCTCACCTTCTCCAGGAGTGTTACCCCCTATTGAAGGATCATGGGATCTTTTAGTAGTGGAAGTCTTCTGCCTAGCAGAAGCACTATCCACCCCCGTGGTTTCTTGGCACCTGGGACCTTTGAATGATTGCTCATTCAAAGTTGCCATGGGGGAGGTCTTAGTTATGTTACCACTGTCCTTCTCTATGCTAGCAGAAGTAGTGGCAGCCTCAACACCCATATACTCAACCCTCTCCTCAGTGAGCACCTCCTTGGGGTTGGGAGACACCCCAGTGGTTTCCCTGTAGATATTCTATATAGGAGTATCCTCCCTTAGAGGGCTTAAAGGCTTAGTGGGGGAAGGTACAAGAAGGGAAGGAGCCTTCTTTACCTGTTTCCTTTTGTATGTTTGGGTGATTGGTGAAGTTGGTTTATCAAGAATAGACTGGGGAATTGATTTAGAGTGGGAAGGTTGGGATTGGCTAGCAGTGGGATGGTCTAATGGGGGCCTTGACCCTGCTGCCATACCTTCATCAGTGTGGGACACCACCATCATTGTAGAGAACAATGGGGTGTCTACTCCTTCCGAGTCCCCAACAGATCTTCTCATATTTGAGAAAACCTTGCCTTTAGGGGGTTTAGGTACATCTACCCCATCAAAATGAGGCATATCCGTCAATTCGTGGGTGATAACTTCTTGGACAAACCTGGGGTACATATAAAAGCTCTTTTTGCTTCCCAAGTTTGAGACAAGGTCACTGAAAATCATTTTAGAAAAATTTTACTTTCTGGCAGTGGCCAAGCACACCAAAGCATAAGCAATGGTGCTACTGAACTCACTCCATCCAGTAGTCTTTTTAGAGATACAGTGCATAAGGGTATGGACAAAGAAACGCCATTGGGGTGAAAATTTGGCTTTTGAGAACTTGAACACACCCAATGTGCCTCCATACCCCATTCTTGTAAGAGTAGAAAACAGTTCATCATTAGAGATAGAAGTTATACCAGAGACATCGTCTAGACGTAGACTGATGCGAATTACCTCTTCAGTAACTGTCAAGGGCTTGCCACACACCTTTGTCTTGATCATTTGCACACCATTCTCAGTAACAATGGTGGCATTTGCCCAGAATTGCCTTTGATGCTCGATGTAGATTGATGGCGAGACAGTGAGAGCATGGGCAATATGGATTGTCTTGAGGAAATCCACAATCTGGTGGAAACCAGCGGCCTGTTTGGGCTTCTGTAGCATCGCGATTTCATTGTGCTCGTCTATGAATGCCATTGATGCCATTGATCTTGAAAGTTCTTGCCTGAAAACTTTGAACTTGAGAGAGAAAGGGTTTAGAGCGCAAGTGAACAGTATGCAAAGAGTCGTTATGAACTTTTTAGGCGGGCAAAGGGTATTTATAGTATTCGGAACTAAGAGCAGTATTAACCACTCGCAGTATAAACTAACTAGCAGTATTAACTAAGAGCAGTATTATCCACTAGCAGTATTAACTAACTAGCAGTATTAACTGAGAGCAGTATTAACCACTAGCAGTATTAACTAACTAGCAGTATTAACTGAGAGCAGTATTAACTAACTAGCAGTATTAACTGAGAGCAGTATTAACTATACTTACTCTTTTAAGCTTGTGATACACTGAGTACTGCTATACATATCCTGAAAAAGAAGATTAGGAACACCACGAATAAACAATATACAGGTATGTAACCACTTTTTGAGAAGGTGCTTATTCAGAGTTGATCATTCCCACACTGGTTACCAAGAAAGTGAATCTACCCACATCAAAGGATTTGGTGAATAGATCAGCAAGCTGGTTATCAGTATGAACTTTTACAACTTGAATAAGTTTCTTTTCATTGCAGTCTCTTATGAAGTGATACCTGATCTCAATGTGCTTTGTCTTTGAGTGCTTGACAGGATTATTCACAATGCTAATAGCACTGCTATTATCAATAAAAATTGGAGTGTGTAGAAAGGTTACCCCATAGTCCAACATTTGATTCTGAATCCATAAGACTTGAGAACAGCAACTTGCAGCTGCTATGTACACTGCCTCTGTTGTAGATGTGGACACTGTGGTTTGTTTCTTGCACTGCCATGAAACTAGTCTTCCACCTAAAAACTGACATCCTCCAGAAGTAGATTTTCTGTCCAAGTTTGCTCCACCTAGATCACTGTCTGAGTATGCAAGTAGGTCAAATGGTGAGTCATGAGGATACCAAAGTCCCAATCTGGGTTGCCCTTTGAGATATTTGAATATCCTCTTAACAGCTTGATAGTGAGATTGCTTTGGCCTAACTTGGAATCTTGCACATACACAGACTAGAAACATTATATCTGGCCTAGAGGCTGTAAGATACATGAGAGAGCCAATCATGGACCTATAATGATGAACATCCATATCCACCCCCTCAAGATCTGCTGTTATCTGCTTGTGTGTCTCCATAGGTGTGCTGGCAGGTTTTGAATCTGAGAAACCAAACTTGGTTAGAATATCCTGCACATACTTGGACTGACTGATAAAAATACCATCTGACTTTTGTTGAACTTGGAGTCCAAGGAAGAAGGTAAGTTCCCCCATGGAACTCATTTTGAATCTTTGATGCATTAGTTCCTCAAACTCCTTGCACATATTGTCTCTTGTGGATCCAAAGATAATATCATCAACATAGATTTGGACCAGCAAGATATCCTTCTTCTTTCTCTTGATGAATAGAGTCTTATCAATGACTCCTCTTTCAAAGCCATTTTGCAAGAGATAGGATGACAGAGTGTCATACCATGCTCTTGGAGCTTGATGCAATCCATAAAGTGCTTTCTTCAATTTGTATACCCTGTCTGGATAGCTTGGGTTTTCAAACCCTGGTGGTTGACAGACATATACTTCTTCTTCAATTGAGCCATAAAGAAATGCACTTTTTACATCCATTTGATAGACTTTGAATTTCATATAAGAAGCATAGGCTAGGAATAATCTAATTGCTTCTATCCTAGCCACAGGTGCAAATACTTCTTCATAATCTATTCCCTCTTCTTGTGTATACCCTTGAGCCACCATCCTTGATTTATTCCTTATTACTATGCCTCTTTCATCTCTCTTATTCCTGAAGACCCATTTTGTTCCTATTGCTCTTTGGCCTTTAGGAAGGTCTACCAGATCCCAAACATCTTGCAGCTTGAATTGCAGTAGCTCTTATTGCATTGCTTCTATCCAACTGGACTCTTACATAGCATCATGTGCCTTCTTCGGCTCAAGTTGGGATAAAAAGCAAGAAAGCACTGTATGTTGGTGGTCTTGCATTTCTTGCAGCCTGCTTTGATTTCTAGTCATCATAGGAGAAGATATATCTCCTATTACCAGCTGTGGAGGATGATTCTTTTGAGTTCTGGTGTGATGACTAGGTTCTTCATTAAGTCCCACCTCTAGATTAGAGTCATTCAACTCAACTGAGGTGTTTTCAGCAGCTATTCTGGTTCTTTATTTTCTTGACTCTCCTCATCTCTACTTTCTTCTTCACTCTGATTTGGTCCAGTAGATGGTTCCTTTTCACAGTCTTCAACAAGATCCACTGTTGGTATGGGAAAGATCACAGATTGAGATATATTGTCTTGAACTTGTGTAGTCCCTGATCCTCCACTCCCTGAACCTGCATAATCATCACTACTGAAACCAAAAGAGTTAGTTAGTGAATCAATGTCAAACAGCAACTGAGGGCCAGACCCAATAGGATTTGGTGTGTTCTCATTGCATTTGACATTGTCACTTTCTTCAATTATTCTAGAAGAAGAGTTAAAAACTCTGTAAGCCTTACCCTGAGATGAGTAACCAACAAGAAATCCATCATTTGCTTTGCTATCAAACTTACCTAAGTGAGATTTGGTATTGAGAATTGTACAAGGACACACAAAAGGTTTGAAAAATCTAATGAAGGTTTTCTTTTATTTAAAAGCTCATAAGGGGTCTTATTCTTTGGCTTGACCACTAGAACTCTGTTTTGGACATAACAGGCAGTATTAACTGCTTCAGCCCAGAAGGTAATTGGCAGTTTTGAATCAGACAACAGAGATCTAGCAGCCTCTATTAGTGTTCTATTCCTCCTCTCAGCAACTCCATTCTGTTGAGGAGTCCTAGGGGCACTATATTGTCTCTCAATTCCTTTTTCTTCACAAAAGGTGTTTAGATCAAGATTTTTTTTAAATTCAGTTCCATTGTCTGATCTAATGACTTTTACTTTTTGATTAGTTTGGTTTTCAATTCTTAGGATAAAGGATTTGATCAGTCCACTTGTCTCATCCTTGGTCCTTAGAAAATATACCCAGGTAAATCTGGAGTAATCATCAACAATAACCAAGCAGTAAGATTTCTTGCCTATACTCATAACATTTGTAGGACCAAACAGATCCATATGTAATAACTGGAGACAAGAAGAAATTGTATTTAGCTCTTTGGTCTTATGAGAAGTTTTGTGTTGTTTGCCTTTAAGACAAGCAACACAATGATCATCACATGAGAAGACTTTTGAAGGTAAACCTCTTACAAGGTTGTTTTTAACAAGTTTGTTCATAGTCTTGAAGTTCATGTGACACGTCCTTCTGTGCCATAGAGAGGATTCATCCACAGAATCTTTTGAAACAAGACAGTTCAGGGATGAATCACTAGAAACATTGTCCATATCTAGACAATAAACATTGTCCTTTCTTGGAGTTCTAAGTAGTATCATGCTTTCATCAACTACTTTGAACCCTGGAGCAAGGATCATACACTCTGTATTAGTAAATAATATGCTATGTTGTTTGTCACAAACCTGTGATACACTTAACAGGTTGTACTTCAATTGATCAACATAGTAGACATCCTCAAATGTCATCTTACCTTTTGTAACATTACCTTTTCCACTTATTTTACCACCAGTAAGATTATCTTCAAATGCAACATGTCCTCCATTGATATGCTTGAAGTTCTGAAGGCATGACATGTTGCCTGTCATGTGCCTAGAGCAACCACTATCAACATGCCATATGTTCTTCCCCTTGAGTTGTTGGTTGCCCTGCACATAAGATAAATCAGTTAGTATGATTTAGGATCCCAAGCCACAGTGGTCTTGGGTACCCCTTTCTCATCAAAATTTTTGCATTCCTTCTTGACAAGATTTTTAAACTTTGACTCTTCATTACTGGAGTACTTAGTCATAATAATTGGTTTGGATGCACGCTTGCTAGAAGCAGTACTGGTATTAGAAGCACTAACTGCATTGGCAGCACTTGCATGCTTAGCAGTACTAACCTTGTTAGAATTAGTAACTGTGTCAGCAGCAGTAACTGTATTAGCAGTAGTAACCATTGAAGAAGTACTAACAGTGTTAGAAGCATTAATCTTTTCAGCAGTACTAACACTGGTAGCAGCAGTATTGCTATTAGCAGCACTATCCCTGTTAGCAGTACTAACAATTTTAGTGCTTCTAGGCACCCACATTAAAACACTTTCTTTTAAAACCTTTTTCTTCATTTGGCCTTTGGTTTCAACAGATTTCTTAGCCATATGTTTCTTTCCAGTCTTCCTATAACCAACAGGTTTTTGCAAAAAATTTTGAAAGTTCATCCTTTGGTTAATAGGATTGAAGAAACAGTACTTAGCCAAATGATTCAACTTGCCACATATGAAACAGGGTTTTGGTCTGATTATTTTATTCAGATCAACTCCTTGTTTTCGAGCCCATTGATTATTCTAGTTTCTTTGGTTACCTCTTTTTATACCATAATTTAGGCTCTTAGATTTATTGCAAGCACACTGTTTACAAGGTCCAGGATTCACAACAGTGGTTTGTTTGTAATGGACCTTGTTATCCTTTCCTTTGGTCTTCTCTATCTCCTTAGACTTGACCCAGATTTTTCCACATCCCTCATTGGTGATAATGTTGTTTTCTAAAGGTATCTCTTTACTCACAGCATTATTCCTATTCTCACTGGCTTCTTTCTCAGTCAAATCCTTAAGTACTACCTCATCCAAAGGATCTATCTTAAAAGCTTTCTCAGTCAAGTCCTTTTTCTCCTTGGTCTCTAACAAGTCTGAAGTAGGAGAGATATAGTTGTTGTTGTAAGGAGGAGGTGTATTGTTGTATCCAATACCAGGCTTCATCTTATCATGAATCTGATCCTTTAGAAGAGAATCCATTGCTTTTGAAGCATATGAAAACTTTTCTATGTCAAGCTTAACCTTAGACAGTTCTTCTTTCAGCCTGTCATTCTCTTCTATGGACTTAGACAGTTTTGTCTCTAACTCATTCATTTCCCACTTCCCGTAGTTTGTGTCATAAGAGTGTTGAAGTTCATTAGCTTGAAAGCCTTTGATTTGTTCTTCAAATCTCTCTACTATCAACACATAGTCTCTTCTGTCCTTTTCTAATCTTTTGAGGTCATCACACATTCTTTGGTTGTGATCCCTGTACCTCTTGACAGTGTCTGTGCAAGATTGAGTGCAAAGATTAGAAATTATCTCAGAGGGGAGATCAGACACTTCTGCCATAAGAGCTTGATTCTGAATGGCTTCCTCAGCTTGGTCAGTCCAGTCAAATCCCATTCCTTGTTGAGAAACAAGGGCTTGAGCAGGGTTCTTATTTTGATTGTATCCTCCATTATGAGCTTGTTGGTGGTTGTTATTTTGTACACCACTTCTGCACTCTCTAGCAAAATGTCCCTTCATGTGGCACTTATAGCATTCCACCTTTGTCTTGTCAAAACCAGCACCATCTTCTCTTTTCTGAGAGAAGTTGTTCCTCCCAGTTCTTTTAATAAACTTCTTTACCCTCATAGATAACATGGCCATCTGCCATTTAATGTCTATCTCCTCCAGATCATCAGGGTGAAGTTGTTCCAGATCATCATTAATTAAAGAGTTGTTGCTGTGACTGGACAAAAAGGCTTCAAAGATAGTTTCAGTGCCTTTTTCTGAATTCACCCCACTGGCAGCACTAACTGCTTCAGGGTTGGCAGTAGTATCAATAGATGCTGTTAGAAGTGCAGCATTGTGAATGTATCAGTGGGCTTCTTCTTGATTTCTACCTCAGTTTCAAAAACTCTTAGATCATTATATAGATCATCAAGTTCCTTCTCTTCCAGATTGTCACTCTGTCTATATGAGACAGTGTACATAGTCCATTCAACCCCAAGAGATCTGAGGAACTTTCTGTTGATATCATCTTGCTCCATCTTCACTCCTACAGTAGCCAGTTCACCAATGAGCTTGTTGAACCTATCAAAAGTTTGAGTCATAGACTCATTCTTTGAAGAAGTGAAGTTCTCATACTGCTGCTTTAGAACATCTCTTTGATTTCTTTTGATGCTTTTAGTTCCAGCAAATCTTTTCTCTAGAGCATTCCAGAGAATCTGAGCATCAGTGCAGTTGTAAAATTGATGCTGATATTCATTGGGGATGGCCAAGAGCAGAGTGCTCAAGGCCTTCATCTCTGTCTGTCTGATCTTCCTCTCACCATCTGTCTTTGTTGGAGGTCTTTTCCCATCTAGTCCAATCTTTCCTGCTTCGGAAGGACCATTCTCAATGATATCCCACATTGAGTAGTCAGTGAGAAGAATGTATTGCCTAATTCTGATCTTCCACATGTCAAACTCACTGGGTTTGAGCATTGGAACCTTAGAGACTAGAGTACTGTTTGATTCTTCAAAGTTTTCCATGATGAATAGATGTTTCTGAGAGAACATGCTCTGATACCATTTGTCAGGATCGAATTCTCAACAAGAATTATGAATACTCAGAAACAATATCAAAGAACTTTGCGGAAGAACACTTTGATATTCAATGAAACAGTAAAACAAACAGTAAATATGATGAATAATTTGTAAACTTGTATTGAATGCTTTAAATCACAAGATTACACACTCAACCTCAATCTTAAAGAACATACTCTTTCAAGACGAATTCTACTTCTCTAGAATTAGGAACTATGCCTTGAGGTTGATTCTCTCTTAGAACAAAAACTTAGAATGAATTGATTATATTAAACTATTCTATCAATTCTATACATATACTGAATAAAAGATAATTACAATAAATAAAATATCTTCGGTATATCTTCCATGAATATCTTCAGCTTTCCATGTTTATCTTTAAACACGATCTCTTCAGCATTATCTTCACATTATCTCAGAAGCAGCATTAACTTAGTCCTGGCAGCATTAACTACTAAGCAGCACTAACCTCTAGCAGTACTAACTATCTAAGCAGTACTAACTTTGTTCAAGCAGCACTAACTTTGACTAGCAGTATTAATTCTACTAGAAGTAGTAATACTCAGCAGTATTAACTTTTGAAGTCCTCTGGCAGTAGAAATTCTAAACTAGCAGCATTAACCATACTTAAGCTTTTCTTCAGTTCCCAACAATTTCCATATAAACCGTTTCTCCTATACCTTCTGAGTATCTCTCCGTGACCTCTTTTGCAATCTCAACGGCTTTTTGTAGAGTACTTTGAGGTCTTCTTCAGGAATATCTTCGTCGAAGATTAAGGTTCGGCGTCTTGTCCTCTGCAGAGGTTTTTCAGCAAACTCTGCAGGTTCATTTTCAACAAGAATGGCCTCATTTCAGCTTTCTCGACCTTGTGCTCCTCTGCTAACTTTCTTAACTTTTTCTTTTTCTTTTCAGAAGGCTTGACCACCTCTGTAGTTTTTGTAATAGGGACTTCCTTTGGGATGTCCTCTGTCATTGCCATTTCCTTCATGGTCTTCTTAGCCTTTGGAACCTCTACCTCTGCGGTTCTCTTTTTGTGTTGTTTCTTTTTCTCCTTTCTCTCACTCCCCGCTCCGTTTTCTAATTCTATTCTTTCCTCGCTCATAATCTCTCACTCCCCACTCCGTTTTCTAATTCTATACTTTGAATATATCAGATTACCTTTGGCGCTTCTACTTTCTCTCTCTACTTTCTCTCACTAGATTTAGACCGATCTTGGACTTTCAATTGGTATCAGAGCTAATCTGAATCTGAGATGACTGAGAGAATTCGTGTTTGATTCTGAATTTGTGATTTAAAGCAGAAAATTTGATCGATTTTCTTGATTTTTTTTCAAGAAAATCTCGTTTTTTGCTTTTTCATCAAATTTGGATTGTTTTGTGACTGAATTTGTTTGAAATTTGGTTTGTTGAATTCTTTTTTAATAGAAGATCATTTGTTATTCACATCATTTTTTAAAAGATTCAAGTTAAGAATTTGAATTTTGAGAAATTTCATTTTTTCTGGAAACGAGTTTTTGACGTACTGTGTGATTTACGAAATCTTGATTTTGTGGTGTTTAATCAATTTTGTTGAGTGAAATGTGTTAGAAATTTGTTTTCGTTCAATCTCATGTGAATTTGTTGCATTAATTTCTTGGATTTAATCGAATTGTGCAAGTTTTTCTTGATTTTCAGAACTTTGAGCTAGATCTGAACTTTGCGCTATATCTGAACTTTGCGCTAGTTCATCTCAGGTTTGCGCGAGTTCATCTGGTTTGCGCTAGATTCATCGAAGTGCCATCTATGTCATCACGAGAAGTTCAGACTTTGCTCTGTGTTTATCACGCGACCTTTATTTTGCGTCTCCAGTGCATCAAACAAAGCTCAGTTTGCGTTTCATTCAGCTCACGCAAAATTTCTTTGCGTTATCAGCAACTCACGAGAAGTATAGTTTGCGTCTCAAGTTTCTCGCACAAAGATCAATTTGCATCTCTCTTTGTTCGCGAAAAGTTGTTTACGCCTCAAGCTTATTACGCAAATCTCCGTTTGCGCGATCAACATCTCACGCAAAGTTTAGTTTGCGTCTTCAACGTCTAACGCAAAGTTCGATTTGCGTCTCAGTTGGCTCGCGCAAAGCTCGTTTTGCGCCACTAACTGCTCACGCAAACCTCAACTTTGCGCCAGATTACATCTTCCAGACTTTGATTTTTTCAGATTGTATTTGTGTTCAAAATGTCTCTACAAGCTCAAGTTTATAAGAATGATCTGATGATGTCATTGGGGTCTGACACACGTCCTCTTGTACTGATCAACGAGAATGAATTTGAACAGTGGCAGGACCGATTCATTAACTTCATAGAAAGACAACCGAATGGGGATAACATGATGAAATCTCTGACTAATGGTCCTATGGAAAGGCTGATGAAAGTTATACCAGCTACTGCAACTACTCTGGCTTCAACTGTTGAGAAGTCTCTGAGGGAGTATGATGCTGATGAATTATTGAGATATCAAGCTGACAGTCAGGCAAAGTCTAATCTGATTCTTGCTCTACCAAATTCGATCTACAACAGAATTGATTGCTTCAAACAGAATCCTATGCTTATGTGGACTCAATTGGAAAAGATCATGCTTGGTACAGCTGTGTCAACTCAACTGCGTCAGACCAGATACATGAATAACATGCTTGGTACAGCTGTGTCAACTCAACTGCGTCAGACCAGATACATGAATAATTTTGAAGAGTTCAACGCTAAAGATGGGGAAAGTCTGAAGAGCGTATTTGATAGATTTTGGGCTGTCATCAATGATCTGTATAAGATCAAAGTTACCAAGACTGAACTGGAGGCAAACCTGAAGTTTCTGAATGCACTCCAACCTGAATGGAGCAAATCATGTCATAGGATGAGAAATGATGTCAGGATTTCTACTATGCCCATTTAGGAATTGTATAAAATTCTGATGACAGATGAATCCATGGTGTTGGAAAATAAGGCTAAGCTTGATAAGAAGAATAAGCCTGACTGTTGATCCAATTGCCCTCTTAGCTAGTCAATTAGCCGAACAAGCCTGGACAGAAGATGCTTATGATGGTGAAGCCTTGGAGAAAGCAATGATACTTCTATCACAACACTATCAGAAAAAGTTTCAGCGTAGAACTGGATCCAACAATCTCCGTTTCACTTCCGGTTCCAAGAAGGTTGAACCTGGTGCTCCATCAAAGCCTTACCTACCAAAATATGAGCCTGAAAAAGTAGTAGAACCGAAAAAGGATGAAAAGAAGTTTATGAACTGCTACAACTATGGAAAGCCCGGGCACCTAGCTAAGGAATGTAGAGTGAAGGTGGTAAAGGATTCAGCTTTCTACAGAAAGAAAATGGAACTGGCTGAGAAGAGAGAAAACGGAACTATTCTGATGGCTGAGGAAGAGTACTGGTTGGATCATTCAGATAACAAGGCTGAAAATGAAGAGACTGCAACCATGTGCTTCATAGGTGATGACAAGAGCGATGATGAAGAAGATGACACTTCCACTAATGATTCTGAGGTAATTTCTGAGTTTCATGTTAACCTTGTTTCTTCTCAATTGAACATTATTGTCAATGCTTTACATGATTTTCGTTCCAAGTTCATATCTGAAAAGCTTGAAAATCAAGAAAAGTCTGTTTTGATTGAAAAACTGAAGATTTCTCTGAAAGATGAAAAGATCATTTTAAATGACACAAAAGAGAAATTTCAAAAGAATTTGAATGACTTAAAATTATCAAATCAGACTTATCATGATTCGTTGACTGATTTGAACAAAAGTTTATGTGATAAAATAATTGTGTTAGAAGAAAAATTGTATAAGAGAAACCAAACTGAGCAGACTATATATATGAATAAGCCTAGGAGTGACGAGGCTATAAAAGAAAGGTGGGGACTTGGTTTTGAAAATCCTCATTGTCTAAACAATGTTATTTCAAAAACCCCAACCTTATATAATTTTGATTATCTAACTCTTGCGAATTATGCTCCTCAAATTAAAATTGACTGGTTGAATGAAAAGCAAGTTTTAGAAATTGAAAATCAAAAGAGGATGCATAACAAGAAAATGGAAATGCCATTTGTTTATACGTCTCAAAATGCCAAGTATTTTCCTGAGAAAACGAAGAAGTCCATAAATTCCAAAAATGTTTTAAATGTCAAGTCTTCCAATAAATCTTCATTTCCAACTGATTTTGTTGATATATATGCTAATACTACTAAGGAGAATGTATCTCCGGTTTCCTATGATTCTAGGAAATACATTCCCCCAATAGTGTTGGAAGGTAAGATAGTTGATCTTGAAGATAAATTGGAAGAACAAAATCTTCAAACTGATTTTGAAAACAGTTTATTTCTTTTTATAATGAAATCTAGTTTGGAAGATAAAATTACTTCTAGATTTTCTATCGATTTCATGGAAAATACTCGGAATGTCAAAAACAGTGTGCATTTGCGCCATCCATTGGTAGCGCAAACTGACAATTTGCGCCAGACGTTAGTCGCGCAAAGCTCAGTTTGCGCCACCAAGGGGTCACGCAAACCTATTCCAGACTTGGTTATTTCTGACAATTTTCACTCCAAAGCTAGTTCAAATATACTTAATGCTCAGATTGATTTCTTGGATAAAGTTTCTTCTTCTACTTCAATTGTTGATGATTCTTTAACGCTAAATGTTCAGTATTATAAATCAAAAACAAAGCGTAAAAGAAGAAGGTCAAAGAAGTCAAGGAAACAGGATAGTGTCTTGTCTGAAAATTCTAATTCTTCTGATTCTTCTGTTTCAGACCGGACTGTGAAGAGATCACAAAAGATGATATGGAGGATAAAGCAGAAATCTATAGAGTCTGAACTATTAGAAGATACTTGTGTAGTGAATCTTTGTGACAATGATACATTTGCTTTGTGTAATAAAAATACAAAATATTCAATTCCGCAAATGATTCACTTTGCAAAGCATGTCTCTTCTTCTTCTAGTTCTGATTCTGATGATTATGTTTATTCCTCTATTGATGATTGCATTCTTGAGTGTTTGAAAAATAAATCTTCGAAAAATAAAAGATACAAATCTAACAAGAAGGGACCCATAAGCATATGGGTACCTAAATCTGTGTAGTTTATGTTTGTGCAGCTTAGTCATTTATGGTATCTGGATTCGGGGTGTTCCAAACACATGACGGGCAACAAATCACTTCTCTCAAATTTTAAAGAAAAATGTTGCGGTCGTGTTAAGTTTGGAAACTGTGAGACTGCTCCAATTCTTGGTTATGGTGATCTTGTTCAAGGTAATATAACTGTCAAGAGAGTTAGCTACGTTGAAGGTATAAGCCACAACTTATTTAGCATCGGACAGTTCTGTGATAAAGATCTTGAAGTTAGCTTCAAATCTAAAAGAGTTGCTGTGAAGAATGACAATGGCAGGGACTTATTAGTTGGAAAGAGAAGATCCAATTTGTATACAATTGATCTTTCCAAGGTTAGGATTCCATCTGACATATGTTTGCTATCTAAAGCCTCTGTTCATGAAAGTAGGATTTGGCATTGTCGACTAGCTCATCTCAACTTTAAGTATATGGATCGCCTGGTCAAGAATGATTAAGTGAGAGGTCTTCCAGTACTTCATTTTCAGAAAGACCACCTCTGTCAGGATTGTGAGAAAGGAAAGATGAAGAAAGCTCCTCACAAGCCAAAGCCTGAACCATGCACTTCAGACATACTTGATTTACTGCATGTTGATTTATGCGGACCGATGAAGACAAAGAGTATTGGTAAGAAAAGGTATGTATTGGTGGTTTTTGATGATTACTCAAGATATACATGAGTGAAGTTTCTCAAATCCAAAGATGAAACCCCAGACATTCTCATCAACCTCATCATAACAATTCAGACCAACAAGCAAAAGAAAGTGAAGGTTGTCAGATCAGACAATGGTACTGAATTCAAGAACATTACTCTTCAAGCTTTTTACGAGGATCAAGGAATTCAACAACAGTTTTCTGCTGCTAGAACACCGCAAAAGAATGGGGTTGTTGAACGTCGCAATAGAACGCTTGTTGAGGCTGCAAGATCTATGCTTGCTTATTCTGGTCTTCCTTTGTCTCATTGGGCTGAAGCTGTTTCAACTGCATGTCATACTCATAACCGATCAATTCTACATCGCCGATTCAACAAAACACCATATGAGCTGATGAACGGTATCAAACCGAATGTCAAATATTTCAAGTCTTTTGGGTGTAAGTGTTACGTTCTGAATGACAGAGATAATCTGAACAAGTTTAGTCTGAAGGCAGATGAGGGTATTTTTCTGGGTTATTCTTCTAACTCTGCAACTTACAGAGTCTTTCTTATCTCAGCAAGAAAAGTGATAGAGAGTGTAAATGTCAAATTTGATGAAGCTGCTGATTTGGTTTCTGGTCAACCAGGCTCAGAACCCGTACTTACTGGGAATTCAGCTTCTGAACAAATCAGTTCAGAACCTGAACTTCAACCGACAAATCAGGATCCTTCTTCTTCTTTGCTTAATCTTTCTGATCTTAATTTTCTATTTGAGAATTTTTATGATGATCTTCCCAAATCTAATTCTGATAATGTTTCAAATGTTTTGAATCAGGATACTGCGAGCACATCTACATCTAATTCCGCTGCAACTTTCTCTGACACTGATGTTGTTCCAGTCCCTCCTGTCATTCAAACAAGTATTTCTGCTTCTGATCAACTACAATAAGAAAATATGCAATCAGAACCGGAACATGTGAACACTGAACATATTCAAGAAGAATCTGCTTAAGATCAATCTGTTCAGGAAGAACAAGTTCAGGATGAAGAACAAACTGTGAATGTACAATCAAGACTTCCAGAGTCTGATTCTGAATTGTTGAACTTCCCCCTCCTCCTTTCGAGACAGTATCCACATCTTCATCTGAAATAGAAGCTTTTAAACTTCCCTCTCAACAATTAGAAATGGTTCAAGAATTAATTGATCCTCTCCCTCATACCACAAAATGGACAAGATCTCATCCAATTCATCAAACTATTGGAGATCCTCAAGCCAGTGTGTCTACACGTTCCAGGACGGCTACTTCCAATGAATGTCTCTTCACTTGCTTCCTAAGCAAGAATGAACCAACAAAAGTCTCTGAAGCGTTGGAGGATCCGGATTGGATTATAGCTATGCAAGAGGAGCTCAATCAGTTTGGAGACTTGTACCACGGCCGAAAAGAAAGAGCATAATTGGAACAAATTGGATATTCAAGAATAAGAAAGACAAAGATGGTATCGTTATTCGGAACAAAGAAAGATTGGTAGCTAAGGGTTATCGACAAGAAGAAGGAATTGACTATGACGAAACGTTCGTGCCAGTTGCCAGATTAGAAGCTATTCGGATGTTTCTTGCCTTCGCTGCTTATCAAAATTTCACTGTCTATCAGATGGATGTCAAGACAGCATTCCTCAATGGCAAACTGAAAGAAGAAGTCTATGTTTCTCAGCCAGAGAGTTTGTTGACAAAGATCGTCCTGATAATGTCTATTTTGTCGATAAAGCGTTGTATGGCCTAAAACAAGCACCGCACGCATGGTATGATGAGCTGTCAGCCTTCTTGATCAAATCTGGATTCACCAAAGGATCCATCGATACCACTCTTTTCATTTATAGATCAAACTTGGATATTTGCTTAGTTCAAATATATGTATACGATATTATTTCTGGTGCGACTACCAAATCTTTATGTACTTGGTTTTCTGATCTAATGACTTCTAGGTTTCAGATGAGAATGATGGGAGAAATCAATTTCTTCCTCGGCTTACAAGTGAAGCAGCTTCCAGATGGAATCTTCATCAACCAGTCAAAGTATGTATTTGACATATTGAAGAAATTCAAGATAGACAAGTCTACTTCAATCGGCACGCCGATGGCTCACGGCGCCAAAATCGGACTTGATCCAGATGGAAAAGTTGTGGATCAAAAGACATATAGAGGGATGATCGGATCGTTGATGTATCTAACTGCCAGTCGCCCGGACATAATGTTCTCTACTTGTCTATGTGCCAGATTCCAAGCCAAGCCTAAAGAATCTCATCTGCTAGTAGTCAAGCGCATTTTTAGATATATTAAAGGAACTCCTTATTTAGGTTTATGGTATCCTAAAAGTTCTGACTATAAATTGATTGCTTATTCAGATGAAGATTTTGACGGTAATCAGTTGGACCGGAAGAGTACTTCAGGACATCTTCAATTCTTGGGAGACAGACTGATAAGCTAGGCGTCGAAGAAACAGAATTGCGTTTTTATATCAACTGCAGAGGCAGAGTACGTCGCCGCAACTAGTTGTTGTGCTCAAGTTCTATGGATGAAGACACAACTTCGAGATTACGGGATGTTGTACAAAACAGTGCCAATATATTGTGACAGCAAATCCGCGATCGCGATATCAGTTAATCCGGTCCAGCACACAAAGACTAAGCACATAGATATGAGGTACTATTTCATAAAGCATCATGTTGAAGAAGGTACTATTGAATTATATTTTGTACCAACTGAATATCAACTTGCTGATATCTTTACAAAAGCTTTAGATGAAAAACGTTTTAATTTTTTGCTTTCAAAACTTGGCATGTTGAATTTAGAAGTTTAAATCTTTACAAATTTTATTCTATAAAGTAGAATTTTACAGATTTTCTTTCTTTTGAATAAAATATGTGTCTAGGATCTTTTACAAGTTCTTTGTTTATATTAAAGTTTTATATGTTCAACTTTCAATTCTTACAAAAGTCAAAAGGTCAGCAACATATTTGTAGCTTTTGATATTGCTTTAAAGATAGGTGAGTCGGAATATTTATAGTTTACTTTGCTTAGACTACCTAAATAATCAGAATTATAGATTGGAATGAAAATATGGGCTAAGCGCTTAGATGTTGACCTGAGTGATTGAGATGAATTATAAATATATAAAATACAGAAATCTCTATAGAACCAAATCCGTGGGATGCTTGTCATCTGGTCCCCTAAGGTCATTTGGTCTGGGAGTGATCGAACCCAAATCCTTCTATAGAACCAAATCGAAAGTCATGTTCTACTGGTATGAATGGGTTTAGGATGTGTCGATGTAGCCTTTCTGATCCGGGAAAGTAAGTTCCAAGGGGTGCTTGACACCTAGTCCCCTAAGGCCATCTGGTCTGGGAACGGCTGACCCAAATCCTGCAATAGGGTCAGATAGAAAGTTATGTTTACGAAATGTTCTTTACTTACTGAACTTTTTGATTAAAAGATGCCAAAGTGCACACGCTTAAAAGATGCCAAAGAGGACACTCATGTGAAGATGCCAATGTGCACAATGCTAAAAGATGCCAATGAGTACACATCTCATGATACTTGGTGATATGTTTGAGTTGCGATAAACCTGTAAATTTGTGAAAGTCTTAATTTTTGATGGCTTAGTGTGTGTACATGCAAAGTTCTCTATAATATTTTTTAGAATTGCATTTTTCTTGAAGCTAATCGAAGTTCGCATGCGAGCATACTGAATAGATTGCTGGAAGTTTTTGAAACTGAACATGTCTTAACTTGATATGCAATAAAACTTGTCTTTGTATCCAACAACTCTCGTTTGATTTCAACTAATTGATAAATCTGTGATATTTTACTGAGTAGAATTTAATTTGTTTAGTGTTTAAAATTTTATATGTTCAGTTGTTTCAAAATTAACATTCAGAATAATGTTCTTTTTACACTAATGTCTTAATGTTTGTGTATCCATATTTTTGTCAAATTGGTATGTGCATTTTTTGAGGGGGAGAGTCTACCTGAATAAAAAGCTGATACATTCTGTTTTTGAGGGGGAGTGAATATAGCTGATAAAATACTTCACTTGCTGATCAGAAATTCATCAGGTAAGTATTTTTGATATTTTTATGCAAATGCTGATATGATTTGTTAAATTCTGTGCATTTGTATAGGGGGAGTAAAAATAGCTTGCAGGTAACATTTCATTTTTTTATGTCTTCTTCATTGTATTTTTTTTGGAGTGTTATTTTTTTAAGTAAATTTTTTTTAGTATTAAGTATTTTTAGTTTAAATAGCATTTGTCCTGTTCATTTTCACTTTTCTCGCTCTCTTTCTCATTTGAATCTCACGAACTGTTCATCTTCTTCTTCTCTCAATCTGTGTCGTTTGTTTTTCTTCTTTGTGAATCGATTTCAGTATTGTATTTCATTCAGGTATGTTGTTTTCTTTACATTTTGTGTTTAATTCTTGTTTGTTTCATCTGATTTATGCTTCGTTTTCTTTATTGATATCTTACTGTGCGATTTACGATTTTACTGTTCATCGTCTTCATAATCAGATTGAGTTCTTCATTGCTGAAATTGTGTGTTGGGTTTGTCTTAGCTACTAATTTCGACCCTCAGGTATGTGTTCTTACTCTGTACTTTGTTGTTTTTATGCTTTGATTTCGTGTTTTTTTTGTTTGCATCTGTTCATCTATTTTTATTAGAAATTTTTTGTATTTTGGGTTGAATACTGAGTTTAATCAGTATTTCTTTGTTCAAAATACCCTTATATTTGTTCATAAACTTTTTAGAACTCATAAATTTTGGGTTTAACTTGATTTTGAGGATTTTCGAACTTAAACGGATGAACTCACGCAAACCTTAGTGTTTTAGGGTTTCTACGTTTGTCAAAGAATAACACAAAGTCCACTTTGCGTTTCCTGTTGGTCACGCAAACCTATGTTTGCGTTACCCGTTGGTCACGCAAACCTAAGTTTGCATTACTTTTTGCTCACGTAAACCTGACTTTGCATTATCTTTGAGAGACGAAAACCTTGTTTTGTGTTGTGTTTTTTGTGGCAATTGTAGTTTGCGTATCATATTAGTTGCGCAAAGTTCACTTTGCGTTACTAGTTGGTCACGCAAAGTTTTCTTTGCGTCACCTATGTGTCACGCAAACCTTTATGGTTTTGTTTATTAATGAAATTTTTTCCAAGTATAGTTTTCTTCACAAGTTAATCACACAAAGTCTACTTTGCGTTATGAACTGGTTACGCAAACCACAGTTTGCGTTTCAAGCTTGTCACACAAACTTGTCTTTGCGTTTCTAGTTCATAGCGCAAACCTCCTTTGCGTTTCCTACTTGTCACGCAAACCATACTTAGAAAAATTTTCATCTTTGTGATTTTCTTCATTTGTCTTATTTTTCTACGTTTCTGTTTTCCAGGTTATTCAATGGCTTCTCAAACCAACACTGATCTAGTAATTCAGGATGAGAACGTTATTCTCGATGATCCTTCTGATCGGGCTTCTCATGAGACGCCTATGTCGTCTGTTCCTTCTGTTGGAGGAAATCTGTCTACTTCACGACGAACTCCGAATGAAGTATATGCTGTACAAGCCGAACAACTACTACGTGGATTTTGATCGAATCAAGATTCATCCGGTGATACGCTCAATCCTCAAAGGTCATCCACTCGCCCCTGCTCTCTCTTACTGTGCAGATGTTCCTGAAGTTTATCTACAGCAGGCGTGGCATATCATTACAAAGAATGAGCTAGCTCAACCTCACCGATTCGATTTACAGATCGATCAATATGATTCGTTCCTATCATACAAGCGTCTGCGGCTTATCTTAGAACTTCCAGAACCGAACTCTCGACCAGGGCGCACTTCTTATGATCAGTTTCCCTCTTAAGAGAATGTTCTTGAAGGCATCAGAAATCTGGGATATCGGGGCACTCTGAATTGGGTCAGTGACTTTGATAAGTCTAATCTTCCTCCAGTCTGGTACGCATTGTTCTCAGTTCTCAACAGGTGCCTAACTTCTAAGCATTCTGGCACTAACAATGCGAGTCTACACTATCTGAGGTTATTCCATGCAGTTTGTCTATGACCTGCATGTCGACTATACCTACATATTCTGGACTGAATTATCAGAGAGAGTACAAGACAAGAAGAGGAAATTTATTCCATTTGTCAGATACATGAAGTTGATTGTACGCAGCATGCTAAGGAGTAATTCAGCTATTCCTCGTCGATTGAATTGCCCTCAGATCCCGGATTCTGAAATGACATATATTCAGAAACAGAAGCAATCGTTCAACTTCTCGATGACCATTCCATATGCTTTAATTGCCAACTACGCTGATATGACCGATGATAGCGTCATTGAATACTGCATGGAGAATGAATTCATGGAAGCTGCACAAGATGAGCCATCCCATGACACACAAGTTGTTGTTGTTTAAGAGGTTGAAGTTGAAGAAGCTGTTGTTGATAAAGAGATTGAAATTGAAACAGCTATTGAGCAAGAAGCAAAAGTCTCTGCAGAACAAGAAGCAGTTGCAACTCAACAAGTTGATGATGATCTTGCTAATGTTGATCCTAAAACTAGTACTGCTGCTGTTATTAACATTGAGGATGATGATGATAATAATGTTGATACTGTTGTTGATGATGATGATATTGCTGATGAAGATGAAAATGGAGATGATGATGATGATTCTGATGGTGATGATGGTGATCAACCGAGTCTTCAGGTTTATGGAAGAAAATTCAGGGAACCAGAAGTGATTGTTCAAGAGGAGGTTGAGTCTGAAGAAGAGTCTATTCCGATTAACGTTGCAGTTGCCAATATACATGTTGATGAACTTGACTTAGCATTTGTCAATGCTTCAACTTCTCATCAGGTTCAAGATACATCAGTTTCTCTTAGTTCTAGTGTCGAGACTTCTTCAGTCGAGGTACGAGATACAACGGCTAAATTTTCTACTTTGAATGAGTTAATTCAAAAAGATGAGTAAGCAGTTTGAATAGCACAAGCAAGCGGAAATTCAGAAATTGTGTGCTTTCTTCAAGGGAAAAATGCCGGAAATTGATACATCTTCTATCCCTGAAGTGATTCCGTTCAGACACCCATCTGGGGTTATGATTAGAGAACCATCTTCTGCAGTTCAATCATCTGCTCCTGCTATTATGTCTATTCCTCTACCTCTGCCGTTTACACAGTCTTCACGATCTTCTCTTCATGATCTTCCGATTTCTGAGTTAACCGATCTACTCTACGCGCGTTTATTGTCTATGTCACCGCCACAACATCAAGATAAAGATCTGATTTCTCTTCTAAGGAATTTTCAGCCTACGCCGCCTCCAGTTCCTTCGTCTGATTCTGACCGGATTACTGCTTTGTCTGAAGAATTTAAGTCTTTCCGATCAGAATTTCAATCCAGCTTTGCTGATCTTAGGTCTTTTATGAATCAAGATTTTCAGAACTTTCTAACAAGGTTGATCATCTTGAACAGAGCTACAGAACTGAGGCTGACCCGTCTCTTAAACGCCGGCATGACCAGGATGATCCCGATCCTCAAGGTCATGAGGGGGAGATGAATAAGAGACAGTGGGTGGAGAGTTCGTCTGCTAGAGAGGATCAGACATAAGAAGATGCGACTGACAAATCAAAGAGTTCTAAAGATGTTCAAGACTGCAATGTTGAATACATTGTAAATGTGATGTTAGAGAATGTAGACATGTCTGAAATATCTAATGTCTTGAATATTTCTGAACAGGATATTCAGAATGATATGCAGATAGTTGTTTACGAGGATCCAGACACTGCTGTAAGAGCTCATGAGATAGATGATTCGGAGATTGCTAATGATATGAGAAACTTCTTTGCAAACTTCATTGAGATAAACTCAGATGACGACGATGATGTCAGATTCGAGAAGCTTTCTAAGGTGAAAGAAGAGGAATGTGATGACATCATCATCTTATCCGACACTGAAGATGATTCTGTGTTTATGGATGCTAAGGATGAAGAGATTACAGATATGTTGTACAGAGATCTTCCTTCTCAAGAAGAGGTTCCTGAAGATTCTATTGTTCCTGAAGCTACTCCTGATATTTCTACTCCTATTGCTGCTACTACTCCGACTACCTCTGCTCCTTCAGGTACATTTGAAGATAGTCAGTCGTCTAGAGCACAAGCTGATGTTCCTCCTGCTGAACCTGTGGTTTCACCAAGCATTCAATAAGAAGGACCAGCTTTGACCAGGCAGGAGAGACAAAGAAATCTTCATCAAAGATATATGGCTTCAAGGCAAAGATCAACTTTTCTAGAAGACATTCAGAGAAATATTTTCGTTTCTAGAAGAAGGCCGATCAACATGTATGCTATTCTTGGTGTTGAAAAAGATGCAGAGGCATATCAATATGAATACTTGATGTTCATCAAGTGCCAGCGCCGTAGAAACAATAGCGTTTCTTCTCCACATCTGATTATCCGAGTTATCAGCGTCACAATAAACAAGCTAGTTAATATCTGGTATCCGGAATTTGTAGTGGAAAGAAGAGATTGCAACCAAAATACCTTCTCAGAGGCAGATTTTTCTGATCTTTCTATGGATGATATTGAGTTTCTATATGATCATTTCAGGAATCTTTATCATAGAACTCAGGATATTTCTCAGGCACTGTTTGTTATCAAGAGATTCATTCGACGGCAAATCAGATTCTTCAGAGTGTTTGATTTTCAGATGGTCGTTGAAAGCTTTCAGCCAGTTGTAAATCTTCTGAGGCCCAATCGAAGTTTTTCAGACTTAGATTCTTATCCTTTATTCACAATAGTTCAAGATCCATATGGAGTTGTCTACAAGAATGGCTCAAGTCAAAAATGCTTTCTCAGATTTGAAGAAATTGCTCATTACTCAGATGGAACTTTGAAGGGTGATCAAGCTTCAGTTGGAACAACGACTGAAAAAAACTCAAAGAAGATTTTTGGAATCAAGAAGCATCCTCCAGATTCTTAATCTTCTCCTCAGAACTTTCAACAGATGCTGCTTGCTGAAGTTGGATAATCTGATATTCCAAGTCAAAGATTTTATTTTTCAGCTCAGTATTCTCAGTTTCCAGACTCAGTATTTTCTCATCATTCAGTCCAGAAGTCTGTTTCAGAAGATCTTCATTTATCTTCTTCAAGACATTAACTTCTTCTCTCAGTAGCTTTCTTTCATCTTTGTATCTCTTTAATCTTCTTGTCATCACCATCGGAAAGATATCCCATCTTGAATACCTGTAAACAAAAAGAACTTGACAAAAATGATCGTTAATCCAAAATATGAAATCTCAAGAAATACATAACAACTTGAAATAAAAAATCAGAAATTTTGATCACAGAAAGAACTTTTGTCCCGCTCTGCAGACTTAGCACTTTTGTCCCCCTCCACTATTAAAGGCCACATTACAGTTTTGAAAAATTTCTCAGAAAAAAAAATTCTAAGTATAGAAACTCGCAAGTCACTATTCAAAGTGAAACTCGCAGACGCTTAAACTCGCTAAGCCCTATTCACTGTGAAACACGCAGATTGAGACTTGCGCGTTTGATAAACTCTCAATCAAACTCGCAGACAAACTCGTAAGCAAACTCGCAGACAAACTCGCAAGCAAACTCGCAGATGATGAAACTCGCAAGTGCCTAAACTCGCTAAAAACTCTTCACGCTGAAACTCGCTAACAGAGGCTTGCGCGTTTACTAAAATCGCACGTCGAAGAACTCGCTAACCACTGTTCCCCTGAAACTCGCTAGCTTCGATTAGCGCATTTGGTGAACTCGCAGATCACTACGTGCGCGTTCTGGTCCTTAGAAAATTTTCCAACTTTTCCAAACTCGCAGACTTCAACTAGCGCGTTTTTAAAACTCACTAGTCGGTACTTGCGCGTTTTGACCAAAATCGATTCCTTTGACTTGCGCGTTCTAGCTGATGAACCTTGCGCGTTTGATGAAGAACTTGCGCGCTTGAGAGATCTAGCGCGTTCTTCAGTTTGTCGACTCAAAAACTGATTTTTCCATCTAAAATCAATCTTTTCTCGTCCAAACGATCTGTAACTTTGCAGAATCCTTTGTAATCAATCCAAGAACATTTTACAATACATGAATTTTACAAACAAACACTCACAAAACAAAAAGATAGATGAAACAGTGAAAGTCGACTCGTGAACAAAATTCAACAAAAATCACAAAATTTGTGTGATTTACAGTGCAAAACAGAAATTGAATTACAAAGACTCGATCTATTACACTTTGCGATCAAAACCTAACCAAAATCTGCTCCAAAAACACTCTGAAATTCAGAACTTGAATTTTCTTGAATGAACAGTGACGAACAACCCAAAAAATTTGATTTTCTTGATTCGATTTCACTTTGGATCTGCTCTGATACCAATTGTTATTCCCATAAATTCAAGTTCTAAATCACTAACAAATACTCAAGATGATAATTCCAAACTCATATGAATTAATCTCAATCACAAGATTACAAATTTATAACTTTCTCTCTCTACTTTCTCTCACTAGAATGATATACCAATATGTTCTTCTCTAATATGCGTGTGTACATCTGATTACAAAAACAAACAAAAGTATTTATACCCTCTATCAAATACAAGAAAACAAATTACACATACATTGACTTTGACATTTATTAACAAAAGACTTTGACTTTTGATAAGAGTTGACTTTCTAGCTTTGACTTCTTGATCTTTTGGTCTTCAAACTTTATGATCTTGAATCCAACCTATTTGTGCTCTAACAAAGAAGTAAAGCTTTTCTGGTTGATAATGACGAGATTCGACTTCTCAAGAGGACATTGAATACAATTCATGAGAGATTGAATCTCCACTCAACTCTATGACGACTGGAAGTATTAGTTTGTTTGAATAGACTTCGTCAAAGAGAAGAGCGTCAATGATTCTCCAAAGTCGCTTAGTCGGTCAATGCTGTTTCAGAAGATTATTTTTTTGAAGACCACTGCGCCAATGATTACTAAGGGGGAGATTGTTAATACTGATTTTGTAGTAATCATTGTAGTTTTCCTAGTCTATATTGTGCTTAGAGTGCTTATCTGTGTTGTTAAGGCTAGGGGTATTTAAGTCCCCTTAGACCTTTGTTTTTGTAATTTTGCTCTTACTTTGAATATATCAGATTACCTTTGGCGCTTCTACTTTCTCTCTCTACTTTCTCTCTCTACTTTGTCTCACTAGATTTAGACCGATCTTGGACTTTCAGGTTCAACTTCAATTGGAAATCCTTTTGGCTCTAGGGCTACAGAGTGATTATTTGGTTTAAGGTTCAAGTTATTCAGGTGATAATCGTTCCTGGTGAAGGACAACATTCGGCTAGTAAGAACCTGTTCTTGTTCAACAGAATGGGAATCGGCCTTTTGGGCGATTGAGTGCTGAGAGTGGTTTGAGGCCTTTGATCCTTGGGAGTTCTTGGACGAAACGGAAGGAGAAGCCATTGCAGAGAAAAAAATAAAGAAAGTTCTTGCTTTTGGGTTCTTGAGAGAAAAAATTCAGGTAGAAAGGAAGTGGGTAAAGTAAAAGAGAGGGGTTTTTATGCTGAGAGGAGGGTGAAAACTTTTGAGAGGTAAATTATAAAATTTCAAATATGTAATTATTACATATGGATAATGAGTCGTTTAAGAAAAAACGACGGTACCGATACGAACCAATAAAATTTTGCCACGTCAGTATGGGCGGTGCACGATCGAGTACGTGTTCCTCCCTCTATTCTCATGCGCGTGGCATTTGCTATACCTAAGTGACTGTGACTTTCATAAATAACCAGCGCTCAATGACCTTTTTAAAGAAGATTCACAAGAGATGGCAGTGGCAGAAGCTCTGTGGGTAGAGAGGTTCTGGGGTCATGTGTAGGGTTCTGAGCGCAAGGTTGACCCAAAGAAAATACGAAAGATCAATAAGTTAATCGAGCATTATTCCAATTAAGAGCTCAGAGGTCAAGAGATCCCCTTTGTGAGGTGTAGAGACTCTGTGATTTGTCATAGAGGCTCTGTGAAGGACCTCAGATCACCCAAAGTTTTGATAATATTTGAAGAACAAGGTGGGACATATCTGGAAGATAAAGTTTTGTCCTTGAGGGTGCGTGAATTTATCTCATCCTGCAGAATCTCTGTGGCAAAGAACTTTCTTGCTCCCCCTTGAATCGATAAGGTCTTCTCTGTGAGGCTTGTTTTTCTCTCCCTTGATCTATGTTTGGGTCATTAAGGGTAAGTTTTGTACAAGACACAGAATCAAGGAAACTTAACAAAGAGACAAGGAAATATTTACAAACAGGGAACTATACAAGCAGAAATAAAGTTATTTACGATAGAGGCTCTGTGCCAAGGTACATAATCTCTGTGGGTCAACTCATGTTAAGCATACCAATTTTGCCAACGAGAAAAGTAAATCTTTTCTCATCTTGGGCCTTTGTGAAAAGGTCTGCAAGCTGGTAATCTATGGGAACAAAGTACATTTCAATTGTGTCATGCTCGACATGATGCTTCAGAAAGTGATACCTGATATCAATGTGTTTGGTTTTAGAGTGCTGAATAGGATTGGTAGAGATCACGATGGCACTTTTGGAGTCACAGAGGATGGGTATATTTTCAATGTCAAAACCATAGTCTCAAAGTTGGGTTCTCATCCGCATAACTTGTGAATAACAACTAGCAGCAGCAACATATTCTGCTTCTGCCGTGGAAGTTGATACACAGTTTTGTTTCTTAGAAGTCCAACTCACTAACTTACCTCCAATAACCTGACAGCTTCCAGAGGTACTTTTTCTGTCGAGTTTGCGTCCTCCATAATTTGAGTCTGTATAAGCCAAAATATCAAAGCCAAAGTTCTCTGGATACCAATGGCCAAGATTCTTGGTCCCCTTTAGGTATCTAAAGATCCTCTTGACAGCATGATGATGAGATTCTTTGGGATTAGCTTGAAATCTTGCACAGAGGCATGTGGCAAACATTATGTCAGGTCTACTTGCAGTTAAATACAGAGACCCTATCATTCCTATGTAGAGTTTGCACTCCACAGGTTTGCCCTCTAGGTCTGCATAAAGTTTAGATCCAGTGGCCATAGGGGTTTTCATTGGTGAAGAGCCAGAGAGTTTGAATTTTTCAAGTATGTCAGAGACATATTTTGATTGATTTAAGAAAATGCCCTCTTTAGTTTGTTTGACTTGCAATCCTAGGAAAAATGTGAGTTCTCCCATCATACTCATCTCAAACTCACTTTTCATCAATGACTCAAAATTTTTGCAATAAGAGTCATTAGTAGACCCAAAAATAATGTCATCAACATAAATCTGCACAAGTAGAATCTCACCTTTTCTCTTCTTATAAAATAATGTAGTATCAGTTGTACCTCTTTCGAAACCATTGGCAAGAAGGAAATTTGAAAGTCTATCATACCAGGCTCTGGGGGCTTGCTTTAGTCCATACAGAGCCTTGTCCAAGAAGTATACATGATTTGGGTATTTAGAGCTTTCAAATCCTGGTGGTTGCTGGACATATACTTCTTCTTAAATCTGACCATTTAAGAAGGCTGACTCTACGTCCATTTGGTAAACCTTAAAACCTCTGTGGGCTGCAAAGGCAAGGAATATTCTTATTGCCTCGAGCCTTGCCACAGGGGCAAAGGTTTCTTCATAGTCAATTCCTTCTTCTTAGCAGTATCCCTTGACCACCAATCTTGCCTTGTTCCTGATCACCACATCATCCTCATCTTTCTTGTTCCTGAAGACCCATTTGGTCCCTATTGCAGTCTTGCCTTTCGACAGAGGCACCAGGGTCCATACCTCATTTATTTCAAACTGCAGAAGCTCCTCTTGCATGGCTTCTACCCAGTTTAGGTCTTCAAGAGCTTCAGAGATCTTTTTGGGCTCAATAATACTTACAAATTTTGTAAAGTAACAAAAGTTTGCGGTACTAGGGCGAGTCTTTACCTTGTCAGAGGGGTCACTAATGATTTGGCTTTGTGAGTGACTTCTGGTCCACTTGGTCATGCGAGGTAGGTGATCATTGGAACTATCTGGATGCATGTCAGGAGCATATTCTTGTTCTTGATGTTGATCAACCTCTGTCGAAGAAGGATGATCGTTTATACTTGCCACAAAGCTTGATTGACCACTTTGAGTTGATGAGGAGAGCTCTATGGTGCCTTGATCGTAGTTCTGTGTTTGCTTTGGTGATGATACTTCAGAGATAGTAGGTAGATGATCTTGACCTTGGTCGAGCATAGAGCCTTGTTCAGTGTCAGCCTCTGTATGCTCCAACTCAACATTTATACCTGTAAAAGTAGTAGAGGAGGGTGAAGTATTATCTGGACCAGTCAACGAGGTACCTGTTTGGTCTTTAGAGGCCTCGGCCCTAGAGGCTCTGTGATCATCATCAGAAGGACCATCATCATTGAACATCTCTTCAAAAAGGTGATGAAGATCATTTGTTCTTGTAGAATTACCAGAGTCTTCATCTTGAAGCTTGAGTCCTGAGCTTATTTGCTCTGAAGTCATCTAAAAAGAGTCATCAAAAGAAACATTAATTCTTTCAAGTATATGTTTGGATTTGAGTACATAGACTCTGTATGCTTTGGCGTTTGATGAATAGCCAACAAATTTGGCGTCATCAGCTTTTGGGCTGAATTTCCCTAGTTGTTCTCTGTTGTTCAACAAAAAACATCTGCAACCAAAAACATGAAAATATTTGGTGTTTGGCTTCCTCTGGTTAAGCAAGTGGTATGGGGTCTTTACATGCCTCTTCACTATTAATGATTTATTTTGAGTGAAGCATGCAGTTGAAATGGCTATCGCCCAAAAAGAAATAGATAGTCCTGAGGCAGTGAGCATAGTTCTGGCGGCTTCCACTAGTGTTCTGTTCTTGTGTTCAACAACACCATTTTGTTGTGGAGTCCTTGCAGCCGAGAAGTTTTGTGAGATGCCCTCTATCGTAAGATAGGCTTCAATGGTTGAGTTCTTAAACTCTGTGCCATTGTCACTTCGAATTATCTACACCCTGAAATCATGAAGAACTTGTATTATCTTAAGAAGATTGATTAGTACCACAGGAACATCAGATTTCTTTCGAACAAACTCCACTCAAGTGTATCTAGAGAATTCATTTATGAGTACAAGAATGTACTTTTTGCCACCTAGGCTCTGCACAGATATAGGACCACAGAGGTCTATATGATGCATCTGCAGAGGTCTAGTGCAAGAGATGTCTGTCATGTTCTTATGGGCAGCTCTTTTGAGTTTGCCCATTTCACAAGCAGAGCATAGATGATCTCTGTCGAATTTGATACTTTGTAGCCCACTCACCAATTCTAATTTTACAAGCTTGTCAAGAGTATGAAAGTGTTCTAATTTTTCATCTTTGAAGAGCGAGTCCTAAACTGTTGTGTTTAGAAGTCAAACTTCGTTGAAGCACGGGTTCTAAGCTGACATACTTAGAAGCCTTTGTTCTCTTACTCCCCCTTAACCATAGATGCCTGCAACACAGAATCAAATTTTGGTTTTGGTACCCACTGGTATTTGGGTCCATGTGTGTTAGTTGCAGTTCGTATGGGAGTACCCGAACCATCTACATTTTGATCATTAAAAATATTAGAAGTACGAATCTGATTGAATGAATTGACTAACCTTCTTGAAGAAACAGGTTTCATGTGTGAGCTTGAGGCTGTATTTTTAAAGTCGGCTGAATTATTTCTAAGTGTGTGGATTTTTGACTCTGGAGTCATTTTCTCAGTCACCACCACCTTTGAAACAATCTTTTTAAGCTCTTTAATCTTTGAAGATAGACTGTTATTTTCTTTGATATGCAGATCAATCTCTTTCTTGAATTCAGACTTCGCTTGTTGATCTTTCAATGCAGTTGTAGATAGCTCAGATAGCTTTGCAGTTAGCTTCTTTATCTCTGCTTCAAATAAGCTTCTTTCTTCCTCAAAGCTCATTTCAGCATTTGTCCTCTGACCAGATATTTCTTTAAATATCCCAACATTCTTTTGCTCTATTAACTTCTTTTCTTTTGCAAAATTCTCCCTTTCCAGAATGATTACTTTCTCAAAATCAGAGATTTGTTGAGAAAGCTTAATGCATTTAAGCTCAACCGTCTTCTTCTCGTCAGCACTTTTTCTGGAAAACTCGGAGAATTTCTTAGCAAATTCTTTCTTTTCTTTCTCAAAAACTTATCCTTCTTCAAGAATTTGTAGTTCTAATTCAAAAATCATCTTTTCATTAGCACACCCGGTTGATTCAGAAATCTTAACAAATTGATCTTCTAATTCAGAAATCTTGTTCTTTAACTTGGTGTTTTCAGCTTCCAAAAATAAGACCTTTTCTTCATTAAGCTCAGAAGTTTGTTTCAGAAGATCTTCATTAATAGTCTTTAAAGCATTGACTTCTTCTCTCAGTAGCTTCCTTTCATCAGAAAATCTCTTTAACCTCTTTTTGTAATAATCAACGAAGGAAGTAAGACTTTGGTTCTCCATTTTGAGCTCTTTAATCTTCTTTTCATCATCATCAGAAAAATATCCCATCTTGAATACCTGTTTGAAAAATATATCAAATAAGAAACTAGAATTGATCGTTAGTCCAAAATACGAAATTATAAGAAAAAAAAATCAGAAATTTCGAAAAATTTGGCTAAGTATCTGAAACTCGCAAGTCACTATTGAACTCGCAAGCCCTAAAACTCGCAGACTAATAAACTCGCAGACTGATAAAACTCGCAGAGATTTGCGCGATTGAGAAACTCGCAAGCAAACGTGCAGAAAAACTCGCAAGCAAACTCGCAGATGAAACTCGCAAACTAAACTCGCAGACGATCAAACTCGCAAGCGCCTAAACTCGCTAACAACTGTTTACACTAGAACTCGCTAACAGAAATGTGCGCGTTTCCCAAACTCGCACGTCGAAGCTTGCGCGTTTGAATAAAACTCGCTAGCTACTCTTGCGCGTTTCAACACTTAGAATTATTTCTTGCAGTTTCAAACTCGCAGGTCGATAAACTCGCTGATCACTGTTTCTCCTCAAACTCACAGGTCGAAGAACTCGCAAATCACTATTCCTCCCGAAACTCTCTGGCTTTGATTAGCGAGTTTATAGAACTCGCTGACCACTACTAGTGCGTTTCCTTGAAACTCGCAGATAACCCTTGCGTGTTTTAGACCAAAATTCTACTTTTGACTTGCGCGTTCTACCCTGATGAACCTTGCGCGTTTCACGATGAACTTGCGCGTTCTAGCGATCTAGCGCGTTCTTCTGTTTGTCGACCCAAAAACCATCTTTTTCAACTGAAGTCGATCTTTTCTTGGTCCAAAAGATTTGAAATTCTGGATTGATGCTCGACTACAACTCTAGAATAGATTACAACTCAAGAAATTTACAAATAACAACTTTACAATTCAAAAATCGATGAAACAGTAACTTTACAACTCGTGTATAAAACTCAACAAAAATCAAGAATTCGATTGAAATTACAGTGCAATATGAAAATTAAAGTACAAGAACTCGATTTATTACACAATTTGAACACTTCCTAATCAAAAACTGCTCCAAAAACACACTCAAACTCAGAATTCGATTTTCGCTCAAGAACACAGATACGAACTTTTGAATTTTCTTGAAATTTCGATTTGGATCTGCTCTGATACCAATTGTGATTCCCAGATATTCAAGTTCTAATTCAGTAACAAGTAATCAAGATGATAATTCCAAACTCATATGAATTAATCTCAATCACAAGATTACAAATTTACAACTTTCTCTCTCTACTTTCTCTCACTAAAATGATATACCAATATGCTATTCTCTAATATGCGTGTGTACCAATGATTACAAAGACAAGGACAAAGGTATTTATACCCTCTATCAAATACAAGGAAACAGATTACACATACATTGACTTTGACATTTATTAACAAAAGACTTTGACTTTTGATAAGAGTTGACTTTCCAGCTTTGACTTCTTGATCTTTTGGTCTTCAAACTTTATGATCTTGAATCCAACATATTTGTGCTCTAACCGAAAGTTTAAGTGACATAACCTGTTATGCCAGAGCCAAGCCTCCTCATTTTTACTTGAGACCAAACAAAGCTTTTCTTCTTTGTTTATTGACTTAAAGTCCATGACATATAGATGACCTCTTCTTTTGGCTCGTAGAAGTTATGTGGTTGTGTCTTCTTTCAGAAGAGAACAATATTGCCTTTTGAACATTACATCTAGTCCATTATCACAAAGTTGGCTAACACTTAGTAAATTATGCTTAAGGCCATCCACATAAGCCATTCTGTTGACATCGATGTCTCCTTTAGCGATGACTCCATAGCCTTTAATTTGCCCCTTTTTGTTGTCTCCAAGGGTCACAAAACCACCTCCATGTTTTTCTTTGTATGAGGTGAGCAACCCTCTGTCGCCAGTTAAGTGCCTTGAGCACTAGGAGTCTAGGTACCAAATGGGCACATTTTGTTTCTTCTGCGGATAGATCAAGAGGATTTAGGTACTCATTTCCAAATGGGTCTAGTTTTGTTAGGAGTCTCTAAAAATGCCTTAGCACCTTTGGTTTTCGTTTTATCCTCTTTAGCAGAGGTACCAGATTGTCCTTTCTCACCCTTGAATTTGGCATTCTTGGGCTTGGGGTGAGATATAAGACAGGCAGGCCTTGAAAATGTTGGTTAAGAGCATGCATGAGATCGAAACATTTACAATGAGAGACTCTAGAAGAAAAATTCTTAAACATTTCATTGAATTTATCAAAGGAGGGTACAGAGCATTGTTTACAACAACCCTTTTTAGATTTGGGTTTCTTTTCACAGAAAACTTTGTCTAATCTAGGTTGAGTTTTATCAAAAACTCCTCTTGAATGGCTCTTTGACTATACTCTCCCTTGGTGACTTCCTTTTCTTGCATTCACTGCCACAGAAGTATCAGATTTGTCAAATTTGGGCCATGTTCCCTTCTGTTGCCAAGTGAGTTTTTCTTGAAAAGGTTTTGTGAATTTTGGAGCTTTGGTCTCTTCAGAGATCTGGATTTTTCCTTTGTTTAATTTCTCAATCCCAAGGGAGGTCTTAGCTTGCAGACACATATCCATAAAGTCAGGGCAAATAGATACACATGTAGTTCTCCTTTTGGGAGAGATCATTCTGTTAAGAATGCCAGAGGGAATCTTATGTTCCTCTAGACTACAGGGGATTATCTCTTGTTCCACAGAACTAGTATCTTCATCAACAGAGGATGACTTAGACTTTGACTCAGAATCTGAATCAAGAAAATCTCTCGGGATGAGGGCATGACTTTCTAGATATGTATTGCTTTGTCCACTAGCAGTGTCCTTTGAAATGTTTAGATCTTTGAGAATGCATGGGATCACTTTAGGGATACTTAGACATTTGAGAGATCTTGCTCAAAGATTTTTGTACTTCAGAGGCTATATCAGGATGACTTAGAAAGTGATTCTCATACGTTTTTCTCAAGTCATTTTTCAAAAATCTTTTGAAAAGATTTTTTTCCACAGAGGCAGGGACAAACTCTGGTGCATCAGAGGACAATTCCTTTTCAGGAATCATCATGCACACAAATGCCATTTGAGTTTGTGATTCTGGATGACCAAATCTGAAGATCCCTATCTGTTTTAGAGACAGATATTTCCTTGGCATGGATTTTCTATTTTCAGAGAGTGATGATGACAAATCATTGTTTTCATACCATACATTTGCCATCTGCAAAGGTTTCCTCAAATGTGGTCCTTCAGAGGTTATGCGCCTCTTGAATGTAGATATCAAATTAGGAAGCCTTGGTTTTAAAAATTGTCCAGGGCAGAAGATATTTGCAAGATATTTGTTTCTTTTATTTCCAGTATAGGGGTCTGTGTCATCAAACCCTATACCTCTTCTGCCGATCTGGCTACTTACTTTTTCATGCACTTTCTATGCATCGTGATATTTCCTAATCAAAAGATCTCTGTCGAGTAAGTCTTGATGAAGGACTTCTCTCTCTTTTTGGAAAAAAGTTTTTCAGAGAGATGGCGTTTAAACGATCACTCTCACTATTTTTTAGCTCCTTGATTTTTTCTTTCCACACTTGGTCAAGTTTGGAAACCTTTTCTTTTAACCCTTTTCTTAGAGCATAAATCTGTTGGATACAAGATCATGAAGACTGAAGGTCAAAGTACAAGAAGTCAAAGCTGGGAAAGTCAACTCTCATTAAAAGTCAAAATCATTTTGTAATAAAGTCAAAATCAATTGTATTGTGTTTGTTTCTTTGTTTTAGCTTGTGGGTATAAATACCTTTATTTGTTGTTTAATAGATATATGACTAAAATTAGATAGTGAGATCTTGAGAGTGTTGTAGAGAGAGAAAGAGGAGTCTAGAGAGAGAAAGTCAAAAACAGAGTTTTGTAATTGTTTGGATTTGAATTGAATCAAACAGGTAATTGTTACTCTTGTTTGATTGATTTGTGTTGCAATTAGAATCTAGAAATAAGGACACTCAATTGGTATCAGAGCAGATCCAGATTGAAATCATTTCAAGAAAAGTTTGTTCGACACTGTTACATTGAGTCTTGACATCGTTTTTTAGTTTGAGTCAGTCTTTCGAGTTGTAATTGAGTAGTTAATGATCTAATTGATGTTTAGAACAAATTTGGTTCATAAAATTTAGGTTATTTCACATTGATTAGAGGTGAATTTTAGATTTAGAGAGATTTTTTGTTCGAAGTTTTCTAAACACTGTAAATCAATTCAAATTGAATCAATTTGTGTTTATTTTTGAAATTCTTGCAATGTAGTCAGTTCTAGTATTGTAATCGAGCATTCCTGCAAAGTCTTGAGCAAATTGACAAAGGTTTCGATCGATTTCAGTGTAATAAATCAAGTTTTTTGCTCGACAAGGTGAAGAACACGCAAGTAAACTCAAGAACGCGCAAGATCTACGAAACGCGCAATGTTCATCGGAAGAACGCGCAAGCTGAAGAATATTGATTTTTGGACAAAAACGCGCAAAGTGTGGGTTGCGAGTTCTAGAAACACGCAGATCGAAGCCTGGGAGTTTGGTCTTCAATCTGCGAGTTTGAAAAAAGTGTTGAAACACGCAACCATTGCGAGTTTCCTTCTGCGAGTTTCCTTCTGCGAGTTTGGCTTGTGAGTTCTATAAAACGCGCAAGTAGACCTTTACGAGTTCTCTAAACATGCAAGACTAAGATTGTGAGTTTCTTCGAAATAGTATTCTGTGAGTTCTTTCGATCTGGGAGTTTGTTAAAAAACGCAACAAGGCATTTGCGAGTTCAGGAAAAGCGCAAGCCTCTATCTGCGAGTTTCAGCGATTATTTCTTTTGGTCTGCGAGTTTGCCAAAACACGTAAACTGTTTCTTGTGAGTTACATACACACGCACGCCTAAGCCTGTGAGTTTCTTTTTGAACAGTGGTTTGCGAGTTTCAGCGTCTGCGAGTTTCAAGCTTCTTTCGTGTTTTGCGAGTTTCACTACTTAATCAAAAAAAATTGTGTTGTTTATTTTTGTGATTTCATTTGGACTAACGGTCAATTTCAAGTTTCTTATTGCATATTTTTATCAAAACATGATGACTTCAAGAGATGCTCTCTCGATTGGAACTGATGTCAAGCCCCGGTGTTGTTCAAAGGGAAATACGAGCAATGGAAAGACAGATTTCTCGATTTTATTGATCGGCAAAAGAATGGAAAGAACATTCTAGCATCAATAGAAGATGGTCCAATGCCAAAAAAAATTGAGGACATTCCTGTTGAAGGTAATGATTCAGATGGAGCTCCGAAATCAAAGAGAATTGAGAAGGGATATGCAAAGTTCTCTTATAAGCAAAAGAATCGGTTTGATGCTGATAAAACTGCCAGATCTGTGCTTTTACAAAGCATCACCAATGAGATCTATGTGAAAATAGACAGCTACAATGCAACTGCCAAATCTATGTGGGATCAACTTCAGAAGATGATGATGGGTTCAAAAGATGGAAATCAAATGAAGGTAGTCGATTGTATAAACAGATACGAAGAGTTTAAAGCAAAAAAGAATGAGAGCTTAGAAGACACCTATGAACGGTTTGTCCTGCTTCTGAATGAACTGTCAAAGAACAAGGTGACAAAGAAGCAGATTGAGAACAATGTCAAGTTTCTAAGCATCCTGCAACCCGAATGAAAGAAGCATACGCGCAGGATGAAACAGATGAAGGATCCAAGTGACATTCCGTTGCATGAGGTGTATGAGACGTTACGATAGAATAAAGAGGAGGTGGAAGAGAAAAGAGCTGAGAAAAAGAAGGTTGAGAAAGTAACAGATCCTATTGCATTAGTGGCTGGAAAGAAAGAGAAAGAAAAGAAAGAGAAGAAGAAAAAGAATAAGACAATCGTTTTCAGTTTTGAATCAGAGTCTGAATCTGATGGAAATTATGGAGAAAGTCTTAAACAAGCAATGTTGTTACTGACCCGAGCATTCCAGAAAAAGTTGTACAAGAAACCAGGGTCTAATGCTCAGAGATATTCTTCATCAAGTTCAAAGAACCACGAGCATAGAGAAAGAGTGGAAGGAAACAGAATTGTTGAGAAGAAGCCGGAAGAAACGAAGAAGTATGTGAATGATTACACCAGTACTGAAAAGAAAGGTGATGATCTAATCAAATGCTACAACTGTGGCAAGGTCGGACATTACGCAAAAGAGTGTCGGAAGCCAAAAGTTAGCAACTCAGAGTACTATAAAAACAAAATGCTCTTGGCCAAGCAACAAGAGCCAGGCAAGGCATTAATGGTAGAAGACGAATACTCAATGATCATTCTTGTAACACCCTAAAAATCAAATTAAATTAAAACTTGGAAAACTTGGCAACATGACATTCGTATTGATAATAATCTCCCAAAAAGGGGATCAATCCTTAAGACTTTACAAAAACCTGTATCGATATAAAGTTTGTCAACAAGCTAATCTAGACACCTATATGAAGATTACATCAGTTGACAATCCATAATGTATCAAAAGAATGGGACTTAACAAATGCCCTGAAACAATACTAGACATCTCAAAATGCCTCAAGACCAACCCGTCTCTCAAAACCCCGGCAACCCACCTCTAAGGGAAACCTGTTATACACATCATTTGAGAAAAAGTGTCAGACTTAAAGCCTGGTGAGAACATACAGTTTATAAAGCTCAAAAGATAAAAACATCAGTATCATAAGGAATCTTTTCATAAAGGTTTAGTTCATAAACATAACATTTCGCCACAACCGGGCCTTTTTGGTCCAAAACTCGTTAAACGATGACAAAAGGACCATTTTACCAAGGATGGTGGCGTAACACTAAGTAGGCCAAAATCCGAGTTACGAGCTAAGCAATTGGAATCCGAGGATACGAACACATAAGTTCGTGCTAAAATGTGAGATCTAGCCCCAAGCAAAACCAATGCATACTCCTTCACTAGGATCACCATGAACTGTTAGCGCACAAATATGTTGGATTCAAGATCATAAATATTGAAGATAAAAGATCAAGAAGTCAAAGATGCAAAAGTCAACTTTCATCAAAAGTCAAAGTCTTTTGTTAATAAAGTCAAAGTCAATATATTTGTATTTGTTTTCTTGTATTTGTTGTGAGGTATAAATACCTTGTATCTTTATCTTTGTAATAAGGAGTACACACGAATTAAAGATTGAGAGAGCTGATTAGAAAAGAGTTCATAGCATATCATTCTAGTGAGAGAGTTTAGAGAGAGAAAGTTTAGTTTGTAATCTTGTGATTGAAGATCAATACATATGAATTGTGGATTTCTCATCTTGATTACTTGTTAGCATTTAGAACTTGATGAATTTGGGAATAACAATTGGTATCAGAGCAGATCTAAAAGGTGAAATCAAATCAAGAAATTCAAGTTTGTTGGTTCGTTACTGTTTATGAGCAGAAAATTCGAGATTCTAAGTTTTTGTGAGTTTTTGGAGCAGATTTTGATTAGGTTTCGATCGCAAAGTGTAATAGATCGAGTCTATGTACTTTAATTTCAGTATTGTACTGTAATTTTCACGAATTTTGAAATTTTTGTTGAGTTTTATTCATGAGTCGTTTTTCACTGTTTCATCAATCAATTTGTATCGTGAGTGTTTGTTTGTAAAAATCTTGTATTGTAATTTGTTCTTGTGTGGATTACAAAGGATTCTGCAAAGTTACAGATCAATTGGACAAGAAAAGATCGACTTAAGGTGAAAAAGATGGTTTTTGGGTCGAAAAACGGAAGAACGTGCTAGATCGCCAAAACGCGCAAGTTCTTCGTGAAACGCGCAAGGTTTATCAGGGTAGAACACGCAAGTCGAAGGAAGAATTTGGTCTAAAACGCGCAAGGCTACTTGCGAGTTTCAAGAAACGCGCTAATAGTGGCCAGCGAGTTCTTCAAACTCGCTAATCAAAGCTAGCGAGTTTCAGAAGGAATAGTGATTAGCGAGTTCATCGGCCTGCGAGTTTGAAGGTTCAAGAAATTATTCTAAGTTTTGAAACGCGCAAGAGTGGCTAGCGAGTTTAGTTCAAACGCACAAGCTTCGATCTGCGAGTTTGGCAAACGTGCACATCACAGTTAGCGAGTTCTAGTATGAACAGTGGTTAGCGAGTTTAGGCGCTTGCGAGTTTCGTCGATCTGCGTGTTTCATCTGCGAGTTTGATCTGCGTATTTGCTTGCGAGTTTCTCAGAACGCACAAATATCTGCGAGTTTTCTTGCGAGTTTACTTGCGAGTTTGTCTGCGCGTTTGGTTGAGAATCTATAGAACGCACAAGTCTTAGTCTGCGAGTTCTTTAGTCTGCGAGTTCTTCTGTCTGCGAGTTCTGACACTTAGTCAAATTTTTTCGATTTTTTCAAAACTGTAATATGGAGGGGGACAAAAGTTCTTTCTGTGATCAAAATCTCTGAATTTCTTTTCAAGATTTTTGTATATTTCTTGAGATTTCGTATTTTGGATTAACGATCATTTTTGTCAAGTTCTATTTTGTGAACAGGTATTCAAGATGGGATATTTTGCTGATGATGAAAAGAAGATTAAAGAGCTCAAAAAGGAGAATCAAAATCTTATTTCCTTAGTTGATAATTACACAAAGAGATCAAAGAGATATAAAGATGAAAGAAATCAACTGAGAGAAGAAGTCAACAATTTAAAGAAGATAAATGAAGATCTACTAAAACAGACTTCTGGGCTTAGTGAAGATAAGGTAATAAGTTTGGAAACTGAGAACACTGAGCTGAAAAATAAAATCTTTGACTGGAAAAATCAGATTATCCAAATCCAGAAACAAGCATCTATTGAAAGTTATGAAGAGACGATTAAGAGTCTGGAAGATGCTAATGCTGAACTTCAAATGGAAATATCTGATCTGGAGAAAAAGATGGTTGAAGAAAGATCTGATTTTGAGACTAAAAAGAAAGGATTTGCAAAGAAGTTTTCAGATTTTTCTAGAAAATGTGCTGACGAGAAGAAGACGGTTGAGCTTAAATGCGTTAAACTTTCTCAACAAATCTCTGATTTTGAGAAAGTGATCATTATTGAAAGAGAAAAGTTTGCAAAGGATAAAAAGGAGATTGAGCAGAAGAATGTTGGATTTTTTAAAGAGATATCTGATGGAAGAAAGAATGTGGAAAAGGATTTTGAAGAAGAAAGAATTATTTTTGAGACTGAGATAAGGAAATTAACTGCTAAGTTATCTGAACTATCTGAGAATGCGCTTATAGAGCAACAAACGAAGTCTGAATTCAAGACAAAGATTGATCTTCTTGTAAAAGAAAGAGACAGTTTCGTTTCAAAGATTAAAGAGTTTGAAAAGATTGTTTCAAAGGTGGTGGTGACTGAGCAGACGACTCCAGAGTCACAAATCCACACACCTCGAAATAATTCAGCTGATTTTAAAAAGATAGCCTCAAGCTCACACATGAAACCTGTTTCTTCAAGAAGGTTAGTCAATTCATTCAATCAGATTCGTACTTCTAATATTTTCTATGATCAAAATGTAGATGGTTCGGGTACACAAAGAAGACGAAGAAGATATAATGAAGAGAAGTTGATATGGAAAGTAAAACCAGTTGAAGATGAGAAGAATGATGAGAAAAAGGAAGAAATGAAAGAAAAGAAGAAATCAAACAAATCATTTGTATCTACATCAAATGCAAAGAAGAACAAAGTGCTAAAAGGTAAACCTGATCTAGCTTACTCGAGAGATCTAATGTTCAGGTTATCTAAGAAAAGGTATTGTTCTTACTGTAATACATTTGATTTTGTTCATAAAGCTAGTGATCATTACTGGTATGGTTCTTATTCAGTTACTCCCATTCGAACTGCAACTAACACACATGGTCCCAAATACTAGTGGGTACCAAAACCGAAAGCTGATTTTGTGTTGCAGGCACCTCAAGTCAAGGGGGGGTAAGAGAACCATGGCTTCTAAGTACATCAGCTTAGAACCCGTACTTCAACGAAGTTTGACTTCTAAACATAAGAGTTTAGGACTCGTACATCAATGATGAAAAAGAGAAGATACTCCCGGGCTGATATGAGAATTGTACTCCTAGACTCAAATGAGGAAATCAACCTTCAAGGGGGAGTACATAATTTTCTGAAATTTATGCATTGGATAGATATGACGAACTACATTCCCAATGGAGTTGTAGATCTCTATCATGTGCTTTTTCACTGACAAATTTTAGATGCATAATTTCAGGGGGAGTAAAAGGATTTTGATTTCTGATTATTTCAGATCAGAACTCGTACTTTAATCGTTTTACTGCTTTATGTCTTTTATTTTTTGTGAATAAAAGTTGTTTTTGACTAGACTTTGAGACTTATACAGGATGAGAGAAGCTGACACGATCATATCTACATGACTACAGCTGACTTTCTGAGATTTAAGATTGAGCGACAAGGTAAATTTCTTATCTTAATCTCAAATGTATCTGAAAGAAGGACAACTTTCAGATATAGAAAACATGTTCTTAAATGTTCAAACCACTTCCCGATTCTTAAACAGATTTTATAATTTGGAAGTGTGATTTTAAATGTTTTCATTTTTATTTTGTGCTTAATCGATAAACAAACCGTGTGTATCCAAAGATAATTACTTGCGTATTGTCTTTTCTATATACTTTCAAGTATTCACACACACTGGTTTGAATTTTTGTTCAAAATGTTCTTACCATGTCCCTAAAAATTGAAACAATTTTTCTTCGATGGTAAGACACTCCGCATGTATTCAAAGAATTTTGAGCTATATTTCATTTCGAAACGGTCATTTCAAGAATGTCTATATCTTGTATCGTATAGACAAATATCCATTTTTCTTGACCTTAAGCTTTAATTGATATATCATTCATTTTTGATCATTTTATACAATGTCAGATTGTCAAACAAGTTTCTTGCATTCATGTTCATTCATTCAATTTCCTTGTTTGAAAATACTTCAATGTCTAAAAATGCTCATATTTTCATGATTATATTCTGAGCATACATATATCTGACCCATATTTCCTATGATTTAAATGTTCAAGATAAATCATTGTGAGCAACATATGCTTTGTAGGACTGGGTTCTTTGTGCTAGGACTTATCTGAAACTTCTATGGATTCACGTTAACCAGTGTTTCCTACCCAAGAAGTTAATCCTTTAGTGATTGAGTGTGAGGAGTCTAAAAGAAGTGAGTGTGGGTGTGCTGAGGTAAAATGGAAAAGAGAGTTTGGTTAGTAGTGAGCTTATTGATTAAAAAGAAAGAGGGTGAGAGATCAGAGTAAAAGAATATCAAACTTTGCACCAACTACTTTCTGAGTCGGGCAACCACATTACTAGCATTTCACAATTCTTTGGTGAATGTTATTGAATCAGGCAAATAGCCCATGCCAACTCTTGCTTAAACCCCACCAACCACTCATTTTCTTCTTAAAAAGAAAATGTTTCATATTTTCTGGGGACGCAGCATATAATCTATCTGGTTTTCATTTGGAAAATCTGGATATTGAAAAAGAAGGAAGTTTGCCCCACCTTCGCACTTCAATCATGCACTTAGAGTCTGTGTTTATCTACTGTTGTCTCAGTGGTTTACACAATGTTGAGCCTTATTATAAAAGCAATTTTCGTGCTTAATTCTTTCTACACTTGCACGAGCACACAAAGAATTCGTTTCTTTGTCATAACATTCATAGAAATTGCCTTTGTGGTATTTCGATGATTGGATGGAAGCCCTGGGGGAGTGAACATCAAAAAGATCCTTTATATTGTGTATTCGTTACACACAGTGACTTCGTGTTACTGACAGGCATTTTAACTGATTCATTTGTTGATTCAGGAGTTACATGTTCTTATTTTGTCCGGATTTGAAAAGATCTGGATAAATACATTGTTCAAATTGGCAAAGAATCAGAGGCTCAGATGAGAATGGTCAAAGACATTTCTTGATGAAAGTTTTGATGATGTTGATGCTCAATTCATCAAAAAGGGAGAGAAGAGTTCAAATCAAGAAATGTTGGTTGAAAAGTTTGAAGAAATGTCCGAAATACAAGATATGGGAGAATTATTCAAGATTGTTGAAAGATGAAAGATTTCAGTTTGTTGAAGATAATTTGCTGGAGCAAATTGTGCTAAATCTGAAAATCTTAAGATATTTTTCTTTTCAAGTCTGAAAAAGGTTTGTGTACAACCTTGGGAAAGATTGTTACTATTTTTTATGATCAAACGTTGGGAAGATTGCTGAATGTTTTTGAAGATACTGTGCTTATCAGAGAAGGGGAGATTGTAAAGATTTCATACAAATAGGGGGAGTATGAAAGTTGGTTGAGAAAGTTATGTTTGTATCAAAAGGGGAGATTTTAAGAGAAGATACAGATTGATCCAAGGGGGAGTTTACTTCAATCGAGCTTAATCAAAGAGAAGATCGCATTGCTAAATCTTTTAGTAATGATCTTGATCCAAAGGGGGAGATTGTTAGCGCACAAATATGTTGGATTCAAGATCATAAATATTGAAGATAAAAGATCAAGAAGTCAAAGCTGCAAAAGTCAACTTTCATCAAAAGTCAAAGTCTTTTGTTAATAAAGTCAAAGTCAATATATTTGTATTTGTTTTCTTGTATTTGTTGTGAGGTATAAATACCTTGTATCTTTGTCTTTGTAATAAGGAGTACACACGAATTAAAGATTGAGAGAGCTGATTAGAGAAGAGTTCATAGCATATCATTCTAGTGAGAGAGTTTAGAGAGAGAAAGTTTAGTTTGTAATCTTGTGATTGAAGATCAATACATATGAATTGTGGATTTCTCATCTTGATTACTTGTTAGCATTTAGAACTTGATGAATTTGGGAATAACATGAACCATGGCTAGTATCCGGCCTCATATAACCGTACCAAGTTGCCCTCTAGGAACATATGCATCTATAGTTACAAAATGGGGAATATGACCTCCCAATAATACAGTCGACTCAAAACCTAGGGATCCACTAGTAATGGTACAGACTCGTCACAACAACATATGTGACCAACCATAAATAAACATGTGGTATTAACACATTTTATAAACAAAATGTCATTTCCAGTTCAACTTATGGTGAGAATGAAAATCATTAAAATGAGTCCTTAAACATTCTTTTTACATATCCACATAATGTTCAAGTAAAACATCATTTTACTTCAATAAGGCGGAACCCATCATTTTGGTCAAAACTGATCGGGAACCCCGAGAATCACTAAAAACTTCATTTATATCAAAATGTAGAGAACATGAAATCATACCGTAGAAATACATCGGATTTCGCAAATAAGAGTTTTGACATGTATAAAGTTTGTAAAATGGTAGTAGGAACTCACCGGTAGGTTTTCAGAATAAAATCCGGAAAACCAGATAACGATCACGACGTAGAGGTGAAGCTTAAAACACCGACCCCTTGCTAGAAACACCGAAAACTAGCAGCCAAACGAGACCTTGAAGATCGAAAGAGAAAAAGAGAGAAAAAGGAAGAGAGAGAGAGAACTTGAGATAAGAGATATTTTGGGGTCAAAACCCTTAAGTCGGCCAGGCAACTACGCGGGTTATGCCACGACTTCAACTCGCGGCATAACTCGCCCGTGTCCTAATGAACAGTGAGTTACGCGGGTTGTGCCGCGACCTCTAGTCACGGTGTAACTCGCGTAGTTCACTGTTTCTCCCCCAAAATTCTCAAAACTCCAAATCAACTTTAAACCACACACGGTGCTAACGACAACCGCTAAACACAAGATTACAACGATATGTATAATGAAAATCCAGGGTGTTACAATCCTCCCCAACTTGGGAATGATTTCGTCCCCGAAATCCAAACTATACAAAAAGATGAGAATATCTTCGCTTCATATCCTCTTCGGATTCCCACGTCACATTTGCTCCTCGGTGATGCTTCCACTGTACCTTGACCAAAGTAACTTCTTTGTGACGCAACTTCTTAGACTTTTTCTCTAAGATGGCGCCGGGTTCTTCCACACAACGGTTACCTTCGTCTACCTTTAACTCTGAAAGGGGAATGACGCTGTCTTCTACCGCCAAACATTTCCGGAGGTAGCAAACATGAAACGTGATGTGTATTCTGCTCAACTCCGGTGGCATTTCCAACTGGTAGGCTTGCAAACCCACCCGCTTAAGTACTTTGAAAGGTCCGAGGAAACGGGGACTCAGCTTCCCATGTTTTCCGAACCGTATAATGCCCTTCCATGGCGACACCTTAAGCATAACGCGGTCGCCTACTTGGAATTCCATCGGTCGCCTCTTCTTATCGGCATAGCTTTTCTGATGATCCTGAGCCGCTTTCATTCTTTCACGAATGCACTTGACCTTATCGGCAGTCTCTTGCACGATTTTAGGCCCGACGAACTGCTTTTCTCCCGCTTCAAGCCAACACACGGGAGTTCGGCACTTTCGCCCATACAATGCCTCAAAAGGTGCCATCCCAATACTCGAGTGGTAGATATTGTTATAAGCAAACTCCACCAAAGGCAGGTGAGAGTCCCAGCTACCCCCGAAATCGATGACACAAGACCTCAACATGTCTTCCAATGTTTGTATCGTTCTCTCGCTCTGCCCGTCGGTTTACGGATGGTAAGCCGTACTCAACTTAACTCGTGTACCAAGCTCTTTCTGAAACCCATCCCAGAAGTTTGAAGTGAACCGACTGTCGCGATCCGACACGATCGACAATGGTATGTCGTGCCTCGAGACCACCTCATCGATATAAAGCTTTGCTAACTTATCCATCGGTAGAGTCTCGCGCATAGCCAAGAAGTGAGCGCTCTTTGTCAATCTGTCAACTATCACCCAAACGGTATCGTGACCTCGAAGAGTTTTAGGCAACTTCGTCACGAAGTCCATGGTGATATGCTCCCACTTCCATTTGGGAATCTCTAAAGACTGTAGACTCCCATATGGTCGCTGATATTCGGCCTTAACTTGCGAACACGTCACACAACGCTCAATGTAACGCGCCACATCAAGTTTCATTACCGGCCACCAATAGTGAAGCTTCAAGTCCCTGTACATCTTTGTACTCCCCGGATGAATGGAATACTTGGACTTGTGAGCATCCTCTAGCAACAGATCATGGTTACCCCCAAACTTGGGTACCCACACACGACCGCTGAACAATTTTACTCCACGACTATCTTCCGTTAAGAGTAAACGCTGCTTCGTCATGACTTCATCTTTTAGATTCTCTTCTAACAGCGCTTCCACTTGTGATGTCTTGATCTTCTCAACAAGACTAGACACTAGCTCGATCCTTGAATGGGTAGCTTGAATACTTCCGCTATAGTCCTTTTGACTTAACGCATCGGCCACCACGTTCGCCTTACCAGGATGGTAAAGTAATTCACAGTCATAATCTTTAAGCAACTCGAGCCACCGCCTTTGCCTCATGTTCAACTCTTTCTGATCAAAGACATACTTCAGGCTCTTGTGATTCGTGTATAGAGTGCATTTCGTGCCGTAGAGGTAATGTCGCCAAAGTTTCAAAGCGAACACCACCGCCGCTAACTCCAGATCATGGGTAGGATAATTCTGCTCATGTATCTTAAGCTGCCTCGAGGCATAAGCGATTACCTTGCCTCGTTGCATCAAAACACATCTAGTCCCATCTTTGAAGTGTCGTTGTATACCACGAAATCTTCCGACCCTTCAGGTAACGTCAAGATTGGAGCTTCACACAACTTCTTTTGAAGGATCCGGAACGCCTTCTCTTGGGCTTCAGTCCATTCAAACTTCACATTCTTCCGAGTCAGAACTGTCAAGGAAGAAGCGATCTTTGAAAAGTCTTGGATAAACCTCCTGTAGTATCCCGCCAGACCCATGAAACTTCGGATCTCCGACGGACTCTTAGGAGGCTCCCAATTCATCATAGCTTAAATCTTGGAGGGTTCTACTTTCTTTTCTCAACACCTCCAGAACTTCACGTAAATGTTGTTCGTGCTCTGACTCACTCTTGGAGTACACGAGTATGTCATCAATGAACACAATGACCGACTTTTCGAGGAAAGGTCGGCACACTCTATTCATTAAGTCCTTAAACACAGCTGGTGCGTTTGTTAGACCAAAAGGCATTACAAGAAACTCGTAATGGTCGTAACGCGTTCTAAAAGTTGTCTTCGGAACATCATCTTCTCTTACCTTCACTTGGTGATAACCCGAACGTAAGTCGATTTTAGAAAAACAACCCACTCCTTGAAGTTGATCGAACAAGACGTCTATTCTCGGAAGCGGATATCTGTTCTTTTACTGTAGCTTTATTCAACTCACGATAGTCGATGCACATTCTCATTGTGCCATCCTTCTTTTTGACAAATAAGACCGGAGCTCCCCAAGGTGACGAACTCGGTCTTATAAAGCCCTTCTCCAAAAGCTCTTGGACTTGTGCCATCATTTCTTGCATCACTGACGGCGCTAAACGGTAAGGAGCTTTAGCAATTGGTGCTGCTCCAGGCACAAGATCAATCCGAAACTCTACTTTGCGATCGGGTGGTAACACGGGCAAGTCATCCGGAAAGACGTCTGGAAACTCACGCACGATCTTCACATCTTCCAGTTTTGATTTCTTTAACTTGACATCGATCACATAGGCTAGGAAAGACGAACACCCTTTTACCAAGCACTTGCGTGCCTTTGCCATTGTGATTATTGCCACTTCACCCTTTCTCTTTTCACCATATATGACAACGACTTCACCAGAGGGGTTGGGAAGTCGAATCAACTTCTTGGAACATACGATCTCGGTATGATTGTTCGACAACCAATCCATGCCGACCACAACATCGAAACCCTCGATTAACATCGGCAATAGATCGATTGAGAATTCTCTCCCCTCGATACTAAGTGTACACTGCTTCAGGACCTCGTGGATCAGAACTTGACTACCATCGGCTATTTCTACCACTAATGCATCCTCAAGACTAGTAGTGGGCATAGAAATTTTCTGACGGAACAATTCAGATACGAAAGAGAAACTAGCACCTGTATCGAACAAAATACGAGCAGGTACAGAGTTTATAAGGAAAGTACCCAATACCACATCGGCGGATGCCCTGGCCTCTTTGGCCGTCATCTGAAATGCTCGACCCGGAACCTTCGGAGGGTTCTCCTTCCTTGCTGGCGTGCTACCCGACACAAGCTTCGGGCAATCTCTTCTCACATGCCCCGGTGCCTTGCACTCATAACAGACGAGTCCTCTGACCGGGCAATCTCTGAAAGTGTGACCAGACTTCCCACACTTATAACAAGTTTGAGAAGTGGCATTACAGTCACCATGGTGTTTAGTTCGACACTTGTGGCACCACCTAGCTTCCTGCTGATTGCTGAAGTTTCGGTTTCCGCCAAAAGGTCGTGATCTCTTGGGGTGAACAGAATTGCTCTCCCACTTTCTCTTATCAGTCACCACTACGCCTTTCTCAACCTTGTTCCTTGCGAACATCTCTTCCATGTACTGAGCTTCTTTTATCATCTCTCGGAGGTTAGAAGCTTTAGAATTATGAACCATAGATTACATGTCCGTAGGTAGGCCATTCAGATAGGCCTTCATCTTATCCTTCTCTGTTGGGGCAACGTGCCCTACCAGATCAAGCTTCTCCATGAACTCACGGGTGTACTCCCTCACCGTCAGGCTTCCCTTTACCAGAGACCGGAATTCTTTCCCAATTCGGTCCATTGTTCTTTCGTTGTAAAATTCTTCTAACAGCTTTTTCTTGAAATTGGCCCAAGACAACTGAACCAACACAGCAAGAGTTAAGGTATATTGGATGACATTCCACCAAATGAGTGCGGTATCCCTCAGCAGTTGGGTACCGAACCTCACTCTCTGATCATCCCCGCATTCGGAAGAGCCAAAGGCTTGCTCGACCGCTCGTATCCACTTCACACACAAGATTGGGTCATCGGAACCAGAGAACTCTGGTGGTCCGCAACCCAGAAAGGACTTGTAGGAACAATTTTTCTCACTTCCTGGAGCATTAACAATCCTGCGTTCCTCAACCCTGACCCCTGTACCAGCGCCTCCAGAACCTGCTACGATGTTTTCCACAACCGCCTCACTTCTACGATTGTTCACATCGCGGTCCTCAATCACTTTCAGCAGAAACTCTTGCTGCTTTGCCATCTCTTCCCTCATTGCCAACATCATGCTGGCCATCAACTCGGACGGGGAACTAGCATCTTACTGGGTGGGACGAAGCCAGGTCCACACGCGGAATGACCTATGGCCCCCCACCTAGTATTTGTGGAATAGGTGGACGCACCACAACCTCAGCCCCTTCCGGCTGGTCAGCGGTGGAGGCTGTCGCTTCCAGACCATCAACACGCGGACGCGGTCTACCACGCGTATTCACCATACTGAACTGCTTCACAGAACAGAGAAAGAGATAAGAGAGAGATTGAATAAACACAAAGGAAACGTACTACCACATTACCAATCGTTATAGCAATAGAAATTCAAGCACGCTTATGTACGATATCCTCATAATAACATTAGCTATGTGAGATTATGAACATATAACACATAAAAGTTCTCGTCACGATCACCACAACGCCTGATAAACGTACTTTCCGTTGAATCTAAGACTAACCCATCTTAGAAGCTCTACCCAAATCTCGCAGATCAATTCTTAGCATACTCAGTCTATGTCTAGACATCTTACATTCATGCCTAGTTCGCTTAAACTAGAGCTCTGATACTAACCTGTAACACCCTAAAAATCAGAGTAAATTAAAAACTGGAAAACTTGGCAACATGACATTTGTATTGATAATAATCTCCCAAAAGGGGGATCAATCCTTAAGACTTTACAAAAACCTGTATCGATATAAAAGTTTGTCAACAAGCTAATCTAGACACCTATATCAAGATTACATCAGTTGACAATCCATAATGTATTAAAAGAATGGGACTTAACAAATGCCCTAAAACAATACTAGTCATCTCAAAATGCCTCGAGACCAACCCGTCTCTCAAAACCCCGGCAACCCACCTCTAAGGGAAACCTGTTATACACATCATTTGAGAAAAAGTGTCAGACTTAAAGCCTGGTGAGAACATACAGCTTTCAAAGCTCAAAAGATAAAAACATCAGTATCATAAGGAAATCTTTTCATAAAGGTTTAGTTCATAAAGATAACATTTCGCCACAACCGGGCCTTTTCGGTCCAAAACTCGTTAAACGATGACAAAAAGACTATTTTACCAAGGATGGTGGCGTAACACTAAGTAGGCCAAAATCCAAGTTACGAGCTAAGCAATTGGAATCCGAGGATACGAACACATAAGTCTGTGCTAAAATGTGAGATCGAGCCCCAAGCAAAACCAATGCATACTCCTTCACTAGGATCACTATGAACCATGGCTAGTATCCGGCCTCATATAACCGTACCAAGTTGCCCTCTAGGAACATATGCATCCATAGTTACAAAATGGGGAATATGACCTCCCAATAATACAGTCGACTCAAAACCTAGGGATCCACTAGTAATGGTATAGACTCGTCACAACAACATATGTGACCAACCATAAATAAACATATGGTATTAACACATTTTATAAACAAAATGTCATTTCCAGTTCAACTTCTGGTGAGAATGAAAATCATTAAAATTAGTCCTTAAACATTCTTTTTACATATCCACATAAAGTTCAAGTAAAACATCATTTTACTTCAATAAGGCGGAACCCGTCATTTTGGTCAAAACTGATCGGTAACCCCGAGAATCACCAAAAACTTCATTTATATCATAATGTAGAGAACATGAAATCATACCGTAGAAATACATCGGATTTCGTAAATAAGAGTTTTGACATGTATAAAGTTAGTAAAATGGTAGTAGGAACTCACCGGTAGGTTTTCAGAATAAAATCCGGAAAACCAGATAATAATCACGACGTAGAGGTGAAGCTTAAAACACTGACCCCTTGCTAGAAACACCGAAAACTAGCAGCCAAACGAGACCTTGAAGATCGAAAGAGAAAAAGAGAGAAAAAGGAAGAGAGAGAGAGAGAGAACTTGAGATAAGAGATATTTTGAGGTCAAAACCCTTAAGTCGGCCAGGCAACTACGCGGGTTATGCCACGACTTCAACTCGCGACATAACTCGCCCGTGTCCCAATGAACAGTGAGTTACGCGGGTTGTGCCGCGACCTCTAGTCGCGGTGTAACTCGCGTAGTTCACTGTTTCTCCCCCAAAATTCTCAAAACTCCAAATCAACTTTAAACCACACACGGTGCTAACGACAACCGCTAAACACAAGATTACAATGATATGTATAATGAAAATCCAGGGTGTTACAATTCTGATGAGGAAGAAGAATAAGAAGAGACTGCACATTTATGCTTGATGGGAAAAGAAGTGAAAGATGATGATTCTGATGATGAGACTGTTGATGAGGTAATGAACTTAACTGAAAATGATTTAATGACCAAAATGGAAGCCATGATGGTCGAACTTCAAGACCTTCAATCCAAACTGAAAAAGGAAAAAGACAGAGTTGCTAGGAGAAATCAACAAATCTTTGAAATTAATAAATCAGTTATTGAGAACAAAGATTTAATTGATTCTCTACGCAAATCTGATTCTGTTTTTAAAAATGAAAAAGATTGTTTTGAAAGAAAGATTTCTGAATTGCAAAAACAATCGTCTAAGTCTGATTCTGAAAAACAAGAATGTGTTTTAAAAGCATTTAAACTACAGGTTGAGAACAAGACTTTAGAGAAAAAGGTAAATGTTCTAAAAGCAAAACTATATATTCGAGGCTAAACAGATCAAACGATTTTCTTAAATACACCTAATGAAGAAGCTGATTTTAAAGAAAAATGGGGACTAGGTTATGATAATCCTCATTACCTAGAAAAAGCTATCAGAAAACAGCCAGGTGTATATAATGCAAATTATATGTATGCTGATGATGAACATCCTCATTTGAAACCTAAATTTATTACCAAAGCATCAAAAGAAGTTGAGGACAAAGAAGATGAGAAAAGAATGAATTTAAAGAAAATGCAACTACCATTCTGTTATGAAAGACTGAATGATAGTTATCTTTCTAAAACATCAAAATTTCTTTCAAATGATTATTTTGCTAGTTATTCTTCGACTGAGATAGAGGCAAAACCTGTCCAAGCTAAAATTTATGTACCTCCACTCGTCTTAGAAAGCAAAATAATTGAATTAGAAAATATTTTATCTGATGAAAGAATTTTGGGTGATCTAGCACAAGATGTATTTTCTACACTGTTAAAGAACACATATTTTTATTTTAAATCTAAAGTGTGTTCTCCATCTTCTAAAGTACTTCAAACTTCTGAGACTATTTTTGATTATTTCTTTGATTCTGATGAAGGGTGTATAGAGGAAATTGATATGTTTGACTTTAATGCTCCACTTCCAAATCATTCTACTTTTGTGATAAATGGACAAGATTTACCAAGTATTCATGAAAAAGGTGGATCATCAACTAAGGTTGGTGAATCAGTTTATGTGTATGCTGATTACTATGCAAAGGGTAAGAAACAGCGCTCACAGAAACAGAATAACACTGGTAAATACAAGAAAAATCAATTTCAGAAAACTGATTTTCCTAATAAATCTAAATCTTTTGTTTCAGTTATAAGAAAGAAAAGGTCAGAAGAGAGATCTGAATGGCGACCTAAAAGGAAGAGTGATGAGAAGGCAGAATCAATTACTGATAGTTCTTGTAATAGATCAACTAGTAGTATGTGTTATGTCGTTGGTTCTATTGCTTCGACAAATAAAAAACTTGTAACTGATTACAAGCGATATTCTAATAAGCAATTGTTCCAATTATCTTCTACTACTACTAAATCTTATTCTTATCAGTGGAATGATTTTGCTTATCATTATAATTCTTATGATTGGTTTAGATCTTATCATGTTTATTCTTCTAAATCAAAAGTTTTCAAAAGAAAAGAGGATCCATATTCAAATGGATGCCAAAATCTTGTACTAATCTATTAGGACCAGTTTTTAAATGGGTACCTAAAATTTTTATTTCCTGATTTCTCTTGCAGACCCGGCATATGTGGTACTTGGATAGAGGTTGTTCCAAGCATATAACCGGGCAGAAAGCTTTATTGTCTAATTATACAGAGAAATTCAGTGGTAATGTACGATTTGGCAACGACCAGTTTTCACCAATCTTAGGATTTGGTGACATCATTCAAGACAATATAACAATTAAGAAGGTGAGCTATGTCGAAGGCCTAGGGCAAAACCTGTTTAGTATCGGTCAATTCTGCGACAAAGGGTTAGAGGTCAATTTCAAGTCTAAGAGTTGCTCGGTTCGTACTGAAGATGGCAAAGAACTCTTAGTCGAAAATCGAAAGACAAATCTCTACACCATCAATCTTTCAAAGGTTCAGAATGAAAATCAGGTTTGCTTACTGACAAAAGCCTCGATGCAGCAAAGTTGGCTTTGGCACCGAAGGCTATCACACCTGAATTTTCGTTATATAAACAAGATGGTTAGTGGAAAATTAGTTAATGGATGTTGATCCAAACTCTCTCAGTGATTTGATAACGACCCTTTTCTATGCTTAGTGAAAATTACGTTTTAGTATGTATTAGTGTTTCACCATCAGCGATCAGACTGAGTCTGTTCAGTTATCGCTGATAGTCTTTCTTATAAACATTTCTATGTATTAGTGTTTCACTATCAGTGATCGAACTGAGTCTGTTCAGTCATCACTGATAGTTCCTAAAGTAAACAGTCAACGTAATCCCTGAAGACAAGTCTCGCGTCAACAGATGTTCATAGCTGAATCAAAGACGAAGCTGCTGAACAATGAGAAGTCTACTAGTGACCTGATGCGGATATCAGTGAAGCAAAGACAACTCTACCAATACGCGAAGGAACATGAGAAAAAGCTTCAGCGATAGATGAACCTCTTTATCTCTGAACTTAGAGATACTCAGCGATCAAACGATCACAAAGCTTATGCCTCAAGTTTCCTTTTGTCTATCCTTGCACAACCTAGTACGATGTGTCAGAACGGACAAGTCTCTGAAACCATTCGTACAACAACTCTGTCTACTACACTGTTCATGACCCGGCCGAAAGCATGTCTCCCAAAAGTCAGTTTATCAAAGCCAATCTGTGAACGCCACGTGTAAAGTATCCTGCCATGCATTTAATGCATAGGGTATAAATAGGAAGTTCACCCCTTCATCTAAAGGTGTGCTTCATCCTTGAACTCAAGATAGAAACCCTTGTTTTCTATATCTCTAAATCCCCCATTCTCTGAATTTCTTGTGCAATTATCTTAGTGTTTCTTAAGTTTGTTTAGATTGAGTCTGTCTTAATCTTATTCCGCAACAAACATGTAAATTGTATTTTGATTTATCAATAAACAATTTATTAAACTTTAAATTATGTGTTTGTATTCAACCCCCCCCCCCCTTCTACAAACTTGTTTAGCACCTTCGGGACCAACAAGTGGTATCAGATCAGTTTGTTTAAATCTAATAAACAAGATCTTGTTGTATACTCTTCCTTGCTATTCTAAAATGGCATTAAACACAAACACAAACTACTATGATAATGGTTCACTTTCTAAACCTCCTCGATTTAGCAGAGATAACTTTTCTCTATGGAAAAATCGAATGAAGCTATTTCTTGAAGGTGCGGATCCTACTATACCTGAATATATAGAAAACGGACCCTATGAACCTGTTAGAATTATATCTGCGGGTCCTGCCACTGCCACCACTGAAGCTGTCCCTGAACGATATGTCGTTAAGGAAATAAGACAGTGGAGTGATGAAGATAAAAAGAAGGTAGGCATAGATGCAAGAGCAAAGACCATTATTTCAATGGCTCTGCCTGATGAAGTTTTCCATTCCATCATGCATCTGAAAACTTCTAAAGAAATGTGGGAAACCATATGTGTTCAATATGAGGGCACCACTGAAATCCAAGAGACTCGAAAGATTAACTTGGTAAGACAGTATGAAAGTTTCATCGCTGGTAAGAATGAATCTCTTTCTGACGTTATCAGCGATTTAACTGCCTAATAATTGACCTAAGAACTGTTGGTAGGACCTATTCTAATTCTGAGGTCCTAACAAAATTCTTGGAATGTCTTCCTGAAAGCTGGGACAGTTATTCAATATGTCTTAAGCTGACAAAAGACTTACATACTCTCTCCTTAAGCACTCTATATGGAATACTGCTCAACTATGAGCAATCTAATCTACTGAAAAAGAATCTTATAAAAGATTCTAAAGACTCTAAAAGCACTCCTGTTGCTTTAGTCTCTTCAGAGATAATTCCATCTCAGCGATCTACTCTCACTATCACTGAGTTAGATTCTGAATCTGAGGATCTATCAGACCCTGATCTTTCAGAGTTTGATGAGTCCTTAGCACTCTTGACAAACTCTTTTAAGAGATTTGCAAAAAAGAGTAACTTCCGAAGAAGTAAACCTCTCTCTATTACTGAAAAGCCAAAATCAACTCCGGTTGATAAGGCTACTGCCACTTGCTATAACTGCGAAAAGATTGGACATTTTGCTAGTGAGTGCAGGTCGAAAAAGGTCTTCAAACCTTCTACCTCAAGAAGATCCAGTGATGACAAATACCTTAAGCTGAAGAACAAATATCAAAAGCTGAAAAGCTATCAGCGAAAAGGTAAAGGTCTCATCGCTGAAGAACACGACTGGGCTGAATCAGAAGAATCATCTTCTGATGAAGAAGAAGTCGCTAATCTTTGCCTCATGGCTGAGATTAAAGAAGAAGTGGAAGAACCATCTGAATCTTCTATGAGCTACATATCATCTCAGGGATCAAAGGGCATCTGGTATCTTGATAGTGGATGTTCTCGTCATATGACTGGACAAAGAGACCTGCTCACTGAATACAAGGAAGAAAAAGGTCCCTCTGTGACCTTTGGTGGAAATGGTAAAGGATTTACCCGAGGGTTTGGTGTCCTCAGCAATGGGACAACTACCTTTCGAAGAGTCGCTTATGTAGATGGACTGAAGCATAATCTTCTAAGCATCAGTCAGCTATGTGATAAAGACTATGAAGTACGCTTTACTAAGAAAGCATGTTCAGTGTTAAATGAGAAAGGAAAACTTGCTCTCAGTGGTCATCGCAGAGAAAATGTCTATGTAATAGATATGGACTCTACTATCACTGAAAACTTATGTTTTCTATCTAAAGCCTCTTCTGATGTCAACTGGCTATGGCATAAAAGGCTCTCTCATCTAAACTTCAAAACCCTGAATTCTCTCTCATCTAAGGAATTGGTTTCTGGTCTTCCTCAGCACTCATATGCTAAAGAATCTCTCTGCTTAGCATGTGAAAAAAGGAAAACAAACAAAAGCAAGTTTCAAGTCGAAACAAGTTTCCTCAGTGACAAGTCCTCTTCAGCTCTTGCATATGGATCTATTTGGCCCTGTCAACATCCAATCAATAGCTGGAAAGAAATATACACTTGTCATTGTAGATGAATATTCTCGCTACACATGGGTTATCTTTCTTCGCTGTAAGAGTGATACTCCAGAAGAACTAATATCTTTTGTGAAAAAGATGGAAGTGCTGAACAATCTTACTGTTCGTTCAATAAGAAGTGATCATGGAACTGAATTCAAAAATAGTTCTCTGAAACAATTTCTTTGAGAATAAGGGAATCTCTCACAACTTCTCTTCAGTAAGAACACCTCAGCAAAACGGAGTCGCTGAAAGAAAAAACAGAACGATCATAGAAGCTGCTAGATCAATGCTCAGCGATTCTCATCTCCCTACTCAATTTTGGGCTGAAGCTGTAAACACTGCATGTTTTACTCAAAACAGATCGCTGATAATAAAGCGATTTGAGAAGACAGCTTATGAACTTTTTGTTGGAAGGAAGCCTTCTATCAGCTTTCTTCATATCTTTGGTTGTCAGTTCTTTATCTTAAACAACAGAGATCAACTTGGAAAGTTCGACCCAAAAGCTGATGATGGAATATTTCTAGGATATTCCTCCATCTCCAAAGCCTACAGAGTTTTCAACAAGAGAAGACAAACCGTAGAAGAAACAATTCACGTCACTTTTGATGAAACTCGCTCAGCGAACTCCAAACCAATCGCTGACAATGAAGAGTTAAATGCTTGGATGCTTTCTCACTACAGAGAAACTGAACCTTTCTTCTCTAACCATCAGCATTCAGATCCTCCAGTCGCTGATGATGATCCAAACATTATACATCCTACCGCTGAATCCAACTCATGGGTTTCAGCTGAACCTCTAAACACACTCCTACCATCAAATCTGCCTTCGTCTGAAAACCTCTCCAGTGAATCTACTCAACAGTTAATCGCTGATGAACCTCAATCGTCATCATCGATAAACATTCAAATTGTTGATCCAACCTCTGAGTTAAGCAATAATGCTCCTGCTCAGCGATGGACCAAAGATCACCCAATAGATCAAATTCTTGGTGATCCAGATGCAGGTATTCAGACACGACGAAGCTCAGGTAATATCTGTCTCTTTGTAAACTTTCTCTCTTTAATAGAACCAAAGAAGACTGATGATGCCCTCAGAGATCCAAACTGGGTCAGTGCTATGCAAGAAGAGCTGACTGAATTCTCTCGAAACAAAGTTTGGAATCTCATTCCTAGACCATCTGATAAAACTGTAATAGGCACCAAATGGGTGTTTAGAAACAAGTTAGATGAACATGGAACTGTAACCCGCAACAAGGCTCGACTTGTTGCTCAGGGATACAGACAAGAGGAAGGCATAGACTATGATGAAACCTTTGCCCCTGTGGCCAGGCTCGAAGCAATTCGACTATTCTTAGCTTATGCAGTCTATAAAGACTTCATCGTCTATCAAATGGACGTAAAATCAGCGTTTCTAAATGGAAAGCTGAATGAAGAAGTCTATGTAGAACAACCACCAGGGTTCTATGACCCTAAGCATCCAAATTATGTTTATAAATTGGATAAGGCTCTCTATGGTCTAAAACAAGCCCCTCGTGCTTGGTATGACACTCTCTCATCTTTTCTTATCTCTGAAAATTTTGAACGTGGCAAGATTGATAATACATTATTTTTCAGAAAGATAAAAGGTCATATAATTCTTGTACAAATATATGTCGATGACATAATATTTGGTTCTACTAACCCATCTCTGTGTACTCGCTTCGCTGAAAGAATGAAGAAAGAATATAAAATGAGTATGATGGGTGAGCTGACATATTTTCTTGGTCTTCAGATTAAACAATCTGACAAAGGTACTTTTATCAACCAAGGTAAATATGTTAAAGATATGTTGAAAAAATTTGATCTTACTCAAACTTCAGCTATGAAAACTCCTATGGCATCACCCCTGACACTTAACAAAGATCCTTCTGGAAAACCTGTTAATGTCACTGCCTACAGAGGAATGATAGGCTCTCTGTTGTATCTCACAGCAAGCCGACCTGACATCATGTACTCTACTTGTTTATGTGCACGCTATCAATCTGAACCCAAGGAATCCCATCTGATCGCTGTAAAGCGAATTTTCAGATATCTGAAAGGAACTCCTAACCTCGGTCTTTGGTATCCCAAAGACTCAGGGTTCGATCTAACTGGTTATTCTGATAGTGATTTTGCAGGCTGTAAACTTGACAGAAAGAGTACCACTGGTGGATGTCAACTCTTGGGAGGAAAGCTGGTAAGTTGGACAAGCAAGAAGCAAAATTCTGTGTCCACTTCCACAGCTGAAGCTGAATACGTAGCCGCTGGAAGCTGTTGTTCTCAAATCTTATGGATGAAAAATCAACTATTAGATTATGACCTTCAGCTGTCAAAAATTCCTATCTATTGCGACAGCACTAGTGCTATCGCTATAGCAAATAATCCAGTGCTACATTCAAAGACAAAACACATAGAGATCAGATATCACTTTATCAGAGATCATGTGATGAATGGTGATATTGAACTTCACTTTATCCCTACTGACTTTCAGCTTGCTGATATATTCACCAAACCTCTTGATGAGACAAGGTTCAACTTTCTCATCAGTGAGCTTGGAATGTTGAATCTTGAAGAATAATTCTTCAGCATTCATGCATTGTGTCAGTAATCAAAAGTTTCCCTTCATCATTATCTGATAAATATTCTGACTCTCAGGTATGATTTCTCAATCCCCACAACTGAATCTTCATTCAGTTGAGATATTTTTTTAAAAAATATAAAACTTAATCACTGAATCTTTCTTCAAATGATTAAAAGCTTTTTGAAATTAAATTTATCACTGATATTTATATTCAGTGATCCTTTTACAAGCAAATCTATCCCTATTTTTTCATCAGGGATACTTTCAAAAAGAGAAAATTCTATCGCTGATTTTTCTTCAGTGATAATTTCAAAACGGAAAAATGAAACGTCTCTTTCCCATGACGTCATTTGAGCGGATAATCCACGACACGCTTTTTCTGACACGTTCGTCCGTTGCTCTTCTATCCAATCAACTTTGTGGAACGTGTCAATGTCATGATGATTTTTTCCCCGCTTCATTCTTTCTCTCTCCTCTATCTCTTTGTATAAAAGGAATTCTTCTCTCCTTTATACGGTTTACGCTTTCAAAACTTTCATAGCAAGAAATACTCTCTTTCAAGAACACTCAAGCAAGTAAACCCAGAATATTGAATCTGCAAATCTTCGTCTTCGAAATAAACAGGTTTATTTCATGTTTATGTGCATTGTTTGTCTGCTTTCAATTTTTTAAAATCCTACTCGTTCTTGTTCTTCATGGATTTTATAATTTATTTTGTTTAAAACTAAAAATCATTCTTTCTGATTTTATGTTTTTTTTAAATAAAAACCTTTTGGTTTTTAAAGTGTTCTTCATTCTTTCTACCCAGAACACTATTTTTCTCTTCCTAAAAATAACTTGATATTCTTCCAGTTTCCCCTCATCTAGAGAAACTGGTAATCATATTATTTTTAAATCATAATCATTTCTTCTATTATGCTTCTTTCCATAACAGAAATGGCACAATCTTCAATCGTTGCTTCCAAGCATGTGCGATTCGCTATCACTGAAGTTGAGATTACTAAATGTAATCATCTGGGAAGACTCGACTTTAAAGCTGACAAATACCCACATCTGGTGGAAGCTGCTGAATTTCTTAAACAATCATGCATAGCTTACGCGATCACTGTGGATCCTAAGCCTTCAAAGACTCTACTCCAGCAGTTCTGGTTCACTGCTGATGCCACTGAACTCACCAACAAAAAGGGTGAACGAGTCCCTGCTATCTCCTTCAGCACGGATTTGGGTCCAGGGAGCATGACCGCTCTTAGCCTCAGGAAATCTTTGAGATTCCCTGACAAACCAAAGAGTGGGTTCGACGCACTCCCCACTGATGCTGAGCTGATCTCCTTTCTGGATGCAATGGGTTATTGTTGGGAAAACAAACCGAGATCTTCTATTCCCAACAAAAAGCTCACCAAGATTCTCAAAGCTCAGATGCCTTCACAACTGAACTTTATCTTCTCGCACATAATTCAGTACATGAGCGGGAAGAGTGGTTCGCTGGATCAAGCCAGCAAAACACAACTGCAAATGGCCTACTCAGTAATCGTTGGTCAAAACTTTGACTACGCCACTGCCATCTTTGAAGACCTGAGGTCGAGATTAGAGAAGCCTGAACGAGATCCCAAGATCTCGTACGTACGTTTCATATGTACGTACATCAAGTTCCTCTATCCCAACACCTATCCCACCAAAGATGATGGCACTTTTGCCAGGATAGGTCAACGATCACTGGAGGTAAAGCCACTCGCCAACGAGGTAAGTATCTCTCTCCTTCGTTCTCGTCTCTCTCTCCATTCTTCTTTTTCAGCGGCCACGCAGACGGTTCCTTCGTCTGCTATCCCTGTCGCTACCACTACTTCCAAACGACCATCAGCTGGTCCGATTGGTCCTTTTAAGAAGGCCAAAAAGACTAAGGAAAGTACTCCTTCTAGTACTATACCTGAGGAAGCTTCTCAACAAGCTACCTTAGATGCTTTTGTGGGTCTTTCCTCCACAACTCCAGCAGTCACTCAACCTGCCGTGTCAGCGATTTCAATCGCTGTCACACCATCAGTGACCCCACCTACTATCTCATCCGCTGAGATTAACCCCAACCTTACTTCTATCCCCATAATTCTTCCCTCTCCTTCTTTGGTCTCTGAACCCGCTACCGCCTCTTTACCTATAGGACCTGAACATCAAACGTTTGAGGAATATTTGCAGTTCTACAAAATGTTTGATACTTCAGGTAAACCTATTATCCTAAACACTTCTTTTCCCACCTCTCCAAATAAGCCCATATCTGAACTGATATCATTTTCAGGTCCTAGTTTGGCGTCTGTTGACACGCATGTCAACAGTCTGGGAGAAAAGGTGGACGCTCTCACCAACACCATCAACAACACCACTAGCGCCGTTAATCAGGCTGGTGAGGAGCTGAAAAGGTTGACAGCCACCTGCTCATCCAAAGCTGAGAACTCCAAACTTTCAGCTGTAGAAGAACAAGTCGTCCAACTCAGAGAGTCCTCTCAACTCTTTCAGGGACGATTTGAGTCTCTTACCACTGAAGTTCGAGATCTCTCTTCTAAGGTTGATCTCTGCACGTCCCTTCTACAGCAACTTCTCCAAAAGGTATCTGAAACAGCTCCAGCGCTGCCTCCCTCCTTCACTGAAGATGATCGAACAAATCTCAACATCGCTGTGGAATTCATCCATGATGCCACATGCGACATCCCTGCAGTTGAAGAACGGGTCACGTGTCTGGAGGCTGACATTCAAGTGCTAAAAGCTTCAACAGCTACTCCAGCAGTTAAGCAACCCCCTACCGCTGATAATGACAAAGTGGGGGAGAAAGCTGAAGAAACTTCTATCGTTGTTGCTGGGGAAGCTAAGACTTCAAAGAAACCTCCCTCTCAATCTGAGGGGGAGAAGGCGAAAGAACCCTCCTCATCTATTCATTCTCTTCTCTTTGAAGATGATGAGGAAGAAGACGATGAAGAGGAAGATGATCTAGATCTTGTTGATCAAGAAAAGGATCAACCCTCCAATGATGACGACGACGATGAAGAAGACCAATCTATGTGGTTCTCCAAGCCGAACGTTTCATCAGGGACAACTTCGCAAGAGGTTGTCAAAGCAGGGGTGAGAGGTGATACATCTTCAAGCGCTCCTTCGCAGAGCAAAGACAAGCAACCAATCGCTGAAGAATGCTTGAGGACTGGATCACAATCTGAGGGGGAGCATCCTTCTCAGGTATGTCTTTCAATTGTACCACTCTCCTACTCTTTCCAAACCCCTATTTCCTTCTAGCCTTTCTCTTTCTTTTTCTAAAAATATACACTTATCCCTTCTTTCCTTCATTTTTCTATCCATACAGTTCTCACCCCTGCTTAAGGGTTCTGAACTACAAATAATCCCAGCTGCTATTGCTGAAGAAATAATCCCAATCTCTATCGCTGAGATTGATGATGAAGAAGAAGAAGATTCCCTGGTCCATCCAGGAAGGCCCTCTCAACCATCTCATTGGTCAGAGGAAGTGATGAAGAAAAGAGCTGAAATGATCGCTCAACTAGAAAGTCAACGGCTGAAAGTCCCTCTTCAAACATCCTTCTCAGAGCTCGACTTCCTCACTAAAGCTGAACGAGAAGAATCTGCCAAAGCTGAGAAACTGTTCGCTGAATGCAGACGAGATGCCCAACTCGCTTTAAAGATTCAATCTTCTCAAGTCAAGGACAAAAAGCTGAAAAGAAAGCCTGTGGAAGTTCAAGCTGCACTGCTGAAAGAAATTGAAGAGGAACGCTCCAAAGAACAAGAGATCAACGATAAGTCTATCGAATGGTGTAAACAGAAGATGGATTATCGCTCTGATCTTATTCCAATAACAGCCGTGACTATCTCTGGTCGCAAGAAGAAGGATCAACTCTCAGTGACCATGGAGATTACCAGAGAGGATGGAACTCAGAAAGCTATGTACGTTTCCAAACTTGAAGGTTTCGGGTTTACAGAGTGGATAGAATTCTGGGATGCGCTGAAGAAATCGAAATCTACATACAGAGGCTACGTTGAAGGACTTCTTAAAGCTCTCATCAACAGAGTCACTTCTGTACTGAACCTGCCATCTCCTATCCCTCCCAATCCCAAGAAACTCAAAAGAAGAATCGGGTCCTCCTCCTCTAAAGACGTCGCCATCATCAGGAATGAAACTTCTATCAAATTTTCAAGAGATGCACTGTTTGGTCCTCCTCCTGATCTTTCAGTTCTGGATTTATCTCTGCCTCCTGGTGGTCCTTTCCAAGCTGGTCAAGTAATTGATCATCCTTATGGAATATTCTTCAGAGATGATGATGAGGAACTCAGATTTCAAAGAGTCTCTGAGATTCCTATCTGTCCTCTGAATCATCTCAAGGATCTATTATGCTTATGGTGTGACTTCTTCCCTGCTGCTGAGAAAATCAAAGAAATTATTAGCCAAGAATCTTTGGAACGAAGACAGAAAGGAGAAGAAATACCTGAGTATATGATAAATCCTCCTAAATCTTCTTATAGCTGATAGATTAGTTTTCTCTTCTGTAATCTATTAGTTGTACTTACAGTAGTTAGTAATTTACTTGTAATTTTCATTCCTTGTAATTCTATTCCTGAATTAATGAAATTTCAGTAAAGTACTTAACTTCATCAGTGCTGTAAAAGATCCCTCAAAATAGTAATTGGGACATGTATGTTACGAGTCCTGATTATTCAATCATTTTGAATCATAAAGTAATTTTCTTCAGTTACTTTGTCATTATCAAATAAGGGGAGATTGTTGATCCAAACTCTCTCAGTGATTTGATAACGACCCTTTTCTATGCTTAGTGAAAATTACGTTTTAGTATGTATTAGTGTTTCACCATCAGCGATCAGACTGAGTCTGTTCAGTTATCGCTGATAGTCTTTCTTATAAACATTTTTATGTATTAGTGTTTCACTATCATTGATCGAACTGAGTCTGTTCAGTCATCACTGATAGTTCCTAAAGTAAACAGTCAACGTAATCCCTGAAGACAAGTCTCGCGTCAACAGATGTTCATAGCTGAATCAAAGACGAAGCTGCTGAACAATGAGAAGTCTACTAGTGACCTGATGCGGATATCAGTGAAGCAAAGACAACTCTACCAATACGCGAAGGAACATGAGAAAAAGCTTCAGCGATAGCTGAACCTCTTTATCTCTGAACTTAAAGATACTCAGCGATCAAACGATCACAAAGCTTATGCCTCAAGTTTCCTTTTGTCTATCCTTGCACAACCTAGTACGATGTGTCAGAACGGACAAGTCTCTGAAACCATTCGTACAACAACTCTGTCTACTACACTGTTCATGACCCGGCCGAAAGCATGTCTCCCAAAAGTCAGTTTATCAAAGCCAATCTGTGAACGCCACGTGTAAAGTATCCTGCCATGCATTTAATGCATAGGGTATAAATAGGAAGTTCACCCCTTCATCTAAAGGTGTGCTTCATCCTTGAACTCAAGATAGAAACCCTTGTTTTCTATATCTCTAAATCCCCATTCTCTGAACTTCTTGTGCAATTATCTTAGTGGTTCTTAAGTTTGTTTAGATTGAGTCTGTCTTAATCTTATTCCGCAACAAACTTGTAAATTGTATTTTGATTCTTCAATAAACAATTTATTAAACTTTAAATTCTGTGTTTGTATTCAACCCCCCCCCCTTCTACAAACTTGTTTAGCACCTTCGGGACCAACAATGGACTTCCTGAGCTGAGATACGAAAAAGAACACTTGTGTGCAGCATGTGAAAAAGGGAAGATGAAGAGAGCTCCACATAAACCGAAGCCTGAACCTAGTACCAGTTCTCCATTAGAATTGTTGCATATGGATATTTGTGGTTCGATGCGAACGCAAAGCTTAGACGGAAAGAAATACGTATTGGTTATCGTGGACGACTATTCGCGATACACGTGGGTCAAATTTCTACGTTCAAAAGATGAGACGCCCGAAGTACTCATTACATTTCTGAAGACGACCCAGGTGAATCTGCAGAAACCAGTCAAGATTCTCAGAACTGATAACGGCACAAAGTTCAAAAACAGAACTGTTGAAGAATATCTCGAATCAGTCAGGATATCACATCAATACTCTGCTGCTCGTACGCCTGAACAGAATGGAGTAGTCGAAAGGTGAAATCGAACACTAGTCGAGGCCGCTCGCACTATGCTTAGTCAATCTGACTTACCTTTATTTCTGGGGGCAGAAGCTATTTCGACTGCGTGCTACACTCAAAATCGTTCAATGATATACCGCAGATTTCAAAAGACTCCGTATGCTTTGATCAACAACCGAACACCAACCATTAAATATTTTCATGTTTTTGGTTGTAAGTGTTTTGTGCTCAAGGACAGAGAGAGTTTGAACAAGTTCAGTGCTAAGGCAGATGAGGGCATCTTCATTGGATATTCTTCTACATCTGATGCATATCGAGTATATTTGAAGAAGTCGAATACTGTTATCGAAAGCGTAAACATTCGATGAGGATATGGCTTCTGAACAAGTCAGTTCAGAACCCGTGATAACTGGAGTATTAGCTTCTGGGAAAATCTGTTCAGAACCTGTACTTGCAAAGAACAAATCAGATGAAGCTTCAACGTCTACTAATCATTTATCTTATTTAGATCTTTTATTTGAACTATTTATGATGAATATCTTGGATCTAATGTGAATAAACCTGTTGTGGTTGACAGGTTTGAAGATTCAACGATTAATCATCCAACCACTTCAGATGTTTCTACTGAATCAAATTCCCCGATTCAGCAAGATATTCCAGTTTAAATGCCTACTCCAATAGTTGAAGTTGTATATACTAATGCAGAGCCAGAAGTTGCTGAGTTAGTAGGATGTGCTGTAAGGACAGATCAACAGACTGAACAAGTTGTACCTACTAAAGCTTCTGCACCAATTACTTCAACTTAATCCCTCCCTCATGATGTTCAAACTGAAGAACCTAAAAGTGGATTTTTAGATGACAACCATGATCAATCTTCATCTATTTCACTCCCTCATCAACATCGTTGGACCAAAGAGCACCCTTTTCACCAAGTAATTGGAGATCTCAACAAGCCGGTACAAACTAGGTCAGCAACTTTGAATCAATGTCTGCATGACTCATTCCTCAGCAAAATAGAGCCTACTCGAGTATCAGAAGCTCTAGCTGATTCGTATTAGGTGTCTGCTATGCAAGAAGAATTAAATCAGTTCGAAGCCCTGAAAGTCTGGAGATTAGTTCCAAAACCGGAAGGAAAATCCGTTATTGGTACTAAATGGGTGTTCAAAAATAAAAAGGATGAAGGTGGTATTGTTATAAGGAACAAAGCAAGACTTGTTGCCAAGGGATATAGGCAAGAGGAAGACATCGATTACGACGAGATGTATGCTCCAGTAGGGCGTATAGAGGCAATCCGCATGTTTCTAGCCTACGCAGCTTACAAGAATTTCACAGTCTATCAAATGGACGTGAAGACTGCCTTTCTGAATGGCATACTTAAGGAGGAAGTCTACGTCTCTCAGCTAGAAGGGTTTGTAAATCCAGATAAGCCAAATCACGTCTACATCTTGGATAAAGCTCTTTATGGTTTGAAACAAGCCCCTCGCGCCTGGTATGATATTCTATCTCAATTCTTGGTCAAGTCAGGTTTTTCAAAAGGTAAAGTTGATACCACTTTGTTTATTAAAAAGGATAAAGTTGATATCATTCTTATTCAAATATATGTAGATGATATTATATTTGGTTCTACAAATCTTAAATACTGTAAGAATTTTTTAAATCTCATGGTGTCACGTTTTAGATGAGTATGATGGGAGAGATGAATTTCTTTCTCGGATTACAAGTCAAACAGTTTTCAATGGGGATTTTCATTAATCAATCTAAGTACATTTTTGATATTCTTCGGAAATTCAAAATGGAAAATTGTAAACCGTTTAGAACCCCAATGGCACCAAGTACTAAGATTAACACTTATTCTTTAGGAAAAAGTGTTGATGTTAGAACTTATAGAGGTATGATAGGGTCTTTAATGTATCTTACTTCAAGTAGACCAGATATAATGTTTTCAACATGCTTGTGTGCAAGATATCAGGCTGACCCTAAAGAATCACATTTGGCTGTTGTCAAACGGATTTTTAGATATCTGAAAGGGGACTGCAGATCTTGGTCTGTGGTATCCTAAGGATACAGGGTTTGAACTAACTGTTTATTTAGACGCAGATCATGCTGGGTGCATGCTGGACAGGAAGAGCACTTCAGGTCATATTCAATTCCTTGGAGACAATATCGTTAGTTGGGCGTCAAAGAAACAATTATGTGTTTCCACATCGACTGCTGAAGCAGAGTATGTAGTTGCTGCCAGTTGCTGCTCTCAAGTCTTGTGGATGCAAACACAACTTCGAGACTATGGATTCAAGTTTGATAAAATACCGATCTATTGTGACTCGAAGAGCACAATCACCATATCAGCTAATCATGTGCAGCACACTAAAAAAAACACATTGATGTCAGGTATCATTTTATAAAAGATAATGTAGAAAAAGGTACAATAGAACTTTACTTTGTAAAAACTGATTACCAACTTGCAAATTTATTTACCAAACCTTTAGATGAAAAGAGATTCAATTTTCTTGTATCTAAGCTTGGTATGCTAAATCTCAAGGTCTAATCAGTAATTACCTATTAAAGTTTCTTTTATTGTAATTTTTCATCATTTCTTTATCATTATTTTTGAAAGGATATCTGCACTTTAACATGTTGTTTATGTTCTCAGGGGGAGTGATACAAGATTCTAAGTTGATCAACATTATTTTGAGGGGGAGTTTATAGAATTTAATTGCTAAATTTTTGTGTTGCATGAATTTAGGGGGAGTTTATGCGTACAACAATAGGAGTAAGGATGTGATTTGTGATTATTTCATATCAGAACTCGTACTATAATTGTTTTACTGCTTTATGTTTTTTACATTTGAATAATTTTTGTGAAAAAAGTTGCTTTGACATGACTTTGACACTTGTGCAAGATGAGAGAATGCTTACAAGATTATATCTTTATGATTTTCAGCTGACTTCATGAGATTTAAGACGAAGCGATAAAGGTTAATTTCTTATCTTAATCTCATATATGGTTGAAAAAAGGACAACTTTCAATCATAGAAAACATGTTCTTAAATGTTCAAACCACTTCCCGGTCCGTAAACAGCTTTCATGAATTGGAAGTGTGATTTTAAATGTTTTCAAGAATTACTTGTGCTTACATGATTATAAACCGTGTGTTTCCAAAGATAAATACTTGTGTATTTTCTTTTCTTTGTACTTTCAAGTATTCACACACACTGGTTTGATTTTTTTTGTTCAAATTGTTCTTACCATGTCTCACATTGAAACATATTTTTCGATGGTAAGACACCCCGCTTGTACTTCAAAGCATTTTAAGCGGAATTTTATTTCGAAACGTTCATTTCAAGAATGTCTATATTTTGGTTCATATAGACAATATCCACTATTCTTGACCATAAGCTTTGATTGTTATATCATTCATTTCTGATCATTTTCATACAATGTTAGATTTTTCAATCAAGTCTCTTGCATTCATATTCATTCATTCAATTTACTTGTTTGAAAATACTTTAATGTTTGAAAATGCTCATATCTTCATGATTATATTTTGAGAATACACATATCTGACTTGTATTTGAGTTTTAACAGATAAAGTTAAACCATCTTGAGCAACATATGCTTTATAGTAAAATGCGGGTTTCTTTGTGCTACGACTTAAATGAACTTCTATGGATTCACGATAACCAGTGTTACCTACCCAAGAAGTTAATCTTTAGTGATTGACTATGAGGAGTATAAAAGAAATGAGTGTGGGATGTGTGACGAGGTAAAATGGAAAAGAGAGTTTGGTTAGATGTGAGTTTAATGATTAAAAAAAGAGGGTGTGAGATTAGAGTAAAAGAATATCAAACTCTGCACCAACTACTTTCTGAGTCGGGCAGCCACATTACTAATGTTTCACACTTCTTCGTGAACGTTATTGAAACAGGCAAATAGCCCATGCCAACTCTTGATAAAAACCCCACCAACCACTCATTTTCTTCTCAAAAAGAAAATGTTTCATATTTTCTGGGGACGCAGCACATAATCTATCTGATTTTCATTTGGAAAATCTGGATTTTGAAAAAGAAGGAAGTCTAGCCCCACCTTCGCACTTCAATCATGCACATTGAGTCTGTGCTTATTTACTGTTGTCTTAGTGGTTTACACAATGTTGAGCCTTTATAAAACCAATCATCATATGTTTAATTCTTTCTACACTAGCACGTACACACAAGGAATTTGTTTTCTTGTCATAACATTCATAGAAATTTCCTTTGTGGTGTTTCAATGATTGGATGGAAGCCCTAGGGGAGTGAACATAACAAAAGCTCCTTTCCTAGGTGTATTTGTTACACACAACAACTTCGTGTTACTGACAGGCATATTAACTGATTCATTTGTTGATTCAGGTGTTACATTCCTATTTTGTCTAGATTTAAAAATATTTGGATGAATACTTTGTTCGAATTGGCAACGAATCAGAGGCTCTTGGATAGATCAGTGCTCTATTCATCAAAAAGGGGGACATGATTTACAGAAATGTCCGGATCAGAAATTTCAAAAGTTTGAAAGATTGAAAGTTTGGATAAAGAGATGAAGAAGACAAAGTACAAAGTTTGAAAGATTGTTCAAGCAAAGTCAAAGATGTTTGAAGATGTGCTGATTTTCTGAAATTTTCTTTGAAGATTATTTGCTGAAGCAAGTCGAGCTAAATCTGAAGATAATTTCTTTCTGAAGACTGAAAGAGGTTTGACACAATTTTGAGAAGTTTATTAAAGAATGTTTCTACCATATTTGGAAGAGATTGTTGGTATTTCTTGAAGATAGACTTTAGGGAGATTAAAGTTAAAGATCAACCAAAAGAGGAAGATTGTACTCAGATTGAGCTTAAAGGGGGATATTGATTTGCTAAATCTTTTTTTGATTATCTTGAATCCAAAGGGGGAGATTATTAGAGCATAAATCTGTTGGATACAAGATCATGAAGACTGAAGGTCAAAGTACAAGAAGTCAAAGCTGCGAAAGTCAACTCTCATTAAAAGTCAAAGTCATTTTGTAATAAAGTCAAAATCAATTGTATTGTGTTTGTTTCTTTGTTTTAGCTTGTGGGTATAAATACCTTTATTTGTTGTTTAATAGATAGATGACTAAAATTAGATAGTGAGATCTTGAGAGTGTTGTAGAGAGAGAAAGAGGAGTCTAGAGAGAGAAAGTGAAAAACAGAGTTTTGTAATTGTTTGGATTTGAATTGAATCAAACAGGTAATTGTTAATCTTGTTTGTTTGATTTGTGTTGCAATTAGAATCTTGAAACAGGGACACTCACCTTTCGTTTCAGAAATATGCTAAAAAACAAGTGATTTTCTTTTTAGATAGAGTTTATCCTTCTCTTGAGTGAGAAGTCTAGTCTCTCTCTCAAAGAAAGCTATCTTTTTCTCAAGTTCTGAGCATGTGCTTTTGCAAGCAAGAAATTCACTTTGTAGTTTAAGAGATTTGTTTTCAGAGTTAGTAGAAGATGAGTTAGAAGTGGATACCTCACTATCGTCGTCAGAGGGGTTGACTTCTGCCATTGCACAGAAGACTGCATTGTTGTCTCCTTCATCAGAAGATTCATCAGTGACAAGATTTTCTTGTTCAACCATCAGGTACCTTTGAGTGTAGTACTCTGCCTTTTTTTTAAAGAAAGCAGCATCTCGAATAGGTTTCCCTTTGTTGACATTTGACCTGCACTCTGCTGCAAGATGTCCTGGCTTCCCACACATGAAGCACCCTTCTGTTTGTTGTGGAGCCTTGTCTCCACCACTGTCGTCAATCTTCTGTCCGCCTCTTCTGTCATCTTGTCTTTGATCACCAAGCTCTTCTCTCCCAAACTTTCTTGGTTCACCATATCCTCTACCTCTATCATCTCTGTCATCTCTTCCTCTGAAAGCAGGCTTTTTCTTGAGACCCCTGTTGAATTCTCGGGTCATAAGAGCAAGAGTTTTTTCTAGAGTAGCCATGTCAATTTCTTCCTCTAAACTTTCCTCACTATCACTTTCTGCCACAAGTACTTTCTTCTTCTTTTTCTTCTTCTTCTTCTTCTTCTTCTTCTTCTTCTTCTTCTTCTTCTTCTTCTTCTTCTTCTTCTTCTTCTTCGTCTTAACATCCTTTGTAGTCTTTTCCTTCTTACCTTTGTGTTGGGAACTGAAGAATTTACCAAGTGATTAATGTTGCTTCTAAGATAATATGAAGATAATAATGAAGATTATTCTGAAGATCTTTTTATGTTTAGCAATTATCTTTTATTTAGTATATGTATAGAATTGATAGAAGAGTTTTAAATTAATTATTCATTCTAAGTTTTTTGAGAGAGAATCAACCTCAAGGCATAGTTCCTAATTCTAGAGAAGTAGAATTCATCTTGAAAGAGTTTGTTCTTCAAGATTGAGGTTGAGTGTGTAATCTTGTGATTTTAATCATTCAATACAAGTTTACAAGTTGTTAATCATATACACTGTTTGTTTACTGTTATATTGAATATCAAAGTGTTATTCCGCAACTACTTTGATATTGTTTCTGAGTATTCATAATTCTTGTTAAGAATTCGATCCTGACAAGTGGTATCAGAGCAAGTATTCTCAGAATCATTCATTCAACATCAATCATCATGGCTAAAGAATCAGAATTGACAAGCACTGCCATTCCCACTGAGGTAACATCTAATCTTTGCTCCAAATCCTGTATTGAAACTGTTCAAAGGTACAGGGATCACAATCAGGGTATGTGTGATGATCTTAAAAGATTAGAGAGAGATATAAAAGAATATGTAAGAATCGTTGAGAGTTTTGAGGAACAGATTAAATTTTTCCAAGCCAATGAACTTCAACATTCTTATGATACAAATTACTGGAAGTGGGAGAAGAATGATCTAGAACTTCAGCTGAAAAAGTATAAAGAGGAGAATGAGAAGATAAAGAGTGAGTTTGAGAAAGCCAAGTTGGATATTGAGAAATTTTCCAATTCTTCTAAAGCAATGGACTCCTTGCTCCAAACTCAAATCCATGACAAACTTAGAAGAGGAATAGGCTATAACACCACCCCACCACCATACAACAACAACTACATCCCTCCTATATCAAACTTGCTAGAGACCAAGGATAGGAAGGAATTATCTGATGGAGCCACTAAGGTAGATCCATTAGAAAAAGTGGTGGCTGAAACAGACTCTGAAGAAGAGAACTCTAGTGAAAAAAATAAGGAGAACACTGTGAGTGGTGAGATTCCTCTAGAAAACCACATTATCACCAATGAGGGATGTGGAAAGACTTGGGTCAAATCTAAGAACATTGAGAAGACTGAGGGAAAGTCTAACAAAGTCCACTACAAACAGACCACAGTTGTGAAACCTACTCCTTGTCAACAGTGTGCTTGCAATAAGTCTGAGCCCCAAAAACATGATAAACCAAGGGGAAATCAGAGAAATTGGAATAATCAGTGGGCACAAAAATAAGGGGTTGATCTGAGTGAAATCAATATACCAAAACCTTGTTTTATCTGTGGAAAGCTTAATCATGTTGCCAAATACTGTTATTTCAATCCTATCAACCAAAGAGTTAATTTTCAAAGACAAACTCAAAACTCCTTTGGTTATAGGAAGCAAGGAAGGAATCAAATAGCTGAGAACAGAGCACCTAAAAAGTCTCATGTTCAAAACAAGTTTGCTAAAACAAAGAAAAATACTCCAAATAAGCCAAGGAGTACTTTAAAGACAAAGAAAGCAAACAACTTTGTTCAAGTTTGGGTTCCAATTGCAAAGAAACCTGTTAGTACTGCTATCCCAGATAGTACTGCTAACAAGAATAGTGTTGCTAACTTGATTAGTACTGCTAACAAGGCTAGTGCTGCTTCTATTAGTAATGCAGCCAAGCCTATAATCTTGACAAAGTATTCCAGCCATGAGGTTCCTAAACAACTCATACAGACCAAAATGACAGATTATATAAATGAGAAAGGACAACCCAAGACCACTTTGGCTTGGGTTCCCTCCAAGACTAACTGATTTATCAAGTGTGCAGGGCAACCAACAGCTCAAGAGGAAGAGCTTTTGGCATGCAGATAGTGGTTGCTCTTGGCACATATCAAGTAACATGGATTGCCTTCAAAGCTTCAAAAGGTTTGATAGAGGACATGTTGCTCTTTGTATGATACTCCAGATGGAGGTAAGTTCAAAGGTATGACAAGTGGTAAAAGAATGATGGAAAATGGAGAGATGGAATAAAAGTGTGAGGTTAAAATGAAAGGTTATGGACAACACAAGCTTAAAAGGTGTAAGTGCAGTTAATGCTGCCAGTGCAATTTTACTACTGCCAGTACACAGTTAATACTGCTAGTTCAGTTAATACTGCTAGGGGTTAATACTGCTCTCAGTTAATACTGCTAGTTAGTTAATACTGCTAGTGGTTAATACTGCTAGTTAGTTAATACTGCTAGTGGTTAATACTGCTCTCAGTTAATACTGCTAGTTAGTTAATACTGCTAGTGGTTAATACTGCTCTCAGTTAATACTGCTAGTTAGTTAATACTGCTAGTGGTTAATACTGCTCTAGGTTACTACTTCTTATGTCCCGAATACTATAAATACCCTTTGCCCGCCTAAAAGTTCATAACGACTCTTTGTATACTGTTCACTGTCTCTCTAATCACTTTTTCTCCCGAGCTCTTTAGCAAGTTTCAGGCAAAAAATACTCAAGTTCAGATGGCATCCATGGTGTTCGTTGATGAGCATAATAAAATTGCGATGCTACAAAAGCCAAAACAAGCAGCTGGATTCCACCAAACTGTGGATTTCCTTAAGTCAAGCCACATTGCTTATGCTCTTACCATCTCGCCAACAATTTTTATAGAGCATCAGAGGCAATTCTGGACAAATGCCACCATTGTTGCTGAAAATGGCGTGCAAATGATCAAGACAAGGATCTGTGAAAAACCCTTAACAGTCACTGAAGAGGTGATACGCATCTGGCTACATCTAGACGATGCTGCAGGTATAACCTCTATTTCCAATAAGGAATTATTCTCAACTTTGTCAAGAATGGGGTATGAAGGCCAGTTGGGTGGTTTTAAATTTTCAAAGGCTAAATTTTATACCCAATGGCGTTTTCTTGTTCATACCTTAATGCATTGTCTTTCTAAAAAGACTACTGGATGGAGTGAGTTCAGCAGCACCACTGCTTATGCTTTGGTCTGCTTGGCCACTGCCAGAAGGTATAACTTTTCTCAAATAATTTTCAGTGATCTGGTTTCAAACCTGGGAAACAAAAAGAGTTTCTACATGTACCCAAGGTTTGTACAGGCAGTTATTACTAATGAATTGACGGACATACCTCATTTTGATAGGGTATATGTACCTAAACCCCCTAAAGGCAAGGTTTTCTCAAATATGAGAAGATCTGCTAGGGACTCGAAAGGAGTTGACACCCCATTGTTCTCTACAATGATGGTGGTATCCCACACTAATGAAGGTATGGCAGTAGGGTCAAGGCCCCCATTAGACCATCCCACTGCTAGCCAATCCCAACCTTCCCACTCTAAATCAATTCCCCAGTCTCTTCTTGATAAACCAACTTCTCCCATAACCCAAACTTATTCAAGGAAAAAGGTAAAGAAGGCTCCTTCCCTTCTTGTACCTTCACCCCCTAAGCCTTTAAGCCCTCTAAGGGAGAATTCTCTTTTAGAGAATATTAACAGGGAAACCACAGGGGTGTCTCCCAACCCCAAGGAGGTGCTCACTGAGGAGAGGGTTGAGTATATGGGTGCTGAGGTTGCCACTACTTTTGGTAGCACAGAGGAGGACAGTGGTAACATAAATAAGACCTCCCCCATGGCAACTTTGTGTGAGCAATCATCCAAAGGTCCCAGGTGCCAAGAAACCATGGGGGTGGATAGTGCTTCTGCTAGGCAGAAGGCTTCCACTACAAAAAGATCCCATGATCCTTCAAAAGAGGGTAACACTTCTGGAGAAGGTGAGGACAGATATAACTACCAAGAATTGATGGATGCTATGGGAAACATCAACCTAGATGTCATTCAACAAGGAAAAGCCATAGAAGAGATGAAGCTGGTGATCCTGTCACAACAAGTACAGATTTCCAAGTTAAAGAAAATGGTGACAAGGCTGGTGCAGAAGAAGAGGAGAAAACAGTATGTGTTGAGGAAGAGGCCTACTAATAAAGATGCTTCCAACAAGGGGGAGAAAGAGACTGAAAAAGAGAAAGAAAGGTCTTCTGAAAAAGCTGCTGAGGGAGTTGAAGTTGAGGGGGAGAAAGAGGAAGGAATAGAAGCAGAAACAGAAGCAGCAGAAACAGGGCTCTCTGTAGAGGAAATAGAGATAGCAGAAACCTTGATTAAAGCCAAGAATGATACTCCTAAGGCTACTCAAAAGGCCAAGGGAGTAATCATCAATAAAGGAGGAATGTCACAGAAGGGAAAAGAAAAAGCAACTTTAAAGGAGACAAAGGAAAAAGGGAAGGAAAAGATGGTTGAAGTTGAACTGCCTGCAAAGAAGAAGACTCAAATTGAAATGGATGAGGCAATAGCAAATCAGCTTCAAGATCAAATGGAAAAGGAGGAGCAGCTTCAAACAGAAACAGATAGAGAACTTGTAAAGCTCATGGCTAGAAAGTTAAATGTAGAATATCAGAAAAGCATAAAAGAAGCAGCTCAGGCCAAAAAACTTCAAGTCAAAAAGATGCCAATTCAAAAACAGAAACAAAAAAGACAACCCTCCAAGACATTTTTGGCCAATCAGGAAAGAAGAAAAATGATAAATTTCCTGAAAGGTGCAATTGGTGTCAAGGGGAGATGTTCACTAATATGGCATACACTCAGGTTGAGGAGTTATACCAGAAAGAGATGGCTAAGCTTCAAAGGGATTCAGCCCAAAGGGAAGAGGCTGAGAGAAGAATGAAGGAAACGCATGATCTTAACATTCAAAAACCATTCCCTGAAGAGACCACACCCTCAAAAGACAAAGTTGAAGAGATGAAGGAAGAACAAGAGAGTGTTAGTATAGAAGCCAAATCTGGAAAGACGGTGAAGACAATTGCTTCCAAAAAGCAGTCTAAAAGGCCTAGAATGGAAGAAACAACAGAAACTACAGCAGAACCTTCAGATGTACCTTTAGCAGAATCAGTGCAAAGTCCAGAGCATTCCAATAAGCAAACTGTTGAGAGTATGGATTTGTACATGACCATAGTAGAACCTATGAAGGCTGTTCCAATCTCCATGAAAGCTCCTGAGATTACCTTTTGGGACATTCTAAGAGATCATGGAAAGGATTTCTTCAGAATCAAAAGACTGATGGTTCATTTGAAGCATTTTCAACATGGGGGAGAGTTATCAGAAGTTGTTCAAGAGCAGATATAGAAGAAATGTACAAAGTGGGGATGAAACTCTATGAGCCTGTGTTGAAAGTTAATGAAGAAAATCTTCTCAAAGTGGCAATGGAATACTTATGTATGATGTTTGATTCAGAGAAGGTGATGCATAGGATTAAAGATCTTCATCATGAGTATGTGTTCAAAAAGATTGATAATTGGATACTCTTTGAAAATTGTGGTGTATACATGATTACCATTGACAAATGTTATCATGAATATTACCTGGTGGACAAAATCTATGAATATAGCAAGGAGAAGCTAGTAGGGATGTTAAAAGCCAAGCTAGTGTGCATAAAGGATTCAGAGATGGCCAAGATTATGTTGAGAAGAACTGTCAATCAAAGTTTGGGTCTAGATCCAAATTTGGGTAACTGAACCTGAGGTGTTGAAAGCATCTTGAAGAAAATCTGAAGAACCTGACTTCTCTTTCTAAAAGTCAAGTTAGGGGGAGATTGTTGGGAACTGAAGAATTTACCAAGTATGGTTAATGCTGCTAGTTCATCATGGTTACTACTTTTGTGGTTAATGTTGCCAGTAGAAGTTAATGCTGCTGGAATAAAGTTAATGCTGCTCTTCAAGATTAGTACTGCTGGAGTTACTACTGCTAAGAGATTAATACTGTTGAGTATGGTTAGTGTTGCTGAACTTAGTACTGCTTAGAGTATTAATGCTGCTTATGATTAGTACTGCTTATGAGATGGAGATTCGTATGGAAAGAATGACAGCTGGATAAACTGAAGATATTCAAGGAAGCTTATAGAGATAATGATGGAAGATATTCTGAAGATATTTTATTAATTGTAATTATCTTTTATTCAGTATATGTATAGTATTGATAGAATAGTTTTAAATTAATTATTCATCCTAAGTTTTTTGAGAGAGAATCAACCTCAAGGCATAGTTCCTAATTCTAGAGATGTAGAATTCGTCTTGAAAGAGTCTGTTCTTCAAGATTGAGGTTGAGTGTGTAATCTTGTGATTTTAATCATTCAATACAAGTTTACAAGTTGTTAATCATATACACTGTTTGTTTACTGTTATATTGAATATCAAAGTGTTATTCCGCAACTTCTTTGGTTTTGTTTCTGAGTATTCATAATTCTTGTTAAGAATTCGATACTGTCACTTTGTCCTGAACCTCTGTGGCATTTCCAACCAACGCCAAAAGTCCACTGACATGAGCCATTAGCTTCGAGATTCTATTCTCTTGGCTTATTAATGTCCCTAAAAGGTCAGAGATGGACCAAACATCAAGATCAAGGGTAGCCTGCATGGACATGGTTAGATGAAGCCATTCATATTTAGACCCTGAAAGAATTTGACATTGTTTTCCTCAGAGGTTTTGTTGATTCCATATCTTTTGCATTTGTTGATCAGGGAGTTGTATCTGTTGTAGGTGCTTTGAATGGATTCTTCTGGCAGATCCTTCAAAGCAAAATCTTCATTTATGCAGAAGGATCTATTGTTCTTTAGGGTTTTAGCACCACCCTCGAGCTGTTTTTCAAGATCTAACCACAGATCTTTTGAGGTTTCGCAGGAGTCCAAAGACTGAAAGATGTCGTTTGGAATGGCCATGATGAGAAGCCTTTTGGCTTTCTTTGCAAGTTCATGTAAGGCACTCTCTTGTTCAGTCCACTAAGCAATAGGTTTGGGATGTTGATATTCAATGATTTCAGGTGTGTTTACAGTAGCAGGAACACGAGGAACAGTGGTCATAGGAATATATGGAGGGTTATGAAGAAACTCAACCGATGAAGCAAGAAAACAGAGTATGAGATGAACTGTAGTTAGAGATTAAATATTAACTCAATAACTATGGATATTTAGTGAGGGATATATTGATAACCAACACACAAGCTTTGAATCTGTCCTAAAGATTTGAGCACACTTTCTTTTGGATCTATATCAAACTAGTTGAAATAAATCCAGAAAAACAAAGTGTATCCTTTCGAATGGAATACAGGATGAAGAACAAACTCAGACTACTACCAAGAACACTAGAATCAAGTATATAGAACAGGATCCTTTGCTATTAATGATCAAAGCCTACTCTGATACCAATTGTTGATCCCTAGCTTAGTGTTCTAAACTAGATTTACTATTACCTACACAAAAACAAATGATCAAGAGTGCAGAAGCGTTTTGACATGTAGAAAAATAGAGCTTAAATGGTAGTAAACACACTAGCATGTAAGAAACAGAAACTTGAAATGTATAGAGACCATTTTACTGAAGAATCTGCTTCATTAACTTGAAAAATACACCAAGAACACGCACTTGTGTGTGCTAATATGTTCAAAGAAATTACAACATTCTCTCTGGTTAGTGTGTGCTCGCGTGATTCTCACAATGGTGGTGCTCCTATAATATATGAGGAGGATGCACCCCATAGTACAAGACAAAGGTTGGCATTCTAATGAGAGAATGCCACCTGGAAAGGTAAACAATCGTGCGCCACATAAATGACCTGAAAATCTTCGTACAACAGGCTCACGTGTTCTACACGTGGTGTTGTCTTGACACTTGTAGAAATAATTTGTTCAACTTCATCTCCAGAGGTTGGTTACCACAGAGGCTCTGTAAGGGGTCACAGAGGTTATGTGGTCCAAGGTTGATCTTCAGGTTAAGCTTCTCTTCAGCAGATGATTGACAGGGTCTTCTGTGCGTGCAACTTCTGTGGTGTACTCGCAGATTTGATCTATCTTCTGAGATTCCTATACTTAGCCTATTTTTCAATACTTCAATACAGATTAATTGGAACTAACAACCTTTCTCAACATCTTCCATGTAAGTTATCATCAGATAATGTATTCTTGACAGTAGGTTGCACACAAGTGATTCAAACATATTACCGGTGCTTGTGAATTCCAGTGCAAACATTTTACTCCTAAAACCAGGAATTCTATATTATGATGTTGTTGCTCAACCATGCCATTTAGAAGTTCGTCACTTTATTATTCTTCCAGATAAAGGCTAGGAAGTTGATCTTAATGCAGTTGAAGCTCCTACAAATGAAAATACAGTAACCATGGTTATAATTAACCTTGGAAATCCTTGTGGGAATGTTGTCACACAACATCATCTATAGAAGGTATACCTACATGTTTTTTTATTTACTAGTCCTGAAAGAATCCATTTGGTTATGTTGTGATTGTTATCCCAGATTTATTCTAGTTGGTAAACAATCAATCAAGTAATCAAGCAACACAAAAATAATCAAGAGATATAAAGATTAATAATAACGTACCAATCCCTTGAATAAACAATGAAACCTTTGAGTGTTCTTGATACCCTTGAATACAGAGAAAACGTATAGCGACTATTTAGAAAATTATCAGAGTTCTTTCAAGGTTAACCCTAAATCTAAACTAATTAACACTTTAAATACCAAAGCCATATGGGCTTTAATCTTAATGGGCTTTCTAATGGGCTTGGGCCCAATAGCTAATAAACTATTAATCTATTACAATTTAAACCCTCTAATTAACTTTAGCACAATTGCAGTTTAAACCCTTAACTTTAACTTTAATCTTGAATACAATTTATGATCCAACAATCTCCCCATTTGGATTCAAGATTAAAAAAAAATTGCAATTGTCTTCGGGTCTTCACTTTTCTTTTCTTTTCTTGAAAAACTTCAGATATGACATTGATAGCTTCAAAACTTCAAAACTTGATATCTTTAAACAATCTTCAAATCTTTAAAATCTTTGAAAATTTGAATATTTTCAGATCTTCAGATTGTATTCTCCCTTTTTTGTATCTTCTCCCCCTTTTTATATCTTCTCCCCCTTCTTGATGAATGGTGAGAATCATCATCATCAAAACATACCAAAACAATCTCCCTCTTTTCAAGACAATCTCCCCCATTGTGTATGATGACGTAAGCACAGTCTTCATGTATCGAGCCCTGGAAATAAGAGCAGTCTCTCCAAATGGAAAGAGTGATTATTTCAATCTTTTCAGATAGAAAGTAGTAACCGTTTAAATCTTTTCAAATTCAAACAGTTTTAAGAGTTGTAACCCTGAATCAACAAATGACTCAGTTAGAATGCCTATCAGTAACACAAAGTTACTGAGTAACACAAAGTTACTATATAAGGAGCTGGTTTGATGTAGACTCCCCAGGTCTTCCATTCAATCATCGAATAACACATGGTTATCTATGAACGTTCTGACAGAAAACAAATTTCTGTGTGCTCGTGCATGTGTTAGAAAAAAAAATTAAGCATAGATGATTGCTTTTTCATATGTAGGCTCAAAGTATGTAAGCTTGTTGAGACAACAACAAATTATACAAAGACTCAATGTGCATGAGAAAGGGTTCGAAGGTGGGGCAACTTTCCTTCTTTTTCAATATTAGTATCTTCCAAATGAAGAACCAATAGCATATGTGTTGCGTCCCCAGAAAATGTGAAACATTCTATTTTTGAGAAAAGAATGAGTAGTTGGTGGGGTTGTATGCAAGAGATGGCATGGGCTAGTTGCCTTTATCAATGATGGTCACCAAAGAATGTGAACCAATCAGATTATGTGGCTGCCCGGCTCAGAAAGAAGTTTGGTGCAGAGTCTAATATTCTTTTACTCTGTTCTCTCACCCTCTTTCTTTTAATGCTCACGTCTAACTAATCTCTCCTTTTCATTTTACCTCTTCACGCACCATCACTCAATTCTTTTTACCCCTCTCCCCTCAATCACTCAGGGAATACTTCCTAGGTAGGAAACACTGGTTATCGTGAATCCATGGAAGTTCTGTTAAGTTCTCACACTGAATCCCTTGTATTTTCCTAATATAAAATGTTGTTCAACAGTCTTTTGTACATGTAAGCACAAATACCACTTGTTACATGAAGAATATAATATTCGGAGATGTCAAAACAGAAGATGTTTGACGATGCAATTCTCCCCCTCAAACTAAAAGAGTTTGACAATTAAGCTCATATCATTTTATCATGAAGAATAATATTTTGGAGAATCAAAAACGAATGTTGTTTATATGAACAATATATAAACATATTTTCAATGAAAGCACATGAAAAGACGTTTGATTCAATCAACAGTGAATACAAATAACGTGAGTATTACCATAGAAAGATTTAACTTTTGATACATGGTAATAACAAAGTCAATTAGAATGTTCTGAACCGTTATGTTTATGAATACTTGACAAAGTATATTGACAAGATAAAACACAAGTATTTATCTTTAAGAACACACGGTCAGATAAGCTTTTAAGTATCCAAAAATCTGTTAAAATCACAGATATTCTCTCCCTTTAACTGAAAGTTTTTTTTTTAATAATAATAAAGCAGAAAAAAAAATTTAAATAAAACACTGAAGTGTGGGTTCTAATCCGATGTGATTAGAAGCCATATTCCGTTGAGGTACGGGTTCTAAGCTGATTTACTTAGAAGCCTTCTTTTTGACAATTAAGTCCGGGTTTTGAACTGTTTTGTTCAAAAGCCATTGTTCTTTCTCCCCCTTAAACCTTGGGTGCCTGCAACACAGATTTAGCTTTTGGTACCCACTGGTATTTGGGTCCTAATGGGTTAGTTGCAGTTCTAGTGGGAGATATAAAATAAGAACCATACCAGTTATTAACATAATCTTTTCTGACAAAATCATTTGAGCCACAATAAGAACAACTAATTTTCTTTTGTGCTAACCTGATCAGTTGATTGATTGTGTAAACCAGATCAGGTTTGCCAAAAGTTTTACCTTTAGAAGCATAGTTCCATTTAGCATTTGATGTATGCACAAATGATTCTTCTTTCTTCTTCTCCTCCGAGGATCCTTTAACTCTCCAGATCCAGTTTCCTCTTTCTTTCTCATCATGCCTTCTCCAGAAGCTTTTCTTTTGAGACTTAGTCTTCTTGTAGTTACCTGAACCATCAATATTTTTGTCATAGAAAAGGTTGGAAGGACGAATCTGATCAGTAGATTTAGAAGTAAGACAATCATCTGAATCATAGAAAGGATTATAGAAAACATTTGAAAAATGTGAACTTGAAGTTGTTTTTAATGAACTATTTGAATCAACTAGATCTTCTTTCAGTGATTGAGCTATTGACTCTGGTGTCTTGTGCTCAGTCAGCTTCACCTTGAACACTATCTCTTCAAGTTCCATTATCTTTGAAGACAAGTTGTTTCTTTCCTTTTCAATCAGATCAAACTTCTTATGCAACTCATATTTTGCATTCTTCTCCTTCATGATGTTTGTTGACAATTCAGATAGCTTTCTTGTCATTTTGGCTATCTCGGTCTCAAATATCTTCTTTTCTTCAGAAAAGTCTGTATTTGTATCCTTCAGCTCAGCTTTCTTCTTCTCATTCTCAGTCTTTTCTCTTTCAAGAATGATAACCTTCTCAAAGTCTGAAACTTGTTGAGAAAGTTTAACACATCGAAGTTCTAAGGATTTCTTTTCTTCGAAGGCTTTTCTGGAGAAGTCAGAGAATTTCTTAGCAAATTCTTTTCTCTCTTTCTCAATCTTTAACATTTCATCTTGAGCTTTTGAATTGTCTCTGTCTTGGGTTGCCTTTTCTTTTAGCATATTAATTTCACCCTCAAGACTGAGAACTTGATCTTTCAGTTTATCTCTTTCCGCAAAGACTTGAGAATTTGTCTTTCTAAGCTCTTCAGATATCTCACCCGCAATGTTTGCTCTTCTTCTCAATTGATCTAGCTCTTTTTGCATTAGTTCCTTCTTTGACCATGTTGAGCTAGATTCAGATCTTTTCAGCTTTGCTTGAAGGTCAAAGATCTCTTTTTCTTTAGACTCAATTATTCTTGCAAAGTCAATTAAGGAATCAGAATCTTTTAAATTTTCTTTTAAAGCATTGATCTGAATAAGAAGATGTTAGAGCATAAATCTGTTGTATACAAGATCAAGAATAATGAAGGTCAAAGTTGAGAAGGTCAAAGTTGTTAAAGTCAAATCTCATTTAGAGTCAAAGTCTATTTGTAATAAGTCAATGTATTTTTGTATTTGTATTTTTTTCCTTGTAATAGTTAGGTAGTATAAATAGTTTTTCTTTCTTTGTATTTTGTAGAGAACTTAATTGAAGAATATTCAATTACATTTAGAGAGAGAAAGTTAGAGAGAGAGAGGTCGTTGGAGAGAGTTCTAGAGAGAGAGAGATTGTAATCTTGATTTTGAGAAGTTAATCAAACAGGTATTTGATTCTTATTCTTGTTTGTTTGATTAATCTTGATTTAGAAACTAGAATCTGGAACATTCAATTGGTATCAGAGCAGATCCAAATCGAAAAATCAAGAAATCAAGAAAAGTTCGTTTTTACTGTTCATCAAAGTCCAGATCGATTCTGAGTTTTAGTGAGTTTTTGGAGTTGTAATCAATTAGATTTTGGTCAGATAGCATAATCGATTGAGTATGTATAGGTGATTTCAAGAAATGCACTGTAATCGATAGTTAATTTTGATTCTGGTCGAAGTCGAGTTCACGAGTCCTGTGCACTGAAATTGAGTCAATTTCTATTGATTTTGTGTATGTGATCGAATATTTGTGTTAGTTTTGTGTTCGAATTGGTTAGACGAGTGAATTGTCGAAGTATAGAGTTGAATTTCAAGGTCTAAATGAGTTTTTGGTGCAATTTTGTTCGAATTTAGAGGTTTGCGGGTCATTCATCAGGTTTGCGGGTCATTCATCAGGTTTGCGTGTGTTCATAAAAGTTTGCGTTTCCTTCATTGAGAGTTGAGAATCGAGAAGTTTAAGTTTGCGTTTCATTTGAGAATCGAGAAGTACAGGTTTGCGTTTCAATCAAGAATCGAGAAGTACAGGTTTGCGTTTCAATCAAGAATCGAGAAGTAAGAGTTGCGTTTTTAAACAAACGCAAAGTAGAAGTGCTTGCAAGTAGAGACGCAAAGTAGTGGTTTACGTTTCCCTCTTGAATCGCAAAGTGGTTGTTTGCGTTTCTCTCTTGAACCGCAAAGTAGTGGTTTGCGTTTCCCTCTTGAATCGCAAAGTGGTTGTTTGCGTTTCTCTCTTGAACCGCAAAATAAGGGTTTGCGTTTCCCACATGAACCGCAAAGTAAGGGTTTGCGTTTCCCACATGAACCGTAAAGTAAGTTTGCGTTTGTCACTTGAAACGCAAAGTAAAGGTTTTTGTTTGTCTCTTGAAGCGCAAAGTGTGGAGGACTTAGACAAATTTTTCAAAACTATAATATGCCCTTTAATAGTGAAAAGGTAAATTTCTAATCTTAATCTTAAATATATTTGAAAGAAGGACAACTTTCAGATATAGAAAACATGTTCTTAAATGTTCAAACCACTTCCTGATTTTTTAAACAGATTTTATAATTTGGAAGTGTGATTTTAAATGTTTTTTTCATTTTTTTTTTATTTTGTGCTTTATTGTTTACAAACCGTGTGTTTCCAAAGATAATTACTTGCGTATTGTCTTTTCTATATACTTTCAAGTATTCACACACACCGGTTTGAATTTTTGTTCAAGTTGTTCTTACCGCGTCTCTAAATTGAAATAGTTTTTATTCGATGGTAAGACACTCCGCTTGTACTTCAATTAATTTTTTGAGCGATATTTCATTTCGAAATGGTCATTTCAAGAATGTCTATATTTTGTTTCGTATAGACAAATATCAATTATTCTTGACCATAAGTTTTAATTGCTATATCATTCATTTCTGATCATTTTCATTCAATGTCAGATTTTCAAACAAGTCTTTTGCATTCATTTTCATTCATTCAATATACTTGTTTGAAAATACTTCAATGTTTAAAAATGCTCAAATCTTCATGATTATTTCATCTGAGCATCCATTTATCTGACATTTGTATATGAGCTTTAACTGTTAAAGTTAAACCATTTGAGCAACTCATGCTTTATAGGAAATATGGGTTCTTTGTGCTAGGACTTATCTGAAACTTCTATGGATTCACGTTAACCAGTGTTTCCTACCAAAGAAGTTAATCCTTTAGTGATTGAGTGTGAGGAGTCTAAAGAAATGAGTGTGGGTGTGATGAGGTAAAATGGAAAAGAGAGTTTGGTTAGTAGTGAGCTTAATGATTAAAAAGAAAGAGGGTGTGCGATCAGAGTAAAAGAATATCAAACTCTGCACCAACTACTTTCTGAGTCGGGCAGCCACATTACTAGCGTTTCACAACTCTTTGGTGAACGTTATTGAAACAGGCAATTAGCCCATGCCAACTCTTGCTTAAACCCCACCAACCACTCATTTTCTTCTCAAAAAGAAAATGTTTCATATTTTCTGGGGACGCAGCATATAATCTATCTGGTTTTCATTTGGAAAATCTGGATATTGAAAAAGAAGGAAGTCTGCCCCACCTTCGCACTTCAATCATGCACTTAGAGTCTGTGTTTATCTACTGTTGTCTCAGTGGTTTACACTATGTTGAGCCTTATGAAATCAGTTATTCATGCTTAATTCCTTCTACACGTGCACGAACACACAAAGAATTCGTTTCTTTGTCATAACATTCATAGAAATTGCCTTTGTGGTATTTCGATGATTGGATGGAAGCCCTGGGGGAGTGAACATCACAAAAGCTCCTTTATATTGTGTATTCGTTACACACAGTGACTTTGTGTTACTGACAGGCATTTTAACTGATTCATCTGTTGATTCAGGAGTTACCTATTCTTATTTTTGTCTGGATTTGAAAAGATCTAGATGAATATCTTGTTATGGATCACAGAATCAGAGGCTCTTCACAGATCAGATTGGTCAATGACATTTCTTGGAAGAAAAGTTTTGATGATATTGATGCTCAAATCATCAAAAAGGGGGAGATGGTATGAAGAAATGTTAAAGTTTGGACATGGTATGAAGAAATGTTAAAGTTTGGACATGGTATGAAGAAATGTTAAAGATTTTCAAGTTTGGGGGAGATGATTTTTTCAAATGGTCAAGACAGAAGATTCAAAGTAAAGATTTGAAGATGATCAAAGATTTTGTGAAGATTTGTGGAAATTTTCTTTGAAGTTTATTTGCTGAAAGAAATTCAAGTTGATTCCGAAGAAAATTTATTTCCAAAGTCTGTAATCGTTCTATGAGAGCTTTGGGAAGATTGTTCATCATTTGAAGATAATCTTGGAAAGAAGACTGTTAATGAAAAAGGAGAGATTATTTTGACAGAGCTTAAAGTGAGGAACTGAATTGCTAGATCTTTCAACAGTGATCTTGAATCCAAAGGGGGAGATTGTTAGAGCATAAATCTGTTGGATACAAGATCAAGAATAATGAAGGTCAATGTTGAGAAAGTCAAAGCTGTTAAAGTCAAATCTCATTTAGAGTCAAAGTCTATTTGTGATAAGTCAATGTATTTTTGTATTTGTATTTTTTCCTTGTAATAGTTAGGTAGTATAAATAGTTTTTCTTTCTTTGTATTTTGTAGAGAACTTAATTGAAGAATATTCAATTACATTTAGAGAGAGAGAGGTCGTTGGAGAGAGTTCTAGAGAGAGAGATATTGTAATCTTGATTTTGAGAAGTTAATCAAACAGGTATTTGATTCTTATTCTTGTTTGTTTGATTAATCTTGATTTAGAAACTAGAATCTGGAACTTTCAGAAGAGATGAGTTCTGAATCTGTAAATCCTTGTTTTCAGCTTTGAGCATTTTTTCTTCTTTGTCATACTCATCAATCATGCGAGATGATTTGATAACCGTCCAGCAAGTTGTTTAGCCTTTTCTCTTACTTCAGATAGAGTCATGTTGTTAAAATCAAGGCTGTAACCTGCAGACATATTTAGCTGATACGACATCCTAGTTGTAAGGTTAGAAATCAAGCTAATCTGTACCAAAACAACCAACTAGATGAGATCGTTAGAATCAAAATAAAAACCACACTAAAAAATTTTCAGAAAAATAAATTCCCGAAAATAATTAAATGTAGTCCTATCAATCAGTATAAAGCTTCAAATAATACTTAATCAAAAAGAAACAGTTGATCTCAAACAGAACTTTTTCCCCCTTCGCAGACTTAGCACGGGGGAAACCGGAGAAACAATTATCCGGTCGAATGGGAAGACCGGAGAAACAATTATCCGGTCGAATGGGAAGACCGGAGAAACAATTATCCGGTCGAATGTGCAAGACCGGATCAACAAGTATCCGGTCGAAGGACGAAGACCGGAGAAACAATTATCCGGTCGGATGGGAAGACCGGAGAAACAATTATCCGGTCGAATGGGAAGACCGGAGAAACAATTATCCGGTCGAAGGTTCAGGTCGAAAGACTATCAGATACATTAAACTTGATAAGATCGGATAACTGATAAGACCGAAGAACACGATGAGTTTCTGGGATTCGACCAAGATCAAACCCATAAACTTTAATCGACCGATAGACTATGTTCGATCTGAATGGTGTTAAGACCGATATGTTCTTAACCAGCCCAGAACGATGAACAGCACAGAAACACACCCAATCATAAAATTCAATCACTCAGATAATTCTTAACGCAACTAGTTAATCAGATAGCATTTAGAAGCATAAATCTCAACTATCATGCAATCGATTTTCGATGAACAGTAACTTTCACGATGAATAGTGATTTTTCGATGAACAGTAACTTTTTCGATGAACAGTAAATTCAAAAAAAATATAGATTTAATCCTAAAACTTGATTCTTTAGGCTCTGATACCAATTGTTATCCCAGATTAATCTAGTTGGTAAACAATCAATCAAGTAATCAAGCAACACAATAATAATCAAGAGATATAAAGATTAATAATAACGTACCAATCCCTTGAATAAACAATGAAACCTTTGAGTGTTCTTGATACCCTTGAATACAGAGAAAACGTATAGCGACTATTTAGAAAATTATCAGAGTTCTTTCAAGGTTAACCCTAAATCTAAACTAATTAACACTTTAAATACCAAAGCCATATGGGCTTTAATCTTAATGGGCTTTCTAATGGGCTTGGGCCCAATAGCTAATAAACTATTAATCTATTACAATTTAAACCCTCTAATTAACTTTAGCACAATTGCAGTTTAAACCCTTAACTTTAACTTTAATCTTGAATACAATTTATGATCCAACAGTGATTAGATTATTAAGAGCTAAAATGTGTTTTCTTTGTTAGGTTTCCGAGACTGGGATATTAGTGATTGCTGATGAAGTTTACGATCATATTACTTTTGGAAAAAATCCTTCTGTTATGGGAGTCTTTGGATCATTTACCCTTATCGTTACACTTGGTTCTATATTAAAAGGGTGGATTGTTCTTGGTGGCAACTCAGATGGCTTCTCATTAATGATTTTAATAGCATCCTTAAGGAACATGGGGCTCTCTCTCTTTCTCATACATACACGGATAACATGCTGCTTTGAGCAAACTTATATATTCATCATGCTAACTTAATTATATATTTTAGATTATTGAATGCATTGTAGGATATCTCAATATATCATGTAACCCTCCAAATGATTCGCGTGTTAGGATATTAAAAGGAGGCCACGAGTATGGTTTTGAAGGAGTTTACGACTAGGATTTCCCAACAACCATATAAATAAAATAAAGGGGGAGTTTTATGGTGGTTTTGGGGCGAAGGCATGAACGAAATAGAAAGGGAAATTGAGGGAGCACAATAGTTCTCGATAGGTTGTTGGGTTAGGTTATGCTCAGCCACAAACAAGGGGTGTTGGGGGATTTGTTCTCGATTCTACGTAGCAGCATCGATTAAGAGTGGACAACAAAGAGGATGCGAGTTTGGTTCTTTTTCTTTTTGTTGGAAAACAACCGTATAAGCAAGTTTGACATTCTTCTTTGTTTTTCTTTGTTGATTCTTGATAAAGGTTTGTCTTTTTTTTTGTTTGTCTTTGGTGTTGGAATCGTTCAAAATAACACATTTTGTTCAATCTTATCAATTGTTTGTGGTTTGTCTACTTGAGATTTTGAATATATATTATATGCTTATTCTTAGCTTATTTCAAGATTGTATAGATGTTTTGCATCCTGATGTTTTGAATTATTACCTTGCATTTATTTTTATTTTTCTTTACTATGTTGATATATTAATATTTACTAGAAATATACTCACGTAATGCAGTGCGATATATCTCGATTTGAATGTCTTATTTTATTTTTTGTCTTTGGCGATCTTATAATACGATTTTGTGTGGTTTTGAGAAAGCTATAGTTTTTTTTATAAATTTGTTTAATTTATTTTTTATTTTAATTTAACTTAGGTTTAATAATGATGTAATTTTTTAGGTATAATAATATATTTTTTTATAAAAAGAAAAAATAATTAAGGGGTTGTTTGTTTACCACTTAATGGTACCATTAAGAGACAACATCTGAATCGCTAAGAGGTGAATTTTGTTTGGCAAAAAAAAGTCTGCCTCTTAATGGTTCCAAAACCCTCTGAATGATTTTGTATCTTGGGTCTCCCTTAACCATTTACATCCCTGATTTCATTTTGAGCAATTACCAAACAACCATATTTCCTTTTGCACTATATCATAAGAGGCTCTTAATTAATCATTCTGACCACTTAATCATTCTTCACAAAACCATTCAGCAACTGCCAAACAGCCCCTAAGTATTAAGTTAAAATTCAATAATTTTCCTAATTATATATTATATTCTTTATATTGAGGAAGCAAGAACAATGCTTGCATATTCTAATCTGCCACCAAATCTTTAGGCGGAAGCAGTTGCTACAACGTGTTTCACTCAAAATAGGACTCTCATTAATAAACGCTTAAATAAAAATTCTTATGAAATTATTAATAACCAAAAACCAAACATTAAATTCATTCGTGTTTTTGGTTATAGGTGTTATGTCCTAAATGATCATGATAATCTTGCAAAATTTCAGAAGAAAGCACATTAAGGAATCTTCATAGGATACTCACTTACATCAAAGGCTTACAGAGTATATAATATGAAAACAAAGACTGTCCTGGAAAGTATCAACGTATCTTTTGAAGAAAGCTCTGTACGGACTTCTGAACAAATCAATTCAGAACTCGAATAGAAAGATCAAGCTTCTACTCATATCAGAGTGGAACCGGAAAATAACCAGACTAAGTCTTCTGAACTTAATAAACATATTGTTGACTCCGAACTTGATTTACTATTCATGGATGCTTTTATGGATATTTGTGCAGATTTTGATAATCATGACATATCCAGAAATTTGGAAACATCAGAAACAAGTGTTGAAATATTTGGTCCTTCTAAAGAAGTCGGTGCTACTTCAAGAAGCATGAATGCAGTAAATACTGAGAGCTCAAATCCAGAAAACACTTCTGAGCCGGTTATTCCTAAGTCAGGACCAGTTTCAGAACTTGTTATGTTTGTAGATTCTACATTAGATTTACAATCACCTCCAGTTGTACAATCAACAGATGCATTGGAAATTCCAGCAATACAAGTTATGGAATTACCTGTAGTAACTGATGAGTACGATGAATCGAATACTTAAACTGATATCCAACTTCTCCCAAGTACTCATAGATGGACAAAGGCACACCCTCCACAAAATATTATTGGTGATGCTAAGTGTGGTGTGAAGAGAAGATCAGTGACGACAAATGAATGCTTATATGTTAATTTTCTTAGTAATATTGAACCAAATAAGACATCTAAAGCTTTAAATGATCTAGACTGAATTAATGCGATGCAAGATGAACTTCTTGAATTCAAAAGGAATGAAGTGTGTAGATTGGATAAGAAACCCAAGGACAAAACCATCATTGGTACAAAGTGGGTTTTCCGTAACAAGATAGATGAAGCTGGAATAATAGTTAGAAACAAAGCTCGTCTGGTTACTAAGGGTTACAATCAACAAGAAGGAATTGATTATGACGAAACCTATGCACCAGTAGGAAGGATAGAAGCAATTAGGATTTTCTTGGCTTACACGGCACACAAGAATTTAAAAGTATTTCAGATGGATGTCAATTCGGCATATCTAAACGGAGTACTTCATGAAGAAGTGTACGTGAGTTAACCTGAAGGCTTCGTTGATCCTAAATTTATAGATCATGTAGGTGTTCTGTACAAAGCCTTATATGGACTAAAACAAGCACCAAGGGCATGGTATAAAACTCTGACTGATTATCTTAGTGAATATGGCTTCAGAAAAGGTACAATCAACACCACTTTATTTCTCAAGAAAGAAGGTGATTATTTAATCTTAGTGCAAATATACATTGATGATATTATATTCAGGTCTACAAATCCTAAAATGTGTGAAGATTTTCAAAAGACGATGAAAAGTATATTTTAAATGAGCATGATGGAGGAACTTCATTTCTTTCTTGGTTTGCAAGTCAAACAATCCCCTGAAGGCACTTTCATTAATTAGTCAAAATATATAAATGATATGTTGAAAAAGTTTAACACGACTGATACTTCAATCATGAAAACACCGATGGCAACTGGAAGTCTTTTGGGTGCAGATTTATTTGGTACATCTATTGATTAAAAGGCTTACAGAAGCATAATTGGTTCTCTACTTTATCTAACTGTAAGTAGACCTGATATAATGTTTGCAACGTATTTTTGTGCAAGATATCAGGCCAATTCAAAAGAATCTCCCCTTATTGTTGTGAAAAGAATCCTGAGATATCTCAAAGGCACACAAAATTAGGGCCTTTGGTATCCAAGGGATTCTGGTTTTGAACTGATTGCGTTCACAGATGTTGATCATGTAGGAAAGAAGTTTGACCAGAAAAGTACATCTGGCGCTTGTCACTTTTAGGTGACAAACTCGTAAGCTGGTCGTCTAAAAAGCAAAATTATGTATCAACATCAACTGTTGAGGCAGAATATGTCACTGCAGCAAGTTGTTGTTCACAAGTCTTATGGATGAAGACACAACTGGGAGATTATGGGTACATCATGAACAAAATTCCTATCTATTGCGATTCCAATAGTGCTATAACAATCACTGCTAATACGGTTCAGCATTCAAAGACAAAACACATCGACATAAGGTATCATTTCATGAAGGATCATGTGGAAAAGGGGTCAATAGAAATTCATTTTGTTCCAATAGAATTTGAACTTGCAGATTTATTCACAAAATCTTTAGATGAGAAAAGATTTAACTTTCTTAGCAGCAAGCTTGGAATATTGAATCCTTTTGCATGAACATTGACCTTTTGACCATGTCGAGGGGGAGTGTGTCTGTTTCTATTTATTTATGTTGCTTATGTTGAGGGGGAATACATTTTTAGAAAGTCTGATATTTTCTAAAAATTTTGGACTCATGTTCATATGAGTACCAAGTCTTAATTGGTTTTGCAGGATTTCCTTGATACTGTGCATATCACGGTATGCATTCTTCAAGGGGAGTAGGTAAGAAAGAGAGTAAGTTTGTGTGTGTAAAGATCTTTTGAAAAATCAAGTTTTTGAACAAGTGTGAAAGATGTTTTTGTGCTTAAATGTATATTTTTAAAACAAGTGTGAAATCTCAAATTTGAAAGTCTGAAAAAGTTGCATTTTTCTGAAAAAAATGTTAGACTTGTCGCACAGCATTGCTTGCGACAAGTTTACTTATCGCAACACGAGGCTTTCGACAAGTTTAGAAAATGTTCGTTTGACCTACGACAATCTCCTTGTGCGCACTTACCGCATCTTGTGTCTTGCGATAAGTACATTACACTATATTGTCGACTCTTTACGACAAGTTGCTTCTTAATGATTTGCGACAAGTGGTTGGTCCAATCCACTCATGCCACATGTCTCTTTGGCTTTTTAGTATAAAAGAAATTTTTCAAAATATTTTTTCCCACTTGTCATTTTGAGCAAACCAGAGCCTTTTTGAAAAACACTGCTCATCCTAGTTTATTGGAGTTCCTCACTGAGTTCGATTTCATCATTCAATCTTCGATTCCAGGTATTAATTTCACTCGTTTTATGTTGCTTAGAAATCGATTACGATCAATTTCATCATTTGTTCATTCAATGTCATGATTTAGTCAGTGTTCTTGGATTTGTATGCGATTGTTCATATTTTTTTCTCAAACTCATAGTAGTTCGACTTTTTAGTTCTAGGGTTTCTATTAGAGCACAAAATATGTTGGATACAAGATCATGAAGTATGAAGTTCAAGTTGAAGATAAAAGTCAAAGTTAAGCAAAAGCTCAAGCCAACTCTCATGCTAAGTCACAGTCTTGTGTAATAAAGTCAAAGTTAGTGTTGTGAGTGTTTCTGTTTTGTAAGTGTTTAGGTTTATAAGTGTTTTTCATTCGTAGACTCATTAGACTAGAAGAGTGGTGCGTGTATTGTCTTGAGAGAGAAATATTGTTTTGAGAGCTTATGTTGTAATCGAATTGAAATTGAAATAGAAATTGTTTAAAATCAATTTTGTCATCTTGATTTGCACTTATTGTGGGACACACAATTGGTATTAGAGCTAAGAAATTCAGAAGAAACTTGATCTAATTCGAAGATTTTTTGGTCGACATTTTTCAAGAACTCGCAACGGACTGTGAAGATTCGCTTTTTGCTATTTAGTGATGTTTTGAATCTGATTTTGGTGCTATAGTAGTCGTTTATACATCTAGAACTTTTTTAATTTGCAATGATTAGTCTAATTCACATTTCTTCTGTGTGAATTTTGATTTTTCTTGAATTTTTGTTCGAGTTCGTATTTCGTACTGTAACTATATCAAAGTTGTAATTTTGATGTTTTTGTTTGAAATTCGTTGATTGTATTTGGTTCGAGATATTTTCCATAGGATTTCTGCAAATTTTCAGAGGGATTGATGAAGATTTGATTCGATTTCGAATTGAAAAGTTATGTTTTTGAACGAACAGAGGAAGAATTCGCTAGATCCAACAAACGTGCAAAGCCCATCATGAAGAACACGTACGACTAAGATTCTGAAGAACTCGCAAGATTTGTTATGTGAGAAGTAGAAACGAGCAAGACATTGCTTGCGTGTTTGTGATATTTGATTATGTGTTTTGCGCGAAGTGGGATCAGCGAGAAGTGGGTTTTTTGCGCGAAGTGAAAAGTCAAAATATTTTCGAAGTGTTAAACGCGCAACGGCATTGCGCGAAGTGGTTTTAGAGAAACGCGCAAGCTTTGATTAGCGAGAAGCAAGAACTCGCACGAAGCTCTTTGTGCAAAGCTTGAACGCGCACGATCCTTTGTGCACGAACCAAGAACATGTATCCTTTGTTGTGTGCGATCCTCGAACGCGCATAGCATTACTTGCGCAAAGTTGAGTTTATTTGTCCTATGAGAAGTGTTATTTCTGTGGTTTGCGAGTTTCATACATAGAAATTTTATGAGATTTTTCTGGGTTGACCAAGTTTGACTTTTGTAGATCCAGTTTGTTTCTGAATTTTTGACGATCAGTTTTGTGCAATATCAAAGATGACTTCCAGAGAGACTCTCGCTATCGGTACAAATTTGAAACCTCCAATTCTTTTCAATGGAGAATACGTGCAATGGAAGAACAGATTTTTGGAATTCATTAACAGAAATGATATGGGTAAATATATCAGATTGTCATTGAAAGAAGAAGTGATGAAATCTCCAATGCTAGTAGAAAGTTGTACTGAGGAACAAAAGAAAAGGCAAAAAAACTGACAGACTAGCCAGAGCTTTTATACTGCAAGGAATTTCCAATGAAATTTCTGTCAAAATAGATAGCTACAATGCAACAGGAAAGGAGTTGTGAGATCAGCTTGAAAAGATGATGTTAGGGCCAAATGTGTCATCAAAAGAATAAGTATTGGAGATTGAGAATGGTATTCTAAAGAAGAACATTTCTAAGTTAGAAAGTGAAAATGCAAAGCTGAAAAAGCAAATTTCAGAGTTGGAAGACAAGATCTCCAAAGACAGAGATGTATTTGAAAAAGAGAAGAAAGGTTTTGAATGTGAAAAGCAAATGTTTGTAAAGAAATTCTCTGAATTTTCAAGAAAAACATTTGAAGAGAAGAAAGTTGTCGAACTTAAATGTGCAAAACTTTCTCAACAAGTGATTGATTTTGAGAAAGTAATCATCATTGAAAGAGATGAATTTGCAAAAGAGAAAAAGGTAATTGAACAGAAAAATGTTGGAATCTTCAAAGAAATATATGGTCAGAGAAAGAATGTCGAGAAGGATTTTGAAGACAAAAGATTTTTGAGTCAGAAATAAAGAAGCTTACAGAGAAGCTATCTGAACTATCAACAAGTGCCATGAAAGAACAAAATACGAAGTCTGAATTCCAGAAGAAGATTGACCTACTCACGACAGAAAGGAACAGTTAATCTTCCAAGATAAAAGAGCTTGAAAAAGTTGTCTCTAAGGTGGTTGTGACTGTGCAGGAGACTCCAGAGTCAATGATTCACACATCTGGAGATGAAACTTCATACAACTGTTTCTACAAAGAGGTTAGTTATTTCAAAAGATCGGATCCGTACTACTAACATTTTCTATGATAGGAATGTGGATGGTTCAGGTACATACAAAAGAAGAAGGTATGGAGAAGAGAAGTTGATATGGAAGGTCAAACCATCTTCTGATGAGAAGAATGGTAGGAAATCATTTGTGCATACATCATATGCCAAGAAGAACAATGTGCGAGAAGGTAAACCTGATCATGTTTATTCGAGAAATCAATTACTCAGGTTAGCTCATAAGAAGAGTTATTATTCCTACTGTCGTGCAAATGATCTTATTCATAATACTTATGATCATTACTGGAATGGTTCTTATTCTATTACTCCTAATAGAACTGCAACTAACAAACATGGACCTAAATACTAGTGGGTACCAAAGCCAAAAGATTGATATGTGTTGCAGGCACCTCAAGTCAAGGGGGAGTAAAAGAACCTAGGCTTCTGAATACAACAATTCAGAACTCGTGCTTCAATGAATGATGGCTCTTGAATAACACAGTTCAAGACTCATTCTTTAATGATAAGGAGTTTGACTTCTAAACACAATAGTTTAGGACTCGTACTTCAACGATCAAAAGAGATTATACTCTAGTGCATATATGAGATTGTACTCCGATGCATAAATAAGATGATCAACCTTCAAAGGGGAGTACATATTTTTTCCTGTTGTTAAATATTGTGAATGCAATATTTCAGGGGGAGTAAATGACTTCTGATTACATCTGATCAGAACTCGTTCTTAAAATGTTTTACTGCTTTTATGTCATTTACTTTTCAATAAAAAAAATTGTGAATAAGACTTTGTGCTTTGACGACTTTTGACTGAATGCAGATTTTGAGGGGGAGCTTACATGATCATATCCAATATGACTTTGGAGCTGACTTTATGAGATTTAAGTTGAGCGTAAGGATCATTATAAACTTAATCTCATACATGTCTAAAAAAGGACGACTTTCAGATATGAAAACATGTTCTTAAATGTTCAAACCACTACTGATTCTTAAACAGCTTTCATGACTTTAGAAGTGTGATTTTAAATGCTTTCATTTTTCATGAGTTGAATTGTTAAACAAACCATGTGTTTCCAAAGATAAATAATTGTGTATTATCTTTTCCATTTACAATCAAATATTCATACACACCAGTTTAGTATCTTTATTGACCAAGTTCTTACCATGTCTCATATTTGAAATCATATTTTCGATGGTAAGACACCCCGTTTGATATTCTTCATAGTTATTTGAGTATGATTTCATTCAAAACGTTTATTTCAAGAATGTCTATAATTGTTCTTATAGACATCATCCTATTTTTTATGACCTAAACCTTGATTAATAAATCATTCATATTTGATCTTATCATACAATGTCAGATTTTCAAACAAGTTTCTTGTATTCGTTTCATTTATTCAATATACTTGTTTTGAAATATCTTCCAAGATTAACATGCTCAAATCTTCATGATTATCTTCATGAGCATACATACATCTGACATGTATTCATTATGTGATTTAACTGCAAAGTTAAGCCATTTGAGTAACACTTTGCTTATAGGACAACATGGGTTTATTGTGTGAGAACTTAACATAACTTCTATAGATTCACGTTAACCAGTGTTTCCTACCCAAGAAGTTATCCTTGAGTGATCGAGAGGCGAGGATTCAAAATATCTGAGTGTGGGTATGTGTGATGAGGTAAAATGAAAAGAGAGTTTGGTTAGAAGTGAGCTTAAATGATAAAAAGAAAGAGGGTGAGAGATCAGAGTAAAAGAATATCAAACTCTGCACCAACTTTTTCTGAGCCGGGCAGCCACATTACTGTTGTGTCACAATTCTTCGTGAACATCATTGAAATAGGCAACTAGCCCATACCAACTCTTGTTTTAAACCCTACCAACTACTTATCTTTTTCTCAACAAAGAGATGTTTCAATTTTTCTGGGGATGCAGCATATAATCTATCTGATTCTCATTTGGAAAATCTGGATATTGAAAAAGAAGGAAGTTTGCCCCACCTTCGCACTTCGATCATGCACAATTAAGTCGGTGTATTACTATTGTTGTCTCAATGGTTTATACATTTTGAGCCTAACTAATAAAGCAATCATCATATGCTTAATTCTTTCATACACAAGCACGTACACACAAAACATTCGCTTTTCTGTCTAAATGTTCATAGTTTAACCTTGTGTTATTCGATGATTGAATGGAAGACCTGGGGGAGTGAACATCAAAAAGCTCATTTCCAATGTGTATTTGGTACACACAGTGACTTTGTTCTATTGACAGGCATTCTTAACTGATTCATTTGTTGATTCAGGTGTTACATTCCTATTTGTCTTAATTTGAAAAGATTAAGATGAATACTTTATGAATTGACGGATGATTAGAGGCTCATGTGATAAAGATCAATGGTCAGAAAAGATTATTAACATTTCTTGTGAAAGTTTTGATGTTTTCTGTGCTACATCATCAAAAAGGGGGAGAAGTTATTTTCAAGAAATGTTGGATGAAGAAGAGTTTGTAAAAGTTATGGGGAGAGACTCAAGAAATAGAGAAATTTATTTCAAGAAAGATGATTCGAAAAAAGTTTATTGCAAGTTTTGTCAAAGAATGAAAGTTATGTGGAAATTGTATAGAGTTGAAAGAGATAGTTCAAAGAATTCAAAAAGTTTGCTGAAGATTTCTGAAATTTTCTTTGAAGACGTTTTGCTGAAGAAAACTGAGCTAAATTTGAAGATAATTTATTTTTGGAGTCTGGAAGAGGTTTCTACAACCTTTTGGAGAGATTGTTAAATCTTATTGAAAAAGATATTGTTCAAAGACTTTGGGGAGATTTCAAAATATTTGAAGACTACTTATTCTTAAAGGGGAGATTGTTCTATGATGCTGAAAGATAATTTTGTTTATCCAAAAGAAGGAGATGATTTGTTTCTAAATCAAAGGGGGAGATTAAATTTGTCAAAGAATTCTACAAGGAGGAGATTGTATAAATTTGTGCTAAAGGGGAGATTTTATTGCATATCTTTTTTAAGATGATCTTAAATCCGAAGGGGAAGATTGTTAGTGCACAAAACATGTTGGATACAAGATCATGAAGTCTGAAGTTCAAGTTGAAGATAAAAGTCAAAGTTAATCAAAAGCTCAAGTCAACTCTCATGCTAAGTCAAAGTCTTGTGTAATAAAGTCAAAGTCAAAGTTAGTGTTGTGAGTGTTTCTGTTTTGTAAGTGTTTAGGTTTATAAGTGTTTTTTGTTCGTAAACTCATTAGACTAGAAGAGTGGTGCGCGTATTGTCTTGAGAGAGAAATATTTTTTTGAGAGTTTATGTTGTAATCGAATTGAAATTGAAATAGAAATTGTTTAAAATCAATTTTGTCATCTTGATTTGCACTTATTGTGGGACACACAGTTTCATATATGTGTTTGTCTTGGACTTCTACGTGATTATTTTTGCATGGTTTTTCATTATCAAACATGTATGTATATCTTTCAATGGTCAATTTCGATTTTTGACTCATTTGAGATTTTCGACCCATGAACTTGCGACAAGTTCACATCTATGTGCCTTGTGACAAGTTATTGTTCCTTGAAATGTCTAAGCCCACTTATCGCAACCTTTTGTCTGCGATAAGTTCATCATCTTTGGGTTGCGACAAGTTCACTTATCGCAAATAGGGCCTTGCGATAAATATACTTGTTTGGTGTAGTGGGTTGCGACAAGCATAGCTTTTTGAGTCTCTCTTCTTTGGCTTCCATTACCATCATCCTGATACAGAAATCCATCTTCTACACAAGTGGAGAATCCAGATTTTGCACTTATTCATCCCAATGAGTACCTACAGCTCAAACCCAACAACCATCATGTTGATTTTGACCACATCAACATAGATCTAGTTGTCATCCAGATCTTGAAGGGTCGTCCACTATCATATGCACTATCAGCAACTATCAGTGTGCTTATGATCTACTTACAACACTCTTGGAAGACCATAACCTTTGTTTATGAGAATGAAAGATCCAACTTTGACATTCAGATTGACGACTATATCACATCATTGGATTATCAGAGACTTAAATTTCTGGTTCACTTTCCATAAGCGAACTCCAGACCTGGCTGGAATTCATTTGATCCATATCCCACTGATGCAGAAGTTCTAGATGGGATTCGTGCCGTAGGCTACGTGGGCAGGCTAGAAAAAGTGAGCCAGTTCCAGAAGTCACATCTACCACCCATCTGGTATGCCTTATTTTCAGTGATCAACCGTTGTCTGACATCCAAGCACACTAGTATAGACAATGCCAGTATTCACATTTTGAAGTTGTTCCATGCAGTCATCTATGACTTGCATGTCGACTAATATTTTGGAATGAGCTACAAGAAAGAGTTCAAGCAAAGAGAACAAACAAGGCGAGAACTTTCCTTCCATATCAGAGATTCTTACAGCTTATTGTGTTGAGCATGCTGAGATCGAACAAAAGGATCCCGAGATGACTCAACTACCTATCCGGTCCAGAGAATTCAATGAGATATCTGCACAAGCAGACAACAGTTTTCCCTTACAGCATGCCTATCCCAGCAGCTCTACTAGCATGTGCAGATCTGAAATCTGAGTGTATTATAAATTATATGGAGTTTGTGCTCCAACCATAACCGATGGAACCTTCTCAAGACTCAAACCTTAGGAGAGAGGAGTCGGTGAGGGTTTAGGATGCACGGGTTACTGAATGGGAAGAGCAGAGGGAAAATACTGAGAGGGGTTCTGGTGGGGGTCAGTTGTCTGAACCATAAGCCATGGAATCATCAACTGCTGCTACAATTCCAAATGATTATATGCTCCAAGCTGTGGAGAAACTGATTCCAGATATAATCGGTTCAATTAATGCTCCTTGGAATGTTGGCATAGTTGGAGTTGCTAGTGAAAGTTCAGACACTGAAATTGAGTCGGATTCTGCTTATGTTGATCATGATGATGATGATTCTGATGATGATGACCCAAACGACCAACATAGCACTAATGTTGCATTTGGTCAACATATTGATTAGGTATTTGGTGATATAAGGAGTTCTGAGGGTGTTCTTGTTGAAAATGATGAAAATGTGAAACAGAGAAAAAGGGAGCCAAAAGAATATGGTGAGCATGTGTGCATCCAAACCTACCAATCCAGAAGGGCAACTGCATCTGCTACCAGATCTCTTGTGTTGGGATTAGGTTTTGAAGAAGACATTGATCACCTAGTAACGCACTTGCCCACATCAGCCAGCCACTCAACTACCTCACAACAATGAGTTGTTTCATATATTCATGGGGATCAAGCACAATGACTATCCAACCCTCACTCGGAGAGTATGGATATTAAAACAAGAGGACACCAGTCCCAGTCCTCACCTCCTTTCTGTGAACCTTTGAGTCTATAGCCTGTTGATATTATTCCTTCATTTCCTAGGACACTTGATATACCTGCTATCATCGGATGTCTTAGTGACCCGATCGAAACACTCAGAGTAGATCCATCTTTTGGACTACGAGGACAAAGTGGAAGTCCTACCAATGCTAACATCATGCCAACATTGAATGTAGGCCACACAGTTGTTGATTCAACTGTCATGCAAACAGGAAGTCTAAGTGACCCTGGTGTTATCTTACCCGAATTTGTGTCAAAGGAATTTCTCAACCGCGCCTTAAAGGTTGTTGAAGACAAGATGCTAAATGAGTTTGCTTCTATTAAGAGTTTGATGAAAGGGAAGGGGATGATACATTAAGAGCCTACACCAACACAGCCACCAGTTCAGCAACCATCTGCTGTTGATTTATCTGTGGATAAGCTGAAGTCTATACTATTAGCAAAGCTTTTGTCAGTATCTTCTGAAAATCAAAGTGAGGCAGATCTTAATATAATTCTCAAATCACAGACAACTCCTACTGCTCCAGTTGTTCCTACCATTGCTGCTTCTACTTCTGTCACTTCTGAAGAGTTTGTTGAGTTCAAGTCTAAAGTTATGTCTACACTTTAGTCTATGCAAAAGTCTTTGGATTCTCTATCTGTCAAAGTGGATGTTATTCAGACTTCTTGCAAGGCACAAACTCTAGGAGTCAAAAGGAGACATGATCAAGATGATGACCATAATGATCATGAGGGGGAGAATGATAAGAGACAGAGGGTCAATGAAGTTTCAGGGACAGAGCAAGTACATGTTGACACCACAGGTAATGATATTGCGCAAATGTTTGAGTCTGGCACACATGGTGAAGAGAGTGGAAGGCAGATTGTGTTTTTATGTTGATCCTACGGCAGAACCAACGGTTGAAAATCCTACGTTAGTGAAGGAGAGTTATTGGATGTGTATGTCCAATGTACGTGCTTGTGTGGCGTGTGGCTTATGTCTGACACTTGTTATATCTATCTATGTGTGACATGAACCGCAAACATATGCGATTATTTGTTTGAGCTCGGCATACAATCTCGGTTTATGATTTTGATTTGAGTTTCTCTGATTCATTTGGTACTAGTGATCATTTTTTGTTCTAATTTGAAGATTTTGATTTTTGACAAGATTTAATATTGTGATATAATGAATTTGGATATATTTATTTTGTTTTGGCTTTTGATTAAGCAATTAAATTGAGTTACTTCGTCTAACTTCTTTTGGTTTCGTTTTCTTTTTTCTGGGTTATTTCGATCTGTTGTTGAAGTTAGATGTGGAATAAATTATACTCAAACTTTCATGAACACTCAAAAATTCGATTATCGTGTCCAAAACTCAGATTTTTATTATATTCAGTATTAGGTTTGATTATTTGTTTTGTTATTCTTGTATCTGCACACTGAGATTTTGGCTCAACCGCATTTCTTTCTTTGCGGCAGGTATTCAAGGGGAAATTGCAGAGTATGGGATTTAGAGTATCTACATATCTAAGAGGTTTGTTGATGATAGTTGTAAGCTTATCATTGTTGGGAAACTAGTATAAAAAAATATTGATGTATTGTTCGACACAATTATTATATTTGATGGTGTTTATTTTTAAATATGGTCTAATAGTGCTCGATATGTTTATGTTAGAAGTTTATTTTAAGTTCTAGCGTAACCTCCTTTTCCATCTCGAAAGGGGTGTTACAAGAATGGTATCAGAGCCGGGAACCGGACTGGTGTACCAGCGAGGACGCTAGGCTCCCAAGGGGGTGGATTGTAAGATCCCACGTATGTTGGGGAGGGAACTAAGGTTTCCTTATAAGGGACTGCATACCTCCTCTACCAGATGCGTTTTAAAATCGTGAGTCCAGGAGTGTGGACAAAGCAGACAATATCTGGTACGGTTAGCCTGGGATGTTACAAATGGTATCAGAGCTCTAGGTTCTATCTTATAGAAAACCAAATAGGTTTGACCTGTGAGTATGGGTAGATTAAGAGAGAATATCTAAATTAGGTAGCGGAAGCGTGGTGGTCGATTGTTTTTTTATTATTATTCTAAATGGATCCCTAGTTGGCTCGGGGATTAATGAGTTCTGGTTTAGATTATCATTTAGGTTGGTAAATTTAATCGTCAAAATTACAATAGGTGGTATGTTATTAAACTTTGCTTGCAGTGTTCATGGTTAAAATATGTGGATGTTACCTTAATGTTAGGCAATCTAATTTCAAGGAAGCAATTTAAATAAGTGGATGGATTTGCTAAGACAATTGTTTTAAGTGATTATGTTTTAGAGTCTTTGAATGAAGGATATAGTTGTAATTCTCGACCTCAATATCTGTAAGGAGAGTTGCAATTTGATATACTTAGAAAGTAAAAGTATTGTTGAATTAATTATAGGTTATTTGAGGAATATGAAAAGTGCTAGAATGTCTTATAAGGATTAGTTGGAATGTCGGATGACATATATTTGTGGTACTATAAAGTTTTGGGTAAATTGTTATGAGATGCTTAAGGTTTTTCTTGTCTTCTAGATTTTGAATCTATATCAGTATCATTTGTATGTTCAAATATGAGAATTATAATTTATGTTTCAAATGGTTTGAAGACCTTTGCCTGGAGGTATAGGATTACTCAATTCAAGTGCTTCGAGTTAAGAATTGATTTCAAAATCGATATTGTTGGTCCCAAGTTAGCAAAACAAGTATTGTAGAAGGGGGGGTTGAATACAATACACAAATTTTACTTAATTTTTAAATCTTTTATTGATATAAATATCAAGAATTACACAAAGGAAACAAAGATTGTTGCGGAAAAGAATAGCTAAGAACTAATCAAATAATCTAACACAAAGAAGACTTAAAGAACACAAAGACTAAATCTTAGAGAGAATAGCTAACAACCTGTTTGATATCTTGCAAAGGAGAAATCTTGAGCTGAAAGCGTAAGTAGCAAGGTGCTACCTCCATCCTTTATATACTATCCAATGTAATGAGTGCAAATGACATAGATCAATAAAGGCATGGGTGGTTGAGATATTGTAAATAAATTATAAGATATTTGATGTGACTTATCACAATACAACAGGCAACTTTTGTACTATGAAAGTACAATATCTAAATAAAATATACTTGGGGGAAATAGTTTTGAGATCTTTTAGAAAATAAACGTCTCAATCAAATTTAGACCCAAGTGTATATCTTCTCATAGAAGGAAGCTTCCATTCCCATTGTCAGAAGATCATTGGGAATGAGGAAGTATGTCAAATCTAGAGAGTTTGACATAAATGATCTTACCAATAAAGGAGTAATTGGTAAGAGAGAAAACTGCCGAAGAAGTGGCATGAGATGCCGAACAAGGATGTTTCGGCAAAAGAGAGATATGCCGAACAAAGGGGATTCGGCAGGGGAAAGGTCTGCCGAAATAGGGAATCGGCACAAGGGGTGATCTGCCGAATAGGAAATCGACAGACCAAGCTTAGTTCACTTTGAAGTTCATCTCAATACACATAGTATACTTCCTTCATGTTGAATTCGGTTTGTCTTCGACTCACCGATCTGTTAATACATAACTAAGCTATTACAAAGAACCATAAATCACAGTACAAGGTTCAAACATCAATAAAGACTAAGGAGAGGTTATCTTTAAATCTTACATGACCCAACAATCTCCCCCTATTTGATGATAACATCTCATATAATATAGAGTAAATGAATAATGCATTTTGACCCATTTTTCATACTCTTTTGGGTTCTTTTTCACATAGACCATTCTTTTGTTTCTTTTTGGATCTTTTAGAGTATCCAATATTTACAGGTATAAAAGAATGAAATAATGAAATGTACAGACTATTTACTAAATAATGCACATTGTATTAATCTTGTAAGAAGATTACAATACAAGCTTAATATAATACAATGAAGGAAATGAAATAAGTTATTCAAAAGGAAAAGAAGAATTGGCATCTCTTTTCTTGAGCTCATCGGTGGCCGCCACATAGATGTCTCCTGCAGTAATAGGGATGATCTGAATGATCCCATGCAAGAAGGTAGTGTCGGCGATGGGAATCTGACTCATTCTGAAGAAACGAGTCTGACCGAAAGCATCGTTGAAGAAGATCCCACGATTCAACTCACTTAGTATCGTGGTAGAAGGATGAGGGACCAGAGTTGGATTAGTAAGATCAAGATTTGAAGTGTCAGGAACTTTTCCTTCTCTGGCCATATGTGCAAACACATCTTCTTTCTTAGATTTCGACTTCGGCTTAGAGGGAGGAGGAAGACCAGACATGAGATTCTCGATTAGCTCTTTTTCGGCAGGAGTGTGAACAATGTTGTAAGTTCTTCGGTAGGTTCGAAATTTTGTTTGTAGATCAGCGAGATATTTATCAACTTCAGGTTTTAGAGCATTTCTGCTTTTATCCAAACATATAGCAATTTCTATCCATTCCGAAACTCCAAACCGAACCAGCGAGTCCAATCTATCCACCGATCGTGATGCATCCTCTCTTGTGATTGAGAGTCGAATAACTTTGCAGCTTGCAGAAGGTCTGATAATTTTCACGTCGGTGATTTTATCGCGGCAATGTCGTCGGCTGAGGGATTTTTTTTACCAATCAATGCACTTGGCTTTAATCTCCTCGTTTCTCTTTTCCGAACCTTCCAAGACACTTTCCTGAGCCTTAATAGCATCGGAGGGAGTTTTATTTAGATTAGCCTCCTCCTCAGCTATTTTCAAAGCAAGCTCAAAATCCTCGTCATGGGCCATCTGGGCTAATTTAGCGGCTTGAATTTCTTCCTCAGATAAACCCAGACTCGGAGATGTAATCTTTGGGGGAGGAAGATGAATACCACCACCATCTGCAGCTTTCTTTATAAAATCATTTTTAAGACGCTTCTCTTCAGCAGCTACTTCTTCTAGTGTAAGTATCTTTTTGCCCTTATCTTTGTTGGGCAATTTTTCCCCCTCATATTCTTCGATCACTTTGGGGTGATCGGTTCCTTCCTTTTCGGTACCTGCAGCAGAAGATTCTCTTCGACCCGTACTGGAAATAATAATGTGAGGGGTAATTTTCTCCCCCTCAGTACGTGCCAGGGAAGAGATACCAACCTTTGCCGACACACGGCCCATACGGCGGTCTACCCGTTCCAAAACATTGCGATCTTCCGGAGTGAATGTCGACTCAGTGATGTCGATATCTAGAGAATGAGCACAATACTGAGTGATATCGGCAGGGAGAGAATCAAGATGCCGATTTATATTCTGCAAGGTGTTGAGAATCTGATAATTAATGGGGGCTTGTGCCAAAGCCTGCTCTCGAAGACGGATAAGATCCTGATCTCATGCATCTGAGGCGGCCTTGAGAGCAGCTACCGACATAGTCAACGAGGTATTGTTATCATTTAGCTTGATAACCTCTTTAAGAATACCATCAAGAACATCGGTTTGAGGAGCACGAATATTGTCGATATGTCGGTGCATAACATCTAAGCACCGAAGGATGTCTCTGTTGAGGTCTACACACTCAGAATTCTGCTCCTTGATAAGCTGAAGAAGACCATCAAGAATAGAGTTTTGAGTGTCTAAAAAGGCCGATATTTCTGGATCTCGCATTGTTTTCCTTAGCAACCCATACTGAATGCCAAGAAAGCGTACTTGCCGATTTGTATCCAGAATATCGTCAAGCACGTCGGCAGGTAAGATGACGGGAGGCTGAGGAGCCAAAGAAGTAGATGCCGACGGTCCAGGTTTGTCGGCATGAGGAGAAGGAGACTTAGGAGGGGTAGTTGGTTTTTCGGTAGGAGATGGTTGTTTGGGAGAGTGTTTCGGTGTAGATTTGGGGAAGATTTCGGTGATCGTTTCGGTGAAGAGGGTGGTGTTGTAGGCACGGAGGAGGGACTTGCCGAACCTCCTTGAAGAGGAGGAGGAGACGGCAGTCGCTCCCTATCGTCAGAAAAGAGGTTATGTAACATACTTGCGATTGAAATACCTCCATGTGCAATCTCATCGGGTGTGACCCCGGGTGATAGGTTGTGCTGTGAGGAAGCAGAATGGTGCTCCGGAGAGGAGAGCAACTCATCTTCATCCTCCACATAAGGTGAAGGGGAAGGAATAAGATGGGACTCCGAGAGTACAACCAAACCCTTTGGAGAGGATTTGGAGGAGGTGGGTGTGGGTTGTGCAGATCCTCGTGGCCCAGGAGGGGGAAGTTCAACCTCCACCGATTGTTGAGAATCAGTAGAAGGAGTGAGTGGTTCGGCCGAAGGCTTCCTAAGTCTCTTAGAACGAGACTTAGGAGGGGATTTGGAGCCTCGTCGCTTCTGAGAAGAAGAAAGGGGTATGACTTGGGGAGCCACCGAAGGTCGTTTCGGTGGCATAGTCATTAAAGCAAGTGTGACACTACCGGTGGCTTTCTTTTTCTTTATGGCCACCGATTTAGCTCGGGAAGCTTTTGGAGGAGAGGGTACCACCGTTTTGGAAACACTTGGAGAGAGTGAATGCCTTTCGGTATCACCCTCGGCAATCGTACCCCAAATCGGATTGGGAGAAGAGATAAAAAGAAAGCATACCTGGGGTGAGTGGAGCGTCGGTAGACTTGACCAACTTAAAAGTTGTTTGCTTGCTTATTTGAGAAATAGGCAAGTCAAACTTAATCGTCTGCTCAGGTAGTGTTGCATCGGAACTTAGATGTGCAGATAGCTTGTGGTTGATGATCAGAGAGATGAATCGGGGGAGAGCCACATTGTGAGTTCTGGGTGGTGTGATGGAAGTGATCAAAGAGTCGAAAAATACCTGAGCGAAATCGATGCGCCTCATAAATATGAGGGCATGAGCAAGACGGGTGATGGCAGCAGGGGATTGATCCCACCCCGATGTACTGTGGGAAAGACAGTAGAGGAGGTGAGAGAAGAAATAGTTCCATATCACACCCATGTTCTTTCTAAGTAGAGGGCCAGAACCCTTGGATTTGCCTTCGTGTACATAGTTGAGAGCGGCAACTACCTCATCGTGTTCTTGATTTGTAGGAAAAGGGACGTAGATATTGAACTCCGGAATCTTAAGAATGGAACGAACATCCTCGACCGCAAAAGAAAGGTCGTGGTGTTCTTCAGAAGAAAGAACAGAAGCTGAAACCTGATGAGTTTCTGAATCGTACATACAATTAAGCCAGAAGCTACCAAGGAGCATTTTGCTCATCTTGGTCGATTCTGTGAGAGCATGGCGTAAGGGAGATCGTTGAAGGAAAATAGAGACCTGGTTGAACTCAAGATGATCGACATCAGCAGATAGGCGAGCAACTTGATTGCATGCGGGGAATGCAAGAGTTTCCCAGGAGAGAGTTGTGATCTTGGAAGACTTAGAAGTTTTGGAGGACGCCATGGGTAAAGGAGAGAGTAGCAGGTTTTAGAAAATATGGAAGTTGAAGATGATGTGTAAAGAATAAAATGAAAGTGAAGGATAATTATATATAGGTTAAGAAAAGAGACGGAACCAACAGATTTAAAATAAATTTATTTTGATGTAAAAGGTAATGATGGGACATGAAAACGTGCGTAATTGGGAAACGCAACAGCCGAAAACGGCTCATGTCAAAGACGTGGGACGTCCAATCGTCCTTTCTCTGACAAACGAACCCTGGAGTGCCACGTGTCAAATTTTCAGTGGAGCACAGGGAGGTGCCGGAGAGAGCTTCGGTATGAAGTTGTGGATAAGGATGACACGTCAATACAAGGGTTCGGTATACCATCATTCAGTATACCGAAAGTGAAGATAAGGTACCGAAAAGTACTCACCTGTCGTTACTAAGTTTTGGGGAATAAACTGATGTATGCGAGTCATGTTGGGAAATTTTATTACTTGACATTATATGGTTAATGCAAACATTTCTAGAATTTGATTTTATGAATTTCCACTCTTGTAGTCTTGTACAAATGTCTTGTTATACATTGTTTTAGTACGTAAAGTTATTTCCACCCATGGCGTAAGTTTATGCATGATCGGACCATAGTGGTCCATTTGAAAAACTTGTTGTATATCCTTGTTCATCGTCATTATTAGCTTGAATAATGATCAGACAGTTTTCTAAATGATTTTATATGTGTGTCAGTGGTGACCACTTTGTACCCTTATCGAGTAAAAGGTAATAGATTTTATTTCTATGATTAATCGTTATAAAGATTTTACATTTAGAGGTTTTATAAAAGTTCAAACTGGCATAGTAGTTTGAAAAACCTTGAACTTAGTAGAACTATAGATGTAAGCCCTCTTGTGGTAGAGGTCAAGATTAAGGACTAGAGGCGTCCTTGGGGATTTGAAGCGTCGGATGGGACGACTTGTGGTCAGTCCGAATTTTGGGACTTCGGTTTCATGGATTGGCTCACGCAGAAGTAATGGGTACGTTAGGCTTGTGCTTTCTCCAAGCTAATTAAGTGATGATCTTCCCATTTCGTTGAGTCTTTGGGTTAAAACCATGTGCGACTGCTTATGTGAGTTTGGCTTCGAAATTGTGGGTTAGTGGTACGTCAACATGCTATGTGTCTCTGGTGTATCACCTTAATGAGTATATGTGACTAATAATGATGTTATGGTTGGCTAGTAAAGGATGTTTGATTTGGGTGATTATTTTCAAGAGTAGGTGTCAACCTCGAATCGATATTGCTAATCGGGAATGGAATATTTGGTAGTATACCCACGTGGCAGCATAGTCATTCCGAGGATAGGTGTCGACACTCTATTTTGAGGACAATAACTGTTGGTATGCTTCAGTGTACTTCCGATAGATCTAGTGTGTCTGTAGGTCAAGCAGTAACCTTAAGGAAATTAGATGTTGTTGATTTAGAATCAATCATTGGTGTTTCGATAATTGCCAAGACTTTCGCTGATTTGGCAATCGATGCTTGAGCGCATGGCGGGAGTTGTGTAACCATGGAGTTTGGGATAAGCGACTATCTGAAGAGTGTGTTGGTACGTTTCTGGGGGAAACATCAGACCAATGTTGGGATCTATGGAAGTTTGGGATCCCTTGCAGACATCGTGTCTGTGTCAGCTTTGAGGAACGGATTTAAGGTTGTGTTGGTTCAGACCAAACTAGTCGTTAGAAAATTTCGTCGAATGACGATAACTCTTTGGTGGTAATGTTTATTGGAGACATTTGGTGAGAATGTCGAGGTAGGCTTTAAGTACAAATCGATTATTGAGGAGACCTTGTTGCGTTGTATTTAGAGGTATCTAAGGGAAAGGTTTTCTTTGGGGTATTCTTGGTGGAAAAGACTAAATAAGGTCGTGAGTTACTGTTGAGGCTTTATGAGCAACATAAGGTTGGGAGGCAACCAAGATTTAATGTTAAGGAAGTGATTAAGCCAGGACTCAACGTTCATCCCGACTTGGGTGAGTTATATGGAAAGTTGAGGTGGAGTTTGCGATGGCTCATTATGAGAAACGCAGCGACAACCTCAACCGGGATGTAATCGGGTTAGTATATGAAGTAAGGTGTGAAGGGGATTCCATTTGGATAGGAAATCAATTGATCTTTCCAAGTACGATGTTGGGTGCTTGGTTGGTGCCAGATTTCGAGGACGAAATATCTTTTTAGGTTGGGAGGATTGTAACACCCCGATTTCCAAAAGCTATCGTTTCAAGTTAATACAGAAATTGGTATTTTAAGGGAAAAATAAGATATGGGATTTTGGACTTGAATCCTAGATTTTACCGTCTTAATGGATGAAGGATTCAATTACGAGTCCAATGGTTCTTTCCGGAGCGAAATCGGAGCTATAACGAAGAAGTTACGGCCAAAACAGTGAACGAGAAGAAAACCAGGGGAAGTGGGCGACTTATGCCGCGACTTAAGGTCGCGAGGTAAGTCGCGAAACCCCCTGGTCGAGCTTAAAACCCGATTTTCAGCCACCAAACTTCATTTCTTCATATCTTCTTCATCACAACTCCGATTTTGGTGATTCAAGTTGTCATGGTTTCGTTTTTGAGAGCTCTTCAAGGATTTAGCAAGAGATTGGAAGTCTATTGGAGTATAAATGAGTATTTTGTGGTGGTAAGCTCCTCTCTCTCTCAATGTTAAGCTAGGGTTTGATGATTTCATCCTTTTTCCTTTCATCCTTCATCTTGGGTTTTATTTTGATGACTTGTGTAGTGAAGGTGATCTTGGAGATGTGTTGGATCTAAGATCTAGGGAGGTTTCTTGGTGGTTCAAGCCTTCATCATTGGTGATTCAAGTTTTGGGGGTAAAACCTAGATTTAGCCTAAATCTAGCAAGGTGAGTTCAAGTTGATTTGTGAAAACGTTGTACATGCCAAAATGTCCATTTTAATGTGTTCATGTGTTTTACATGAAATTATCAAATGTTGGGTTATTTGGTAATATTTGATTATTTGAAGTATTTAACCTTATAAACTTTGTAAAACACCCACATTTGGGGTTTTTGGTCATTTTGATAAAGATGTCACAAATGAATATGTTTTGATGATTTATTGCATAAATAGATCTTTGGTTAAAGAAATACACTTTTAAATGTTTGTCGGGTTTTTATGCATCGTTCATGAAAAGGGATGTTTCGAAAAGTACGAAAGTGTGAGTCCTTTGGTTTTGGGTCATTCCCGACTTTGGAGAATATTTTAGAAATGGAAAACCCTTTTGGTTTGGGTCGAAGGCCAATTGAGTTTTGAGAAATTAGTTTTGGGGAAAGATGTAAATTGGTTTATGTAACCATATTGGCTCTCGTATTTTAGCCAAACGTTCATTATGCCTTTTGGGGCTTGGTTTACACTCAAATGAGTCTTTGGAACATTTGTTCAGTTTTGGTAGCTCGTTAAGGAGCCTTGGACGTACGGTGTACTTAGTTGCATCTTAATTGAGAGATAGTTCATTCTTTTGAGTCATGTAGCATTTTAGACTGTAATGTATTGGATCCATAGGCATATGAGTCAGTCAGTTGATTTTAGTGGGGATTTTATCCCCATGTTGGGACTGGATATTGTTTAGTGGGGACCTTATCCCCGTGGCTAGTGGTTGGACTCGATAACCGTGTAACCTTTTGTAAGTTATTATATGCCCACGACACGTGTCACACATATATACTGCTGAGGAGTATGTAAACCTATAGGGTCGCACACAAAGAATGCGTTTGTTTCCATTTGTAGAAACCCGGATTTTATAAAAAAAAAAAAATATGTGTTAAACTGTAATTATGATAATTACAGGGTGAAAACGTAATTATGTTAATTACGAGGAATTATCTGTAATTATATAATTATATTTTAAAGTTTAAAAGGATAATTATATATACTTATATAATTATATTTTAAAAGGATAATTATATATATACATATATATATATATATATGGATTTGGATTTGGATTTGAATATTACAGATAATTACTAAAACTTATTTAATCCTTAATTGAATTATAGTCTAATTATAATTCTTCTGATATAAATAAGGGGTTAGGCTAAACCATTTGATATACAATTGAGTTAGAAAATTCTTTCAGAAAAATACAGAAAAGAAACCCTTTTCTTTTCTATAAAAACACATATAGATCTAGGGTTCTTGGGCTAGCACCATGTGGAATTTCGCGTGTTCGTATGTAGATACCGCTAGAGGAAACCTCAATTGGTTTTTAAGTGCTCAGCTAGTTCAACCATAACAGATCTGAAAAGGTACATCTCTAAACACCCATGGTGTAGTTCTTATTTAATTAAATGCATCATTGGATCCGATTAGGTTTTAAGTTTTAGAAAAGTTTTCTATTTAATTTTGTAACCAAAATTCTTTTTAATTTCTGCTGCGTATAACGGTTACAATTTATTTTAAAACCCAACAGTGGTATCAAAGCCACTTTGAACATTTAATTAAAAAAAAGGCGGGGGGGGGGGGGGGGGGGGGAACATAAGATGTTATATGGTAATAAATTTTAGTATATATGTTTATATATTAGACCCATCCTAAATAAAACAAAATGAAAGGAAAAGATAAGATAAGATAAGAGGGTGTCAATTATTAAAATAAAAGGAAGTAGTCGACTCTTGTTTGATAAATTAAAAGGGTTTTCAAAACCCAAATGAGATATTTTCTATACCAGCAGCCACATCTCCAAAAAGGTTTGAGAAACCTTATCAAACCCCTCTCCTTTTTCTCATGCCTTTTTCGATTTGGTTTGCGTTTGTTGTCATGTTTTCTTATCTAAGAGTTCAAATGGTCGTTTTGGATTTTGAGTCAAGACTTTATGTCGTTTATTTTTCTATTGTAAATCATCCGAAGACGAAGTTTCAAGAAATCAAGACGGAGACCCTGGAGTTCACCAAGATGGCGAGGCCAGTGGGAGAAGATTGATGATGTCCTTAGATATTGACCGTGGTTTTATTGATTTATTATTGTTATGATAATTGCAAACGCTTAAAATAAAAATCAAACGCAAAACAATTTTAAATCGGTAAATAAAATATGATATTTTAAATTGATATGCTTATCAAACTCAAACCGATTTAATAAAATAAACTTTTAAAACAAGATTTTAGAGATAAATTCAAACGTTTTAAAAGAACTAGAATGTTTTCTAAAATTCAACATTTTTTAAAATGTAAACTTAACGCCACCCATTTAAGGTAAGCATACAGGATCCCGGTATGTAGGGATGGCAAAAATAACCGAAACCGATGGGGAAAACCGAAAACCGAAATTTTCGGGCCGGGTTCGGGGACCTCTTATCGGGGACGGGGCGGGGACGGTGATCACCGGCCCGGCCCGATATTTGTATATATATATAAATATTAATGTATCTATATATATCCATATATATATATATATATATATATATATATGTAAATTTATATATATAATTATGAAAAGAAAATTACTAATATTACATTAAAATTTAAAAGATTTTTTTTCCATTTTACCTCAACACCCCAAATAAGTCTCATGAAAAAAGTCTAATTTATTTGTTTAATTGTGAAACTGTGATGTTAGTTGAATGATATTTGAATTCTATTTACTTTTATATTGTAATATAAGACATTTATGTTTAAAAAAATTAAATTACTTTTAGTTGTGAAAATTAACATTTTGTAACTTTTTTCCCGGGTCGGTTTCGGGTATAACCAACGATGTTAGTGCATAAATCTGTTGGATACAAGATCAAGACTACTGAAGGTTAAAGTTGAGAAAGTCAAAGCTGAAGAAAGTCAAATCTCATTATAGTCAAAGTCATTGTAATAAAAGTCAAAGTGTCTTTGTATTTGTTTTTGTATTTTAGTAGTGAGTATAAATACTTAGTTCATTGTATTTCTGTAAGTAGTGAACAGATTTGTATTCTAGAGAGGGAAATATCAAATAGAGAGAGAAAGAGTTCGTTGGAGAGAGTTCTAAAGAGAGAGATTGTAATCTTGATTGAGAAGTTAATCAAACAGGTAATTGTTTGTTAATTCGTGTTTGTTTGATTGTTATGATTTAGGAACTAGAATCTGGAACACACAATTGGTATCAGAGCAGATCTAAAGTGATCACTCAAGAAATTTAAGAAAGTTCGCCACTGTTCATGCAAGCAAAATCGATTCTGAGTTTAAGTGAGTTTTTGGAGCAGATTTGTGTTAGGAAGTGATCGAAAAGTGTATTAGATTGAGTCTTTGTAATCAATTGCAAGTTTTTACACTGTAATTCATTCGATTTTGTTGATTTTGTTAAGTTTTTCTTCGAAGTTGTAAACGTACTTTTCATCGAATTATTGAATTGTAATTGTTTGTTTGTAAGTTTCTTTGATTGTAATTCGTTCTAGAGGTGTATTAGAGCTTAAATTCAGAGTTTCAGATATTTTGGTTCAAGAAAAGATCGATTGCAGATGAAAAAGATGGTTTTTGGGTCGAGAAATGCTAGAACGCGCTAGATCGCTAGAACGCGCAAGTTCTTCGTGAAACGCGCAAGGTTCATCAGGGTAGAACGTGCAAGTCGAAAGAAGAATTTGGTCCAAAACGCGCAAGGGTTATCTGCGAGTTTCAAGGAAACGCGCTAGTAGTGACCAGCGAGTTCTACAAACTCGCTAATCAAAGCCAGCGAGTTTTGGGTGGAATAGTGTTTTGCGAGTTCTTTGGCCTGCGAGTTTGAGGAGAAACAGTGATCAGCGAGTTTATCGACCTGCGAGTTTGAAACTTCATGAAATAATTCTAAGTGTTGAAACGCGCAAGAGTAGCTAGCGAGTTTGGTTTAAACGCACAAGCTTCGATCTGCGAGTTTGGGAAACGCGCACATCACAATTAGCGAGTTCTAGGGTGAACAGTGGTTAGCGAGTTCAGGCGTTTGCGAGTTTAATCGTCTGCGAGTTTGATCTGCGTATTTGCTTGCGAGTTTTTCAAAACACGCAAATTTCTGTGAGTTTGCTTGCGAGTTTGCTTGCGAGTTTGATTGAGAATTTATAGAACGCGCAAGAATCAGTCTGCGAGTTATTCAGTCTGCGAGTTTTAGGGCTTGCGAGTTCAATAGTGACTTGCGAGTTCTGATACTTGGTCAATTTTTTTTGAATTTTCTGTTTTTTTTCTAGTTTTCAAAAAAAAAATTGTGATTTCACATTTTGGACTAACGATCAGTTCTAGTTTCTTATTTGATATATTTTTCAAACAGGTTTAAAGAAGATGACTTCTAAAGATGCACTTTCAATCGGCACTGATGTAAAGCCTCCGGTATTGTTCAAAGGTGAATATGAACAATGGAAGGACAGATTTTTGGACTTCATAGACAGACACTCAAATGGAGAGAATATACTTCTGTCTATCACCGAAGGTCCAATGAAACCAATCATAATTCATGTACCTGCTGATGATGTTAATGGTAATGATATTGATGGTGATGATGAAGATGAAGATGTGGAAAAAGAAATAAAGACAAAACCAGTTAAAGTTGACTTCTCTCAGTACTCAGAAGAACAGAAGAGTAGATTTAAAGCTGACAAACAAGCGAGATCTCTTTTATTCCAAAGCATTCCAAATGACATCTACATCAAGATAGATAGCTTCAAACATGATGCTAAACAGATGTGGAATCAATTGGAAAAGATGATGATGGGATCAAAGATAGGGCATCAGATAAAGGTGGCCAACTGCATCAATAACTATGAGGAATTCAAGGCTAAGGAGAATGAGAGTCTTGAAGACACTTATGAAAGATTTACATTGCTTCTGAATGAACTCACAAAGAACAAAGTGAAGAAGAAGCAACTGGAAAACAATGTAAAATTTCTGAGCATCCTACGTCCTGAATGGAAGAAACACACACGTCGGATGAAGCAGATGAAAGATTTAAGTGAAATACCTCTTCACGAAGTTTATGAGACATTACGGCAGAATGAGGAGGAGGTAGAGGAGAAAAGAGCTGAAAAGAAAAAGGCTGAGAAGGTTCCTGATCCTATAGCTTTGGTTGTTGGTGAAAAGAAGAAAGAAAAGAAAGAGAAGATTGAGAAGATTGAGAAGAAGAAGAAAAAGATAGTGAGTTCAAGTTCAGAGTCTGGTTTTGTATCAGATAGTGATGATGGAGAAAGTTTGAAACAAGCTATGATATTGCTGACCCGTGCATTTCAAAAGAAATTTTATAAGAAGTCGGGATCAAATTCTCAACGCTATTCGTCATCAAGTTCAAAGAACCACGAGCACCGAGAGAGGGTGGAAGGCAAGAGATTTGAAGAGAAACGGTATGGTGAGAAGAAATCGGATGAGAAGAATAAGTTTGTGAATGACTACACCACTGTTGAAAAGCCTTCAACTGATTCAATCAAATGCTATAACTGCGGCAAGTTGGGTCGTTATGCTAAAGATTGTCGGAAGCCGAAAGTTCGTAACTCTCAGTACTATCAGAATAAGTTGCTTTTGGAAAGACAACAAGAAGCGGGTGTAGCTTTGATGGCCGAGGATGAGTTTTGGTTGGATCATTCTGAGGATGAAGGTGAAGAGAAAGAAGAAAATGCTCATATCTGTCTCATGGGCAAAGACGACAAGAATGACGAGTCAGATGATGAAGAAGTTAATGAGGTATTAAATTTAACTCCAAAAGATTTCATTACCAAATTGGAAACCATGGTGGTTGAGCTTCAAAAATTGCAAAACAAACTGAAAGAGGAAAAGGAAAGGGTTGCTAAAAAGAACAAAAAGATCTTTGAACTTAATACGTCTGTTATTTCAAACAAAGATCTGATTGATTCTTTACGTAAATCTGATTCTGATTCTAAATCTAAAGTAGATAATTTTGAAAAGAAGATTTCTGAGTTTGAAGTTAAGGTTTCTAATTATGAGTTTGAGAAAAATGAATATGCACTAACTGTTTATAAATTGCAGGTTGAAAACAAGAATTTGAAAAAGAAGGTAAATGATCTGGAAGTTAAACTTTATAAAAGAGGTCAAACAGATCAAACCATTTTTCTTAATGCTCCTAATGAAGAGGCTGATGTTAAAGAGAAATGGGGACTTGGTTTTGAAAACCCCCATTATCTTAAGAAAGCCATCAGAAAACAGCCGGCACTTTATAACTATGATTTTCTTGCTTGTGCTGGTAAACATACTCATTTAAAACCCAAATTTGTTACCAAATTGTCAGAAGAAGATGAGGCCAAAGAAACTGAAAACAGAAAGAATAAAAAGAAAATGCAACTACCGTTTAACTATGTAAAGTTAAATGATAGTTATCTTTCAAAAACACCAAAAGTTCTTTCAAATGACTATTTTGTTAGTTATTCCACTTCTGAGATGAAGGCAAAACCTGCGATTGCAAAGGTTTATGTTCCTACATCTATTCTTGAAAGCAAAATAGTCGAGCTTGAAAATGTTTTATCTGATGAAAAACGTTTGGGTGATATACAACAAATTGTGTTTTCTACAGTTCTAAAGAACACTGTTTTTCAATCTAAATATACAAAGTGTTCTACAGTTTCTAAGGCTTCTCAATCTTCATCTGATAATTCTGATGATTTATTTGAGTCTGCAAATGATTCTTTTAATTCTGATGATGGGAGCATGGAAGAATTTGATATGTTTGACATTCATTCTAAACTTTCTGATCATTCTACTTGTCTTAAAAATGACAAAGTGTTACCAAGTGCTGTTCATATTGGTGAAACATCAACTAAGGTTGGTGATTCAGTTTCTGTAACTGCTGATTTCTATGCTCATGGTAAGAAACATAAGAAACAGCGATTACAGAAACAGAAATACACTGGTATACATCAGAAAACTCAATCTAGGAAATCTGCTTTTCCTAATAAATCTATATCTTATGTTTCAGATTTAAAGAAGAAAAAGTCGAAAGCTCAATCTGAATGGAGACCAAAAAGGAGGGATGATGAAATAGTGGAATCAGTTACTGATAATTCTTGTAGTAGTGATTCTGATATAGTTGATCAATGTGCTTCTCATAAACAAAACCTTGTAACTTCTTACAAGCGTTACTCAATAAAGCAGTTGATTCAATTATCTCCTATTACTACTAAATTTCATAATGATTATCGGAAAACTGACTTTGCTTATTCTCATGATTCTTCTGATTGGTATGGATCTTATCATGTATATTCTTCTAGATCAAATGGTTTTAAAGGTTTTCAAAAGAGCAGAGGGTCCATTTTTAAGTAGATACCAAAATCTTGTGTTAAAATGTTAGGACCCGTTTTTCAATGGGTACCTAAATCTATTATTGTCTGATTTCTCTTGCAGACCCGGCATATGTGGTACTTGGACAGTGGATGTTCCAAGCATATGACTGGGCAAAAAGCTTTATTGTCTAACTATACAGAGAAATTCAGTGGCAATGTCAGATTTGGAAACGATCAGCTTTCACCTATTCTAGGATATGGTGACATCATTCAAGACAAGATAACGATCAGTAAAGTGAGTTATGTCGAAGGCTTGGGGCACAACTTATTCAGCATAGGTTAATTCTGCGATAAAGGGTTAGAGGTAAACTTCAAGTCTAAAAGTTGCTCGGTTCGTACAGAAGACGGAACAGAAATCTTGGGTGGACATCGAAAGACAAACCTCTACACCATCAATTTGTCCAAAGTTCAGATTGACAATCAGGTATTCTTGATGACAAAAGCTTCACAGCAACAAAGTTGGCTCTGGCATAGACGATTATCTCACTTGAACTTTCGTTTCATCAATAAGCTGGTTCGTGGGAAATTGGTAAAAGGACTTCCTGAACTGAAATATGACAAAGAGCACTTATACGCAGCTTGTGAGAAGGGTAAGATGAAGAGAGTCGCTCATAAACCGAAGCCTGAACCAAGCACTAGTTCTCCGTTAGAACTGATACACATGGATTTATGTGGACCAATGAGAACTCAGAGTTTGGGTGGTAAGAAATATGTGTTGGTAATTGTGGACGATTACTCCAGATACACGTGGGTCAAATTTCTTCGTTCAAAAGATGAGACACCGGAAGTTCTCATTTCATTCTTAAAAACGACCCAGATGAAACTGCAGCGACAAGTCAAGTTCCTTCGAATTGAAAATGGCACAGAATTCAAGAACAAGATTGTTGATGAATATCTCGATTCAGTTGGGATTTCACATCAGTATTCTGCTGCTAGAACCCCTCAACAAAATGGAGTAGTAGAAAGACGTAATAGGACGCTAGTCGAGGCCGCTCGTACTATGCTTAGTCAATCGTATCTACCTCTATTCTTGTGGGCGGAAGCTGTGTCGACTGCATGCCATACGCAAAATCGTTTCATGATACACCGCCGTTTTCAGAAGACTCCATATGAGTTGATCAACAACAGAACACCAACTATCAAATATTTTCACATATTTGGGTGTAAATGTTTTGTGCTTAATGACAGAGAGAGTCTGAATAAATTCAGTGCTAAGGCGGACGAAGGCATCTTTATCGGTTATTCTTCAACATCTGCTGCATATCGTGTTTATCTAAAGAAGTTAAAGACAGTTGTGGAGAGCGTCAATGTCACATTTGATGAAGATATGGCTTCTGATCAATTCAGTTCAGAACCCGTTATTACTGGTGTATTAGCTTCTGGGCAGATCAGTCCAGAATCTGTGTCTACACCGACAAATTCGGATAAAGCTTCTACATCTACTTCACATTTAACTGATTTAGATTTGTTATTTGAATTCTTTTATGATGAGTTTCTAGGTTCTAATGTATCTAAATCTGCTGTGACTGACAGGTCTGAAGACTCAAGTTGCAATCATCCAGTCACTTCAGAAGTCATAACTGAACAAGAATCCCCCGTTCAGTCTGAAACTCATATTCCTATTGTTACTCCTACAGTTGAAGATGCACAAGCAAATATTGAGCCAGAAGTAACTGTTTCAGTTGGTTGTGATATATTGTCTACTCAACAGCCAGAATCTGCTGTTCCAATTGATACTTCTGCACCTGAGACTTCAACTGAAAACCCCCCTCCTGTAATTCAAACTGAAGATTTTGAAAGTGGATTTAAAGATGATGATCATGTTCAGAATTCATCTATTCCACTCCCACATGAGCATCGTTGGACCAAGGACCATCCATTACATCAAGTAATTGGAGATTTTGACAAGCCTGTTCAGACAAGGTCAGCGACTATTAATCAGTGTATGCATGACTCGTTCCTCAGCAAGATTGAGCCAACTCGAGTATCCGAGGCTCTTGCTGATTCGGACTGGGTATGTGCAATGCAAGAAGAGCTAAATCAGTTTGAAGCCCTAAAGGTTTGGAGATTAGTTCCTAAGCCTGAAGGAAAGACCGTGATAGGAACTAAGTGGGTATTCAAGAATAAAAAGGATGAAGATGGTGTCGTCATCAGAAACAAAGCTAGACTTGTTGCCAAAGGCTACCGGCAAGAGGAAGGCATTGATTATGATGAGACGTATGCTCCAATAGCGCGCATAGAGGCAATCAGAATGTTTCTCGCCTACGTCGCTCATAAGAACTTCACAGTCTTTCAGATGGATGTGAAAACAGCCTTTCTGAACGGCATTCTTAAAGAAGAAGTGTACGTGTTTCAACCAGAAGGATTTGTTAATCCAGATAAGCCAGATCATGTCTACATATTGGACAAAGCCCTTTATGGATTAAAGCAAGCCCCTCGAGCCTGGTACAATGTCTTATCAAAATTCTTGGTCAAGTCTGGTTTCTCAAAAGGTAAGATCGACACTACTTTATTCATCAAGAAAGAAAAAGCTGATATTATACTTATTCAGATATATGTTGATGATATAATATTTGGTTCTACTAATCCAAAATATTGTAAAAACTTTTCAAACCTCATGGTGTCACGTTTTCAAATGAGTATGATGGGAGAGATGAATTTCTTTCTCGGATTACAAGTTAAACAACTTTCTACGGGGATTTCTATCAATCAGTCTAAGTACATTTTGGACATTCTTCGGAAGTACAAAATGGAAGATTGCAAATCTATTGGCACCCCGATGGCACCAGGAACTAAGATTCACGCTGATACTTCGGGTACAAGTGTTGATCTTAGAACCTATAGAGGTATGATTGGTTCTTTGATGTATCTTACATCGAGTAGACCAGATATTATGTTCTCAACATGTCTTTGTTCTAGATATCAAGCTGCTCCCAAAGAATCCCATTTAGCCGCTGTCAAACGGATCTTTAGATATCTGAAGGGGACTACAGACCTTGGTCTGTGGTATCCTAAGGATACAGGGTTTCAACTGACTGCATATTCAGATGCAGATCATGCAGGATGTATGTTGGACAGAAAGAGTACTTCTGGTCACGTACAATTCCTTGGAGACAAGATCATTAGCTGGGCTTCAAAGAAACAGTTATGCGTCTCCACATCGACTGCTGAAGCAGAGTATGTAGCTGCTGCCAGTTGCTGCTCTCAAGTCTTGTGGATGCGAACACAGCTACGAGACTTTGGATTCAAATTTGACAAAATTCTAATATACTGTGACTCGAAGAGTGCGATTGCAATATCTGCAAATCCTGTCCAACATACCAAAACCAAACATATTGATGTAAGGTATCACTTTATCAAAGATAATGTTGAAAAAGGAACAATTGAACTTTATTTTGTAAAAACAGATTATCAACTTACAGATTTATTTACCAAACCCTTAGATGAAAAGAGATTTAATTTTCTTGTCTCTAAGCTTGGTATGTTAAATCTTAAGACATAATCGGTTATTACCTACTAAAGTTACGTATTGTTATTTTTCATCATTTTCTTTATTTTTATGTCTGAAGGATACTTGCACTTTAATTGTTTGCTCATGATCTCAGGTGGAGTATGAGAAGATTCTAGATGATCTACATTCATTTGAGGGGGAGCATAAACTAATTTCTGCATTATACTTCACTGACAATTTTTTTTTTAATGCATGATTTTAGGGGGAGCTAATAAGTAAAAAGGAGTAAGATGATTTCTGATTACTTCAAATCAGAACTCGTATCTTAAAAGTTTTATTGCTTTATGTCTTTTATTTTTTGAATAAATTTTGTCAATAAATTTGTTTGACTAGACTTTGAGACTTATGCAGGATGAGAGAAGCTGACACGATCATATCTAAATGACTACAGCTGACTTTTTGAGATTTAAGATTGAGCGAAAAGGTAAATTTCTTATCTTAATCTCAAATATATTTGAAAGAAGGACAACTTTCAGATATAGAAAACATATTCTTAAATGTTCAAACCACTTCCCGATTTTTAAACAGATTTTATAATTTGGAAGTGTGATTTTAAATGTTTTCATTTTAATTCTTGTACTTCATTGATTAACAAACCGTGTGTTTCCAAAGATAAATACTTGTGTATTGTCTTTTCTATATACTTTCAAGTATTCATACACACCGGTTTGCATTTTTGTTCAACATGTTCTTACCACGTCTCTAAATTGAAACAATTTTTCTTCGATTGTAAGACACTCCGCTTGTATTCAAAGAATTTTGAGTGATATTTCATTTCGAAATGGTCATTTCAAGAATGTCTATATTTTGTTTCGTATAGACAAATATCAATTATTCTTGGCCATAAGCCTTAATTGATTTATCATTTCTTTTCTGATCATTTTCATACAATGTCAGATTTTCAAACAAGTCTCTTGCACTCATGTTTATTTATTCAATATACGTGTTTGAAAATACTTCAATGTTTAAAAATGCTCATATCTTCATGATTATATCATCTGAGCATACATTCATCTGACATTTGTATATGAGCTTTAACTGATAAAGTTAAACCATTTGAGCAACTCATGCTTTATAGGTAATATAGGTTCTTTGTGCTAGGACTTAACTGAAACTTCTATGGATTCACGTTAACCAGTGTTTCCTACCCAAGAAGTTTATCCTTTAGTGATTGAGTGTGAGGAGTCTAAAAGACACGAGTGTGGGTGTGATGAGGTAAAATGGAAAGGAGAGTTTGGTTAGTAGTGAGCTTAATGATTAAAAAGAAAGAGGGTGTGAGATCAGAGTAAAAGAATATCAAACTCTGGACCAACTACTTTCTGAGTCGGGCAGCCACATTACTAGCATTTCACAATTCTTTGGTGAATGTTATTGAAACAGGCAAATAGCCCATGCCAACTCTTGCTTAAACCCCACCAACCACTCATTTTCTTCTCAAAAAGAAAATGTTTCACATTTTCAAGGGGACACAGCATATTATCTATCTGGTTTTCATTTGGAAAATCTGGATATTGAAAAAGAAGGAAGTCTGCCCCACCTTCACACTTCAATCATGCACTTAAAGTCTGTGTTTATCTACTGTTGTCTCAGTGGTTTACACTATGTTGAGCTTTATTGAAAAGCAATATTCGTGCTTAATTCTTTCTACACTTGCACGAGCACACAAAGAATTCGTTTCTTTGTCATAACATTCATAGAAATTGCCTTTATGGTATTTCGATGATTGGATGGAAGCCCTGGGGGTGTGAACATTAAAAAGCTCCTTTATATTGTGTATTCGTTACACATAGTGACTTTGTGTTACTGACAGGCATTTTAACTGATTCATCTGTTGATTCAGGAGTTACATGTTCTAATTTGTCTGGATTTGAAAAGATCTAGATGAATACTTGGTTATGGATCACAGAATCAGAGGCTCAGATCAGATTGGTCAATGACATTTCTCGGAAATAAAGTTTTGATGATCTAGATGCTCAATTCATCAAAAAGGGGTAGATGGTATGAAAAATGTTAATGTTTTTCAAGATTGGGGGAGATGATTTTCTCAAATAGCCAAGACAGACGATTCAAAGTAAAGATTTGTGGAAAATTTCTTTGAAGATTATTTGCTGAAAAGTAATTCAAGCTGATTCTGAAGATAATTTCTTTTCAAAGTCTGAAAGCGTTCTATGAGAGCTTTGGAGAGTTTGTTCATCGTTTGAAGATATTTTTTTTGAAAGAAGACTGTCAAAGGAAAAGGGGAGATTGTTCAGACAGAGCTTAAAATAAAGAATTAATTGCTAAATCTTTCAACAATGATCTTGAATCCAATGGGGGAGATTGTTAGTGCATAAATCTGTTGGATACAAGATCAAGACTACTGAAGGTTAAAGTTGAGAAAGTCAAAGCTGAAGAAAGTCAAATTTCATTATAGTCAAAGTCATTGTAATAAAAGTCAAAGTGTCTTTGTATTTGTTTTTGTATTTTAGTAGTGAGTATAAATACTTAGTTCATTGTATTTCTGTAAGTAGTGAACAGATTTGTATTCTAGAGAGGGAAATATCAAATAGAGAGAGAAAGAGTTCCTTGGAGAGAGTTCTAAAGAGAGAGATTGTAATCTTGATTGAGAAGTTAATCAAACAGGTAATTGTTTGTTAATTCGTGTTTGTTTGATTGTTATGATTTAGGAACTAGAATCTGGAACACACAAAAGATGAACGGGGAAAGATGATGTTTCCCTTAACGGGTTCCCCAACGGGGATCAGGGAAACCGCGGGGACCCGACGGGGATCCCCGATAAGATCCGCGACGGGGATCGGGGCGGTTACGGGGACGGTTTTAGTTATCGGTTTCGGGGACGGTGTAACGCCCTGAAATCCGGAAATAGCAACTAATTTAAAATTTTCTAAATACACCAATAAATGAATCATCTATAACCACCATTTAATATTTAACCTCAGTACACACATTAATTCTATACAAACAGTCTAAAATGAGGACGGGTGTTACTAAAACCCAATAATGGTCGCTATCTCCAAACTGCGGAAGACTTCACCAAATACTTACGCTTGTGAAAAGCTAAGCACGTCTCCTCATAGAACTGATAGAACCAAACCCCCATCTGGAACCTGATGCACATGCCGACAAATAAAAAGGTTAGGCTTAACGCCTAGTGAGCTCAAGAGTTTTCAACATAAATAAATAAATCGTTTAAAATGGAAGGATGCAATTAAATCATACTCTTTCAAAATGATATGCTTCTCTTATGAAAAGGACTTGTTTACCCATAAACATGCATTGTAAACGAAAAAGACGCCAAGTTATTCGCTAACCAAACCAAATTGTTTTAAATGCGAAGATCCCAATATAAAACGTACTTTCGTAAATTTAGATTTAAACCAAGACTTGCTCCAAATGAGAATAAAGAGGGAACTCCCAATTTTATAAAACGCGGGTAAAATATTATATCTCGAAATACCCAACACGGAGGGAAACATGTTGCACAACTCATAAACCATAGATGAGAATCTATATAAATAAATATTGCCATGAACACGGACAATAGACCCAAAACTCACGCAGTCATAAAATGGAAATAAACCAAATACTGAAACGTAGAAATGACGTGTTTCATTCCAACCTTAATATACGTGGGGAAAACCCAATATTAAAGCCATCATTTATCGTCGACCACATAAAAACCAAAGTTGGTAAAATACGACATTGCCATGTAAAAATACCATGAATCAACGATGAGGAGATCCGAAAATAATGAGAATAGAGAAAAACGCAAGTAGGCCGTTCACGCGACTTCCTTGCATGTCCTCTAAACGTTTCCATCTGGGGTGGTGAGAACACGTGAATGGGGCCACCCGTGATATTATTGGATTTCACCACACATCCCGACATCCTAGTTCCCATGCCACCACCGACATCACAACCTCGGACCGTTTATGCCTCTGGCCTTACTCCGTCGAGTTCCACTTTCAAGGACTTACAGACATGGGTGCCTATCCAATCTAGACGAGTTTCCCCCTCTGCAGCTCATGCCACTCGTTGTCCACTGGCTAGCAAACCCGAGCGGTCACTAAAAGTAACCCAAAACCTCAGGCCTTACATAACCGACAGGCTTACGTGCCTATGGATCCATTACGACACTGTCTAATATTACATGACTCCAAATGAATGACCAAAGCACCCAAAGCATGTAATTCACCAATGACATACACAATTGTCATCATACTTAAAACCCACTGTTAGAGCATAAATCTGTTGGATACAAGATCAAGAATACTGAAGGTCAAAGTTGAGGAAGTCAAAGCTGCTAAAGTCAAATCTCATTAAAAGTCAAAGTCTATTTTTTAATAAAAGTCAAACTTAGTTGTGTTTGTATTTGTTGTTTCCTTGTATTAGATGTTAGTATAAATACCTTTTTTTTTCTTCTTGTATTTTAAGAAGTTACGAGAGATAGAAGTTAGAAAGAAAGAATACGTAGAGAGAGAGAGAGTTCTAGAGAGAGAAAGTGTATTTGTGAATTGAAAGAGTAATCAAACAGGTAAATTTGATTGTTAAATCTTGTTTGTTTGATTAATATTGATTAGAAACTAGATTCAGGGACACATAATTGGTATCAGAGCAGATTCAAAGTGAAATCAGATCAAGAAAGTTTGGTTCGTTACTGTTCTTTCAAGAAATTTCGAACTCTGAGTTTCTGTGAGTTTTTGGAGCAGATTTTGATTAGGTTTTGATCGCAAAGTGTATTAGATCGAGTCTATGTACTTTAACTTTCGTATTGCACTGTAATTTCATTCGAATTCGTGATTTTGGTTGATTTTTTGTACACGAGTCGTTAGTCACTGTTTCATCAATCTTTTTGGTTTGTAATTGTTTAATTGTAAAAATCGTGTATTGGAACTTGTTCTTGGGTTGATTACAAAGGATTCTGCAAAGTTACAGATCAATTGGACAAGAAAAGATCGACTTAATGTGAAAAAGATGGTTTTTGGGTCGAAAAACGGAAGAACGCGCTAGATCGCCAAAACGCGCAAGTTCTTCGTGAAACGCGCAAGTTCATCAGGGTAAAACGCGCAAGTCGAAGGAAGAATTTGGTCTAAAACGCGCAAGGCTACTTGCGAGTTTCAAGAAACGCGCTAGTAGTGGCCAGCGAGTTCATCAAACTCGCTAATTGAAGCTAGCGAGTTTAAGAAGGAATAGTCACTTGCGAGTTCTTAGGCTTGTGAGTTTGAGGAGAAACAGTGATCAGCGAGTTTATCGACCTGCGAATTTGAAAATTCAGAAAATAATTCTAAGTGTTGAAACGCGCAAGAGTGGCTAGCGAGTTTAGTTCAAACGCGCAAGCTTTGATCTGCGAGTTTGGGAATTCAAGGCAAAGGAGAATGAGAGCTTAGAAGACACATATGAGAGATTTACTTTGCTTCTGAATGAGCTGACTAAGAACAAAGTCAAGAAGAAGCAGTTGGAAAACAATGTTAAATTTTTGAGCATCCTTCGTCCTGAATGGAAAAAGCACACGAGAAGGATGAAGCAAATGAAAGACTTGAATGAAATCCCTCTTCATGAAGTTTATGAGACCCTGAAACAAAATGAAGAAGAGGTTGAAGAGAAAAGAGCTGAGAAGAAGAAGGCAGTACAAGTTCCTGATCCTATAGCTTTGGTTGTTGATGAAAAGAAGAAAGAAAAGAAAGAGAAGATTGAGAAGAAGAAGAAAAAGATAGTGAGTTCAAGTTCAGAGTCTGGTTCTGTGTCTGATAGTGATGATGGCGAAAGTCTGAAACAAGCCATGATATTGCTGACCCGTGCATTTCAAAAGAAATTTTATAAGAAGCCGGGATCAAATTCTCAACGCTATTCGTCATCAAGTTCAAAGAACCACGAGCACCGAGAGAGGGTATAAGGCAAGAGATTTGAAGAGAATAGGTATGGTGAGAAGAAACCGGATGAGAAGAAGAAGTTTGCAAATGACTACACTGCTGTTGAGAAGCCAGCAACTGATTCAATTAAATGCTACAATTGCGGTAAGTTGGGTCATTATGCCAAAGATTGCCGAAAGCCGAAAGTTCGCAACTCTCAGAACTATCAGAACAAGTTGCTTTTGGCAAGACAACAAGAAGCTGGTGTTGCTTTAATGGCCGAGGATGAGTTTTGGTTAGATCATTCTGAGGATGAAAGTGATGAGAAAGAAGAAAATGCTCATATCTGTCTCATGGGCAAAGAGGACAAGAATGATGAGTCAGATGATGAAGAAGTTAATGAGGTATTAAACTTAACTCCAAAAGATTTCATTACCAAGTTGGAAACCATGGTGGTTGAGCTTCAAAATTTATAAAATAATCTGAAAAATGAAAAGGAAAAGGTTGCTAAAAAGAACAAGAAGATCTTTGAACTTAATACTTCTGTTATTTCAAACAAAGATCTGATTGATTCTTTACGCAAATCTGATTCTGATTCTAAATCTAAAGTAGATGATTTTGAAAAGAAGATTTCTGAGTTTGAAGGTAAAGTAAATAAATATGAGTTTGAAAAGAATGAATCTGCACTAACTGTTTATAAATTGCAGGTTGAAAACAAGAATTTGAACAAGAAGGTAAATGATCTGGAAGTTAAACTTTATAAAATAGGTCAAACAGATCAAACCATTTTTCTTAATGCTCCTAATGAAGAGGTTGATGTTAAGCAAAGATGGGGACTTGGTTTTAACAACCCCCATTATCTTAAGAAAGCCATCAGAAAACAGCCGGCACTTTATAACTATGATTTTCTTGCTTGTGCTGGTAAACATACTCATTTAAAACCCAAATTTGTTACCAAATTGTCAGAAAAAGATGAGACCAAAGAAACTGAAAACAGAAAGAATAAAAAGAAAATGCAACTACCGTTTAACTATGTAAAGTTAAATGATAGTTATCATTCAGAAACATCAAAAGTTCTTTCAAATGACTATTTTGTTAGTTATTCCGCTTCAGAGATGAAGGCAAAACCTGCGATTGCAAAGGTTTATGTTCCTACATCTATTCTTGAAAGCAAAATAGTCGAGCTTGAAAATGTTTTATCTGATGAAAAACTTTTGGTGGATATTCAACAAAATGTATTTTCTACCGTTTTAAAGAACACTGTTTTTCAAGTTAAATCAACAAAGTGTTCTACAGTTTCAAAGGCACCTCAAACTTTCTCTGATAATTCTGATGACTTATTTGAGTCTGCAAATGATTCTTTTAATTCTGATGATGGGTGCATGGAAGAATCTGATATGTTTGACGTCCATTCTAAACTTCCTGATCATTCTACTTGTCTTGAAAATGACAAAGTGTTACCAAGTGGTGTTAGTAATGACAAAGTTTCTGTAACTGCTGATTACTATGCTAATTGTAAGAAACATAAGAAGCAGCGATTACAGAAACAGATATACACTGGTACACAAAAGAAACCTCAGTCACAGAAATCTATTTTTCCTAATAAATTTACATCTTATGTTTCAGATTTAAGGAAGAAAAAGTTGAAAGCTCAATCCAAATGGAGACCAAAACAGAAGGATGCTGAGATAGCTGAATCAGTTACTGATAATTTTTGTACTAAATCTGTTAGTAGTGATTCTGATGTAGTTGATCAATGTGCTTCTCGTAAACAAAACCTTGTAACTTCTTACAAGCGTTATTCAATAAAGCAGTTGATTCAATTATCTCCTATTACTACTAAATTTCATTATAATTATCGGAAAACTGACTTCGCTTATTCTCATGATTCTTCTGATTGGTATGGATCTTATCATGTATATTCTTCTAGATCAAATGATTTTAAACGTTTTCAAATGAACAGAGGATCCATTTTCAAGTGGATGCCAAAATCTTGTGCTAATCTGTTAGGGCCCGTTTTTAAATGGGTACCTAAATCTATTATTGCCTGATTTCTCTTGCAGACCGGGCATATGTGGTACTTAGATAGTGGATGTTCCAAGCATATGACTGGGCAAAAAGCTTTATTATCTAACTATACAGAGAAATTCAGTGGTAATGTCAGATTTGGAAACGATCAGCTTTCACCTATTCTAGGATATGGTGACATCATTCAAAACAACATAACGATAAGTAAAGTGAGTTATGTCGAAGGCTTGGGGCACAACTTATTCAGCATAGGTCAATTCTGCGATAAAGGGTTAGAGGTCAACTTCAAGTCTAAGAGTTCCTCAGTTCGTACTAAAGACGGAACAGAACTCTTGGGTGGACATAGAAAAACAAACCTCTACACCATCAACTTGTCCAAAGTTCAGATTGACAACCAAGTATGCTTGATGACAAAAGCTTCATTGCAGCAAAGTTGGCTCTGGCACAGACGTTTATCTCACTTGAACTTTCGTTACATCAACAAGCTAGTTCGTGGGAAATTAGTAAAGGGACTTCCTGAGCTGAAATACGAGAAAGAACATTTATGTGCAGCTTGTGAGAAGGGTAAGATGAAGAGAGTCGCTCATAAACCGAAGCCTGAACCAAGCACTAGTTCTCCGTTAGAATTGCTACACATGGATTTATGTGGTCCAATGAGAACTCAGAGTTTGGGTGGTAAGAAATACGTGTTGGTCATTGTGGACGATTATTCAAGATACACGTGGGTCAAATTTCTTCGATCTAAAGATGAGACACCAGAAGTTCTCATCTCATTCTTAAAGACGACCCAGGTGAAACTGCAGCGACAAGTCAAGTTCCTTCGAACTGACAATGGCACAGAATTCAAGAACAAGATTGTTGATGAATATCTCGATTCAGTTGGGATTTCACATCAGTATTCTGCTGCTAGAACCCCTCAACAAAATGGAGTAGTAGAAAGACGTAATAGGACGCTAGTCGAGGCCGCTCGGACTATGCTTAGTCAATCGGATCTACCTCTATTCTTGTGGGCGGAAGCTGTGTCGACTGCATGCCATACGCAAAATCGTTCCATAATACACCGCCGTTTTCAGAAGACTCGATATGAGCTGATCAACAACAGAACACCAACTATCAAATATTTTCACATATTTGGGTGTAAATGTTTTGTGCTTAACGACAGAGAGAGTCTGAATAAATTCAGTGCTAAAGCGGACGAAGGCATTTTTATCGGTTATTCTTCAACTTCTGCAGCATATCGTGTTTATATAAAGAAGTCAAAGACAGTTGTGGAGAGCGTCAATGTTACATTTGATGAAGAGATGGCTTCTGATCAAATCAATTCAGAACCCGTTATCACTGGTGTATTAGCTTCGGGGCAGATCAGTCCAGAACCTGTGTCTACAGCGATAAATTCGGATAACGCTTCTACATCTACTTCACATTTAACTGATTTAGATTTGTTATTTGAATTCTTTTATGATGAGTTTCTAGGATCTAATATATCTAAATCTGCTGTGACTGACAGGTCTGAAGATACAAGTTGTAATCATCCAGTCACTTCAGAGGTCATTACTGAACAAGTATCCCCCGTTCAGTCTGAAACTCATATTCCTATTGTTACTCCTACAGTTGAAGATGCACAAGCAAATATTGAGCCAGAAGTAACTGTTTCAGTTGGGTGTAATACTTTGTCTACTCAACAGCCTGAATTTGTTGTTCCCACTGATACTTCTGCACATGAAACTTCAACTGACAACCCCCCTCCTGTAATTCAAGCTGAAGATTTTGAAAGTGGATTTCAAGATGATGATCATGTTCAGAATTTATCTATTCCACTCCCACAGGAGCATCGCTGGACCAAGGACCATCCATTACATCAAGTAATTGGAGATTTTGACAAGCCTGTTCAGACAAGGTCAGCGACTCTTAATCAGTGTATGCATGACTCATTCCTCAGCAAGATTGAGCCAACTCGAGTATCTGAGGCTCTTGCTGATTCGGACTTGGTATCTGCCATGCAAGAAGAGATCAATCAGTTTGAAGCCCTAAAGGTTTGGAGATTAGTTCCTAAGCCTGAAGGAAAGACCGTGATAGAAACTAAGTGGGTATTCAAGAACAAAAAGGATGAAGAAGGTGTCGTCATCAGAAACAAAGCTAGACTTGTTGACAAAGGCTATCGGCAAGAGGAAGGCATTGATTATGACGAGACGTATGCTCCAGTAGCGCGCATAGAGGCAATCAGAATGTTTCTCGCCTACGCCGCTCATAAGAACTTCACAGTCTTTCAGATGGATGTGAAAACAGCCTTTCTGAACGGCATTCTTAAAGAAGAAGTGTACGTGACTCAACTAGAAGGGTTCGTTAATCAAGACAAGCCAGATCATGTCTATATCTTGGACAAAGCCCTTTATGGATTAAAGCAAGCCCCTCGAGCCTGGTATGATGTATTATCAAAATTCTTGGTCAAGTCTGGTTTCTCAAAAGGTAAGATCGACACTACTTTATTAATCAAGAAAGAAAAAGCTGATATTATACTTATTCAGATATATGTTGATGATATAATATTTGGTTCTACTAATCCAAAATATTGTAAAAACTTTTCTAACCTCATGGTGTCACGTTTTCAAATGAGTATGATGGGAGAGATGAATTTCTTTCTCGGATTACAAGTTAAACAACTTTCTACGGGGATTTTTATAAATCAATCTAAGTACATTTTGGACATTCTTCGGAAGTACAAAATGGAAAATCACAAATCTATTGGCACCCCGATGGCACCAGGAACTAAGATCCACACTGATCCTTCGGGAAAAAGTGTTGATGTTAGAACCTATAGAGGTATGATAGGATCGTTGATGTATCTTACTTCGAGTAGACCAGATATTATGTTCTCAACATGTCTTTGTTCTAGATATCAAGCTGCTCCCAAAGAATCTCATTTGGCCGCTGTCAAACGGATCTTTAGATATCTGAAGGGGACTGCAGACCTTGGTCTGTGGTATCCTAAGGATACAGGGTTTCAACTGACTGCATATTCAGATGCAGATCATGCAGGTTGTATGTTGGACAGAAAGAGTACTTCTGGTCACGTACAATTCCTTGGAGACAAGCTCGTTAGCTGGGCTTCAAAGAAACAGTTATGCGTTTCCACATCGACTGCTGAAGCGGAGTATGTAGTTGCTGCTAGTTGCTGCTCTCAAGTCTTGTGGATGCGAACACAGCTACGAGATTATGGCTTTAAGTATGATAAAATCCCAATATATTGTGACTCGAAGAGTGAGATTGCCATATCTGCTAATCCTGTCCAACACACCAAAACCAAACACATTGATGTAAGGTATCATTTTATAAAAGATAATGTTGAAAAAGGAACAATTGAACTTTATTTTGTAAAAACAGATTATCAACTTGCAGATTTATTTACCAAACCCTTAGATGAAAAGAGATTTAATTTTCTTGTCTCTAAGCTTGGTATGTTAAATCTTAAGACATAATCGGTTGTTACCTACTAAAGTTACAAATTGTTATTTTTCGTCATTTTCTTTATTTTTATTTCTGAAAGATACCTGCACTTTAATTGTTTGCTCATGATCTCAGGGGGAGTAAGAGAAGATTTTAGATGATCTACATTCATTTGAGGGGGAGTATTAACTAATTTCTGCATTTTGCTTAACTGACAAAATCTTTGCAATGCATGATTTTAGGGGGAGCTTATAAGTAACAAGGAGTAAGACAATGATTTCTGATTACTTCTGATCAGAACTCGTTCTATAATTGTTTTACTGTTTTTCCGTCGTTTATTTTCGAATAAATTTTGTGAATAAATTTTGACTAGACTTTGAGACTTATACAGGATGAGAGAAGTTGACACGATCATATCTACATGACTACAGCTGACTTTCTGAGATTTAAGATTGAGCGAAAAGGTAAATTTCTTATCTTAATCTCACATATATCTGAAAGAAGGACAACTTTCAGGTATAGAAAACATGTTCTTAAATGTTCAAACCACTTCCCAATTCTTAAACAGATTTTATAATTTGGAAGTGTGATTTTAAATGTTTTCATTTTATTTTTGTGCTTCATTGATAAACAAACCGTGTGTTTCCAAAGATAAATACTTGCGTATTGTCTTTTCTATATACTTTCAAGTATTCACACACACCGGTTTGAATCTTTGTTCAAAATGTTCTTATCATGTCTCTAAATTGGAACAATTTTTATTCGATGGTAAGACACTCCGCTTGTATTCAAAGAATTTTGAGCGTTATTTCATTTCAAACCGTTATTTCAAGAATGTCTATATTTTGTTTCGTATAGACAAATATCAATTATTCTTGACCATAAGCTTTAATTGCTATATCATTCATCTCTGATCATTTTCATACAATGTCAGATTTTCAAACAAGTCTTTTGCACTCATGTTTATTTATTTAATATACTTGTTTGAAAATATTTCAATGTTTAAAAATGCTCATATCTTCATGATTACTTTTTGAGTATATATTCATCTGATATTTGTATATGCGCTTTAACTGTTAAAGTTAAACCATTTGAGCAACACATGCTTTATAGGATTACATGGGTTCTTTGTGCTAGGAGTTAATTGAAACTTCTATGGATTCACGTTAACCAGTGTTTCCTACCTAAGAAGTTAATCCTTTAGTGATTGAGTGTGAGGAGTCTAAAAGAAATGAGTGTGGGTGTGATGAGGTAAAATGGAAAAGAGAGTTTGGTTAGTAGTGAGCTTAATGATTAAAAAGAAAGAGGGTGTGAGATCAGAGTAAAAGAATATCAAACTCTGCACCAACTACTTTCTGAGTCGGGCAGCTACATTACTAGCATTTCACAATTCTTTCGTGAATGTTATTGAATCAGGCAAATAGCCCATGCCAACTCTTGCTTAAACCCCACCAACCACTCATTTTCTTCTCAAAAAGAAAATGTTTCATATTTTCAAGGGGACGCAGCATATAATCTATCTGGTTTTTCATTTGGAAAATCTGGATATTGAAAAAGAAGGAAGTCTGCCCCGCCTTCGCACTTCAATCATGCACATAGCGTCTGTGTTCATCTACTGTTGTCTCAGTGGTTTACACTATGTTGAGCCTTATAAAAGCAATCATCGTGCTTAATTCTTTATACACTTGCACGAGCACACAAAGAATTTGTTTCTTTGTCATAACATTCATAGAAATTGCCTTTGTGGTATTTCGATGATTGGATGGAAGCCCTGGGGGAGTGAACATCAAAAAGCTCCTTTATATTGTGTATTCGTTACACACAGTGACTTTGTGTTACTGACAGGCATTTTAACTGATTCATTTGTTGATTCAGGTGTTACATTCTTATTTTGTCCGGATTTGAAAAGATCTGGATAAATACATTGTTCGAATTGGCAAAGAATCAGAGGCTCGGATCAGAATGGTCAAAGACATTTCTTGATGAAAGTTTTGATGATGTTGATGCTCAATTCATCAAAAAGGGGGAGAAGAGTTCAAATCAAGAAATGTTGGTTGAAAAGTTTGAAGAAATGTTAAAGTTTTTGAAGTTAAAGGGAGATGATATCAAAGAAATGACAAAGATTTAAAGTTTTGAAGACGATCAAAGAATTTCTGAAGTTTTGAGGAATTTTTCTTTGAAGATTATTTGCTAAAGCATTTGAGCTGATTCTGAAGATAAATTTCTTTACAAAAGTCTGAAAGTGTTCTATGTAAGCATTGGGGAGATTGTTAATTGTTTGAAGACAGTTTTGGAAAGAAGATCATCAATGAAAAAGGGGAGTTTGCTTTGACAGAGCTTAAAGTGAAGACTGAATTGCTAGATCTTTCAACAGTGATCTTGAATCCAAAGGGGGAGATTGTTAGAGCATAAATCTGTTGGATACAAGATCAAGAATACTGAAGGTCAAAGTTGAGGAAGTCAAAGCTGCTAAAGTCAAATCTCATTAAAAGTCAAAGTCTATTTTTTAATAAAAGTCAAACTTAGTTGTGTTTGTATTTGTTGTTTCCTTGTATTAGATGTTAGTATAAATACATTTTTTTTCTTCTTGTATTTTAAGAAGTTACGAGAGATAGAAGTTAGAAAGAAAGAATACGTAGAGAGAGAGAGAGAGAGTTCTAGAGAGAGAAAGTGTATTTGTGAATTGAAAGAGTAATCAAACAGGTAAATTTGATTGTTAAATCTTGTTTGTTTGATTAATATTGATTAGAAACTAGATTCAGGGACACACACCCACATCAGTTATAAATCCGGACAAATGTCCACACGACTCATTTAGTCAAAACCAAGCCCAAGGCCCAACACTTTACGTAAATACCCAAATAAACCGATATAAATATTGGAACCCGTTTGACCATCTAATATGCAAACACGACCAAACGTATAAATAAATAAAATCTCATCGTTGGTTGTGACGAACCATTTTTCCCAAATGGACTCATACCCTTATGTTTTCAAAATGCCTCATAACACAATACCATGCATTTCTCCAAAACACAAAATGAACACATTTATACTCAAAATCTACCTCCATAAAATAAATCATTAAGACACCAAAATGTATGATTTAATTATCCAAAATGCCCAAAATCCCAAAGATGTGTGCTAAATGAGTTTATAAAGTTAAACACCTTTAAATTACTCAACTTATCAGCAGTTAAAAAATTTCATGTAAAACGCTTTAAAATAAACATTTTGGCATGTACACCGTTTTCACAAATCAACTTGAACTCACCTTACTAGATTTGGGCTAAATCTAGATTTTTCCCCCGACTAGATCTCCTTTGAAGAACACTTGGATTCTCAAGACAAAACTTCCAAAACCTAATTCCATACATGTCCAACCACAAATAAACATAATCAACCACAAAGAATTGTTTCCCAAATCATAAACATGAATACCCCAACTAATACCGAAACCCTAACTTCCATAACCGAAGAGAATAGAAGATTACCTTAACCCAAGCTTGAATCCACCAACCAAAACACTCCTAGTTCACCAAAATGGTTACAAACCTCCAATCTATGAAAAGAAGCACAAAGGGTGGATGAAACCCTAGAAAACCTTGGTGAAGAAGATGAAATGGGAGAGATGAGGAGCTTACCACCACAAAATGCTCTAGTATACTTCAATAGAATTTCAATCTCTTGCTAAATCCTTGAAGAGCTCTCAAAAATGAAACTGTAGCAACTTGAATCACCCAAATCGAAGCTAGGATGAAGGAGATATGAAGAAATGAAGTTTGGGGCTGAAAATTGCGATTTTAATCGTCCAGACGCTGCCCGCGAGAGTGACGGCGAAAGTGAAAAGGTGTCACTCTCGCGGGGCACTTTCGCCGAGAATGTATCGCGGCCAAAAACTTCCCCGATCACTGTTTTGGCCATAACTTCTTCGTTATAGCTCCGTTTTCGCTCCGGAAAGAACCGTTGGACTCGTAATTGAATCCTTCATCCATCTAGACTATAAAATATAGGATTCAAGCCCAAAATAAAATATCTTATTTTTCTTTAATATATCGGTTTCTGTAATAACTCGAAATGATACCTTTCAAAACTCGGGGTGTTACAGACGGGGATACCAATAACCGACCCGAACCCGGCCCGTTGCCATCCCTACCGGTATGGTCAGTGCTCAGCCAATCATGCCGGTTGAATGTAGTGTAAGATAAGGAGCCAAATTAACGAGATTTAAGTGGACAGTTGCTTGACCATTCACTTAAATAATCGTATTTTGGATGACTGATCCTGGTAAACCCTAATACTAGTATTTAGGTGGGATCACGATACCTTAGTATGGTTTGTTTACTTGAGAATATCATAGACAGTTGCTTGGCCATTTATGAGTATTTTCAAGGCGTTGAAGTGGGATTAAACGTGCTAATTTCAATATACGATATATTGAATAGGATCCCACGACATCTAAGAGTTATGTTGAACATAATTGGATGATGCCTACCTAAATAGCCTAATTTCATAGACAGTTGCTTGGTCATTTATGGAAGTAGGTGAAATATGGATCTTAGCTCAAATCAATTTTTTTAAAAGGTTAAATTAATTTGAGATTTTAAAAGAATTACTAAAATTGAACTTATTTTGTAGATGGCCGCTAACGCCTCCAACTAAACTCTATGCACAAACGGCTTATCCCAATTTACATTACGATTAATCCTTGACAAGGATAAACTGAACGGTATGAACTTCGTGGACTGGTTTCGTTTCTTGAGGGTCGTCCTTCAGCACGAAAAGAAGTTGTACGTTCTCGAAAACCCCCATCCAAACCCTCCTGCCAGAAATGCTTCAGCCGAGGTCAGGGCTGCTTATGATAAGCATCTCAATGACTCACTAGATGTTAGCTGTCTGATGCTAGCATCCATGACTCCCGAGCTACTGAGGGAACATGAAGACATGAATGCTTGGGATAAGATATCCTCTCTGAAATCCATGTTTTAGTTACAAGCAAGGCAAGAGAGGTTCGATACAGTCAGGGCATTGCATGCTTGCATGATGACTAAGGGTTCATCAGTCAGTACCCATGTTTTAGGAATGAAAGGGTATATTGACCGATTAACCCGTCTTGGCTACCCACTGGGTCAAGAATTGGCAACTGACATGGTTCTCAATTCTTTATCCAAGTCATATGACCAGTTCGTTCTGAACTACAATATGAATGGTTTGGAGAAAACTCTCACGGAGCTTCACGGCATGCTTAAAACTGCTGAGAGAAATATGAAATCAAAGTTGGATTTATCCAAACCAAAACAGGTGTTGATGATCAAACCTAAAGGTGGGATAAACAAGAAGAAAAGGGTGGTTACCAAGGTTAAAAGAAAAGTTGGAAGCTCCAACAAGAAAAAGGGCAAAGGAAAGATTCCTGAGGAAGCAGTTTGCTTCAACTGCAACCAGAAGGGACACTGGAAGAGAAACTGCCCCGCCCTATTGGCTGAAATGAAGAAGCTGAAGGCTAATGGATTCGGACCTTCTGGTATGTTTACCATTGATTTATTCACTTTTGACTCTGATTCCTGGGTATTGGATACTGGGTGTGGTACTCACATTTGTACTACTTTTCAGGGACTAAGAAGTGAAGAGAAAATGAAACCAGGCCAGATGGAGCTTCGAATGGGGAATGGAGCTAAGGTAGCTGTTATTGCTCAGGGGACTTATGACATGAAGCTGCCAAATGGTCTTATTTTAGCACTTAGCAAGTGTTTATATGTACCTAGCATTACTAGAAATATCGTTTCTTTTTCTCGTTTGCAACAAATTGGATTTATGTTTACTTTCAGTAATGATTCAATTTCAGCTTATCTTAACAATGTTTTGTATTTTGTGGCCAAACCACACAATGGTATTTATGAAATTGATATGCAAAATAGTTGTAATTATGAATCAATGTATAATGTAAACAATAAACGAATTAAGCGAGGCTTAAATCAGACCTATTTGTGGCATTGTCGTCTTGGAAACATAAACAAGAAACGCATAGCCAAACTCCAGGCGGACGGAGTGTTGGAATCATGTCATGATTCATATGATGTATGTGAATCCTGCTTAATGGGCATGATGACAAAAGCGCCTTTTAAAGGCAAACCCGAAAGGGCAATAGAACTATTAGAGATTATACATACTGATGTGTGTGGACCCTTTAGTTCAACCACAAGAAATGGTCATCGCTACTTCATTACTTTTACTGATGACTTCAGTAGATACGGGTATGTTTACCTAATGAAAAACAAATCTGAAAGCTTTGAGTTTTTTAAAGAGTTTCAGAATGAAGTAGAGAATCAACTTGGCAAAAAGATAAAGACACTTCGATCGGACCGGGGTCAGGAATATCTAAGCCAAGAGTTTATTGACCATCTAAGAGATAACGGGATAGTATCCCAATTAACTCCTCCCGGAACACCGAAACATAATGGTGTGTCCGAAATAAGGAATAGAACCTTGTTGGACATGGTTCGCTCTATGATGAGTCATACCAATCTGCCTAAAAGTTTCTAGGGTTATGCCCTAGAAACAGTTGCCCGAATACTAAATAGTGCGCCAACCAAAAAGACCGATAAAACCCCTTTCGAACTATGGACTGGGAAGATCCCAAAACTGTCATATATGAGAATATGGGGTTGTGAAGCTTATGTTAAGCGGGAAGCTTCTGGGAAGCTTGATTCAAGGTCTGAAAAATGCATCTTTGTAGGATATCCAAAAGAGACAGTTGGATATTACTTCTACAAACCCAGCGAGAACAAAGTTTTTGTTGCGCGCCGCGGTGAGTTTCTAGAAAATGATTTCCTATCAAGAACCACAACGGGGGATACAGTAGATCTTGAAGAAATTCAAGAACCACAAGATGAAACAATGGTTGATATTGACAATCAACATGATGTTGAGCCTCAACAAGTTGTTGAAGGTAATGACGAGATACAAACAATCCGAAGATCGAATAGGAGTCGTCAAGAGCCTGAGAGATATGGTTATCTCATTGGCAATGACGATACGGTTCATGATGAACCCGTAACCTATCAGGAAGTTGTATCAAGTTTAGAATATGATACATGGCAAGATGCCATGAAGGCTGAAATACAATCCATGTCAGATAACCAAGTTTGGAACTTGGTAGATGCACATACTGGCTGCAAAGTTGTAGGGTGCAAGTGGGTATTCAAAAAGAAAACTGACATGGATGGGATTGTACATACCTATAAGGCTAGGTTGGTAGCTAAAGGTTTTACTCAAACTCATTGTCAGGATCGAATTCTTAACAAGAATTATAAATACTCAGAAACAATATTAAAGAAGTTGCGGAAAAACACTTTAATATTCAGTAAACAGAAAGAAACAGTATGAATCAGAACTTGTAAACTTTATTTAATGATTCAAGTTACAAGCTTTTCACTCACAACCTCAATCTTGAAGAACAGGCTCTTTCAAGACGAATTCTACTTCTCTAGAATTAGGAACGAAGCCTTGAGGTTGATTTTCTTTCTAGAACAAAAACTCAGAATAATTAATTATTCTAACTATTCTAAACAATTCTATACATATACTGAAAATAAAAGATAATTACTAAACATAAAAAGATCTTCAAAATAATCTTCATGATTATCTCCAAGCTTTCCATGTTTATCTTCAAACCCGATCTCTTTAATATTATCTTCACATTATATCAGAAGCAGCATTAATCATCTTGATCACCTTAGAAGCATTAACTGAGTCTTGGCAGCATTAACTACTAAGCAGCACTAACCACTAGCAGTACTAACTTTGTTCAAGCAGCACTAACTTTGACTAGCAGTATTAATTCTACTAGAAGTAGTAATACCTAGCAGTATTAATCTTTGAGATCCTCTGGCAGTACTAACTCTGAACTAGCAGCATTAATGACTTGGTCACATCTTCAGTTCCCAACACTCATGGAGTAGATTATGATGGAACTTTTTCTCCAGTAGCCATGATTAAATCCATCAGGATACTTCTTGCCATAGTTGCATTTCATGATTATGAAATATGGCAAATGGATGTTAAAATCGCGTTCCTTAATGGAACTTTAAGCGAGGACGTGTACATGGTACAACCGAAGGTTTTAAACATCCAAATTTTCCTGAAAAGGTATGTAAGTTGCAAAAGTCCATTTATGGATTGAAGCAAGCATCTCGTAGTTGGAATCTTCGTTTTGATGAAAAGATTAAAGAATTTGGTTTCTTAAAGAACGAAGATGAACCTTGTGTATACAAGAAAGTCAGTGGGAGCATAGTAGTATTCCTAATCCTATATGTCGATGATATATTGATCATCGAAAATGACATCCCTACCCTTAAAGGTGTAAAAGCCTGGTTAGGGAAGTGTTTCGTGATGAAGGATCTAGGAGAAGCAGCTTATATCCTTGGTATAAAGATCTATCGTGATAGATCGAAACGCTTAATTGGATTAAGCCAAAGTACATATATTGACAAGATCTTAAGACGCTTCAAGATGGAGGGTTCTAAAAGAGGAAACTTGCCAATGGTACATGGTGTACATCTGAGCAAAACTCAGAGTCCTATGTCAAAAGAAGACATGAACCGCATGAAGGGTGTTCCCTATGCTTCGGCCATCGGTTCAATCATGTATGCCATGTTATGTACTAGACCAGATGTCTCGTATGCCCTAAGCATGACGAGCAGGTATCAGTCAAACCTAGGTGATGCTCACTGGGTAGCAGTAAAGAATATTCTAAAGTATCTGAGAATAACCAAAGAAATGTTCTTACTGTACGGCGGTCAAGAAAGAGATTTGTGTATTCAAGGATACACATATGCTAGTTTCCAAACCGACCGAGATGACTATAAATAACATTCAGGATACGTGTTTGTGTTAAATGGGGGTGCTGTGAGCTGGAAGAGCTACAAACAAAGCACAATAGCGGACTCAACTACAGAATCGGAGTACATTGCAGCGTCGGACGCCGCAAAGGAAGATGTTTGGAAGAAGAAATTCATCACAGATCTGGGAGTAGTCCCTAGCATATGTGACCCTGTCGAGATATATTGCGACAATGAGGGTGCCATTGCTCAGGCAAAGGAACCAAGGTCACATCAGCGCTCCAAGCATATCATGAGACGATATCACCTAATTCGAGAGATTATTGAAATAGGTGACATAAAGATATGTAAAGTTCGATCATAAGACAATCCAGCAGATCCTCTTACCAAACCTTTGAGTCAAAGCAAGCATGATGCTCACATTAGCTCAATAGGCTTGAGGTTTTGTAATAATTTAGTCTGATTTGTAAAATTTTAGTAATCTTTTACTTTGTGAACATTAAAACAGTTATGTTTTACAGTTATGGCATATTGGATATGAGTATTTAATTAAAATATCTTTGTGTTCGTTTTAGCATGTTTAACTATCCTTAAATGAATATGATGATCATATTATTTAAAACTGTCATTGATCACTTATTACTAGGGGACTAGTAATAAATCAAGATCATTATGAAGTCTGGTCATAGTTTAAGTTGGAAGTGCACTAGGTGCAACCAGAGTCACATGCGCTTATCGGAGCACAAGGCGTTGGACAAGACCCACGGTCAAGATCACCTCATAGATCGGCGTCATAAGGTGAGTCTTGAAATAGTATAGCACTATTTATCCTCAGACCTGAGATGTGCATTGGGATCTAATGCACAAAGAGTGTTATACTTTGATATAGTCTAACGTTACCCTTGACCGGGTAATCATAATGGCTATATTAGGTATAACATGAATTGTGTAGTTAGTCGTGTACATGCAATATGGGATTTGCTCCTCTCAAGATGAGAGAGATATTTCTGGGGCCCTCGATTACATATTATGATTTACATGCATGAACAAGTGGATTAGTTGGACTAATGACACTTGTATAATCAAATATGTTGGGATCGAGAAACACAATCTTTGAACTATAAATGATGAGATAGATATATGCCTTAAGTTCAAAATAAAATATCGTGAAGCAAAAGGATAATGAATGATTCTACTATATGATTGATTAGATCAATCAAATTGCTCGAAGGTAAAAGCACATTTACATAGCCTTGGGGGCGGTGACGTGTTGCTAGACGCTTACCATCGTCTGTGTTACTGTGTATCGTGTGCAAGTGGGAGAATGTAAGTTATTATATGCCCACGACACGTGTCACACATAGATACTGTTGAGGAGTATGTAAACCTATAGGGTCGCACACAAAGAATGCGTTTGTTTCCATTTGTAGAAACCCGGATTTTATGAAAAAAAAAATATGTGTTAAACTGTAATTATGATAATTACAGGGTAAAAACGTAATTATGTTAATTACGGGGAATTATCTGTAATTATATAATTATATTTTAAAGTTTAAAAGGATAATTATATATAAACATATATATATAGAGAGAGAGGGAGGATCATGCGAGAAGTAAACTAATTTGCGAGAAGGCGAGAAAGAATATGAGTCACATAATTTATTAATTAAAAAAACTATAAATAATAAATAAAAAATAGTTTTAAAAATTAGGATAATTATCATTTTAAATTGGATAAATCCTTAAAATTCTCATTATATCTTTTAGATTTATTTATTTTTTAATTTCAATTATTTTTTAATTAATTTATTATTTTTTTTCTAAATATACTTTTATTTAAAAAAATCACAATTTTAACCAAATATCACATATGATATCATTATATGAATATTTATGCATATCACATATCATATTATCAAATGTGATAATTGTATATATTTTAGTTAATCATATATGATTATGTATACTTCTATTTATAGATCTTTTTGTGATGTAAATATTATCACATGTGATAATTGTATATATTTTAGTTAATCATATGTGATTATGTATATTTATATTTAATTATTTATAGATCTTTTTGTGATGTAAATATTATCACATGTGATTATGCGTCATTTATATTCAGACATATATTATCATATGTGATATTTACAAAAATCCACCTAGTGGGATCATATGTGATACATAATAATATATCACATGTTAAACGAGGGTAATCACATGTGATTCAAAACGTAAATCTAAAAAATAGAGAAAAAATAGTGAAATAAATAATGAATTAATTATGGATATACATGTGATATTTGATGAAAATTATGATTTTATCTAGAACATAATAATATAAATTTGATAAAAAAAATTATGAATTTATTAAAATTAAAAAATAAATAAATTTAAAAGATATTATGAGATTTTTAAGGATTTATCCGATTCAAATTGTAATTATCCTAAAAAGAATTTAAAATTTTTATTTATGCTATTTTTTAATTAATAAATTATGTGGCTCATATTCCTTCTCGCCTTCTCGCAAATTGACTACTTTCTCGTTTGAACCTGCCCCTATATATATATATATATATATATATATATATATATATATTTGAATTTGAATTTGAATATTACAGATAATTACTAAACCTTATTTAATCCTTAATTGAATTATAGTCTAACTATAATTCTTCTGATATAAATAAGGGGTTAGGCTAAACCATTTGATATACAGTTGAGTTAGAAAAGCCTTTCAGAAAAATACAGAAAAGAAACTCTTTTCTTTTTTGTAAAACACATATAGATCTAGGGTTATTGGGCTAGCACCCGGTGGAAATTCGTGTGTTCGTGTGTGGATACCGCTAGAGGAAACCTCAATTGGTTTCTAAGTACTCAGCTAGTTCAACCATAACAGATCTGAAAAGGTACATCTCTAAACACCCTATGGTGTGGTTCTTATTTAATTAAATGCATCATTGGATCCGATTGGGTTTTAAGTTTTAGAAAAGTTTTCTATTTAATTTTGTAACCAAAATTCTTTTTAATTTCCGCTGCGTATAACGGTTACAATTTATTTTAAAACCCAACACCTTTATTGAGGGCTCGAGGTAGATATCGTGGGTGGTTGAACTCGATGCCCGTTTGTAATCAGTTTGGTTACTCATCGTGGAATTTAGTGTCCACGTTTGAATTCTAGTGAGTGTTCCCCAAGTCATGTTTTGTTTATGTAAGCTTGCAGTGGTGCTCTGGAGGAGTCGTATATGGAGCTAAGTCTTGCGGTGATGCCCAGAGTGAGCCGGATATGGGGACTTGTGACTTTGTAGTGAGACTCATTAGAGGTCGAGTAGACACTAGGATCAGTGGTGTCTTGCGGTGGTAGCTCAGATGATCCGGATACGGGGAACCATGGTCTTATGTGAAACTCAAGAACATCGATAAGTGGCCTAACTTTGTGTGCCCGTCACATTCGATGGAATTCGGGTATCCCCCGTCACCGAAAGGTGTTGTTTTGGGTATTGAGTTTTATTATCCAAGTTTTTAGTGGCGTCTTGTGTAAATGGATTTTATCCTTGATTATGGGTTGAGTATTATGCCCCACCCTTGTTTTGGGTGTTTCGGGATACAAAGTTTTAACCGCATTTTTATAAATGTAGAGTTCGATTTTTATTCGCGTTTTAAGTGAGTTTTGGGTTGGAGTTTATTTACGAAAGAACGTTTTATATTGGGATCTTGTCCCCGAAGTAGTTTGGATTTGAAAACGTTTGTATTGGTGTTTTGCCCAAAATGCATATTATTGGAAAACGAGTCGTTTTCATATTCAAATCATATCTTTTGAAAGATTATGATTTAAACTGCATTACCTCTTTTTAAATATATCTTTATTCATATGGAAAACTCTTGAACTCACTAGGCGTTAGCCTAACCTTTTTATTTTTCGGCATGTGCAACAGGTTCCGGTTGGGAATAGCTCTAGTGACACTGGTCTGAGAGGAGTGCTAGTCGTGTGCTCAAAAGATGGATATCTTAGTGAAGTCTTTCGCACTTGTTTTCGGGAAGAGCAGCTTATAGTTGGGATTAAGTAACACCGACTTTAGTCTAGTCCTTGTATAAGACTGGAGTTAATATTTGTTGAAGTTAAATGGAAAGTTTTATTTTGGAGAGTTATCTCTTACTTGATGAAATGTCGAAAATTTTAATTAGTTGCTCTTACCAAATTTGAGGGTGTTACAGTACCGAAGGATGTTTCGGTATATGTGAGGTGTACCGAAATGGGTTTATACCGAAAATGGTTGGTAAAGGAAGAAATAACGAAAAGAGAGGAGGAAATACCGAAGAAGGCTAAGTTTCGGCAGATGTAAACTTGCCGAAAGTACTTCAAATTTTTTTTTACTCATAATTTAACATACCTAATGACCCAACGAGGAAGTTGAATCGTGATTCATCTAGAGGCTTGGTGAAAAGATCTGCAAGCTAAAGATCAGTAGAGATGAAATGAAGTTCGATATCACCTTTAGAGATGTGATCTCTTATAAAGTGATATCGAATATCAATGTGCTTGGAGCGAGAGTGCAGTACAGGATTGTTAGCAATAGCTATGGCACTTGAGTTATCACATAGTATGGGTATATTAGAATAGAACTGGTCATAGTCTTGTCGTTGATTCATCATCCACAAGATTTGAGCACAACAACTGCCAGCTGCAACATATTCAGCTTCAGTTGTAGAGGTAGACACAGAGTTTTGTTTCTTACTGGACCAGCTGACTAGATTGCCACCTAGAAATTGACAGCTACCAGTTGTACTTTTCCTATCCACCTTAGAACCTGCAAAGTCAGAGTCTGAATAACCCATTAGTTCAAAACTTGAGTCTTTGGGATACCAAAGACCCAGATTCATAGTACCCTTAAGGTACCGAAAGATACATTTTACAGCCGCCAAGTGAGATTCCTTGGGATTGGCTTGATAACGCGCACACAAACACGTAGCATACATAATACCAGGTCTACTAGCAGTTAGATAAAGAAGAGACCCTATCATCCCTCTATAATGAGTGATGTCAACTGACTTACTAGCTAAATCAGCGTGAATCTTAAGAGGTGGAGCCATTGGAGTTTTCATGGGAGAGCAATTTTCAAAATCAAACTTTTTCAAAAGATCACGAATATATTCACTCTGATTTATGAAAATACCTTCAGAAGATTGTTTAATTTGAAGACCAAGAAAGAAAGTGAGCTCACCTATCATACTCATCTCATACTTGCTTTTCATGAGAGAGGCAAACTGTAACACCCTAAAAATTAGCGGAAATAAAAAAAAAATCTGCAATAGACTGAACTTGCGGAATAAGGTATTACAATCCCAACATACAATGTTATTCCAAACGGAGTATGGGTTAGACATAAACATGGTCAATATATGAAGCATACGACGACAACCTACTAATCTACAATTAAGTAACTAAATTAGGGTCGGGTGTCGCTATCCTTCCAAAATGTGCATCTTCAAAAATCACTGTACGATGGTCACTAGATATCCTCAAAAAGACCACTCACGACCCCAAGGTCGTTCCCTCAGTCCCGGCGAGCCCCACTGTTAAGATGACCTGCCAACATGACAACCAAGAGCAAGTGTTAGGCTAAAGCCTAGTGAGAACAAGCCAATAAGAAAAAGAGTACTAAACCCAAATCGTTGTCACGCGGTGATTATAGCCATGAGCTAAGTCAAGAAATCAAATAAACCATTAGTGATTAAACAAGGTACAAATTACACCAAATCACATAACGAGCTCAACCCCTCTAGATCTGTTGCTCAAAACATCAAGTCAACCCCTCTGGATCTATTCTTGAGAGTTCCCAAAACAGAGGGAACTCAAGCACCATATGGAATTACATCTTACTGCACCATGAGACGCTGCCCGACCGTATAGGCCCACACCTTACTTATCATGGCAACCCGATGCCTATTCCGTGCTAAAATGTGAACCAAATGCCCAAAACCGGGGACATAGGAACACAGTGCCTATGGATCCATTGCACAAGACTCAAAGCCAGAGCATGTCATTTCATAACATACTCATATTAAATCAAATATACAGGCAATTCATATGAACAATGGTTCAATTCAATAAATCTTTATTCTTGAAATGATGGGCTTTAGAAGACATTACCCAACAACAATATGCCATATTAAAACAAGGTTTTCCACATTTAAACAAACACATTTATCACATATATTAAGTAATACAGACGGAGTTAGCTTAAAGGAATCACCTCATATTTCTTTTTGTTTATAGTCTGCTTCCTACGATTGCTACCTACGACAACACCGATAAATCGGTAAGCCAAAAATATAGACAACTCACTGACTTACAATTCTCGAATTACAAAACACAACACACTGTCGAAACACAGTACCGGTCGAGCCCAACACCGGTCGAATCCCACACCGGTCGAACCCACTACCGGTCGAACCAAATACCGGTCGAACCCAATACCGGTCGAACCCAATACCGGTCGAACCCACTATGTCGGTCAACCGACTTCCGGTCGAGACTATCTTTCCGGTCTTAATATGATGGGACGTTTACAGATCCCAGATCCAAATCAAAATACGTAAATCTCAAAATGAAACGGTTAAAAACCTTCACAACGAGATTCTACACGGCAGAAAACACTCAGATCAAAGCATTAAGCTAGATTCGTACCTTGATTTGGAGAAAAACGATCGACCTCTTTCTTCTTGCTTCCTTCTCTCTCTCTGATTTCTTAAGGATCAGATTTGTGATATTTAGAAAAATATCTAAACTTAATTTATATTTATATAACCCAAGTTATATTTTACCCCCTTGAACTTTGGGTTAAGGTCAACTTTTCACCCAACTCCAAAATAGCGGGTGTTACAATCCTCCCCAACTTGGAGAAGATTTTGTCCTCGAAATCTCGGCTATGGAAAGAGGTGAGGGTACCTCCGCTTCAAGTCCTCTTCCGCTTCCCAAGTCACGTTGGCACCCCGATGGTGCTTCCACTGAACCTTGACCATTGTGACTTCCCGGTGACGAAGCTTCTTCGTCTTTCTTTCCAAAATCGCTTCAGGTTCTTCAACGCAACGATTTCCCTCATCCACCCTGTAACACCCCGAATTTTCGTTTGGTTTTGCGAGGTTGTAAAGAAGAAAAGAAGTAGATGTTTCTGTCTACAGGGAGCACGGGTCGTGCGCCATCTCTTTGGAAAAACGCACGGGTCGTGCGCATGGAACAGGGTGCGAGGCAGTGGAGAACGCACGGGCCGTGCGCCCTCCCCTTTGGAAAACGCATGGGCCGTGCGCTGTGTTGGGAGGTGTGCAAAGCCTTGGCTAAATATCTCATTTTGTTGAGATTCTTTTGTAATCTCAGTTTCTTTCTCTCTCTCTTCTTTTTCTCTCTTTTTCTTCTTCGATCTTCAAGGCTCGTTTGGTTGCTAGTTTTCGGTGTTTCTAGCGAGGGGTCGGTGTTTTAAGCTTCACCTCTACATCGTGGTCATTATCTGATTTTCCGGGTTTTATTCTGAAAACCTACCGGTGAGTTCCTACTATCATTTTACAAACTTTATACATGTCAAAACTCTTATTTGCGAAATCTGAAGTATTTCTACGGTATGATTTCATGTTCTCTACATCTTGATATAAATGAAGTTTTTGGTGATTTTCGGGGTTCCCGATCAGTTTTGACTAAAATAACGGGTTCCGCCTTATCAGAAGTAAAAGGTTGTTTTACTTGCCCATGGTGGTGGCTTATTGAAAGAATGTATATAAACTGATTTTATGATTATCTTTCTTACCAGCAGTTGGTCTGGAAAATGGCATTTTGAAATATAAATGTGTTGATAGCTATTTATCTAGCTTTGTTGGTCACATGAAATATTGTGACAAGTCCTGACTGTACTAGTGGATCCCTAGGTATCGAGTCGACTTATGGCTGGGAAGGATATGCCCCTTCCGTTGTTATGGCTGGGAAGGATATGCCCCTTCCGTTGTAGTTAGCTACATTTGATCCTCGGGGGCAACTTAGGTACGGTTATGTGAGACCCGATCCTAGCCATGGTTCAGATGTAGTCTAATGAACGAGTATGACAGGGTTCCTTGGGGGCCCTCCCTCACATCGTAGTACGGACTGAAGAGTTCGTGGCCATGGTTCCATGTATTTAGCTCATAACTCGGATTTGGTGGTCTACTTTGTGTTACACCACAATCCTTGGTAAAATGGTCCGTTTGTCATCGTTTAACGAGTTTTGGACCGAAGAGGCCCGGTTGTGGCGAAATGTTATCTTTACGAACTAAACCTTTATGAAAAGATTTCTTTATGATACTGATGTTTATATCTTTTGAGCTTTATAAACTGTATGTTCTCACCAGGCTTTATAGTCTGACACTTTTTCTCAAATGATGTGTATAACAGGTGTCCATTAGCGGTGGTTGCCGGGGTTTTTGGAGAGACGAGTTTTGAGTCTCGGGGTTTTTGGAGATGTTTTAAGTATTGTTGCTGGGCATTGTTAAGTCCCATTCTTTTGATGAAATCCTTGTATAGAATCGTATAGTCTTAAGGATTGATCCCATTTATGGGAAGTTAATGGAATTGCTTTCGTCATATTGTCAGGTTTCCAGGTCTTAATTTACTCTGATTTTTGAGGTTGTTACAAGTTGGTATCAGAACTCTAGTTTAAGCGAACTAGGCATGAATGTAAGATGTCTAGACTTAGACTGAGTATGCTAAGAATTGATCCGCGAGATTTGGGTAGAGCTCTTAAGATGGGTTAGTCTTAGAGTTGACGGAAAGTACATTTATCAGGCGTTGTAGTAGTGGTGACAAGAACCGTTATGTGTTGTATGTTCATAATTTCACTTAGCTAATGTTATTATGAGGATACTGTACGTAAGAGTGCTTGAATTACTATTAATATGACAATTGGTAATGTGGTAGTACGTTTCCTTTGTGTTTATTCAATCTCTCTCTTATCTCTGTCTCTGTTCTGTGAAACAGTTCAGTATGGTGAATACGCGTGGTAGACCGCGTACTCGTGTTGACAGACTGGAAGCGACAGCCTCCACAGCTGATTAGCCGGAAGGAGTTGAGGTTGTCGTGCGTCCGCCAGTTCAACAAATACTAGGTGGGGGGCCAGAGGTCATTCCGCGTGTAGACCTGGCTTCGTCCCACCCAGTAATCAGGGATGCTAGTTCCCCGTCTGAGTTGATGGCCAGCATGATGTTGGCAATGAGGGAAGAGATGGCAAAGCAGCAAGAGTTTCTGCTAAAAGTGATTGAGGATCGTGATGTGAACAATCGTAGAAGTGAGACGGTTGTGGAAAACGTCGTAGCAGGTTCTGGAGGCGATGGTATAAGGGTCACAGCGGTAGAGCGTAGGATTTCTGATGCTCCGGGAATAGGAAGAGTTGTTCCTATAAGTCCTTTCTGAGCTGCAGACCGCCTGAATTCTTCGGTTCAGATGACCCGGCGGTGTGTGTAAAGTGGATTCGAGCGGTTGAGCAAGCTTTCGGCTCTTCCGAATGTGGTAATGATCAGAGAGTGTGGTTCGGTACCCAATTGCTGAGGGACACTGCACTCATCTGGTGGAATATCATCCAATCCACTCTATCTCCTGAAGTGTTGGCCCAGTTGTCTTGGGCCGAGTTCAAAAAGAAGCTGCTAGAAGAGTTCTGCAACGAGAGGACCATGGACCGAATTGAGAAAGAATTCCGGTCCTTGGTAAAGGTAAGTCTGACGGTGAGGGAGTACACCCGTCAGTTTATGGAGAAGCTGGGTCTGGTGGGGCACGCTGCCCCAACAGAGAAAGACAAGATGAAAGCTTATCTCAACGGCTTGCCTGCGAACATGCAATCCATGGTCCATAATTTCAAGGCTTCTAACCTCCGAGAGATGGTGGAGGAAGCTCAATTTATGGAAGAGATGCTTGCGAAGGGCAAAACTGAGAAGACTGTGGTGGTGCCTGAAAAGAGAAAGTGGGAGAACAGTTCAGTACCTCCCAAGCGGACCCGACCTTTTGTCGGAAACCGCAACTTCAGCAGTTATCAGGAAGCAAAGTGGTGCCCGAAGTGTCGAACCAAGCACCACGGTAACTGTAGCTCTACTTCTAAATTCTGCTACAAGTGTGGTAAGAATGATCACACCACCCACGACTGTTCTGTCGTGGGGATGGTCTGCTTCGAGTGTAAGGCACTGGGGCATGTGAAGAGAGATTGCCCGAAGCTCAAGTCGGGTAGTGCGGCGGCAAGGAAGGAGAACCCTCCGAGGGTTATGGGTCGAGCATTTCAGATGACGGCCTAATAGGCCAGGGCATCCGCTGACGTGGTATCGGGTACTTTCCTTATAAACTCTGTACCTGCTCGTATTTTGTTCGATACGGGTGCTAGTTTCTCTTTCGTATCTGAATTGTTCCGTCAGAAAATTGCTATGCCCACTACTAGTCTTGAGGATGCATTAGTGGTAGAAATAGCCGATGGTAGCCAAGTTTTGATCCACGAGGTTCTGAAGCAGTGTACTCTTAGTATCGAGGGGAGAGAATTCTCAATCGGTCTATTTCCGATGTTAATCGGGGGTTTCGATATTGTGGTTGGCATGGATTGGTTGTCAAACAATCATGCCGAGATCGTATGTTCCAAGAAGTTGATTCGACTTCCCAACCCCTCTGGTGAAGTCGTTGTCATCTATGGTGAGAAGAGAAAGGGTGAAGTGGCAATAATCACAGTGGCAAAGGCACGCAGGTGCTTAGTAAAAGGATGTTCATCTTTCCTAGCCTATGTGATCGATGCTAAGCTAGAGAAGTCAAAGCTGGAAGATGTGAAGATCGTGCGTGAGTTTCCAGATATCTTTCCGGACGACTTGCCCGGGTTGCCACCCGATCGTCAGGTAGAGTTTCGGATTGATCTTGTGCCTGGCGCTGCACCGATCGCTAAAGCACCTTATCATTTAGCGCCATCGGAGATGCAAGAGATGGTAGCACAACTCCAAGAGCTATTGGAGAAGGGATTTATAAGACCGAGTTCGTCACCTTGGGGAGCTCCGGTCTTATTTGTCAAGAAGAAGGATGGCACAATGAGAATGTGCATTGACTATCGTGAGTTGAACAAATCTACAGTGAAGAACAGATATCCGCTTCCGAGAATAGACGATTTGTTCGATCAACTTCAAGGAGCGGGTTGTTTCTCCAAAATCGACTTACGATCAGGTTATCACCAAGTGAAGGTAAGAGAAGAAGATGTTCCGAAGACGGCTTTCAGAACGCGTTACGGCCATTACGAGTTCCTTGTAATGCCTTTTGGCCTGACGAACGCACCAGCTGTGTTTATGGACTTGATGAATAGAGTGTGCCGACCTTTCCTCGACAAGTCGGTTATTGTATTCATTGATGACATAGTAGTGTACTCCAGGAGTGAGTCGGAACACGAACAGCATCTACGTGAGGTTCTGGAAGTGTTGAGAAGAGAAAGATTGTACGCCAAGTTTTCCAAGTGCGACTTTTGGCTTAAAGAAGTACAATTTCTGGGGCACGTAGTCACTCGAGACGGAGTGAAAGTAGATCCCTCCAAGATTGAAGCTATGATGAATTGGGAGCCTCCTAAGAGTTCGTCCGAGATCCGAAGTTTCTTGGGTCTGGCGGGATACTACAGGAGATTTATCCAAGACTTTTCAAAGATCGCTTCTTCCTTGACAGTTCTGACTCGGAAGAATGTGAAGTTCGAATGGACTGAAACCCAAGAGAAAGCGTTCCGGATCCTTCAAAAGAAGTTGTGTGAAGCCCCGATCTTGACGTTACCTGAAGGGTCGGAAGATTTCGTGGTGTACAGCGACGCTTCAAAGATGGGATTAGGTTGCGTGTTGATGCAACGAGGCAAGGTAATCGCTTATGCCTCGAGGCAGCTTAAGGTTCACGAGCAGAATTATCCAACTCATGATCTGGAGTTAGCAGCGGTGGTGTTCGCCTTGAAGCTTTGGCGACATTACCTATACGGCACGAAATATACTCTTTTCACAGATCACAAGAGCCTGAAGTATGTCTTTGATCAAAAAGAGCTGAATATGAGGCAAAGGAGGTGGCTTGAGTTGTTGAAAGATTACGACTGTTAATTGCTTTACCATCCAGGTAAGGCGAACGTGGTGGCCGATGCGCTAAGTCGGAAGGACTATAGCGGGAGTATTCGGGCTACCCACTCAAGGATCGAGCTAGTGTCTAGCCTTGTTGAGAAGATCAAGGCATCACAGGTGGAAGCACTGTTAGAAGAGAATCTCAAAGAAGAAGTCATGACAAAACAGCGTTTACTCTTGACGGAAGATAGCCGTGGAGTGAAACTGTTCAGCGGTCGTGTGTGGGTGCCCAAGATAGGGGGTAACCATGAGCTGTTGCTAGAAGATGCACACAATTCAAAGTATTCCATACATCCGGGAAGCACAAAGATGTACAGGGACTTGAAGTTGCACTATTGGTGGCCGGTAATGAAGCTTGATGTGGCACGTTACGTTAAGCGTTGTGTGACGTGTTCGCAAGTTAAGGCCGAACATCAGAGACCGTATGGGAGTCTTCAGTCTTTAGAGATTCCCGAGTGGAAGTGGGAGCATATCACCATGGACTTCGTGACGAAGTTGCCTAAAACTCTTCGAGGTCACGATACCATTTGGGTGATAGTTGATAGATTGGCAAAGAGCGCTCACTTCTTGGCTATGCGCGAGACTCTACCGATGGATAAGTTAGCGAAGCTTTATATCGATGAAGTAGTCTCGAGGCACGGCATACCATTTTCGATCGTGTCGGATCGCGACAGTCGGTTCACTTCAAACTTCTGGGATGGATTTCAGAAAGAGCTTGGTACTCGAGTGAAGTTGAGTACGGCTTACCATCCACAAACCGACGGGCAGAGCGAACGAACGATCCAAACTTTGGAAGACATGTTGAGGTCTTGTGTCATCGATTTCGGGGGTAGCTGGGACACTCACCTGCCTTTGGTGGAGTTTGCCTATAACAATAGCTACCACTCGAGTATCGGAATGGCACCCTTTGAGGCTTTGTATGGGCGAAAGTGTCGGACTCCCGTATGCTGGCTTGAAGCGGGAGAAAAGCAGTTCGCTGGACCTGAGATCGTGCAAGAGACTGCCGATAAGGTCAAGTGCATTCGTGAAAGAATGAAAGCAGCTCAGGATCGTCAGAAAAGATATGCCGATAAGAAGAGGCGACCGATGGAATTCCAAGTGGGCGACCGCGTTATGCTTAAGGTGTCGCCGTGGAAAGGTACTATACGGTTCGGAAAGCGTGGGAAGCTGAGTCCCCGTTTCCTCGGACCTTTCAAAGTGCTTAAACGAGTGGGTTTGCAAGCCTACCAGTTGGAACTGCCACCAGAGTTGAGCAGAATACACAACACGTTTCATGTTTGCTACCTCCGGAAATGTTTGGCGGTAGAAGACAGCGTCATTCCCCTTTCAGAGTTAAGGGTTGACGAAGGCAACCGTTGTGTGGAAGAACCCGACGCCATCTTAGAGAGAATGTCTAAGAAGTTGCGTCATAAAGAAGTCACTTTGGTCAAGGTGTAGTGGAAGCATCACCGGGGAGCGAATGTGACGTGGGAAGCCGAGGAGGATATGAAGCGAAGATATCCTCACCTTTTTGTGTAGTTGGGATTTCGGGGACGAAATCATTCCCAAGTTGGGGAGGATTGTAACACCCCGAATTTTCGTTTGGTTTTGCGAGGTTGTAAAGAAGAAAAGAAGTAGATGTTTCTGTCTACAGGGCGCACGGGTCGTGCGCCATCCCTTTGGAAAAACGCACGGGTCGTGCGCATGGAACAGGGTGCGAGGCAGTGGAGAACGCACGGGTCGTGCGCCCTCCCCTTTGGAAAACGCACGGGTCGTGCGCTGTGTTGGGAGGTGTGCAAAGCCTTGGCTAAATATCTCATTTTGTTGAGATTCTTTTGTAATCTCAGTTTCTTTCTCTCTCTCTTCTTTTTCTCTCTTTTTCTTCTTCGATCTTCAAGGCTCGTTTGGTTGCTAGTTTTCGGTGTTTCTAGCGAGGGGTCGGTGTTTTAAGCTTCACCTCTACATCGTGGTCAAGCGATCTACTATGACCCAAATGGTGTCGTGACCTTTCAAGGCCTTTGGCAGCTTCGTCACGAAATCCATCGTGATGTGTTCCCATTTCCATTCCGGAATTTCCAAGGATTGCAAACTTCCGTAAGGTCTTTGGTGTTCAGCCTTCACTTGCAAACAAGTTACACACTGTTCCACATAGTGCGCCACATCAAGCTTCATGATTGGCCACCAATAATGCAATTTCAAATCTCTATACATTTTCGTGCTTCCTGGGTGAATGGAGTATTTTGACTTGTGGGCATCTTCGAGAAGAAGTTCTCTATTACCCCCTATCTTAGGCACCCAAATCCGCCCATTGAAAAGTTTCACCCCTCGACTATCTTCAGTCAACAGAAGATGTTGTTTTGCCATGACTTCTCCTTTGAGATTTTCCTCTAGCAAGGCTTCGCTTTGCGATTTCTTGATTCTGTCAATGAGTGTTGAAGTTATTTCAATCCGTGCAAAGGTAGCACGAGAATTTCCTCCACAGACTTTCCGACTCAAGGCGTCGGCAACAACGTTTTCCTTACCCGGATGGTAGAGCAACTCGCAGTCATAATCCTTCAACAACTCCAACCATCTCCGCTTCCTCATGTTTAGCTCTTTCTGATCAAAGATATGCTTCAGACTCTTGTGGTCAGTATAAAGAGTGCATTTCGTACCGTAAAGGTAGTGTCGCCACAACTTCAGTGCAAACACCACCGCTGCCAATTCCAAGTCATGAGTAGGGTAGTTGACTTCGTGCACTTTAAGTTGCCTTGATGCGTAAGCGATCACCTTCCCTCTTTGCATCAGGACACAACCCAAACCTATCTTTGACGCATCGCTGTATACCACAAAATTTTCCGTCCCGTCAGGTAAGGATAGGATAGGAGCTTCACAAAGCTTCTTTTGTAAGGTGCAGAACGCCTCTTCTTGCCTCTCGGTCCACACAAATTTCACGTTCTTTCGGGTCAAGGCCGTCAACGACGAGGCTATCTTCGAGAAGCCTTGTATGAATCTCCGGTAGTACCCTGCCAAACCTAGGAAACTTCGGATTTCAGACGGACTCTTGGGAGGTTCCCAATTCGTCATTGCCTCAATCTTTGCGGGATCCACTTTTACTCCTTCCTTTGAAACCACATGCCCCAAAAACTGCACCTCTAGGAGCCAAAAGTCGCACTTTGAAAACTTCGCGTAAAGTCTTTCTCGCCTTAAAACATCCAACACTTTACGGAGATGTTGCTCATGCTCTTCTTCATTCTTGAAGTAAAATAGGATGTCGTCGATGAACACGATTACCAATTTTTCGAGGAACGGTAAGTCCATAAATATTGTCGGTGCGTTGGTTAGACCGAATGGCATCACCAGAAATTCGTAGTGTCCATAGCGTGTCCTAAATGCCGTCTTTAGGATGTCATCCTTTGCTACCTTCACTTGGTGATACCCCGATCGAAGGTCAATCTTTGAGAAACAACCTGCTCCCTGAAGTTGATCGAACAGATCGTCGATTCTCGGAAGTGGATATCTGTTCTTCACCCGTTACTTTGTTCAGTTCTCTGTAGTCGATACACATTCTCATTGCACCGTCCTTTTTCTTGACGAATAGGATCGGAGCTCCCCAAGGTGATGAGCTCAGTCAGATGAAACCTTTCTCCAGAAGGTCCTGGAGTTGAACCACCATCTCTTGCATTTCGGTAGGAGCTCGAGCAATTGGAGCCGCTCCTGGAATGAGGTCTATACGGAATTCCACAACACGATCGGGTGGCAACCCGGGCAAGTCTTCCGAAAACACATCGGGAAACTCGCGCACCACCCTAACATCTTCCAGTTTCCGCTGGTCGAGTTTGGTATCGATAGCATAAGCCAGGAAAGATAAACATCCTTTCGCCAAACACTTCCTAGCTTTGATCACTGAAATTATCGCCACATCGCCTTTCCTTCCTTCGCCGTAGATTATTGTCGCTTCTCCGTTTGCCACAGGTAAACGAATCATTTTCTTGGAACATACAATTTCGGCCTGGTTCTTTGATAACCAGTCCATAGCCACAACCACGTCGAATCCGCCAATTTGCATAGGTAATAAGTTAATGGGAAATTTCTTTCCCTTAAGCTCTAAGATGCAATCTCTAAGGATATTATGAATTAGAACTTGACTTCCATTTGCTATTTCTACCACAACAGCATTCTCTAGCATACTCTTAGACATGGCAAGCCTTTGACAGAACAAATCGAATATGAACGAGTAGCTAGCACCAGAATCAAATAATACACGTGTAGGTACGGAATTTAGAAAGAACGTACCCGACACCACATCGGTCGATGCTTTAGCTTCCTCTGACGACATCTGGAAAGCCCTTCTAGTCGACCGCGGAGGTTCCATCTTTTTCCCGCCAAATCCCCCAGCCTTGAGCTTCGGGCATTCCGCCCTTACGTGCCCCGGTTCCTTACATTCGAAACATATTTGCCCCTTAAGAGGGCAATCTCGGAACGTGTGACCCGTCTTTCCGCACTTGTAGCACATTCCGGGAACAAAGTTGCATGGGCCAAAATGTTTGCTTCGGCACTTGGAGCACCACTTGGCATCACGTCTAGGATCGGCTCCCCGCGGAGCGCTGCTGTTGGCATAAAAAGGTTTCTTTGAGGGCATCGAGCTTCCCTCCCATTTCCTCTTCTCGACTTGGCGACCACTTTGATCCCTGCCGAGGCTGTAAGCATCCTCCATGAGTTGAGCTTCTTCCATTACCTCCCGAAGGGTGGAGGTCTTTGTTACACGCACCATCGACATCATGTCCGATGGGAGGCCCTTGATGTAAGCCTTGATCTTATCTTTCTCCGTCGGGACCAGAAGTCCCACAAAACCCAGCTTGTCCATGAAGAGACGGTTGTACACCCTCACAGACATACTTCCTTTCTTTAAGTTCTGAAATTCCTCCTTGATTCGGTCCAACAACCTCTCGTTACAGTACTCCTCTAGCAGTTTCTCTTTGAAGGTAGACCAAGACAGTTGGTCCAGAACAGTCGGTTCAAGCGAAGCAGAGTACACATCCCACCAAGTAAGAGCTATACCCCATAACATTCGGGAACCAAAGATAACCCTCTGTTCCTCCCCACATTCACTTGAGCGAAAAGCTTACTCCATCTCTCGAACCCAGGCCATACAATCTAGGGGATTGTCCGAGCCTTTAAATCTGGGGGTCGGCAATCCAGAAAAGCTGTGAACGTGCAAGTCTGCACCGCTCGCCTGACACCCAGAGCTGCAGTTACCACAGGGGGAATTACAGGTCCAACACCCCCAGATCCTGCAACAATCACATTCTCGCCAACCGTTTCGTGCCTACGGTTGTTAGCGTCTCGGTCCTCAAGGAGTTTCAAGAATACTTCCTGCTATTGCGCCATGGCCCTGTTCATGGCCAACATCATACGGTCCATCATTCTAGTTTTTGCCGTTACTTCCTCAATAATAGGATCTGCAGCCTCCAAATTGCGTCGAGGAATGTGCTCGGGTCTTCCACCCAGCACATCACCCACTTCAGTCACCAGCGAATGGTCGGCCGCAGATATTTCGGCCTCCTGACCTTCCGGACGATTCCTGGTGTTAACCATGGTTCTTCTGAACGCAAACATGCAAAAGAACGGGATAAGGATTACGAAAAACACCAGGAACGTACTACTACAATTATCAATTATTATAACAACAGTAATTTAAGTATGCTCACGTAAAAAAATTTCATAATAACGTTAGCTAAGTGAAATTATGAATACATATTACGTAAAAGTGCTTATTACCATCGTTACAACTTTCAATTTGTGCAAGTTTCCGTTGACCCTAAGAGCACCCTATCTTAGAAAGTCTACCCCATCTCACTAGTCATAGCTTAATAGTCTCGGCTTAAGTCTAGGCATCTTACAGTCATACCTAATTCACTTAAACCAAGGCTCTGATACCAACTTGTAACACCTTAAAAATTAGCGGAAATAAAAAAACGAAAATTCTGCAATAGACTGAACTTGCAGAATAAGGTATTACAATCCCAACATACAATGTTATTCCAAACGGAGTATGGGTTAGACATAAACATGGTCAATATATGAAGCATACGACGACAACCTACTAATCTACAATTAAGTAACTAAATTAGGGTCGGGTGTCGCTATCCTTCCAAAATGTGCATCTTCAAAAATCACTGTACGATGGTCACTAGATATCCTCAAAAAGACCACTCACGACCCCAAGGTCGTTCCCTCAGTCCCGGCGAGCCCCACTGTTAAGATGACCTGCCAACATGACAACCAAGAGCAAGTGTTAGGCTAAAGCCTAGTGAGAACAAGCCAATAAGAAAAAGAGTACTAAACCCAAATCGTTGTCACGCGGTGATTATAGCCATGAGCTAAGTCAAAAAATCAAATAAACCATTAGTGATTAAACAAGGTACAAATTACACCAAATCACATAACGAGCTCAACCCCTCTAGATCTGTTGCTCAAAACATCAAGTCAACTCCTCTTGATCTATTCTTGAGAGTTCCCAAAATAGGGGGAACTCAAGCACCATATGGAATTACATCTTACTGCACCATGAGACGCTGCCCGACCGTATAGGCCCACACCTTACTTATCATGGCAACCCGATGCCTATTCCGTGCTAAAACGTGAACCAAATGCCCAAAACCGGGGACATAGGAACACAGTGCCTATGGATCCATTGCACAAGACTCAAAGCCAGAGCATGTCATTTCATAACATACTCATATTAAATCAAATATACAGGCAATTCATATGAACAATGGTTCAATTCAATAAATCTTTATTCTTGAAATGATAGGCTTTAGAAGACATTACCCAACAACAATATGCCATATTAAAACAAGGTTTTCCACATTTAAACAAACACATTTATCACATATATTAAGTAATACAGACGGAGTTAGCTTAAAGGACTCACCTCATATTTCTTTTTGTTTATAGTCTGCTTCCTACGATTGCTACCTACGACAACACCGATAAATCGGTAAGCCAAAAATATAGACAACTCACTGACTTACAATTCTCGAATTACAAAACACAACACACTGTCGAAACACAGTACCGGTCGAGCCCAACACCAGTCGAACCCCACACCGGTCGAACCCAATACCGGTCGAACCCAATACCGGTCGAACCCAATATCGGTCGAACCCACTATGCCGGTCGAACCAACTTCCGGTCGAGACCATCTTCCCGGTCTTAATATGATGGGACGTTTACATAACCCAGATCCAAATCAAAATACGTAAATCTCAAAATGAAACGGTTAAAAACCTTCCCAACGAGATTCTATACGGCAGAAAACACTCAGATCAAAGCATTAAGCTAGATTCGTACCTTGATTTGGAGAAAAACGATCGACCTCTTTCTTCCTGCTTCCTTCTCTCTCTCTCTGATTTCTTAAGGATCAGATTTGTGATATTTAGAAAAATATCTAAACTTGATTTATATTTATATAACCCAAGTTACATTTTACCCCCTTGAACTTTGGGTAAAGGTCAACTTTTCACCCAACTCCAAAATAGCGGGTGTTACACAAACTCCTGACAAAGAGATTCGTCAGTGGCACCAAAGATGATGTCATCCACATAGATTTGGACAAGAATGATATTACCTTTGATTTTCTTGAGAAAGAGAGTATTGTCAATTTTACCTATGGTATATCAGTTTGAGAGAAGGAAATCTGACAAAGTGTCATACCAGGCACGAGGAGCTTGTTTTAGACCATAAAGAGCTTTGTCTTCTAGTTTGTACACATAGTAAGGATGAGTTGGATCTTCAAAACCAGGAGGTTGTTTCACATAGACTTCTTCATCAAGTTCTCCATTGAGAAAGGCACTTTTAACATCCATTTGGAAAACCCGGAAGTTTTTGTGAGCAACATGAGCAAGAAAGATCCTTATTGCTTCAAGTCTAGCAACAGGAGCAAAGGTTTCGTCATAATCGATACCTTCCTCTTGTCTATATCCTTGAGCAACAAGTTTGGATTTGTTCCGAATAACAGTACCTACTTCATCCATCTTATTTCGGAAGACCCACTTAGTGCTGATAATAGTCTTATCGAATGGACGAGGTACAAGTTTCCATACTTTGTTTCTTTCAAATTGAGACAACTCTTCTTGCATGCCAGTGATCCAGCAGGGATCTGCTAGAGCTTCTTCAATTTTCTTTGGTTCAATTATGGAGAGAAAATTCACATAGAGACAAATGTTGCCAATACCTCTTCTTGTTTGGAAACGTGCTTGTTGATCACCAATAATTTGATCAATTGGATGATCCTTAGTCCATTTTAGAGATGGAGGAAGAGGTGCAGGAAATGGGCTAGGAGAGTATGAAGATGAAGGATCGGTAGGTACAGGATGAGTGTGATGAAGAGGAGAAGAATGCAAGGTTGGTTCGACAGGGGTAATAGGTTCGGCAGTCGGTAGGGAAACTGTCGAACGATGGTTAAAGGAGGTTGAGGCTGCCGAAAATGGAACATAGGGAGGTCCTGTAGACAAAAGATTTGGAGAATCTTCTCCAACACAAGAAGTGATCCACTCATGAAGTTTATTATCATCACAAGATAAGAAAGATGTCTTATGATCATCGAACTTCACATGTATCGATTCATCAATACATTTTCTCCTTAGATTGTAGACTCTATAGGCTTTAGAAGATAGAGAATAACCCATAAATATACCTTCATCAGCCTTGGAATCGAATTTCCCAAGATATTCTCAATCATTCAAGATAAAACACAAGCAGCCAAAAACATGAAGAAAACCGATGTTTAGTTTTCGGCCATAGAAGACTTCATAGGAAGTCTTGTTGTGTCTTTTCACAATAATAGATCTGTTTTGAGTAAAGCAGGCGGTATTGACAGCCTCAGCCCAGAAGTAGGTAGGTAGATTTGATTCACTTAGCATATACCTTGCAGCTTCACATAGTGTACGATTATTCCTTTCCACAATACCATTTTGTTGAGGAGTTCTAATTGCTAAGTTTTGAGAGATACATTTGTCACTGAGAAAGGCATCTGTTAGACCACAGTCTCATTGGATTCAAGATCATCCAATCTGAAGATCGCAATCTGAAGATCGCAATCTGAAGCTAAAGCCGAAACGTCGACTCTCAATGTTAAAGTCTATGTCTATTTGTAATAAATGTCAATGTAATTTAATGTAATATGTTTTATTTACTTAGATCTATATATTTAAGTTATAATACTGTAATAGTTAGATAAAGTTAACTTAGTTTGTTTCTAAGTAACTTTCTAGTTTGTTAGATATTATCTAGTATAATATCTAGATATTAATCTAGATATTAAGTTTAGGTAGTGTGTTCAACACACTAGTTAGATTAGTTGTATCTCTCAATCTCTCTAATGATCAGATCATAGAACACATACAAACACACACAAAAAGGTGAAAAAGAGAGAAAATAATAGAGAACACAATCAAAGCTTAATCGATCAACCTTGTAACTCGTTTGTTATAATCAATACAGGTTGGTAATCATATTGTGTTGTTGTTTCTATAAACTTGATAAGTATTGTTGGACCGACAATTGGTATCAGAGCCTGATTAAGATCAAATCAAGTTTTTAAAAGAAAACGTCTCTGTGTTCTGTGTGAAAATCATTTTCGAGATTTAAACTGTTTTAGGTGTTAGAATCGATCATATTGTGATCGATTTACATGCTAGATCGAGTTGTATGTGTTTAATTTCACTTTAAAGCTTATATCGAGTTCCAATTTGTGGTTTTTATGAGAAAAGAGTCGATAAGAGTAAGTCACTGTGCGATCAGATTAATTTCTAAAAAGAGTGTTTTAGTGAGATCGAGTGCTCATAGTCTGTTCTAAAAGTGTTTCTAGACACATTGGTAGGATTTGGTATTGCTAAATCGTTTCAATACAGATTTTAGACGAATTTTCGAAGTACAGGTCGAATAACCCGCAAACCAGAGGAAGAATAACACGCAAAGTCCCACTTTGCGTGTCTCACTACAAACGCAAAGCAGACTTTGCGGCTCCCACTACAAACGCAAAGCTTACTTTGCGGTTCCAACATCAATCGCAAAGTCTACTTCTCGGCTCCCAAAGCACCCGCAAAACTCAAACTTCTCGAAACCTTCAAGCAGCTCATCTTTGTGCATCTCTAGACCCGCAAACCTCAACTTTGCGCTTCCAACTAGACCCGCAAACCTCAGTTTGCGCTTCCCACTAGACCCGCAAACCTCCATTTGCGCGTCCCATTAGAAACGCAAACCTCAACTTTGCGTTCCTAACTTGAAACGCAAACCTTCTTAATCGCAAAGCTCCATTTTCCAGACTTAGAATTTTTTTCTGTGAATTTTTCGAAACTGTAATAGGGTCTTTAATTGTCATAAAAAATTTCTCTAGGGGCGTTGCCCCTATACCCCCGCAAGGGCGTTGCCCCTTGACCCCACCCGCTAACCGGGTAGCGGGATCCCCGTGCTAAGTCTGCCTAGGGGGACAAAATTTCTTGTGTGATCAAATTTTACATAGGTTAACGATCATATCTGTCAAGTTTTTCTCATATATTCAATACAGGATGACATCCAGAGAAGCCCTTGCAATAGGAACTGACACCAAGCCACCAGTTCTCTTCAAACGAGAATACGAACAATGGAAGGATAGGTTTCTAAACTTCATTGACAGACACGAGCTGGGTGATTATATCAGAACATCTATTGAAGAAGGGATTATGACACCACCAATGACGACTCGTGTAATTGATAACGTGCCTACTCAGGTTGAACTGAAGTATCACGAGCTACAAGATGATAACCTTAGAAGAGCCAAAGGCGACAAATTATCAAAGTCATACATCTAACAGGGGATCCCAAATGAAATATACGTCAAGATTGACAGTTACAAGGCTTCAGGTAAAGAAATGTGGGATCAGCTCGATAAAATGATGTTGGGTTCAAAAATTGGAAATCAGCCGAAGATCTCCAACTGCCTAAATAACTATGAAGAATTTAGAGGTAGGGTGGGAGAAACCTTAGAAGAAACCTATGACAGGTTTGTGACATTGCTGAATGAACTTAGCAAGAACAAAGTTCACAAATCTCAAAATGAGCTGAATATCAAATTCCTTAGTATTCTTCAACCTGAATGGAAAAGATTTGCTCGTCAGATGAAGCAGATTAAAGACTTGAATGAGATTCCACTTCACGAGGTGTATGAAACCCTCCGTCAAAATGAAGAAGAGGTGGATGAAATTCTGGATGAGAAGAGACAAAGAGGAAAGGTAATTGAAGACACAGTCGCCCTTGTAGTCAGAAAGAAGAAGAACAAGGCGACTGTATATGAATCAGATGAAGAAGATGAAGGTTGTGCAAACTCAGAATCAGATGAAAATGATCAGCTGAAGCAAGCAATGATGATGTTGACTAGTGCCTTTCAGAAAAGGTTCTACACAAAGCCAACATCAAATAATCAGAGATATTCATCTGGTCCGAAAAACTACATTCACAAAGAAAGGATTGAAGGTAGCAGATATGAAGGGAAGAGATTTGAGGGGAGAAGATCAGAGGAGAGGAAACCTGAAGAAAGAAGGTTTCAGTCAGAAGAAAAGAGGATAGAGGAGAGGAGACCGGAAGAAAGGAAATTCAAAGTTGAAGGATCAAGTCAGCCAGAACCGCCTACATGCTACAACTGTGGCAAACCAGGTCACTTTGCCAAAGACTGTCGTAGATCAAAAGTCAGAAATTCAGACTACTACAAGAATAAGATGCTTCTTGCAAAACAACAAGAGGCAGGCAAGGCACTGATGGCTGAGGACGAATACTGGCTCGATCACTCAGATGATGAAGAAGAAGATGATAAAGATAGAGAAGAAGCCGTCAACATGTGCTTGATGGGCAAGATAGAATCAGATGTTGAAGCTGATTCTGACAATGAAGAAGAGGAGGTATGTAATCTATCTGATTTAGAATCCATGAATAAAATGCATGCCATGAGTATGAAACAAAGAGAGTTAGAATCTAATCTTAAGCAAGATAATGGTGTCATGACAGACAAAAACCAGTTGATACAGAAACTTAGCAATGAAATTGCTGAGAAGAAAGTATTAATTGAGCTTTTACATAAAGATAATGACACCAACGCTAAGGAAAAGACAATAATTCTAAAAGAGAATTCTGATCTTAAGTCTCAACTTCTAAAGAGTGAGATAGATATTTATAAGCTTAAAAAGTTGCATGCTTCTTGTACAAAAGAAAACTTTTCTTTACTCGGAAAACTAAAGAGTTTGGAAGAGAAGTTGTATAAAATGGGTCAAACTGAACAAACTATTTTTCTGAACAAACCCAAAGAGGAGATAGAGAGATGGGGAATCGGTTATAAGAATCCTCACTGTCTACAAAAGGGGATGTCTGAAGTTCCAGGACTTTATGATCATCTTAATATGCAATTAGCCCGCAGACTCCCCGCGTTTGAAACCTTTTGGACTAAACTGTCAAAAGAGGATGAAGCCAATGAAACGGAAAAACGGATGAAATCAGCTAAAGTTCATCTTCCATTTTATTATGTGAAGTTGAATAATAGTTATGATGAAAACCCAATATATAAAAAGAAGGAACCACTTTCAAGTGATTTCTTTCCAAGTTATTCTGTAAAGGAAATGGAGGCGAAGCCTATCAAAGGTAAATTATATGTCCCTCCTCTCGTTTTAGAACGTAAAATTTCTGAACTCGAGACTTCTTTATCAGATGCAAAACTTTTGATAAATATTGAACAAAGCGTTTTTACAACCGTGTTTTCAAATACTGTTCTTTCAAAAGCTTCAAACTCTAAGGAGATGTCTGGTTCATCAAATAAAGGAATTGATTTTTTGAACTCTGACGGTAGTTTAGATGATGGTTCCAATCTCTTTGACTTTAATACAAAACTTCCCAACCATTCATCATTTGTGAAGAAAACTTTAAGAAAAACCAGTAAGCCTGTGAACAGTGCAAAATCAACGAAAGCTTTCGTTGATAACTCAGTCTCTGTGAACGCTAAGAGTGCTAAAGGTAAGAATTTATCTCAGCATTCACAGAAACCAACCACTACTGGTAATTCCAAGAAGAAGCATTCGTTTGTTGCTCCAAGGTCTAACTCACCATCTTTACATGTTTCAGATCTGAGAAATCAAAGGCCAGAAGCAAATTCTCTGTGGCAACCCAAATGGAACCTTGACAAGACCGTCTTAACGTCTAGTAGTGTTAATTGTAATAAGACTTCGCTTACTAAAGATGTTGTAATTTTTGATATTGCTGTTTTGAGCCCAAAACTTGTTGTTTCTCGTAAACAATATACAATGAAGCAATTATTTCAGTTATCATTATCTACTGGAAAGTCTTCTTTTTATGATAAACATATATCTATCTCTTGTCAATATTCTGAAGATTGGTTTGGAAATTACCATGTGCATTCACCTCATACCCATTCTTCACATACTTTTCAAAAGAAAATAGGATCCAATTTGAAATGGATACCAAAATCTTGTGCTAACACAGTAGGACCCAAATTCCAATGGGTACCTAAGGCGAAATCTGTGTTGCAGGCACACAAAGCTTAAAGAGAAAGCGACTTCTGATTATGTACAGATCAGGACTCGTTCTTCAAAGTCAAAATAGGTTTTTGGATAATGCAGTTCAAAACCCGAACATCAAAGTCAAAATAGGCTTTTGAATAAATCAGTTCAAGACCCGCACTTCGATGATCAAAGTGTATATTCCAATGTTGTCATATTCAAATCTAAATTTCAAATTTCTCTTATGCAGACTAGTCATACGTGGTTCTTGGACAGCGGTTGTTCCAAGCACATGACAGGCCAAAAGGAGATATTGTCCAACTTTAAAGAAAAATATTGTGGAACAGTAAGATTTGGCAACGACTAGTTTTCTCCAATCATGGGATATGGTGATGTACAACACGGCAATGTAACTGTCAAGAGGGTGAGCTATGTAGAAGGCTTACGACACAACTTGTTCAGCATAGGACAGTTCTGTGACAAAGACTTAGAGGTCAACTTCAAAGCCAAAAGATGTTTCGTTCGCAATGAAGAAGGCGAAGAACTTTTGGTCGGTAAACGAGAATCAGACCTCTACACAATCAATTTATCTGATGTCCAGGCTGACAAGCAAGTTTGTCTACTATCGAAAGCTTCGATGCACCAAAGTTGGTTATGGCATCGACGTCTTTCTCACCTCAACTTTCGGTACATCAACGATCTGGTCAGTAGAAAGCTCGTCAAAGGACTTCCAGAGCTGAGATATGAAAGAGAACATCTTTGTGCAGCTTGTGAGAAGGGCAAGATGAAGAGGGCACCTCATAAACCGAAGCCAGAACCAAGTACCAATGCTCCTTTAGAGTTATTGCATATGGATCTATGCGGTCCAATGCGCACTCAAAGCTTAGGTGGCAAGAAGTACATACTCGTGATCGTGGACGACTATTCGCGATACACATGGGTCAAGTTTCTTCGTTCAAAGGATGAGACACCTGATGTTCTCATTACATTCCTGAAGACGACACAGGTGAATCTGCAGAAACCGGTCAAGATTCTAAGAACAAACAACGGCACAGAGTTCAAGAACAAAAAAGTTGAAGAATATCTCGAATCTATCGGGATTTCACATCAATACTCTGCTGCTCGAACGCCTCAACAAAATGGAGTAGTTGAAAGAAGAAATCGAACGCTAGTCGAGGCTGCTCGTACTATGCTAAGTCATTCCAACTTACCTCTGTTTTTATGGGCAGAAGTTGTTTCGACCGCGTGCTACACACAGAATCGGTCCATGATACATCGGAGATTCAAGAAGACTCCTTACGGTTTGATCAACAACAGAACACCGACAATCAAATACTTCCATATATTTGGATGTAAGTGTTTCGGACTAAACGATAGGGAGAATCTTAACAAGTTCAGCGCTAAGGCAGATGAAGGAATCTTCATTGGATATTTCTCAACAGCGACTGCATTTCGTGTTTATCTAAAGAAGTCAAAGACGGTGATTGAAAGCGTCAACGTCTCCTTTGATGAAGAAATGGCTTCAGAACAATACAGTTCAGAACCCGTTATAACCGGAGTACTAGCTTCTGGGCACCTCAGTCCAGAACCTACATCTCAAAAGACTAAATCAGACGAAGCTTCAACTTCAACTAACCATTTATCTGATTTAGATTTATTATTTGAATTGTTTTATGATGAATTTCTTGGATATAATGTAAAGAAATTTGTTGTGGTTGACAGGATGGAAGACTTAACGACTACTCATCCAACCAGTACAGATGACTCTATTGAATCAAACGCCACGATTCAACAAGAAATTACAATTCAAATGTCGACTCCAACAGTTGAAGAAGTTCCATGTGATAAAGAGACAGAAGTAGCTAAAACAGTAGGAGATACTGTACAGATCCATCTACAGCCAGATCAAGCTGTACCTGCTGAGCCTTCTGAACCTACTACTTCAACTGAAACAATCATTCCTCCAGAACAAACAAAAGAAGGTACAAGTGGATTTGTAGATGATACAAGTGACATACAATCAGCTAGTCCACTGTCTCATGAACAAAAATGGACCAAAGAGCACCCGATAAGCCAGATAATTGGCGATCCATCAAAACCGGTGCAAACTAGGTCAGCATCAATGAACCTGTGCATGCATGACTCCTTTCTGAGCAAGTTCTAACCAACACGCGTATCAGAGGCACTTGCTGATCCAGAATGGGTGATCTCAATGCAAGAAGAGCTGAATCAGTTCGATACACTTAAAGTCTAGAGACTCGTACCGAAGCCTAAAGGTAAAACCATTATAGGTACAAAGTGGACCTTCAAAATTAAGAAAACCGTCATCCGGAACAAGGCAAGACTAGTAGCCAAAGGATACAGACAAAAGGAAGGAATAGACAATGACGAAACATATGCTCCTGTGGCGCGATTAAAGGCAATCAGAATGTTTCTAGCCTACGCAGCCCACAAAAACTTCACGGTCTTTCAAATGGACGTGAAGACAGCATTCCTAAATGGAATTCTGAAGGAGGAAGTCTACATCTCTTAGCCAGAGGGATTTGTCAATCAAGAGAAGCCAAATCACGTATACATTCTCGACAAAGCACTCTATGGTCTGAAACAAGCACCTCGAGCCTGGTATGATGTCCTTTCTAATTTTCTAGTCAAGTCTGGGTTTTCAAAAGGTATGGTGGATACCACTTTGTTTATTAAAAAGGAAAAAGGCGATATTATTTTAATTCAAATCTATGTAGATGATATTATCTTTGGTTCTACAAATACTAAGTACTGTAAGAACTTTGCAAACCTTATGGTGTCTAGATTTCAAATGAACTTGATGGGAGAGATGAATTTCTTTCTCGGTTTACAAGTAAAACAGTTTTGTACGGGTATCTTTATCAATCAATCAAAGTACATTAGGGATATTCTTCGGAAGTTCCAAATGGAAAATTCAAAAACGATTGGTACCCCAATGGCACCAGGTACTAAGATTGGCAGTGTTCCTTCGGGAAAGGCTGTTGATATTAGGACTTATCGAGGGATGATAGGTTCTTTAATGTATCTTACGTCGAGTAGGCCAGATATAATGTTTTCAACATGCTTATGTGCAAGATATCAGGCCAATCCTAAAGAAATCCATTTGTCTGCTGTGAAGCGCATCTTTAGGTATCTAAAGGGCACTGCAGATATTGGTCTATGGTATCCTAAAGATACTAGTTTTGAACTAACAGCCTACACAGATGCAGATCATGCAGGTTGTATGTTAGACAGGAAGAGCACGTCAGGACATGTGCAGTTCCTCGGTGACAAATTAGTAAGTTGGGGATCAAAGAAGCAACTGTGTGTTTCAACTTCCACGGCAGAAGCAGAATATGTAGCTGCTGCTAGCTGCTGTTCTCAGGTCTTGTGGATGAGAACTCAATTACGCGACTACGGTTTCCACTTCAACAAGATCCCGATCTACTGTGATTCCAAGAGCGCCATCGCAATAACGGCGAATCCTGTTCAACACACGAAGACAAAGCATATAGACGTCAGGTATCATTTTATCAACGATAATGTAGAGAAAGGAACAATTGAACTTTTCTTTGTAAAGACTGAGTATCAACTTGTTGATTTGTTCACCAAACCTTTAGACGAAAAGAGGTTTACCTTTCTAGTCTCGAAGCTTGGTATGCTAAATCTCAAAGTATAACCAGTAATTACCTATAAAGTTTTCTAATTGTATACTTTTTCATCCTTATCTTATTCTTAAATCTGATTGCTATCTGCAAGTTAACATTCTGTTCATGATAAAAGGGGGAGTATGAGAAGAAACTTACATCTGGTCAATATTACTTCGAGGAGGAGCTCATAAAATTTGCATATACCTTTTAAAATGTCAAAAAAAAAATTGTAATGCAAGATTTTAGGGGGAGCTCTTCATGACAAAGGGGAGTACGGATATGACTTCTGATTATTTCTGATCAGAACTCGTACTTTAAAAGTTTTACTGCTTTTTGTCTTTTCAATATAAGTGAATAATTATTACTTTGACTTGACATTAGACTTTTGCAGAATTTTTGAGAGAAGCTTACAAGTTCATATGTTTATGACTTTACGCTTAGCTTCATGAGATGAAAGATCACTCGTTAAGGTATAAACCTTTATCTTCATCTCACATATTGTTGAAAGAAGGACAACTTTCAATCATAAGAAAACATTGTTTTTAATGTTCAAAACACTTCCCGATTTTTCATCACATTTTATATTTTGGGAGTGTATTTTAAATGTTTTCAAAGATCAATATTGTGCTTTAACTGAAATAGTTAAACCAATTTGAGCATCACGTGCATCATAGGAAAACAAGGAATCATTGTGTTAGGAATTAACACAACTTCTATGGAATCACCTTAACCAGTGATTTCTACCCACGAAGTTAATCCTTAGTGATTGAGTGTGAGAAGAGAAAAAGAAATGAGTGTGATTAGAGAAAGCAAAATGTTTAAAAGAAAGAGCGTGTGAGAACAGAGTTAAAAGAATATCACAACTATGCACCAACTTTTTCTGAACCGGGTAGCCACATTACTAGTGTTTCACAATTCTTTGGTGAACATTATTGAAACAGGCAACTAACCCATGCCAACTCTTGATCACACCTCACTATCTACTCATTTTCTTCTCAACAAGAAAGTGTTTCACATTTTCAAAGGGGACGCATCACATATGCTATCTGATTTTCATTTGGAAAATCTGGATATTGAAAAGAAGGAAGTTTGCCCCACCTTCGCACTTCACTCATGCACATTGAGTCTGTGTTTAACTTACTGCTGTCTCAGTGGTTTACACAATTTTGAGCCAAATAAGCAATCATCAGTGCTTAATTCTTTCAAACACAAGCACGAACACACAAGGAATTAGTTTCTTTGTCATAACATTTATAGAAATTTACCTTTATGGTGTTTCGATGATTAAATGGAAGCCCTGGGGGAGTCAACATCAAACAGCTCCTTTCCAATGTGTATTCGTTACACACAGTGACTTAGTGTTACTGACAGGCATGTTAACTGATTCATTAGTTGATTCAGGTGTTACACATCTAATTTGTCTGGATTTGCAAAGATCTGGATGAATCTCTTATGAATTGACGAATCAGGGGCTCTAACCGTCAGATTGACATTTCTTACCACAAATTTTGATGAAGTCGTTGCACTTAACATCAAAAAGGGGGAGAATAACTATAGAAGAAATGGCAAAGATCACATGTTTCAAGAATCACATCTACTCTTCAAAAGGGGAGATTATTAGATTGAAGACTTGCTGATTTCAGAGCTAGAGAAAAGAGATTGCATCTTCTGAGCTGAACAAGAAGACTGAATTGGATAAATCTTTTTATTATATGATCTTGATCCAAAGGGGGAGATTGTTAGACCACAGTCTCATTGGATTCAAGATCATCCAATCTGAATATCGCAATTTGAAGCTAAAGCCGAAACGTCGACTCTCAATGTTAAAGTCTATGTCTATTTGTAATAAATGTCAATGTAATTTAATGTAATATGTTTTATTTACTTAGATCTATATATCTAAGTTATAATAGTGTAATAGTTAGATAAAGTTAACTTAGTTTGTTTCTAAGTAACTTTCTAGTTTGTTAGATATTATCTAGTATAATATCTAGATATTAATCTAGATATTATGTTTAGGTAGTGTGTTCAACACACTAGTTAGATTAGTTGTATCTCCCAATCTCTCTAATGATCAGATCATAGAACACATACAAACACACACAAAAAGGTGAAAAAGAGAGAAAATCATAGAGAACACAATCAAAGCTTAATCGATCAACCTTGTAACTCGTTTGTTATAATCAATACAGGTTGGTAATCATATTGTGTTGTTGTTTCTATAAACTTGATAAGTATTGTTGGACCGACAGCATCTAAGGTAGCATTTCTGAATTCGGTCTCATTGTCACTTTTGAGAGATCTGACTAGTTGGCCATTGAGAACTTCAGACTTCTTAATGAAATTGATGATTTCTTCAGGTGTATCACTTTTGTACCTGAGAAAGAATACCCAAGTGTAATGTGTGTATTCATTAATAATGACAAGAATGTACCTTTTTCCACCTAGGCTGGGTGTGCTGACAAGCCCACAAAGATCCATATGTGTAACACCCCGATTTTCGAAAGGTATCATTTCAAGTTAATACAGAAACCGATATATTAAGGAAAAATAAGATATTTGATGTTGGACTTTAATCCTTGATTTTATAGTCTTGATAGATGAAGGATTCAATTACAAGTCCAACGGTTCTTTCCGGAGCAAAAACGAAGCTATAACGAAGAAGTTATGGCCAAAACAGTGAACGAGAAGAAAACTGGGAGAACCAGCGATATTGCCTTGGGCAATGTCACCCAAAATGTCCAGAGGCTGTTAAGTCGCGAAATTCAGCCATTTTCCTCATTTCTTCTCACCCAAACTTTTTCCACTCTCTCCCAAACCATTTCCCTTCTTCCCCTTTCAAACCCTAGCTTATTTTGGCTCAAATCCTTGTGTTTTATTGAAGATGAAACACCATCAAGTGGTAATATGGAAATTTATGGTCAAGGTTTCATCATCTCCATCTTCATCTTCAACCTCAAGCTCATTGTTGGGTTTTCTAGGTTTTCGTCAAAATCTAAGTGTTAAGTGTATCCCTTCCATTTCTAAACCTTGTAATAAGTTATAAATGCTCCATTGATGTTTCCCTAGTGTTTGATTTCTCCATTTTCGGTTTGGAAGATTTTGGAGGAGTTAGATCAAAATTAGGGTTTTGGGTATATGTTGAGGTTTTGATATAAAATGTTGGGGAATGTTTCTATATGGTTGGATATGTTTATTTATGGTTGAAATTTATGGATCTAGGTTTTTGGAGGTTTTGGCTTGAGGATCCAAGTTTCTTCAAGAAAGCTCAAAGTGGGTAAAATCTAGATTTAGCATAAATCTAGCAAGGTGAGTTCAAGTGATTTGTGAAAACGGTGTACATGCCAAAATGTTTATTTTTTTTAAAATGTTTTGTGTTTTGACATGAAATGGTTAACTGCTGATAAGTTTTGAGTATTTAGAAGTAAAATATGTTTTACTTAGTTATTTGTCAAAGTGTGAGTATTTTGATAAGTTTTCTTACTTAGTAAACTTGGGCTATGTTAACCTCTTAAAATGCTTCTATTGGGTTTTGAACGTTTCCAACAACTAAATAACATGAATTACGAATTCTTGGTGATTTTGTACAAGTAAGGTCTATTTTATGAGTTATACGTCTTTGACGACTTTGTACAAGTAAAGTCTAATTCATGATATATGCATTTGGTGTATTTGCATTCACAAACACTTTGGAAATCTTGAGTCCCATCTCGTATGGAGTTTTGGGTAAATCTAGTCTTTGAAGTATGTGTCTTCATAAACGTTATTTTTCACTATTTTGGAGACCGGTAATTATTGGTCAAACGGATTTTGAGCTCTTTAGTTCGGTATTGGCTTAAATGAGTCGTGTGGACAATTGTCCGGATTTTTAACCGTTGGGGGTTTTGGATATGATGACACTTAATTTGTGTCATTGGCGAGTTACATGTTTTGGGAGCTTTGGTCTTTCAATTGGAGTCATGTAACGTTAGACAGTGTGTAATGGATCCATAGGCACGTGAGTCAGTCTGTCTTGGATGGTCAATTGGGTATTGCGGAGTTGAACTTCGGTACCTATGTTTTATGACCAGAAACTTTACAAGTGATCGCTAGGAGGGTTGAGTCGGCTAGTGCTACCGAAATAATAGGCGCTAGGACCTCCGCCGCTTGAAGTAATTCCTAGGAGGTAGTCTTTTAGTGTGTCGGGCCTTCGGGATGGAGTTCTTCGGAATGATCCATCAAGGTCAACTGACTTAGGGTGACACTTGTAAAGAAGTCGTAGGGACACCGGGCTGGGATGTTGGGAGGTGTCATGCGATTAACGTTGTTTGGGTGGCATACTTTTGTGTTCCCTCCACCCTCAATAGATACGGGTTTCCCCCGTTGTTGTCTATCAGTATGTTAAATATAAGAACGTCTTATTTTATTGTCATTGGTTCCTTACGGTCGCGTGAGTATTGGACCGAGTATCCATGTTTTCGGACGTACGGTATATGTGGTTTTGATAACGATTCATGGGTCGAGCATTCTGTTCCGCCCGCGTTTTGGGTACTTTGGGTTATAAATGGTTATTCATGTTTTTACCAAATAAGTGTCGAACTATGATCCCGTTTGGGTGAGTTATGCGTTGCGCGTTATATAAGAAATGTGTGTTTTGGGAGCTTTGCCTTTAAAAGTGCATATTATGGGAAAATGTGTCGTTTCCATTTTTAAGCGTAATATTTCGAAGGACCTTGCTTTAAATTGAATTTTTTTCTTTTAAAGATATATACTTATGTTAAAACTTTTGAGCTCACTAGGCGTTAAGCCTAACCTTTTTATTTGTCGGCATGTGCATCAGGTTTCTGTCGGGGGTTCGGTTCTAGCAGTGCTTTGAAGAGTTGAGCCTTAGCCTTACAAGAGTGAGTAGTCGGCGAAGTCTTCCGTCGGTTGGAGTTAGTGATTGTTATTGGTTTTAGTAACACCCGTCTTTTTCATAGAGTGTATGTATAGGATGAATGTGACCGTTGAGGTTAACTCTCAATTTATGTTCGAAGTATTTATTGATGTATTTAGAAAATTTTAAATTAGTTGCTATAATAAGATTTGAGGGTGTTACAAGTTGGTATCAGAGCTTAAGTTTGAGAGAATTAGGTATTGATTTTTGGATGTCTAGACTCAAACTAGAGTTCTTAGAAGTGATTGTAAGTGAAGTGCGCATTAGGTACCTTAAGATTAGATATTTTGAGGTTCTTTGAGTGGCTAGAAATGGGAAAACTTGTCGAGGGTCGCAAGGATGATCATGTACGGTACGTTCATAATGGCACCTGGCCAGTGTCATGGTGAATCTGCATGCTACATGTGTATACTTGAACTACCTTGGTGGAATGACCGTTGGGGTAGTGAGAAAGTTTCTAAGCGAGGGATCTAAGGAAAGGTTGATGCATATAGCAATGTCACTTAGAAGTGTGAGGAATGCATTAAGTTGACCACCTTGGGTCAGAATTATTGGTTGGAGTAGAACTATCGGTTCGACAGACCGATTCTGTTTCGAGGAAAATTGTAAGTAACTACTTAGTTGGATTGTTGCTCTAAGATGATTAGATGCATCCGGATGACAATAGTATGTTGGGAAAATGGAGGAGTGTAGTCCTAAGATGTGAGTGCCGACTAAATTCATGCACGAAATTTATTTCTAAAATAAGTTTGCATCATTTGTTTCTCATGTATTCGAAGCATAAAGTGTGTTATACTTTGAAGTCTTGGTAAAACATTTAGCACTCATCAGACTTTAAACTGTGAGCTTAAGCATGCATGGAATTGTTTGTTGCAAGTTATTACAATTTATATGGAAAAATCTCCCAGTCCCTGTTTTGTGTTTAACGCTATTTTTGGGACATCCTAAGATCCGTGTTTTAATGCCACATGTGGTATTGGGCAAGTGACTGTAGAATTTTTAACCTTGACATTGGATCTCCTCCACGTATGTTAAGGTTTTAAAGGAAGAGTTGTCCCACTGTTCTCGAGTCGGAATTTCTAGAGAATTTTAGTTTGTACAAGTCGTGTTTAATTTTACGGAGTATAGTCCTACAACCTTTTGAGTTCGTAGGTATATTTTGAGATGTGTGAGTTTTAATTTTTATGGCATATAAATTACGAGCTTTTGGGTGACGTATCTAATGTGAGTTTTGTGGAAAAGGGTACTCAAGGGTCACTTTATCCTACGTGGTGGTTAGAGAGTTTTGACATTTTAGACTTATTGTCGTTTTACGCTTTTTATGTTGAGAAACATAGATTTTGACACCGCTTGATTTTACCGTCAATGAGTTTATGAAAGTTTAGTTGGGTTTATGGCATTTTATTTTATGACCCTTAGAATCGCGTAATAAAAAGAAATTTTGGAACGGGTAGACTTGCATTATTGTGTGCGTTAATTTACGAGTTTTGTTTAATACTTTGTCTCATGCGAGTCTTGCACCTACATTTTTGCAACCATAAAAGGCACCTTGAAAATTTTAATGTCGCATGATCGCATCTTGGGTTTCACACGGTATATGTGCATACCTTTGGGGTTGAATCTGATTTTCACTCGCGTGAGTAAATATGTGAAATATTTATGTTACCTCATATTAAACTTTTAATCTAAACGTGCTTCAATTGTTGACCTTGCTGTTATAAATTTTCTGCAATGCACGAAATGAATTTTCGGATTGCATGTCGTTGTAGTTACCATTGTGGTCAAATGTGTTTTATCGGTGCGACTCAAGGCTTTAAACTCGATTTGAAAATTATATTTGTGATCCCATCATCCTGCAAAGTTTGGGGGAATAAACTGATGCATAAGAGACCTGTTGGAGACTTTATGCCATAACGTTTTGGTTAAAGAAGGAAAGTTAAAAGTTAAAAGTTGTGAAGTTCTCTCTTGGAGCTGTACAAACATTTATTTCACATGTTTGGGGTACCGGAATTTATTTTCATGTTTATCATGTGAATTTTGCTACACACCTTTTGTTACTGTTTTATTTACGTAAATGTTGATCAAAAGAATTTTGTAAATGGTTTTATATGCGTAGCGCCGGTAATTAATTTTCAACCTCGAGTGATCGGTGGTGGATTTTACTGCGCGACCAATTATTGTTATAAAGCTTATGTATTTAAAAAGTTCTATGAAAGTTTAAATTGGTCTGTTAGTTGAAAACTTTGAACTCATTAGGCATATAGATTTAAACCCTGCAGTGAAAGAAATCGTAATTAGGATTGATGGAATCCTTGGCATTTGAAGCGTCGGACGATCAGACTTGTGGTTGGTTTTGAATTTGTGGGTTATTGGTACGACGGCATACTAATTATCAGTGGTGTGCCACCTTATTAGGTATTGGTGAATAATGATGATATTATGGTTGGTTATTAAAGCGGTATGATTTGGGATTTAGTGTCAAGATCTTAATTCTAAACAAGAATAAACACTCATAAACAATATCAAAGGAGTTTGCGGAATAACACTTTGATATTCAATAATTAATGGAACAGTGAATCATAAGAACAACTTGTAAACTTTATTGAATGATTATAAAGCTACAAGATTCAACACCCAACCTCAATATTGATGAACAAGCTCACCAATACGAATTCTACTTCTCTAGAATTAGGATTACAAACCTTGAGGTTGATTCTCTCTATGAAAACAAAAACTCAGAATTCTAAAGTTAACTCTAAACTATTCTGACTAATTCTATATATACTGAAGATAAAAGATAATTACAAATAATAAAAGATCTTCAAAATAATCTTCCATCTTTATCTTCAAGCTTTCCATAATCTTCTACACGAATCTTGATTATCTCATAAGCAGCATTAAGTCTTCAGCAGTATTAATACTTTGAGAAGTATTAACATTCAGCAGTACTAACTACTAGCAGTATTAAAATTGCTTAGCAGTAGTAATCTCCTCTAGCAGCATTAACCTTGACTTAGCAGTACTAATCGTGAGGAGCAGCATTAATTTGCTCAGCAGCATTAACTTCACTTGTGAAATTCTGAATTTCCCAACATTTAGATTCCATGAGTAGGTGTCACCTTATTCGATATTGCAACTCGGGAGTAAAATGTTTGGTGGTATACCCACGTTTGCAAAATGGCCATTCCGAGGATAGGTGTCGACACTCTATTTTGAGGACAATAACTGTTAGTATCCTTCGGTGTACTTCCATTAGATCTGGTGTGTCTGTAGGACAAGCGGTAACCTTAAGAAATTAGATGGCGACAATTAAGAATCAGTCATTGGTGTTTTGATAATTGTCAAGACTTTCGCTGATTTGGCAATCGATGTTGAGTGCATGGTGGGAGTTGTATAACCTTGGAGTTTAGGATAAGCGACTATTTGTAGAGTGTGTTGGTACGTTTCTGGGGGAAACATCAAACCAATGCTGGGATCTATGGAAGTTTGGGAGCCCTTGCAGACATCGTATCTGTGTCAGCTTGAGGAACGGATTTAAGGTTGTGTCGGTTCAGACCAAACTAGTCGTTAGAACATTTCATTGAAGGACGATAACTCTTTGGTGGTAATGTTTATGGGTTACATTTGGTGAGAATGACGAGGTGGACTTTAAGTACAAATCGATTATCGAGGAGACCTCGACGCGTAGCCTTTAGAGGTATCTAAAGGAAAGGTTTGCTTTGGGGTATTCTTGGTGGAAATGATTGAATAAGGTCGTAAGTTACTCTTGAGGTAATATGAGCAACATAAGGTTGGGAGGCAACCGAGATTTAATGATTAAGAAAATGATTAATCAAGTACTCAATGTTCATCCTGGCGTCGGTGAAATATATCGAACGTTGAGATTTAGTTTGTAACGACACGTTATGAGAAACTCAGCGACAACCTCAATCGGAATGTAATCGGGTCCGTATATGAGGTGAGGTTTCATGAAGGCATCCCTTTTGGATAGGAAATCAATCGATCTTTCCAAGTGTGATGTTGGGTGCTTGATGGTTCCATATTTCGAGGACGAAATCTCTTTTAAGGTTGGGAGGATTGTAACACCCCGATTTTCGAAAGGTATCATTTCAAGTTAATACAGAAACCGATATATTAAGGAAAAATAAGATATTTGATGTTGGACTTTAATCCTTAATTTTATAGTCTTGATAGATGAAGGATTCAATTACGAGTCCAACGGTTCTTTCCGGAGCAAAAACGGAGCTATAACGAAGAAGTTATGGCCAAAACAGTGAACGAGAAGAAAACTGGGAGAACCAGCGATATTGCCTTGGGCAATGTCGCCCAAAATGTCAAGAGGCTGTTAAGTCGCGAAATTCAGCCATTTTCCTCATTTCTTCTCACCCAAACTTCTTCCACTCTCTCCCAAACCATTTCCCTTCTTCCCCTTTCAAACCCTAGCTTATTTTGGCTCAAATCCTTGTGTTTTATTGAAGATGAAACACCATCAAGTGGTAATATGGAAAGCTATGGTCAAGGTTTCATCATCTCCATCTTCATCTTCAACCTCAAGCTCATTGTTGGGTTTTCTAGGTTTTCATCAAAATCTAAGTGTTAAGTGTATCCCTTCCATTTCTAAACCTTGTAATAAGTTATAAATGCTCCATTGATGTTTCCCTAGTGTTTGATTTCTCCATTTTCGGTTTGGAAGATTTTGGAGGAGTTAGATCAAAATTAGGGTTTTGGGTATATGTTAAGGTTTTGATATAAAATGTTGGGGAATGTTTCTATATGGTTGGATATGTTTATTTATGGTTGAAATTTATGGATCTAGGTTTTTGGAGGTTTTGGCTTGAGGATCCAAGTTTCTTCAAGAAAGCTCAAAGTGGGTAAAATCTAGATTTAGCATAAATTTAGCAAGGTGAGTTCAAGTGATTTGTGAAAACGGTGTACATGCCAAAATGTTTATTTTTTTTAAAGTGTTTTGTGTTTTGACATGAAATGGTTAACTGCTGATAAGTTTTGAGTATTTAGAAGTAAAATATGTTTTACTTAGTTATTTGTCAAAGTGTAAGTATTTTGATAAGTTTTCTTACTTAGTAAACTTGGGTTGTGTTAACCTTTAAAATGTTTCTATTGGGTTTTGAACGTTTCCAACAACTAAATAACATGAATTACGAATTCTTGGTGATTTTGTACAAGTAAGGTCTATTTTATGAGTTATACGTCTTTGACGACTTTGTACAAGTAAAGTCTAATTCATGATATATGCATTTGGTGTATTTGCATTCACAAACACTTTGGAAATCTTGAGTCCCATCTCGTATGGAGTTTTGGGTAAATCTAGTCTTTGAAGTACGTGTCTTCATAAACGTTATTTTTCACTATTTTGGAGACCGGTAATTATTGGTCAAACGGATTTTGAGCTCTTTAGTTCGGTATTGGCTTAAATGAGTCGTGTGGATAATTGTCCGGATTTTTAACCGTCGGGGGTTTTGGATATGATGACACTTAATTTGTGTCATTGGCGAGTTACATGTTTTGGGAGCTTTGGTCTTTCAATTGGAGTCATGTAACGTTAGACAGTGTGTAATGGATCCATAGGCACGTGAGTCAGTCTGTCTTGGATGGTCAATTGGGTATTGCGGAGTTGAACTTCGGTACCTATGTTTTATGACCGAAAACTTTACAAGTGATCGCTAGGAGGGTTGAGTCGGCTAGTGCTACCGGAATAGTAGGCGCTAGGACCTCCGCCGCTTGAAATAATGCTTGGGAGGTAGCTTTTAAGTGTGTCGGGCCTTCGGGATGGAGTTCTTCGGAATGATCCATCAAGGTCAACTGACTTGGGGTGACACTTGTAAAGAAGTCGTAGGGACACCGGGATGGGATGTCGGGAGGTGTCATGCGATTAACGTTGTTTGGGTGGCATACTTTTGTGTTCCCTCCACCCTCAACGGATACGGGTTTCCCCCGTTGTTGTCTATCAGTATGTTAAATATAAGAACGTCTTATTTTATTGTTATTGGTTCCTTACGGTCGCGTGAGTATTGGACCGAGTGTCCATGTTTTCGGACGTACGGTATATGTGGTTTTGATAACGATTCATGGGTCGAGCATGTTGTCCCGCCCGCGTTTTGGGTACTTTGGGTTATAAATGGTTATTCATGTTTTTACCAAATAAGTGTCGAACTATGATCCCGTTTGGGTGAGTTATGCGTTGCGCATTATATAAGAAATGTGTGTTTTGGGAGCTTTGCCTTTAAAAGTGCATATTATGGGAAAATGTGTCGTTTCCATTTTTAAGCGTAATATTTCGAAGGACCTTGCTTTAAATTGAATTCTTTTCTTTTAAAGATATATCCTTATGTTAAAACTTTTGAGCTCACTAGGCGTTAAGCCTAACCTTTTTATTTGTCGGCATGAGCATCAGGTTTCTGTCGGGGGTTCGGTTCTAGCAGTGCTTTGAAGAGTTGAGCCTTAGTCTTACAAGAGTGAGTAGTCGGCGAAGTCTTCCGTCGGTTGGAGTTAGTGATTGTTATTGGTTTTAGTAACACCCGTCTTTTTCATAGAGTGTATGTATAGGATGAATGTGACCGTTGAGGTTAACTCTCAATTTATGTTTGTAGTTCGAAGTATTTATTGATGTATTTAGAAAATTTTAAATTAGTTGCTATAATAAGATTTGAGGGTGTTACAATATGCAACATCTGGAGAGGAGTAGAGATTGAGAAACACTGCTTTGACTTAAAGGAGGATTTTTGTCAGCTTTCCTTTTTTACAAGCAGCACATAGCTTCTCTTTAGAGAAAGAGATTTTCGGCAAGCCGACAACTAGCTCTTTGTTAGAGAGAGCATTCAATGTCTTGAAGTTGAGATGAGAGAGACGTTTATGCCAGAGCCAGTTCTTCTTTTCAGAGTCTTCATAAATGAAACATATGCTCTCGTTTTCATTCGATTTGACACTCATATTGATGGCATACACATTGTCCTTTCTAAAGTCGGATAGGATAGTGTGAAATTGTTTATCAGAAATGAGACAATCGTGCTCTCTGAAAATCACGTAGTAACCTAAATGACACAGTTGACTAATGCTCAGAAGATTATGCTTTAGTCCTTCCACATAGGCTACTTTGTTGAATGTAATGGATCCATTAGTAAGAGTCCCATAACCTTTAGTGGAACCACTAGAGTTGTCACCAAAAGTTACGGTTGGTCCTTTTTCTTTCACAAAGTCTAGAAGAAGAGATTTGTTTCCAGTCATATGTCGTGAGCATCCACTATCAAGATACCATGTATGATGATGCCCATAGACCTGCAGACACAAACAAATTAGTCCTTTGGAACCCGTTTTGAGGTGGGTCCTTTAGGGTTAGATGAAGAAAAGGAAGCAGGATTAATATGACTATATCTTTCGATACAGTCTTTCGGACAGTCTTTGGCAAGATGAAAAGTGTCACCACAGTTGTAGTATTTTCTGTAGATAAATCTTTTCTTGGGTTCAAGAGATGAAGCTTTTACCTTTCCTTGAGGTTTGGATTTTAGAGGTTTAGAAGAGTGAGGAGGAACAGGATAGTTGTACGAAACGTGAGGGTTATGAGGTACTGGTCCAAGGATTCCCTTTTCAGAGGAGGAAGAAGGGATTATTGAGATTCCTTTAGACTTCTTTATTTTTAAGGTTCTAGGGATAAATTCCGTTGTGATCATGGGAGATTTACCTTTTGAAGAAGGTGTAATTTTTCTTTTGTTGGGTAGGTCATCAACAACGGATTTTCCTTTAGCAAGAAGAGGAGCCTTTTTAGGAGAAAGAGAAGAAGAAGAAACCTCTTTTAGTTTTAAGGACTTAAGAAGATCATTTACAGGTTTGACAAACTCATTTGAGTCTTGATTTTCTTTTAGAAGAGGCTTGGATGGTTTGGCGGACACAAAGATGCCAAACTTTCTTAAATCGCGAAGATCCATGGAATATACAGAGTTAGAATCTTCTGAGTTGGAATCATTCCAGTCAGAAGAGTATGAGGGTAGGTTAGAAGACAGAGGAATATTTTGAGAAGGAGAGGGAATGTTTTCTGAAGGAGTATAGTCAGCATCCTCTTTCCAGTAACCTAAACCAAATTTTTCATCACCAACAACTTGGTAATTTCTCAAGGTTTTTGGAAGAGGTGTTCCATTTGTTAACAATTTCTTGTTCTTTTTGAAGACCCTTGAGAAGTTTGTTCTTCTCCTTGGCTAACACATAGTTTATTGTCTTTAAGTCTTCTAACTCAGCTTTTAGTTTATCAAAATGTTTTAGTTGGGATAGAGAAGCCTGGAGTTGAGAAGAGAGAGACTTGATTTGAGCATTGGCTCTCTTCTTTGCATCTTTTTCATTATGAAAAAGTACAGTCAGAGAGTCATAAGCCTCAATCTTTTATTCATCAAAGAGAGAGTAGAAGGGATGTACCTGAGAAGTAGAGAAGGAGCACTCAGCAGTAAAGTCCATCATTGAGCATGAGTCTTTTGTTTCTTCATCAAGTTTTGCCATAAGGCATTTACTTGATACTTCCTTTTCGCTGTCGGAGGTAGGTTCGTCTGCCCAGTCAAGAGTTTCTGCCATTAAGCCTTTTCCTTTTCTTTGAGAGTTGAAATTTCTTTCCTTCTCTCTTTTGTACTCGGCTTTATATTTATCAGCTTTATCAGAGAGTTATTTGAATGATGAAGAAGGAGAAGGTTTTTGAGGATGCGATCTACCTGTAGAAATAGAATTGAGATTTCTTCTCTTAGAAGAATTAGAAGAATTAGATTTAGAGATCCTAGGAGGATTGCTTCTACACTCAGACGTAAAATGGCCTTTCTTACCACATGCGTAGCAATCTTCCTTGGATTTGATCAAAGAATTTCTAGAGGAAGAAAGAAGAAGAAGAAAATTTTCGGTTGTTTCGAAAATTGTTAGAAGAAGGGTTCTTTCTAAATTTAGAGAAGTTAACAAGCATGCTCATCTCCTCCGTCATCTGATCAATAGAGATGTTTTCTCCTTCATCATCGGCTTCACTAAGATAAGCCTCTGAAGATTGATTTATGTCATCATGACTTTCCCTTTCAGAATCATCAGAAGGGTAGGTTATACGAGGAATACACACAGATTTCTTGGAGCCATCACTAATAAGAGCCATGGAAGGGGTTCTTATTTCTTTAATGATGGACTTCCTTTGAAGACGAGTTTGCTCGTAATTGAAGAAAGTTCCATAGAGAGAAGTAAGTGGAAGGCTTTCCAAGTCCTTGGTTATCTTAATGCAAGTACTGAGGTTTTCCCAGAAATCAGGAAGACGGTCCATGAATTTGCGCAAGATTTCCTCGTTGTCATAAAGCTTTCCGAGAAGTTTTAGATCGTTTAAAAGACTGTTAAAACGATTGTAGTAGTTGGAGAGAGATTCTCCCTTTTCATGGGAGAAGAGTTCGTATTTGCGAACTAGAGAAATTTTCTTAGATTTTTTGACTTCATCTGTACCTTCGTACATAACACATAGGGTAGTCCACATATCTTTTGCAGTAGTAAAGCTTACAAGAGAGTGATACACTTCATCTGGAAGCGACTGAGCAATAATTGCTCGCACTTTGGAATCAAGTCCAATCGTGCGTCTATTTTCATCAGTGTACTCTTTTTCAAGTTTTAGTATATATCTACCAGTAGCGGAACTACAATCCTCATCAGAAGAGTCATCAGTAACATGAAAAAGATAATCTTTGTCTTTGTCTTTCTTTTTAAAAGATTTGATAAATTTGTCCCATACTTTAGGAACAAGTGTACCTTCATGAAGAACGGTCAGATGATGGCTATCAACTCCTTCTAGGAAAAGCATCATTCTACTTTTCCATAGAGAAAAGTTGTTAGCATTAAACCTTGGAGGTTTGACCATAGAACCATTATCATTTTGAGAAGAAAAAGAAGGATCAACTTTTGACGAAGATGTCATCACAGATCTGATTTATCAAATTAAATCAACTGCTCTGATACCACTTGTTGGTCCCAAGTTAGCAAAACAAGTATTGTAGAAGGGGGGGTTGAATACAATACACAAATTTTACTTAAATTTTAATTCTTTTATTGATATAAATATCAAGAATTACACAAAGGAAACAAAGATTGTTGTGGAAAAGAATAGCTAAGAACTACTCAAACAATCTAACACAAAGAAGACTTAAAGAACACAAAGACTAAATCTTAGAGAGAATAGCTAACAACCTGTTTGATATCTTGCAAATGAGAAATCTTGAGCTGAAAGCATAAGTAGCAAGGTGCTACCTCCATCCTTTATATATTGTTAAGTCTGATTTTATAGTAATCATTGTATTTATAGGCTTGGTCTTTTACTGTGTTTAGAGTCTCATACAGTGTTGTATTAGCCAAGGGTATTTAAGTCCCTTGTGGCTTTGGTTTGTGTAAGTTTTGAACGCACATTCTAATCAAGAACATATTTTGCGCTTTCATTGTTTCTCTCTCTACTTTCTCTCTCTAAGATTAGAGGATTCTTGGATTATCAATTGGTATCAGAGCCAATCTAATCTGAGAGATTTTGAGAGAATCGTTTTGTAAAAACCGAATTTGTACACAAATTAGAAAATTTGATTGATTTTCTTGATTTTAATCAAGAAAATCTCGTTTTCTGATTTTTCACAAATTCGTGTTTGTTTTTTATCGAATTTCTTTGAAAATTGGTTTGTTGGATTCGATTTTGTTTGTAGAAATTATTTGATTCACATCAATTTTCAAGAAATTCAGTATTTGGTGTTCGATTTTGAAAATTTTCAAGATTCTGAAAAACTCGCTTTACATTCTGTTCAAATCTCGAAATCTTGATTTAGTGGTTTTTGATCGATTTAGTTAATTGGAAACTGTTTTTCGAAAATATTTGTGGAAGAATGTGTCTTTAATTTCTAATCTGTAATCGAATTTGGTGATTTTTCTTGTTTTTCAGCGGTTTGCGCCAGATCCAAGTTTTGCGCGAGTTCATCAAGCTTTGCGCGAGTTCATCCTGATTTGCGCGAGTTCATCCTGATTTCAGAGTTCATCAAGAAATTTCAGAGTTTTCGCTAACAGTTCATCACGCAAAGTTCAAACTTTGCGCCACATTCATATCACGCAAAGATCAGTTCTCGCTACTTACTTCTCACGCAAATCAAGCTAAGTGGAAATTATCATCGTCATCTCACGCAAAGTGTATTTTGCGTCTTCAGTTCATCACGCAAATTCAAGTTTGCGTCATCAAAGCTTCGCGCAAACCTAACTTTGCGCCAGCTTACTCTCGCGCAAATCTAGTTTGCACCATCTATTGTTAACGCAAAAGTTAGTTTGCGCTAATCTCTGCTCACGCGAATCTTCGTTTGCGCCTTTTGCCTCTCACGCAAACCTCTAGTTTGCGCCAACTCTTTCCAGACTTAGATTTTTTCTGAAAATTTGTCTATGGATTATGCAAAGTTTGCTTTTCAAGCCCAGTTCTACAAAAGCGATCTCATGATGTCTTTAGGGACAGAAACTCGTCCTCCGGTTCTAGTTGATGAAAACGAATTCACTCAATGGTAAGATCGGTTCCTGAACTTCATCGAGCGTCAAGTTAATGGAGATAACATGATGAAGTCTCTTACTGAAGGACCTTTCGTAAAGTCTAACAAAGAGACTCCAGTAACAACTGAAGAGGCTTCGCGTATGAAAGCTGATCGAGAGTTAAAAGCTAACCTGATGCTAGTTTTACCAAACTCTGTCTACAACCGGGTTGATTATTGCAAGAATTATCCAAATCTGTTGTGGGCACAATTGGAAAAGATTATGCTTGGTTCATCAGTTGCAACTCAACTCCGACATACACGTTATATGAACAATTTTGAGGAGTTTAAAGCCACAGAAACTGAGTCTCTAAAGAGTGTTTTCGACAGATTTTGCACAATACTGAATGATCTACGCAAGATAAATGTGAACAAGACAGAGCTCGAGACAAACCTGAAATTCCTCAATGCTCTTCTGCCAGAATGGAACAAGTCTTGTCACAGATTGAGAAATGATGTTCGGGTTTCTTCAATGCAGATCCAAGAGATGTACGAGATCTTGATGACTGATGAGAGCATAGTGCTTGAGAAGAAAGCAAAACTGGAGAAGAAGAACAAGAAAACAGTGGACCCGGTTGCACTTCTAACGAGCCAACTAGCTAATCAAGCATTGTCTGATAATGCTTACAACGGGGCCATTGAAGATGATGGTGAGGCTCTTCAGAAAGCCATGATCCTTCTCTCTCAACATTATCAGAAAAAGTTCCAACCTCGGTCGGGTTCCAACAATCTTCGCTTCACTTCTGGGTTAAAAGTCAAAGTGCCCGAGCCAAAGACAGCTGTTGACTGTTACAACTGTGGTAAGTTGGGTCATATCGCTAAGGAGTGTAGAGTGAAGAAGGTTCGGGATTCGGCATACTATCGGAAGAAAATGGAACTTGCCGAGAAAAGAGAGAACGGGACAGCTTTGCTCGTAGAAGAGGAGTACTGGCTGGATCACTCCGATGATGAAGCTGCAAATGTGGAAATTGCTCATATGTGCTTAATCGGAGATGATCAGACTGATGATGATGACACTGATGAAGATGAGGTACCTTCTGAGTTTGATTTCACGTTTATTTCTTCACAGATAAACATAATCATAACTGCTTTACATGATCTACGTTTAAAGTTATTATCTGAAAAACAATTAAATTTAGAAAAGCCAGATTTGATTGACAAATTGAAAATTTCTTTGAAATATGAAAAATCAATTTTAATTCATACAAAAGACATCTTTTAAAAGAAATTGGATGATTTGGAAATTTTAAATAAGACTAATATTGAATCTTTGACTGAAATGACCAAATTAAAAGATGATTTTTCGGATAAAATAAATGAGTTAGAAGAAAAATTATATTGAATGAATCAATCTGAACAAACTATTTATTTGAACAAACCGCGGAGTTATGAGTCTATAAAAGAAAAATGGGGACTTGGTTTTGAAAATCCACATTGTTTAAACAATACAATAGAAAAATTCCCTACTTTATATAAATATGAGTATCTAACACTTGCTAAATATGCTCCTCAATTTAAAATTGATTGGTTAAATGAAAAGCAAGTGTTAGAAATCGAAAATGAGAAAAGGTTGAATAATAAGAAAAAGAAAATTTCTTTTGTTTATACGCGCGAAAATGCTAAATATTTTCCTGATAAATCAAAGAAGGGCAGAAAAGGTTTAAATGACATATCTCCCATTAAGTCTTCAGTGTCTGATGATTTTGTTGATTTATTTGCCAATATATCTGATAAGGAAAATATATCTCTAATCTTTTATGATTCTAAGAGATATACTCCTCCTTTAGTATTAGAAGGCAAAATCATTGACCTTGAAGATAAAATGGAAGATCTAAATATTGAAAGAGAAATTGAAAAACATGTAATTTTTACTTTCTTGACGTCAAGTCTTGAAGAAAAATTAATTTCTCAAAAACAAGATTCTATTTCTGGCCTTTCTTCTGATTTTAATGAAAATAAAAAGGAAGTTTCCAATTCTAACATCTTTTCTCAAAAAATTTCTGACTCCGAGGTAAGTTCAGATTTATTGTCTGATCAGTTGGGTTTCTTAGGTAAAATTGCTTCTTCTGATTTAAATATTAAATCGAAAATTCTTGATGAATCTTTTACGCTCAATGATGATTATTATAAACCTAAGCGTAAAAGAAGAAGGTCAAAGAAGTCAAAGAAACAAGAGTCAGTCATTTCTGATAATATAAATTCTTTTGATTCGAATATTTCAGATCGGACTTTGAACAAGTCTACAAAGCAGATATGGAGGATCAAGCGGATATCTGATGAACCTGCTTCTGAAGAGGATAGATATGTAGACAAACATTATAAAAGTGATTCATTTGCTTCTTGTAATAAAATTTCAAAATACTCAATAAAGCAAATGATTCAAATTTCAAAACATGTCTCATATTTTTCCTCTGACTCTAGTTCTGATGATTATGCTTTGTCTTCTTCTGATGGTTGTTTTTACTTTTCTGATAATCTTTCTCATGCCTTTCGTGTCATATCTCACAAATATTTCCCTACAAGAACTGCAACTAATTTTCATGGACCCAAATACAAGTGGGTACCAAAATCTCAGATTAATTCTAAGTTGCAGGCATCAAATGTCAAGGGGGAGTAAGAGAAAAATGGTTCTTGAATAACACAGTTCAAGACCCGCACCTAAATGTCAAGATAATGGCTTCTAAGTACATCAGCTTAGAACCCGTACTTCAATTGACTTCGACTTCTAAACAAGTCAGTTTAGGACTCGTTCTTCAAAGATTCTAGCTTCTGACTAATGAGAAACTGTGAGTACATCTACTTTATTCCGCTACATTTATCTCTGATTATGATGTTGTTCCAGTGTTCTCTATTGTTTTCAAGAATCTGAGCAAATTCATTCAAAACCTGAATTTGTACAACCCAAAAAAAAAAATTAAAACACAAATTCATTACACATTATGTGGAAGATAATATTATTGAATTTTATTTTGTTTCGACTAAATATCAATTTGCCGAATTCTTTACTTTTGTCTTAAATTTTTAAACTCGACATTTGAATTTAAAAGTTTAAATCTTTACAAATTTTATTCTATAAAGTAAAAGTTTTACAGGTTTTCGTTCTGTTGAATAAAATGTGTGTCTAGGATAAATTTTCAAGTTGCTTTGTTTATATTGAAGTTTTATATGTTCAACTTTCAAGTCTTACAAAAGCCGAAAAGTCAGCAACATGTTTGAAGCTTTTGATACTGTTTTAAAGATATGTGATTCGGAATATTTATAGTTTACAATGCTTGGAAATCCTAAAAAGTCAGAATTATGGATTGTAATGAAAATATGGGCTAAGCACTTAGATGTAAAACTGGGTGATTGAGATGAATTATATATATAAAATTCAGAAATCTCTAAGTTTAAAAGTTTGTACCTGTGACCTTTCTGGTTTGGGAAATTAAGTTCTGTGGGATGCTTTTCATCTGGTCCCCTAAGGTCAATTGGTCTGGGAGTGATCAAACCCAAATCCTTCTATAGAATCAGATCGAAAGTCATGTTCTACCGGTATGAATGGGTTTAGGATATGTCGATGCAGCCTTTCTGATCTGGGAGAGTAAGTTCCAAGGGGTGTTTGACACCTAGTCCCCTAAGGCCAATTGGTCTGGGAGCGGCTGACCCAAATCCCGCAATAGGGTCAGATAGAAAGTTACGTTTACGGCATGTTCTTTACTTACCAAACTTCTTGATTTAAAAGATGCCAAAGTGCACAAACTTAAAAGATGCCAAAGAGCACACTAATGTGAAGATGCCAAAGTGCACAAGCTTAAAAGATGCCAATGAGCACACATCTCATGATACTTAGTGATATGTTTGAGTTGCGATAAACCTGTAAATTTGTGAAAGTCTTAATTCTTGATGGCTTAGTGTGATTATTTGCAAAGTTCTCTATTATATTTTCAGAATTGCATTTTCTTGAAGCTAATCGAAGTTCGCATGTTTGCACACTGAATAGATTGCTGGAAGTTTTTGAAACTGAACATGTCTTAACTTGATATGCAATGAAACTTGTATCTGTATCCAACAACACATGTTTGACTTCAACTGATTGATAAATCTGTGATATTTTACTGATTAGAATTTAATTTGTTTAGTGTTTAAAATTTTATATGTTTAGTTGTTTCAAAATACATATTCAGTATATTTTTCTTCTACATTGATGTTTCAATTCTTGTGTTCTCATAGTTTTTGTACTTGGGTTTGTGCATTATTCAAGGGGGGAGTGAATAAGGAATTTTCTAAATGATCATATCTGTTTTGAGGGGGAGTATCTGTCTTTCTATACAAATGCTAACTTGAATTGTCAAATTTAGTGCATTTGTGTAGGGGGGTCAAAGAGCTTATCAGGTGAAATTTTTCGGATTCCAAGTCATATTTGCGTCAACAGTTGGTAGAGCAAAACTTAGATTTGCGCCAACAGCTTCTAGCGCAAAACAAGCTTTGCGCTACTGACTTTGCGCTTCCTTCTGTTAGCGCAAAACAAACTTTGCGCCACCAATGGTTAGCGCAAACCTCTCCTCTTTCTCCTTTATTTTGATTTTTGCAAATCTGAAGTTGTCTCGTCTCCAACATTTGCATGACCAAGTTGATCCAGATCATCAAGGTCATGAGGGGGAGAAGTTAAGGAGAAGTCAAAGAGACAAATAGTTCAAACGTTTATCTGCTGCTCAAAGATTCGCTCAAGATTCAAATTTCTTCAACTATATTTGTTTTTTGCTGTTCAAGCTCCGATCACCACAGCTTATTCAAGTTCATTTGAAAGAGGTGCATCGTCTAGAGCACAAGCTGATGAATCAATTGTTCTTTCAAGCTTATTACAAACTGGTCCAGTCTTGTTAAGACAGCAAAAGCAACTGAGACGAAAAGATGTTGAGAAGAAAATTTTTTTTAAGTCAAGAAGCTTTTTCGCAAAGTCGCTTAGATGGTCCGTGCTGATTTAGAAGATGGATTTTGAAGACCACAGCGCCAATGATTACTACGGGGGAGATTGTTAAGTCTGATTTTATAGTAATCATTGTATTTATAGGCTTGGTCTTTTACTGTATTTAGAGTCTCATACAGTGTTGTATTAGCCAAGGGTATTTAAGTCCCTTGTGGCTTTGGTTTGTGTAAGTTTTGAACGCACATTCTAATCAAGAACATACTTTGCGCTTTCATTGTTTCTCTCTCTACTTTCTCTCTCTAAGATTAGAGGATTCTTGGATTATCATATACTATCCAATGTAATGAGTGCAAAGGACATAGATCAATAAAGGCATGGGTGGTTGAGATATTGTAAATAAATTATAAGATATTTGATGTGACTTATCACAATACAAAAGGCAACTTTTGTACTATGAAAGTACAATATCTAAATAAAATATACTTGGGGAAAATCTTTTTGAGATCTTTTAGAAAATAAACATCTCAATCAAATTTAGACCCAAGTGCATATCTTCTCATAGAATGAAGCTTCCATTCCCATTGTCAGAAGATCATTGGGAATGAGGAAGTATGTCAAATCAAGAGGGTTTGACATAAATGATCTTACCAATAAAGAATTAATCGGTAAGAGGGGAAACTGCCGAAGAAGTGGCATGAGATGCCGAACAAGGATGTTTCGGCAAAAGAGAGATCTGTCGAACAAAGGCGATTCGACAGGGGAAAGTCTGCCGAAATAGGGAATCGGCACAAGGGGTGATCTGCCGAATAGGAAATCGGCAGACCAAGCTTAGTTCATTTTGAAGTTCATCTCAATCCGCATAGTAGACTTCCTTCATGTTGAATTCGGTTTGTCTTCGACTCACCGATCTGTTTATACATAACTAAGCTATTACAAAGAACCATAAATCACAGTACAAGGTTCAAACATCAATAAAGACTAAGGAGAGGTTATCTTTAAATCTTAGATGACCCAACAGATATTATTTGTTTAAGTTTATACGTAGAATCTAGATATATGTTTTTTAGAAATTGGTGGTCTTTGATGATATTTTTATTCTGTTTTAGAATTGATACGGTGGTATTCTTTAAGTGGCGTTAGTTGCTATATTGAAATGATTTTTGTTTGGTGTTTCATCTAATGTACTAAGATTGAAGTGTGAATTGTGAGTATTGATGCGTTAAGACTTAAATTGGTTTTATAAAGTTGGAGGACCAACTCTTTTAAGTAGGATGAGTAGTAACGACCCAAGTTATTTGTATAGTTTTGAGGATTTAAAATTTTATTGAGGATTTAGTTGATTGATGTCGTAAATTAATTTCTAGAATTGTCTCTTATAAGAAACATCATATGTGTTCCTAAATCAAAAGATGTGAAATAGGAATTGTCACTGAAATCTTTGCTTATTTGAATTCCGAGGACGAAATTCTTTTTAAGGAGGGTAGATTGTAATATACCGTAATTTACGTGACATTATTATAGAATAAATGTTTTGATTCAAATTTGGAAGCCTTATATAATTAGAGGGGCTAGTTTTGTCAATAAAGAAAACTTGGAAGATTTTGGATAACCATCATAACTTGATGATCGTAATAGTAGTTTCCTATCAATTTGTGATTATTTGTTTAATATCTATCATATTGGTTTAAGCAGTAGAATCATTGAGGGTAAAAGAGAGAGAGAGAGAGAGAGAGAGAGGGGGGGAGGGGGAGAAATTCTTTTCGAAACCTTTGGAGTTCAAGAATCAATCTATAGGTTTGAGGTTGGGTTCGTGTTTGAAATTTCCCCGTGAAGGATTTCCGTTCGTTGAAGGCGTCTAAAAGATCTATCATAAGTTAAGGTACATATTCTTTATATTCCCCACTTTTGTGTTTATTCGATCCGTTGTTTATGTGTTAATTCCGTTTACGTTTATTTGATTTGTTACATATATGTACAATTTCCTTGCTCTTCCTTTCGACTCTTTTCGTTCGATTTGGTTAATGTGTTCTTTCTTCCATCAGGTCGGTTTGCTTTCCCATCTAATTAGTTGATCATTTAGTTCTCTTTTGGTTTTGCATGCGATAAATCGAGGTTTGAATATGTTAAAAACGTCAAATTCAATTTATAAATATGTTGAATTTCCCTTTGGAAATTTCTTGTTATTTGTAAAAATCATAACAAATCGCTCATTTATCGGATTAAGGCATATGATATGTTTTTGAAAACTTGGAGATGTCGTCTACAAACTATCGTCACACGACAAAACTGTGATTTTCGATCTAAGGTTGTTAAAATCGGTACTTTTGAGGACTGGTCTCGTTTTAGACGAGAACAACGCAATGTTTTTCAAAAATTCGTATAAAATCTATTTTAAATTCGATTCAGTCCATTCCTGATTATTTGGAATCCTAAGACGTTTGTCAAAACTTTTGTTTAAATATAGTTTTCTAAAACCGCCTTGAAGTATTAGAAAATATTGGTGTTAAAAACGTGTAAAGTTCTGAAAATAGTACGACTCGATTTCAAAAAGTTGTGGGTGTGAAATTCCTAGTCTACGTTCGGATTTGCTTCGCCATACGCTTTTGTTTTTAAATCTTTTGTGATGGGTTGTACATAAAATTATGTTAATGGTTTACGACACTCGTATCATTTTAAACTCCTTTTCGATTCGTAAGTCGTTCCAAAAAGTGTGTTCGAAATTATAAAGTGTTCAAGGGGAGCGGTCAATATTCTTAGTCAAATACCTTTTTGATTTGTTTTTTTTTTAATTAGTATGATTTTATATTCATCTAGTGTGATCACATGTGTTGTGACATATTTTTGAAGTTTATGCGTTAAGGTATACCGAGCTACTAATTGATGTTCCAGTTCCAAGCTCTCTCTAAATCAAAAACTAGATTGTAGGAATCAATCTTTTTATTGATATCACATGAATTACATCAATCCATATACCTATTTAGTGCAATTCTCTCTTAAGTTCCTTGTGTGTGTGTTCTCTGAATATGCGTATATATTTTCTAATCTAACAAAGACAAAACCTTTTATATGGTCAACATGACCTCTCACAATAAGCACTAAAGTCAAACACTTTGACTCTCTACACAATTACAACTCAAAAATACAACTTTACAACTTTTACACTTTTGACCCTTATTTAATCTTGAATACAATTCTTGACTTAACAATCTCTCCTTTTGGATTCAAGATTAAATTTTTTTTTACAATAATCTTCAGGTCATCTTCTCTTGAAAAATCTTCAATTTTCAAATCTCTCACAACTTTGAATCTTGAACAACTTTGCCTTTCTTCACAAAACTTTAAAATCTTCAAATCTTTATCATCTTCAATAATCTCCCCACTTGTTATAAAATACGACAAGCTTTCATAAAATTTCTTCAACATAGCAATCATCAGAATTTGCTTTAACTTGAAATTTGAATTTCATCAGCTTCAGGACTTTCACTTGACTTTGCTTCCTTCTTTGAATCAACTCTTTAAAAATTTCTCCCCCTTTTATAGTAAACAATAATCTGACTTTGAAATCTTGAAATTTCTCCCCCTTTTTAATGAATTATGAGAATCAGAATCATCAAAACATTTCAACGTCAACATCATCTTTGAAATATCTCCCCCTTTATACTCAAATAAGCACAGTCTTCATGAATAACCAAGATAATCTCCCCCTTTGGAAAAGTATGAACAATCTCCTCCAAAGAAAATATGATCTTCGTCTGATCTGATAAGAACATTATGCCGTCAATTCATAAATGTATTCATCTGAATATTTTCAAATTCAGACATATTAGGATTGGTAACCCTTAATAAACATATGATCAGTTAACATGTCTGTCAGTAGCACAAAGCCACTGCGTACAACGAATGCACATGGAAAATGAGCTTTTTGATGTTCACTCCCCCAGGGCTTCCATTCAATCATTGAAAAACCACAAAGGAATTTTCTATGAATGTTAAGACAATAAAACTTATTCCTTGTGTGCTCGTGCAAGTGTAGCAATGACTGAAGCAATTAAAGCTTTAACAGGCTCAAAGTATGTAAACCGTTGAGACAACAACAGTAGTACATAGACTCAATATGCATGAAAAAGGGTCAAAGGTGGGGCAACTTTCCTTCTTTTTCAATATATGAATCATCCGAATGAAGATCAGATAGATAATGTGTTGATTCCCCATAAAATATGAAACATTCTTTTGTTGAGAAAAGAATGAGTAGCTGGTGAGGTTTTAGGCAAAAGTTGGCATGGGCTAGTTGCCTTTTTCAATGAAGTTCACAAAAATAATAATTGTGAAACAACATATTATGTGGCTGCCTGACTCAGAAAAAATTTGGTGCAGAGTTTGATATTCCTTTACTCTGATCTCTCACCCTCTTTCTTTTAAACATTTGAGCTCGCTTCTAACCAACCTCTCTTTTCCATTTTATCTCAGCACACACCCACTCTCTATTCTTTTGACTCCTCTCCCCTCAATCACTCAAGGATTACTTCCGGGATAGGAAACACTAGTTATCGTGAATCCATGGAAGTCTTTTAAGCACTCACACTGAATCCCATGTATTTTGTCCTAAAAATAATATGTTGCTCAACAGTTTATCTTGACAGTTAAGCACAAAATATCATTATCAAAAAATGTATGTTCATTAATCCAATCGAATATTATAAACCAAAGAGACCTTAGTACTTAATAATCATAAATATGTTTTATAATATTAAATATTTAGACATTAGTTTATAAGTCTAAAAAACAAAAAAAAACTTGAACATATTCATGATTATCAAATACTTAAAACATCGCATTTATGAGATGTTCGTTTACCTCTTAATGGTTCCATTAAGAGGCAACATTTGAATCCCTAAGAGGTGAATCATGTTTGGCAAAAAAAATGTTTGCCTCTTAATGGTTCCAAAACCCTCTGAATGATTTTGTATATTGGTCCTCCATTAACCATTCAGAGCCCTAATTTCATTCCGAACAATTAGCAAACAAACGTATTTCATTTTGCACTATATCATAAGAGCCTCTTGATCATTCTGATTACTTAGGCTATGTTTGGGAAACTAGTTGATAAGCTAGTTGTTGACTGATAAGCTAGTTGATGACTGATAAACTAGCTGGTAGCTGATAAGCTAACTGGTGATTGATAAGCTAAGTAACTAGCTGATGAAAAAGTCACGTTTGACAAAAACTAGCTTATAAGCGTGTAAAATTACTAAAAAGGACATCTAGATAAAATAATTAATTACAATATTTAATAATATAATTAAAACAAATTTATAGTAATATAACATATTAATTAATACAAATAAGATAGTAAATAATATAATATATTAATTAAAAGAATTTGAAATTTATTATTATATATATTATAATTTTTTGACTTTTAAACCAAAATTTTAAAAAAATCTACATTAACTTATGATTTTAAATAATCGTTACATATAATATAGAAAAAATAATCAAATAATATTTACAAAAATAATAATAATTGATAACTAAAATATATTGATCAATATTAAAAAATTGGTATAATTATTAATAATTCTAAATAATTAAAAATTAATATCAATGTATAATTAAAATTTGGGCAAATTGCATGAAAATCTAACATAGTTTGTTTTAATTCCTATTTTAGGTAACGTACTTTCAAAACTTTCATTTTGGTACCTAAGATGAAAAATATGAAACTTTTTAAGTACTTGGGTGACCTGTTTAACCATTAACAGGTTACCATGCTAACATGACAAATGATGTGGCATCCAACTCAATATTATTTGTTGACGTGGACGATGATGTGGATATTTATACTATATAAAATAAACATAAAAAATATTATTGTTTTACTTTTCTTTAATTTCTTTTAAATAATTTTTTACACCAAGCTAGACCAGAGTATCCCCTTCATCCATCATCTCCGGCCATCGAGACCTTTCGGGCTTCCGGCAACCCATCCTTTTGGCATCCATCCGAAGCTTCTAGCGATCCATTGTGTCCATCGTTATTCTATGATGTCGTTGATTTTTTAGCCCGTCACGACACGAGCCCTATCAGTAACAATCCAACGTCACAGCTCCTTCCTGATTCAGGCAAAAATACCATGAGAATCTCCAATTGCGTTGGAGGAAAATCAATAGAAGAAGAATAAAAGATCGAGCCTTTGACTTGTGGCGGGAATAGAGGGCCAAGATAATGGCCGGCGAAGGATGGTCGTGGTCATTCAAAATAGGTGTGAGGGTTATGAAACAAAAGTGCCGGCGGGTGGGGATGGGATTAGGGTTTAGTTGGAATTTTATTTAAATTTTATTTAACTCCAATTATATTAAAGAAATTACAGATTTTATATTATTTTTAGAATATACAAATTTATAATTCTTTTAATACATTTTTTTTTACATTTAAAAAAATAGATATGCCATTTTCTACTTAATTAAAAAATAGGGAATTTAATTAAAATACCCGTATTTCAAAAATGTATTACCAGAATACCCAAAACCTCTCCTTTTTTGCCGAAATACCCATTAACGCCGGGATCTTGGGCCGGGATTTGATATATCCCGGGGTTAGCAATTTTTTTTGAAGATAGTGGGGTTACCCCGGGATTTAGGGTGATATCCCGGGGTTAGGCCGGGATTTCACTGTTCATCCCATTCCCAGCAGAAGCTTTCACTCAGACTACACACAGTCTTCAATAAACCCATCAATTGAATTTCAGGATACAACATTATTCAACAATTTTAGTTATCATTTAATTCCTCTTCTTATTCTTCTCCCTTCTCCAACTTGATTTCTTGCAGAATTTCTGGGTTCAAACTCCAACTATTCTTCAACAAATTTCTTCAACCTTATGCTAAAAAAGGCAAGAAATTACCCAACTTTCCTTTTATATTTGATCCCCCTTTCTACTTTCTTGATTTCTTGCACTCTTTATATCAAAAAGCTTTAATCTTTGATTCTTATTTTTAATGTTTTCATCATCTTGATTTATGGGTTTTGAGCTGTTGTTGATGTAAAGATGATAACTTTCTTGGAATTTAAATCAATTTATATATTGGATTAGTTATTGGGTTTTGTCCTTTTCTACCTTTATTTACCCCGGGATAGACATAGACTGGCAATCCCGGCCTTACCCCACTATCACTAGATTTTTTGCTAACCCCGGGATTTATCAAATCCCGACCCAATATCCCAGACTTAATGGGTATTTTGGCAAGAAAGAAAAACTTTTGGGCATTTCGATAATATATTTTTGAAATACGGGTAGTTTAATTAAATTCCCTAAAAAATACATATTTTTTTAAAGTAACGACGTGGAATATTTTTGTTTAATCGACAATAAAAAATTATAATAAATAATGACACGTCATCAAAAACCTGATCCTACTCAGCATTTGCAGGTCATCAGGTAAAAAAGGTATTTAAAAGTTTGAAATTTATAATTCAGGTATGAAAATAGAGGTTTTGAAAGTAGGATACCTAAAATAGGAATGAAAACAAAGTATGTTACATTTTCATGCAATTTGCCCTTAAAATTTATATTTTAATTTTCAGATAATATTAATTAATAATTAATATTTATTTATAATTAATAGTTAATATATAATAATGAATATTAATGAGGGCATAATTGGAATAATCACAAAAACTTCTCATAAGTTACTCCAAGTAGCTTATCAAAAAGTTATCTTATAAGCTATGTCTATCCAAACATGTACCAAAAAAATAAGCTAGCTTATAAGCTGACTTATTTTTACCAAACGATACCCTACTTATTTTGCACCAAACCATTCAGCAATTGTCAAACAGTCCTTAGTGTTTTGAATGTGAGGATAACTAATTGTTTCAATTTCTTTTCATTTTCTTAAAAATATAAAATATTTTGACTATTAAATGCTAACTTATAGGCTTTAACAACATCCTCAACAAATTTTATATCGTTTTCTTTTTCATAGTAGGAAACAAAAATGAAAATTTTTAAAAATTACATTTAGTTTCAATAATTTTTTTATTTTAAAATTTAGAACATTATTTATAGCAAAATATTCACCGTATTTAATGCAACAATATAATTTTAAACCTCAATCATGAAATTCTATTAGCACTATTTTGAAGGTTGATCTAAATTCCAAACATAGAGAGTTGTATTTTTTCTATACTCCTTTTTCTAATTTTTGAGATAAGTATGGAAAAATTGTTAGAGTCAATTTCGCCTAAATATATTTAAAATCTATATTTTTATTATAATAAAGATATTGTAACAAACATTTTAAAAAGAGGATATCTTTCCAAGTACAATTGTATATGAAATAAAATAATATACTTTTGATATCTTTAACAACATATTCAAAAATCAAATAAAGACAACCGAAAGAAATACAAGATATACATAAACTTTACTTCTAAATAATGAGTAAAGATGTTTTTACTATGAATTTTGATCGTATGAAAATGAATATTGTATAATGATACTTGATGTGCTACAATATAATAAACCATTAACATATTGGGTAATGAAATAGTCCTCACACAAATTATAGAAATGAAATCATTTCTATTTTTATTGAGGGGTAACCCAATTAACAATAAGACTAGAACCTTTATAGCTTATTCCCATTGATAACAGGTTCAACCCTCTAAGGTGGCATTTGGTTCGCAGAATATTTTTGGATGAAATGAAATCTGTCAAATGAATTTGACTTTGAAGGAATTGGAATGGAATGTTGGCAGATTTGACTACCTGTTTGGTTGACAGAATTGGAATTGAATCTGTTAAATAAATTGGAATCTCTTTGTTTGGTTCACATAATGTAGCATTGGAATTGGAATGAAATGTTGATAAATGATCAAAATACCCTTTTAGATAATTTTAATTTTTCTAAACAAAACATGCTTTAATAAAATAGCCATTAAAATACTTCATTTGTAACGGTGGTTCAGATTGGTGGTGGTTAGTGGTGGTTTAGAACGGTGGTTCAAATCTGATGTGGTCGACGGTGGTTCAAATCGACGGTGATCGACGGTGGGCGATGGTTCAGAATGGCGGTGACCGACGGTGGTTCAGATCGGCGGAGGTCGTTCAAAATGGCGGTGGTCGGCAATGCTTCAAATCGATGGTGGTTGATAACAACGGTGGTCGACATTGGTTGAGAACGGCGGTGGTTAGCGTTGGCCAGCGGTGGGTCAGAACGACGATGGTTCAGATCGGCGGTGGTCGACGGTGGTTCAGATCGACAATGGTTCAGAAAGGCGGTGGTCGACGATGGTCAGTGGTAGTTCAGATCGACAGTGGTCGGCGGTGGTTCAAAATGACGGTGGTCGGTGGTGGTTCAGAACGGCGGTAGTCGGCGGATGTTCAGATCGGCGGTGGTCGGTGGTGGTTGAGAATGACGGTGGTTGGTAGTGGTTACTGGTTACAAACGACGGTGGTCGGCGGTGGTTCAGATCGGCGGTTATCGGTGGTCGCGATGATTCTGATCAGCGGTGGTCGGGAGTGGTTCAGATCGGCGGTGGTTCAAAACAACGATGGTTTAGATCAACGGTGGTCGGTAGTGGTTCAGAACGACGGTGGTGGTTTAGATCGACAGTGGTCGGCGGTGGTTCAAAACGACAGTGGTTGATGGTCGGAGGTGGTCAGTGGTGGTTCAGATCGATAGTGGTCGGTGGTGGTTCAGATCGACCGTGGTCGACGATGGTTCAAAACGGTGGTGGTCGGTGGTCGGCAGTGGTCAACGGTGGTTAGTGGTGGTCGGCAGTGGTCGACGGTGGTTTAGAGAAAGAACCGATTGAGGCATGGTTATATTTGATTGGGGGCATATATGGTATTATGAAAAAATGGAATTGCATTCCATCAAAATACATTGTAGTTGCTAAGGAATGTTATATTCACTCGTTTGTGGAATTTGATGGAATTTAAAGATTTATTCCGTGAAAAAGAATGAACCAAACGAAGGAATGAAATTTGGTCAATGAAATTCAACATTCCAATTCAATCAGATTCAATCAGAATATGTGAACCAAACGCCACCTAAGAACTTTTGAAGGAATTTTTGGCAGTTTTGTATGAATTCATAAAATTAATCGAGATACATACAAGTTAATCTATCTAAGTTTATAAATAAAACTTAAAAGAAGATAAAAATGAATCAAACATATTTAAAAAAATAATAAACATATTTAAAAAAAGACACGTTTTCCTTAAATAAAGATGATTCATTTTTATGGTGGATACCTTAATCCATAAAAATGAATCACATAAATATGATTTATATATTAGTTTTCATCCATAAAAAGCATGAAATTATCGCAATAATCTCTTGTAAACATATCATCATAAACGATACCGCACCCAGTAGGGGGCGCGTGGAAGAAAAAGGGTGTGTTGGCTAAAACGTCACTATTGCCAATGTAACTTGCTCTCCCAATAAATACTCCACTCCACTCTCTACCATCATTTTCACTTTCACTTTCTTTCTAGGGTTTTAACTCCTCTCTTCGTTGCTCGTTGGCGTTAATTAGGTGAGATTTTTGTGTTTTTTCGTGATGCGTTCTTCAGTTTCTTGAAAATGTTACCGTGTTTGATCACATCAACTGTTTCTTATTTGGATTTTTTCTTTATACGTTGAAATTGGGTGCAATGCTGGTCTTTTTTCAGGGTATTCTGACTAGTTTTACCAAACAAATTGAGAGTTCCTTGTGAATGTTTACCCTGTTTTACTTTTTCGCGAATCTGTTTTGAAATATATCAATCTCTGTATATATACACAGTGCATTGTTTTGGGGGTCTTTAAAGCCTTGGACTATGTGAAGGGTTGGGGTTTCTCTTTTGGGTATTTGAGCGAATTTTTGTAACGATCATGGGTTTTTCTTGTGAATATTTGCCCTATTTTACTCTTTCAGGAAGCGGCGTTCAATTGTGGTCTCCAATTTGGTCTTATTTTTATTTTTTCGTTAAAAAATGCTGTTTGTTTTTGGGGATTTTGGGCTGCTTTTGTAATTTCTAGGGTTTCTTCGCTTACAATTTCCTTGTTCTTTTATTGTCGTCTTCTCAAGGGTTTTGGCTGGTGATCTTGTTTTCTTAACAAGTGTTTCTCTAAGGTCAAGGTATAACGGGATTTATCTTTGAAGGATTAGTATGTGGTCTTTTGAGTCTTGGTTTCCTAATACATGAATGTTATATATGACTAGATGGGTTCTCTTTTGACTTTTCCTAAATTTTTCTGCTAGTTTAGCTTTACATTACTGCTTGACCGTTTTTCAGTTCTGGTTCTGCAATTTATAGTTTATTCGTGTTGTTGGTTTATTTTGAAAGGGGTTCTCAGATCTTGGGCCTTGTATTTGTGGATTAGAAGTACATTTGTGTTGTTGTACTTGATTTTATAAAATTACCAAGTAGTTAATTGGTTTATTTCGCTGATATTTGTTGATCTTTGAAGGGGTTTCTAGATCTACGGAATATACTTTATTTATGTCATCATTTCTTAAGGGGTTGGTGGTACAAAGGTACCAAGTACTATTTGCCATCATTTTTTGACTTCTAAAAAGGGGTTTTTCAGTTTTTGGCTATTGTTAAACAGGAATTTGTTGGATTAGAAGTACGTTTATGTTCATGTTCTTAATTTTATGGAAGTATCAAAATAGTTTCTAGTTCATTTTGCCATTGTCTCTTGATTTCAGATTTTTGATATGTGTCTATGGTGTTTTATCATTTTTCGAGGAAATTGGTGGATTAGAAGCAATTTACATGTATGTTTGGTTTATAAGAACATCAAGTATTTGCTGGTTTATATTGTGTTATTTGTTGATTTTCAAAAGGTTTTGTGGACTTTGGGTTTTGAACATGTGGATCTTTATCATTTTTGCAGGAGTTGGGTGTATTAGAATAACCAGACGTTTTCATATATTTTTCTGTTATTTGTTGCTTTTATCAAAGGGTGTAAGATATGGCTTATTTAATGCTGTGTTCTCTAACCTGGAGAGAAGAGAAGAGAAAGGGATGGAAAAGAAAGGAAAGGAAAATAATTTTTTCATTTGTGTTCTCGAAAATGGAAGGAAATGAAAGGAAAGGAAATAGCTTTTCATGCTTGAACAGGAGAGAAAGGAAAGGAAATATGTATTTTTACAAATATATTATAAAAATATATTCTTTATAACGAAAGATTGGGTAGTTTTGTAATTTTAATAATTTCAGTAATTTTTTTAAATAGTTTTAATTTCTTTCCTTTCCTTCCCTTTCCTTCCACATTTGGGAGGAAAGTTTTCAATTCTTTCCTTCCGTTTACTTTCCTTTATCTCCTAAAGAGTTTCGAGAACACGAGTTTTTTTTACTTTCCTCCCCTTTCCCTCCCTTTCCTTTGTTAAATGAGTTTCGAGAACACAGCGTTAGTGTGGCTTTAGCATCTTGCAGGAATTCGGTGATTATATCCTAGTGGACGTTTATTTTTATTTTTGTTTTTTGTTTTGGAGTTGAAGGACCAAGTTAGTTTGGTCATGTCTTCTTAATTCAAGTTTAAGATTTATAACTACCACTTCCAAAATTTGGTGTTTTTTTGTAATGATTTTGACTTGTTTAAAAATGAAAAAAACAGAAAGCAAATGATTTTTTTTTAAATCAGTGTTTGTGTCTTCAGAGTTGGAACTGCTTTTGTTTTTAAAGGTTTGTGTTACACAAAATGTTTTTGTGTGTTCTTTAATCAGCAATTGTTTTTATAGTCGAAACAAGTGATTTCACCAAAAATATTGCGATATTATACAAATTCTGAATTGTTAATTCCTCCAGTTGAATTATCTTTTATTATGGTGTTGATTTGCAATTCTGAATTGTGGCCGTGCTTTCATTTTCTAGTATTCAAATATGGATTCACATGATAACGGCAGTAGTGTGGTGACGGATGATGCTTTACCGCCTCCTCCACCGGTTCCTCAAGATGTTGTTCCAATCAAAGCAGAGCCTGAAAAGAAAAAGGTCATGCGGGTCCCGATGGCCAGGCGTGGCTTGGCCAGCAAAGGGAATAAAGTCCAGCTCTTGACCAATCACTTTAAAGTGAATGTCTCTAATGTTGATGGGCACTTCTTTCACTACAGCGTATGCTCTTTGTTCTTTCACTTCGTTCTTTCACAAGTGTTGTAGAAAGTGTTAGTGAAGCTATGCAAACTTGATTAATTATTGTAATTTTACCTAACAGGTTGCCCTTTTCTATGAGGATGGTCGTCCTATCGATGGGAAGGGCATAGGACGCAAAGTGCTTGATAGAGTTCATGAAACCTATGACTCTGAACTAGCTGGAAAAGAATTTGCATATGATGGAGAGAAGAGCTTGTTTACTGTAGGTGCACTTCCACGAAACAAACTCGAGTTCACTGTTGTACTTGAGAATGCCACTACAAATCGGTACGTAGTGCATATTAATGTTAAATAATTGGTTATTGGGTTCAACTCTTATGGGTTCGAATTTTTAGAAACAACGGAAATGCAAGCCCGCCTCATGGGAGTCCTAATGACGCAGACAAGAAAAGGATACGCCGCTCGTATCAATCCAAAACTTTTAAAGTGGAGTTGAGTTTTGCAGCAAAAATACCAATGCAGGCAATTGCACAAGCATTGCGAGGTCAGGAATCAGAGAACTCTCAAGAAGCCTTAAGGGTGCTTGACATCATCTTAAGGCAACATGCAGCAAAACAGTAAGTTGCAAAGTTTGATTTGGCACATTGTTGTATAAATGTTCGAATGCTTGTATAATATCTGAAATACCCGTGATTAAAAATCAACCAAGGAATCTTGTTGGCCTAAGTCAATGCATACGTTAAGTTATATCTAATGATGCTTATTTGATTGGATTGTCTAAGTTTTCCCGAAACTTTTAACCAAAAACCAGGGGCTGCCTGCTTGTTCGTCAATCGTTCTTCCACAACGATGTGAAGAATTTTGCTGATGTAGGGGGTGGTGTTCTTGGATGTCGAGGATTCCATTCAAGTTTCCGTACATCTCAGGGTGGTCTATCCCTGAACATTGGTAAAGTTTGACAACACTGCTCCATTTCTACATATGTTAATTATGAAATCTGAGTTGTGTTTGCTTAGTAATCGTGCATAACAATTACCAGATGTATCTACTACCATGATCATCCAACCTGGGCCAGTGGTTGATTTTCTTATTGCCAACCAGAATGTCAAAGACCCCGCTTTTGTTGATTGGGCAAAGGTAACAACCAGTTCCAATATCATTTCCTGATGTGCTATATTTGCATTCTCTCAAATACGTTTGTTCAATGTCATCAGGCAAAGCGCACCCTAAAGAACCTTAGGGTGAAGACGAGCCCGACTAATACCGAGTATAAGATAACTGGTTTGAGTGAGAAGCCCTGCAATGAGCAGCTGTATGTTTTTCTCCTTTTGTGTGTATTATTTGGTGGTGCAAAACCATGAGAGCAAGTGAACTTTTTGTAGGTTTTCGTTGAGGCAAAAGTCCAAAGATGACAGTGGTGAATTTGAGACACTGGAGATTACTGTTTATGACTACTTTGTGAATTACCGCAAAATTGAGTTGCGCTATTCTGGTGATCTACCATGCATCAATGTTGGGAAGCCAAAAAAGCCAACCTTCTTCCCAATCGAGGTAGAACAATGGGACTTCATTCAGTTGAGACTGATCGGTTGTCTTTTTTTATTTATTTATTGAATCTGTTCTTACCATGTTCGGTTTACTTGTAGCTCTGTTCTTTGGTCTCGTTACAACGCTATACTAAAGCACTCAATACGCTGCAACGATCCTCTTTGGTGGAGAAATCACGGCAAAAGCCTCAAGAAAGAATGAGGGTTCTGAGCGATGTATTGCTTCCAACTTACAAATAATTTTATCTAATTGTGAAGGTGTGATTTTTAATCTTGCTTTGTGTATTGTTCAGGCACTAAAACTCAATAATTATGATGCTGAGCCTTTGTTGAAATCTTGTGGCATTTCAATAAACAACAACTTCACACAAGTTGAGGGGCGTGTTCTTCCAGCACCGAGGGTACCTTGTTTTACTGGTTTGACAGATTTTATATTTTAGTTTTTGTTTATGCTTAGTTTGGTGTAGTTTTTATCTTGTTAACAGCTAAAAGTGGGGAATGGCGAAGACTTCTTCCCGAGGAATGGTCGGTGGAATTTCAATAACAAGGTGTTTATGCAGTCTTCTTTGATTGTTTTCTTGATCTTGATATAAATCCGTTGTGACTTACAAAAACGGTTTCTATTTGATCATATAGAAACTTGTGGACCCCACTAAAATAGAACGATGGGCTGTTGTTAACTTCTCGGCTCGTTGTGACATTCGCAATCTTGTGAGGGATTTGATCAAGTGTGGAGGCTTGAAGGGAATTGTATGTTCTGAATTTTTTTTAATCTTTTGCTTTACATATTTTTTGTTGATTTAATGAATACCTTTTGAGTAATTGTCATGTTACTTTCCTCCATTGTGTAGAAAATTGATGAGCCTTTTGATGTATTCGAGGAAAGTCCTCAGAATAGGAGGGCCCCACCTCTGGTTAGAGTTGAGAAAATGTTTGAAAACATACAGTCAAAACTTCCTGGCGCCCCGCAGTTTCTACTTTGCTTGTTACCTGAGAGGAAGAATTCTGATCTTTATGGTCTCTGCCAGTTCATCTACTTCTTTTTGCACATTTTTGATCTTTACTTTTAAATTGTTTTGGAATTTGGTAATTTCGTTAAAGCCGTCTTCCACATGGCAACGGTAAGAATCTTGACAAAATGTTTTTTATGCAACATTTAAGGTCCTTGGAAGAGGAAGAATCTTGCAGAATATGGAATTGTGACTCAGTGTATTGCACCCATGAGAGTGAACGACCAGTATTTAACAAACGTTCTTCTTAAGATCAATGCCAAGGTGAATTCATGTTCTTTAAGATTAAACCTGGATTCTGCAAGAAAATAAATTTAGATTTGAAACTTTTTGTGCATGCATGCAGCTTGGAGGACTGAACTCTATGTTAGCTGTAGAGCATTCACCTTCTATCCCTCTCGTATCCAAGGCTCCCACAATAATTCTTGGAATGGATGTTTCACATGGGTCCCCGGGCCAATCTGATATCCCCTCTATTGCCGCGGTAACTTTTGCTGGTTAAATTTGTTTTACTAAAATTGTAACATGGCTTAATGATGATGAATGCATACAGGTTGTTAGTTCACGACATTGGCCATTGATCTCACGTTATAGAGCTTCTGTGCGTGCTCAGTCTCCAAAAGTGGAGATGATAGACAACCTGTTTAAGAAAGTTTCGGATACTGAGGATGAAGGCATCATGAGGTAGAAAGTTGTCTCTTTTGTTAGAAGAATACAAGTTTGATGTAATTATGTTTTGTTTTGTGTTGCCAAAAAAATATATGCTTTCTTGCAGGGAGCTTCTCCTAGACTTTTATGTGAGTTCAGCTAAACGAAAGCCAGACCAGATTATTATCTTCAGGTAACTTCAAGAACAACATGGTTTAAGCAGATGATTATATAATATGGTTGAATTTAATCATTTGTGTTATGTTGATTTGTAGGGATGGTGTGAGTGAATCTCAGTTCAACCAAGTTCTAAACATCGAATTGGACCAAATTATCGAGGTTTAACCAACGTTTTAATTTCTTTACTCGTTTTCTTGCACAAGATGGAACTTTTCTTTATTTTAACTTTTAAAAATGGCGTAGGCTTGCAAGTTTCTTGATGATAAGTGGTGCCCGAAATTTCTCGTGATAATTGCTCAAAAGAATCACCACACCAAGTTTTTCCAGCCAGGATCACCAGATAACGTTCAACCTGGTAAGTATTCATAGAGAAGAGAGACGATTTAAACCAAGCTTGCAAGCTTCTGTTGTGGTTTTAAACACATGACATTGTTTGTTTTGGGTTTAACAGGAACAGTAATTGATAACAAGGTCTGTCATCCTCGTAACAATGATTTCTACATGTGTGCACATGCTGGGATGATAGTAAGTGTCGAAAACGACATCCCTCCTTTGTATTATTATATATAGATTTTAGCAAGTATGGAAATGAATGGAAATAAATAACAGGGAACGACAAGGCCCACCCATTACCATGTTCTGTACGATGAGATTGGGTTTTCGGCTGATGATCTCCAGGAGCTTGTGCACTCTCTGTCCTATGTGTAAGTTGCTTGCTGCTCTCTTGATTTATTCGTAAAACTGTACAGCACTTCTAAATTTGTGTGTTTGAATTATTATTTATTATTTACAGATACCAGAGAAGCACTACTGCCATTTCTGTTGGTAAGTAGTGGTGTTTTATGTTTTATATATATAAACTTTTGGCAAATTTCTTTTCATGGAATATTGTTATCAAGTGTTTTGTGGTGTTGGTGGTATGCAGTGGCTCCAATTTGCTATGCTCATTTAGCAGCTACTCAGGTGTCTCAATTCATCAAGTATGAAGACCATTCCGAGACATCATCGAGCCATGGTGGTACTGGGGTGACATCGGCTGGTGCTGTGCCATTTGTTCAGTTGCCCAAACTGCAGGAGAACGTCTGCAACTCCATGTTTTTCTGCTAAATTCCCTTTCAGTTTGTGCATAGGAACCTCCTATGTTGGGAGTTGATGAACTTGTAGGATTTGTGGATGCATGCTTTTGTGAATGTTTAGGATGTTGTCTGTTTGTGGATCTAACTAAATGATGCTTATGGTGGTTTTATTTTGCTGCGTTTATCATGGCTGGTAGTTGAAATAATAACGGTTGATGCAAAGATGTTTGAATTAGTTGGCTCAAGGCTTGCTTTAGACTCCCAATCAATTAGTTTGTTTATTATCTATTGCAAATCTTGCAATATTAAATGATGGATATCAAGCATGTGAAGATGGTGGCTATTTCTTGGTTAAACTCCAACACATAAATTGGTGATATTTCGTTTTTTAGATGCAATGTTTATAATTTGTGAATAATAATATCGGAGGAACCCATTTTTTTTTTTTTTTTTTTTATGTTGGAACTCGGCAAATTGGTGAGTTTACCGTGTGATTGGAGTTGCCCTTGATCACGATTAAGGTGAATATTGAATGGGGATGCTTTTATTCTCATATGTCTACATAGATAAAATTCATTCCCTCATCATTTACCTTATACCATCAGGAATCAAAATCCAATTTTTAGGTATATAACCTTAAATGAGATTTTAATTAAATTCATGACCTTTTTAGGAGTATAAATCCATTTTTTCTTGAATAGGCCAGGAGGTCATGAATTTAATTAAAAACTCATTTAAGGTCATTTCCTGAAAGTGAAACTGGTGAGGGACATTTCTAATAAGGAGATAACTATGTTGCAGAAAATCAAGAAGGGATTTATATAAAATAAATCCCTCGGACTATTAGTGCAAGTACAAACTAATCAATCAATTGATGTCTTTTACAAGTAATAAAACGGTACAATACTAATAATCGATCCATATAGGAGAAAGTTTAAAGAAAACTCCAGTAAAAGTGACAATTTCAGATTGTGAATTCGAAGAAATATTTTTGAGTGAGTTTTTAACAACTAGATTCTACAAATGTAAACAAGTATTTAAAAGGAGCAAGGGTGTAGAGATCTGTTAAGACCTTTAAACAAATAAATCTGATAAAACTACATAGTCTTATCCAACTATCAACTTGTATAAGGGAAATTGGGAAACTCTAGAGCTTGAGAAGGGCACACGTCCAAATTGACGTATTCAGCAAAGTTTTCAAAATGGCACAATCTATCATTCTATATCCTTCAATTTGACGTATTCAACACGACTTATCTCTAAGTCATATCGCATTAACAATGATCAAATTGTTAAGAAATGATTTTATAAATACTAGTTATGTGCCCGCGCAATGCGGCGGGATGTAAAATTCATCTAGATATAAGCAAAAAGGCACGTGAACTCCGTCCAAACAACACATAAAGTTTGTTATGTAAAATAACGATTCTAATAGATAAATGCTGTTGATCCAAACTCTCTCAGTGATTTGATAACGACCCTTTTCTATACTTAGTGAAAATTACGTTTTAATATGTATTAATGTTTCACCATCAGCGATCAGACTGAGTCTGTTCAGTTATCGCTGATAGTCTTCTTATAAACATCTAATATGTATTAGTGTTTCACTATTAGTGATCAAACCGAGTCTGTTCAGTTATCGCTGATAGTTTCTGATGTAAACAGTAACGTAATCCCTGAAGACAAGTTTCGCGTCAACAGATGTTCATAGCTGAATCGAAGACAAAACTGCTGAACAAAGACAAGTCTACTAGTGACCTGATGCGGATATCAGTGAAGCAAAGACGAATCTACTTATACGCGAAGGAACATGAGGAAAAGCTTCAGCGATCGCTGAACTCTTGATATCTCTGAAGAAAGAGATACTCAGCGATCGAATGATCACTTAGCTTATGTCTCAAGTTTCCTTTTGTCTCTCCTTGCACAACTTAGTACGATGTGTCAGAACGGACACGTCTCTGCCACAATTCGTACAACACCTCTGTCAACTACACTGTTCATTGCCCGGCCGAAAGCATGTCTCCCAAAAGTCAGACTCCCAAAGCCAATCAGTGAACGCCACGTGTAAAGTGCCCTGCCATGCATTTAATGCATAGGGTATAAATAGGAAGATCACCCCTTCATCTGAAGTGTGCTCAATCCTTGAACCCCATATAGAAACCCTTGTTTTCTATATCTTTTAATCCCCCATTCTCTGAATTTCTTGTGCAACCATCTTAGTGTTTCTTAAGTTTGTTTAGATTGAGTCTGTCTTAATCTTATTCCGCAACAAACATGTAAATTGTATTTTGATTCTTTAATAAACAATTTATTAAACTTTAATTTCTGTGTTTGTATTCAACCCCCCTTCTACAAACTTGTTAAGCACCTTCGGGACCAACAAGTGGTATCAGAGCGGTTTGTTTAATCTAATAAACAAGATCTTGCTTTATTCTCTTCTTTGCTGTTCTAAATGGCACTTAACACAAACACAAACTACTATGATAATGGTTCACTTTCTAAACCTCCTCGATTTAGCAGAGATAACTTTTCTCTATGGAAAAAATCGAATGATGCTATTTCTTGAAGGTGCGGATCCTACTATACCTGAATATATAGAAAATGGACCCTATGAACCTGTTAGAATTATAGTTGCAGTTCCTGCTACTGCCACCACAGAAGCTGTCCCTGAACGATATGTCGTTAAGGAAATAAGACAATGGAGTGATGAAGATAAAAAGAAGGTAGGAATAGATGCAAGAGCAAAGACCATTATTTCAATGGCTCTGCTTGATGAAGTTTTCCATTCCATCATGCATCTGAAAACTTCTAAAGAAATATGGGAAACCATATATGTTCAATATGAGGGCACCACTGAAATCCAAGAAACTCGTAAGATTAACTTGGTAAGACAGTATGAAAGTTTTATCGCTGGTAAGAATGAATCTCTCTCTGACGTTCATCAGCGGTTTAACTGCTTAATCATTGACCTAAGAACTGTTGGTAGGACCTATTCTAATTCTGAGGTCCTAACAAAATTTTTAGAATGTCTTCCTGAAAGCTGGGACAGTTATTCAATATGTCTTAAGCTTACAAAAGACTTAAATTCTCTTTCTCTCAGCACTCTATATGGAATATTGCTCAATTATGAGCAATCGAATCTTTTGAAGAAGAATCTTGTAAAAGATTCCAAAGAATCCAAAAGCACTCCTGTTGCTTTAGTCTCTTCAGAGATAATTCCATCTCAGAGATCTACTCTCACCATCACTGAGTTAGATTCTGAATCTGAGGATCTATCAGACCCTGATCTTTCAGAGTTTGATGAGTCCTTAGCACTCTTGACAAACTCTTTTAAGAGATGAGAAAGAGCAACTTCCGAAGAAGTAAACCTCTCTCTCTTATTGAAAAGCCAAAATCAACTCCGGTTGATAAGGCTACTGCCACTTGCTATAACTGCGAAAAAAATTGGACATTTTGCTATTGAGTGCAGGTCGAAAAAGGTCTTCAAACCTTCTACCTCAAGAAGATCCAGTAACGACAAATACCTAAAGCTGAAGAACAAATATCAAAAGCTGAAAAGCTACAAGCGAAAAGGTAAAGGTCTCATCGCTGAAGAACATGACTGGGCTGAATCAGAAGAATCAAGTTCTGATGAAGAAGAAGTCGTTAATCTTTGCCTCATGGCTGAGATTAAAGAAGAAGTGGAAGAACCATCTGAATCTTCTATGAGTTACATATCATCTCAGGTATCTATCTCTACTAATCCCTCTCTGCCTGAAGCTGAGAGAAGTCGCGTTGTTGATGTGCTGACGATTGACCTTTATAATGCTCTAAACGACAAAAATCAAGCTGAGAATAAAAATGTTCATTTAACTCAAGAGCTAGAGAAATGTCATGAAAAGATCAGAGAACTAAATCTTTTAGAAGAAAAGTTGAAAGATCAAGTCATTATAAATGAAATCATCAGCATTGAACGCGAACAAGCCATCGCTGCTCTAAAAGCAAAAAAGGATCATGTTGAAAAATGGTGCAAATCATCAACAAAGATCTCTGAGATAATAAATGCTCAAACTCCTGAAAGTGATAAAACTGGTCTTGGCTTCTGGACACCACAGGATGAGCCTAAAGAAGAAAGTTCCTCGCTTAAGTTTGGAACGTTTGTTACTTCTTTCTTTGACACTTCTTATAATCAATTTTATCCCTAGTTCTTCTTCTAATCTCATCCCTGAGGAAAAATCCAAAGACACTAAGTCTGCGGATAAAGGAAAGTCCATTCTCCTTCCTCAGAAGGCAACCAGGAAAGCAAAGCTGAAAGTTCCTTCTAAACCTTCAGCTAAGCAATCCTCTAGCTCTGTGATAGAAAATTTTGATCTCTGTCCTCCAAAGCTAAAGATTGACCTTAAACCAATGAGATCTGAAGAAATGAAAATTCCTCCCAGATCTCAAGACAAAAACCTTCTTGGACCTGGACCTCCTCATCTTAAACTTGAAAAACCTTCTACTTCTGGTCCTAAAACCATTTTCAAATACAGAAAATGTTATCACTGTGGTTTTACTGACCATATTGCAAGTAAATGTCCAACTGCCACTAAAGCTGATAAAACAACTAAGGTGAAGATAAATGCCTCTAAAGCTGAGAACGTCACCAAAGTTGAAAAATCGACCAAGGTGAAGAATACCACTAAGGTTAAGAAATTAAGCAAAGTGAAGATCACCACTAAAGCTGAATCTTCATCTGCTGAGAAGACTGCTGAAACTTCCTTATCCACTAACTCTAAATGACCCATTGAAAAGTGGGTACCAAACAACGCTTAATCTTTCTTATGTGTGCAGGGATCAAAGGGCATATGGTATCTCGATAGTGGATGTTCTCGTCATATGACTAGACAAAAAGACCTGCTCACTGAATACAAGGAAGAGAAAGGTCCCTCTGTGACCTTCGGTGGAAATGGAAAAGGATATACCCGAGGGTTTGGTGTCCTCAACAATGGGACAACTACCTTTCGAAGAGTCGCTTATGTAGATGGACTGAAGCATAACCTTCTGAGCATCAGTCAGCTATGTGATAAAGACTACGAAGTTCGCTTTTCTATGAAAGCATGTTCAGTGGTGGATGAGAAAGGAAAACTTGCTCTCAGTGGCTATCGCAGAGAAAATGTCTATGTAATAGATATGGACTCTACTATCACTGAAAACTTATGTTTTCTCTCCAAGGCCTCTTCTGATGTCAACTGGCTATGGCATAAAAGGCTTTCTCATCTAAACTTCAAAACCCTGAATTCTCTATCATCTAGGGAACTGGTTTCTGGTCTTCCTCAGCACTCATATGCTAAAGAATCTCTCTGCTCAGCATGTGAAAAAGGAAAACAAACAAAAGCTAGTTTCAAGTCTAAACAAGTCTCTTCAGTGACAAGTCCTCTTCAACTCTTACATATGGATCTGTTTGGCCCTATCAATATCCAATCAATAGCTGGAAAGAAATATACGCTTGTCATTGTAGATGAATTCTCTCGATATACCTGGGTTATCTTTCTTCGCTGCAAGAGTGATACTCCAGAAGAACTAATATCCTTTGTTAAAAAGATGGAAGTGCTGAATAATCTTACTGTTCGTTCGATAAGAAGTGATCATGGAACTGAATTCAAAAACAGTTCCCTGAACAATTTCTTTGAGAACAAGGGAATTTCTCATAACTTCTCTTCAGTAAGAACACCTCAGCAAAACGGAGTCGCTGAAAGAAGAAACAGAGCGATCATTGAAGCTGCTAGATCAATGCTCAGCGATTCTCATCTCCCTACTCAATTTTGGGCAGAAGCTGTAAACACTGCATGTTTTACTCAAAACAGATCGCTGATAATAAAGCGATTTGGAAAGACTGCTTATGAACTCTTTCATGGAAGAAAGCCTTCTATCAGCTTTCTTCATATCTTTGGTTGTCAATGCTTTATCTTAAACAACAGAGATCAACTTGGAAAGTTCGACCCAAAAGCTGACGATGGAATATTTCTAGGATATTCCTCCATCTCCAAAGCCTACAGAGTTTTTAACAAGAGAAGATAAACCGTAGAAGAAACAATTCACGTCACTTTTGATGAAACTCGCTCAGCGAACTCTAAACCAATCGCTGACAATGAAGAGTTAAATGCTTGGATGCTTTCTCACTACAGAGAAACAGAACCTTTCTTCTCAAACCATCAGCACTCTGATCCACCAGCCGCTGATGATGATCCAAACATTATACATCCTACCGCTGAATCCACTTCATGGGTTTCAGCAGAACCTCTAAACACACTACTACCATCAAATCTGCCTTCGTCTGAAAACCTCTCTGATGAACTACTCAACAGTTAATTGCTGATGAACCTCAAACGTCCTCATCAGTAAACATTCCAATTGTTGATCCAACCTCTGAGTTAAGCAATCATGCTCCTGCTCAGCGATGGACCAAAGATCACCCAATAGATCAAATTCTTGGTGATCTCAAAGCATGTATTCAGACACGACGAAGCTCAGGTAATATCTGTCTCTTTGTAAACTTTCTATCTTTAACAGAACCAAAGAAGACTGATGATGCCCTCAGAGATCCAAACTGGGTCAGCGCTATGCAAGAAGAGCTGACTAAATTCTCTCGAAACAAAGTTTGGAATCTCGTTCCTAGACCATCTGATAAAACTGTAATAGGCACCAAATGGGTGTTTAGAAACAAGTTAGATGAACATGGAATTATAACCCGCAACAAGGCTCGACTTGTTGCTCAGGGATACAGACAAGAGGAAGGCATAGACTATGATGAAACCTTTACCTCTGTGGCCATGCTCGAAGAAATTCGACTATTCTTAGCTTATGCAGTCTATAAAGACTTCATCGTTTATCAAATGGACGTAAAATCAGCGTTCCTAAATGGAAAGCTGAATGAAGAAGTCTATGTAGAACAACCTCCAGGGTTCTATGACCCTAAGCATCCAAATTATGTTTATAAATTGGATAAGGCTCTCTATGGTCTAAAACAAGCCCCTCGTGGACACTCTCTCATCTTTTCTTATCTCTGAAAATTTTGAACGTGGCAAGATTGATAATACGTTATTTTCAGAAAGATAAAAGGTCATATAATTCTTGTACAAATATATGTCGATGACATAATATTTGGTTCTAGTAACCCATCTCTGTGTACTCGCTTCGCTGAAAGGATGAAGAAAGAATATAAAATGAGTATGATGGGTGAGCTGACATATTTTCTTGGTCTTCAGATTAAACAATCTGACAAAGGTACTTTTATCAGCCAAGGTAAGTATGTTAAAGAAATGCTGAAGAAATTTGATCTTACACAAACTTCAGCTATGAAGACTCCTATGGCACCACCCCTGACACTTAACAAAGATCCTTCTAGAAAACAGGTTAATGTCACTGCCTATAGAGGAATGATAGGCTCCCTGCTGTATCTTACAACAAGCCGACCTGACATTATGTATTCTACTTGTTTATGTGCACGCTATCAATCTGAACCCAAGGAATCCCATCTGATCGCTGTAAAGCAAATCTTCAGATATCTGAAGGGAACTCCTAACCTCGGTCTTTGGTATCCCAAAGACTCAGGGTTCGATCTAACTGGTTATTCTGATAGTGATTTTGCAGGCTGTAAACTTGACAGAAAGAGTACCACTGGTGGATGTCAACTCCTGGGAGGAAAGCTGGTAAGCTGGACAAGCAAGAAGCAAAATTCGGTGTCCACTTCCACAACTGAAGCTGAATACGTAGCCGCTGGAAGCTGTTGTTCCCAGATCTTATGGATGAGAAATCAACTATTAGATTATGACCTTCAGCTATCAAAGATTCCTATCTATTACGACAACACTAGTGCTATCGCTATAGCAAATAATCCAGTGCTACATTCAAAGACGAAACACATAGAGATCAGATATCACTTTAGCAGAGATCATGTGATGAATGGTGATATTGAACTTCATTTTATCCTTACTGACTTTCAGCTTGCTGATTTATTCACCAAACCTCTTGATGAGACAAGGTTCAACTTTCTCATCAGTGAGCTTGGAATGCTGAATCTTGAAGAATAAATCTTCAGCATTCATACAATGTGTCAGTAATCATAAGTTCCCCTTTTATCATCTCTCTGATAAACATTATGACTCTCAGGTATGTTTTCTCAAACCCTACAACTGAATCTTAACTCAGTTAAGATGTTTTTCAAAATATAAACTTTAATCACTGGACTTTCTTCAAATGATTAAAAGCTTTTTGAAAAATACATTAATCACTGATATTTCTTGTCAGTGATCCTTAAAAAGAAAATCTATCCCTATCTTTACCATCAGGGATATTTTCAAAAAGAAAATCTATCACTGACTTTTCTTCAGTGATACTTTCAAAACGGACAAATGAACAGTCTTTCTTCTGTGACGTCATTTGAACCGACAATCCACGACATGCCTTTTCTGACACATCCGTACGTTGCTCTTCTATCCAATCAACATCGTGGGACGTGTCCATGTCATGATGAGCATTTGTTTTCCCGCTTCTTCTCACATTCTCTCTCCTCTCTCTCACGTATAAAAGGAATGTTTTTCCATTCTTATCATTTTACGCTTTCTGGAAAAACTTTGAAAGCAAGAATACTCTCTCAAGCATTTGCATCATCTTCTTCAAAGATCAACAGATTATTCTTGATCTTTTTCTAATTCTTCTCTTAAATCTTTTTACATAAACCTCCATTTATGGGTTTATAAGATTCTAATCACATAAAATCATTTTCATTTTTGATTTTATTATTTAAAAACCATTTTATTTTGATTATTCGTCATTCAAAATCCTTGGTTTTTTTTCTTGTTCTTGTATCTTATTTTAAGAACACCTTTTTGATCTTCAAATTTGTTGATGTTCTATGTTTCTTTCCTCAAATAGAAACTAGGCAAATCTTCTTTATTTTTAGACTAAAACCTTTTCTTCTACTCTTTTATCTACTCATATTCAGAATGACTCAATCTGCTCTTGTCGCCTCTAAGAATGTCAAGTTCACCATCATTGAATCGGAGCTTCCAAAGAACAATCATCTCGCTCGTCTCGATTTTGACGGTGTTAAGTATCCACACCTGAAGGAAGCTACAACATTCCTAAAGCAATCCTGCATTGCTTATGCTATCACTGTGGATCCCACACCCTCCAAAGCTCTTCTCCAGCAATTCTGGTTTACTGCTGATGAAACCTCAATCACCAACAAAAAGGGTGAACAGGTTCCTGCTATCTCATTCAGCACTCAACTTGGCTCAGGGATGATGACTGCCCTAGGCCTGAGGAAAGCTCTACGTTTTCCTGAGAAACCCAGGAATGGATTCGACGACTTGCCAACTGACGCTGAACTCATCCAATTCCTGGATGCCATGGAATATGCTTGGGAACCCAAACCAAGGACAACAATTCCAAACAAGAAGCTAACTCTTGTGAAGAAGGCACTGATGCCTTCCCAGCTAAACTACATCTTCTCACACTTCATCCAGTGTATGAGTAGGAAGAGTGGGTCACTGGACCAAGCCAGCAAGGTTCAGGTCCAGATGGCTTACTCAGTGATAGCTGGACGCAACTTCGACTACGCAACAACTATCTTTGACGACCTGAAGTCAAAGATAGAGAAGAACGAGAGGGATCCCAAAGTTCCCTACGTACGCTTTATCTGCGCGTACCTGAAGTTCCTCTACCCTACCACTTACCCCACCAACTCGGATGCAACTTTTCCGAAAGTGGGTCAGCGATCTCTGGAAGTCAAGTCGCTCCCCAACGAGGTAAGTATCTCTGAACTTCGCTCCCGACTCTCTCTCCTCACTTCTTCTACTTCAGCGGCCACGCAGGAGGTTCCTTCTTTTGCTATCCCTGCCGCTATACCTTCCAAACGACCATCAGCTGGTTCCCCTGGTCCTTCGAAGAAGGCCAAGGCAACCAAGGAGAAAAGTTCCACTAGTTCAAGACCTAAGGATGCTTCTCAACAAACATCCTTAGATGCTTTCTTGGGTCTCTCCTCCACATCCTCAGCTACAAGCACTTCAACCGTGCCAGCGATCTCGGTCGCTGTCACAACAACAGTGACACCGCCAATCGTATCGGTCCCTCCTCCTCCAGAGGTAACCCCTATGGTAACTACCCCTATCCCTACTTCTATCCCCATCTCTCGTGCTTCTATTTCTTTGATCTCTAACCCTCCTTCTATTTCTACTCAACCACAGTTTGGACCCATAGGACCTGAACATCAATCTTTTGAGGAATCGTTACAATTCTACAAAATGTTTGATAATTCAGGTATCCCTATAACCTTAAACACTTCTCCCAACTCACCATATAAGCCTGTTTCTCAAAAACTAACTTATATTTCAGGTCCTAGTTTGGCGACTGTTGACACCAATGTCAACAATCTGAGTGCAAAGGTGGACTCTATGACTGCCTCTCTCAACAACACCACCACTGCTGTTCAATCAGCTGGTGAAGCACTGAAGATGCTGACTGCCACCTGCGCCTCCAAATCTGACGTTTCTCAACTCGCTACTCTCCAAGAAGCGATTGACAAAGTCAAGGAAGACTCACAGCAACAGTTTGCAGCTCTGTCTACAAAGATTGATGCCTGTGAAGTCCTTCTTCAGCAAATCCTTTCCCGCCTGAAGGAACCAGCTCCTACTCCTGCTCCCTCATTTACAGAAGACGATTGCACCGCTCTAGACGTAGCTGTGGAGTTTATTCATCAAGCTACGTCCGACATCCCTGCACTTGAAGATCGACTAAAAGGACTGGAAGCTGAAGTCCAGAAGTTGTCCACCGCTGAGACCTCTACTCCTTCCAAAGATCTCTCCCTTTGTGTTAATGACAAAGAGGGGGAGAAAGCATCTGAAGAAAATAAGGAGAAAGAAGCTGATGCTGCTGAACAACTGAAGGAAACTCCCTCTCAGGTTGAGGGGGAGATAGCTGCTGACAAAGCCCCTCCCACCATCGCTGATCTAGTCGATGATGAAGAGGAGGAAGAAAACGATGATGAAGACCTTGATCTTGAAGATCAAGAGGATGATTCTCATCAAGATGATGATGATGACGATGAAGATCAATCTCTATGGTGTTCTTCAGCCGTCACTTCATCAACGATAGCTTCGAAAAAAGTTATCAAAGCAGGGGGAAGTCAAGAGACACCTTCAGGAACCCCTTCCCAAAGCAAAGGTTCAACTGTTGAGGGAACCCTGAAGATGATTTCACTACCTGAGGAGAATCCTTCTCAGACAGTTCTCTCCCCTGCTTAAGGGCAAAGAGCTCCAAATAATCCCAGCTGCTGAAGCTGATGACCAAATAATCCCAGTCTCTGTCAGAGAGATTGATGAAGAGGATGAAGAAGAAGAAGAGTCCCTGAAACATCATGGAAGGCCCTCTAGACCATCTCACTGGTCAGAGGAAGAGAGAAAGAAAAGAACAGAGATGATCTCTCATCTGGAGAGTCAACGACGAAAGGTCCCCTCTCAATCATCAGAGCTGAAATTCCTAACTGACGCTGAAATTGAAGAATCCGTCAGGGCTGAGAAGCTGATCGCTGACTGTCAAAGAGATGCCTCTCTGGCTCTCAAAATTCAGTCTTCTCAAGTCAAAGACAAGAAGCTGAAACGCAAAACAGTTGAAGTCCAGACAACTCTGTTGAAAGAGATTGAAGAGGAACGCTCCAAAGAAAAAGCGGTCAGCGATAATACAGTCGATTGGTGCAAGCACAAAATTGACTATCGCTCTGATCCAATGAAGATCGTAGCTGTTGCTATCTCTGGGAGAAAGAAGAAGAATAAACTCTCTGTCACCATGGAGATTACCAGAGAGGATGGAAGCTGCAAGGCAATGTTCATTTCAAAGCTGGAAGACTTCGGCTACATGGAATGGCTTGAGTTCAAAGATGCGCTGAAGAAATCAAAGTCAACATACAGAGGCTACGTTGAAAGGGTAAATGATGCTCTCATCAACAAAGTCGCTGCTATACTAAAGGTGCCATCTACTCTTCCTTCAAGATCCATGCAAGTCAAAAGAAAGCCCGTCTCCTCCTCTTCTGATAATGTCGCAGTGATCAGAAATGAAACCTCCATCAAATTCTCAAGAGAAGCTCTGTTCGGTCCTCCTCCTGATCTTTCAGTTCTGGATCTCTCTCTGCCTCCTGGCGGACCATATGCTGCGGGACAAGTTCTTGAAGAACCTTTTGGAATCTTCTTCAGAGATGACGAGGAACAACTCAGATTTTCAAAGGGTCTCTGAAATCCCTATCTGTCCCATCGCTCTTCTCAAGGATCTCATGTGCCTATGGTGTACTCTCTCTACTGCTGCTGAGCCAATCATAGCGATTATCTGCAAAGAATCTTTAGAGCGAAGGCAAAAAGGAGAAGAAATACCTGAGTATTTGATCAATCCTCCTAAACCCTCTTTAGATAGCTGATAGATTAGTTTTCTTACTTGTAATCTATTAGTTTAACTTACAATAGTTAGTACATCACTTGTACTTGTAATTTTCATACCTTGTAATTCTTTTCTTGGATTAATGAAAATTTCAGTGAAGTACTTAACTCCATCAGTGCTGTAAAAGATCCCTCAAAATAGTAATTGGGACATGTATGTTATGAGTCCTGATTACTCCATCATTTTGAATCATAAAGTAATTTTCTTCAGTTACTTTGTCATTATCAAATAGGGGGAGATTGTTGATCCAAACTCTCTCAGTGATTTGATAACGACCCTTTTTCTATACGTAGTGAAAATTACGTTTTAATATGTATTAGTGTTTCACCATCAGCGATCAGACTGAGTCTGTTCAGTTATCGCTGATAGTCTTCTTATAAACATCTAGTATGTATTAGTGTTTCACTATCAGTGATCAAACTGAGTCTGTTCAGTTATCGCTGATAGTTTCTGATGTAAACAGTAACGTAATCCCTAAAGACAAGTTTCGCGTCAACAGATGTTCATAGCTGAATCGAAGACAAAGTTGCTGAATAAAGACAAGTCTACTAGTGACCTGATGCGGATATCAGTGAAGCAAAGACGAATCTACATATATGCGAAGGAACAAGAGGAAAAGCTTCAGCGATCGCTGAACTCTTGATATCTCTGAAGAAAGAGATACTCAGCGATCGAATGATCACTTAGCTTATGTCTCAAGTTTCCTTTTGTCTCTCCTTGCACAACTTAGTACGATGTGTCAGAACGGACATGTCTCTGCCACAATTCGTACAACACCTCTGTCAACTACACTGTTCATTGCCCGACTGAAAGCATGTCTCCCAAAAGTCAGACTCCCAAAGCCAATCAGTGAACGCCACGTGTAAAGTGCCCTGCCATGCATTTAATGCATAGGGTATAAATAGGAAGATCACCCCTTCATCTGAAGTGTGCTCAATCCTTGAACCCCATATAGAAACCCTTGTTTTCTATATCTTTTAATCCCCCATTCTCTGAATTTCTTGTGCAACCATCTTAGTGTTTCTTAAGTTTGTTTAGATTGAGTCTGTCTTAATCTTATTCCGCAACAAACTTGTAAATTGTATTTTGATTCTTCAATAAACAATTTATTAAACTTTAATTTCTGTGCTTGTATTCAACCCCCCTTCTACAAACTTGTTAAGCACCTTCGGGACCAACAAATGCCTAAGTTATAAATTGTTTGTTTCAGAGTTTTATTGATATTCACACCAAAAACGTTGGATATAAATTTAATTTAAAACTGAATAGAATACTAATATAATTTTTCATCAAAACATCAAAATCAATGTTATAACAATATTTTTTAATAAATATTTAAGTAATAATATACAATTATAAACATTTGTTAACAAATTGCTAAACATGTAAATTGTTTTTAAATAGACATGTACGGAAGTGAGGTCCTTTTCCCATTGCAATCACAGGGTGTGCGATGCAAAGTATAACTTATGACAATTTCAAGTTTAACAATTTCTATGGTATATCTATTAGCATGATATAAAACAATGTATAAAAGTCCTTACACAAAACCCATCAATGTTATAGCTTAGGCCCACAGAATGGAGAAGAAGCAAGAAAAGAACTGTTGGACGGAGGTAAACGCAGTAAAATGAGAGTTGGAATATGGTGAGCATTATTTATACCTGCTAAGTCTCATATAAGGCAAAGCCAAAGAATAAAAGGACGTTTGATTCAGAGAATGGAATTCGATGGAATTGGAACCCATTGAAAGAACTTGACTTTGAAGGAATTGTAATGAAATTTGATGGAATTTGACCACACGTTTGGTTGGTAGGAATTCAATGAGAATGAGAATGAAAATAAAAATGTGAAAATAAACCAACTAATTACTGCTCAATGAGAATTAACCAAACACTCCCTAAAATTCACCAATAGATTATATTTATAATATATAAGCACCTATGGTACGTAAGGTGTTATCATGTTATTACAAACATAAGAAATCAAAGTATTTTGGCACATAAATTTATTGCATTATTTATATAACGAATTTAAAAAAGAAATAGATTGGAAAGACTTAAACGCCACTTAATACTGCTAATTGCTATCATGCAAAGATTGGAAACCATTTTGGCATTATGGAATTAGTCTCCAAGCTTGATGCATTATCTCATAGTTCACAAAGGGGCGCAATGACCACATCAAGCTGTAGCTCTCTATCTCTGTTGACGATGTCTTTAGATTAAGGGAAAGGGATCAAACAATCATTTCCTGAATGTAAAATTCCCAACATACCCCTTCTAACATATGCCACGACCATACAAAACGAAATAAGCTCAATCATCTGCATCACATAATCCTGCTTCACCAAGCTATATACAATGACTACCTTGGTGTCATAATCAACAATTTGAGATTTCTCAGGTTCTACAATAGTATCAGAATCAACATTATGTTGTTCTTCATACCCAATTCAATCAAAACAACTTTTAAGAGATTTCTCTGTGAACAAAAAAACACAAAACTGAAGAGCAGAGCATGCTGAAAAGATTGATGGAAGAGCAAAAAAGTGACATGAAGTTACCTCACTGTAAATCAAGACTACCTTCCGGTAAATTCATTCATGATAAATTTTGCTGCAAATAAATATTCCATTAACAACACCAAATAATAATGCAAAACTCACCATCACAAAATATATTGTGTGGGGACAAATATAAATAGAAGCAGTTATACCCTCCCTTTGTTACATGAAAATTTCAACTATTCCTTTCCGGAAGGTCCGATTTGTATTGAAATGTTTTTTTTGGAAAGTTATCATTGAAAAATTACTCGTTTTCCCATGTCACCATTTATAATAAGACTTGCACTATTAATTTTGGGTTTAAAAGATTTCTTAGTTTATCTTTACATATATACATTTTAGATATATGACAAACAAACAAATACATCTCATAAACTACGAATCAAGATTTCATGGTAGAATTATAAAAGCATCATGTGTTCTCTATGTGCTAGATAGGGCCAAAAATTAATTTTAGAGGTAAGTATTGTCAACTAAAAACTCAAGTTCAACAGATAAAGTAATTTAGAAGTTGCATGATACCAAAATACACATGCATCTTCAGACATAAGAGGACTATGAGAACAAAAGCAACAATAATTCTTAAGTATAGATGTTATCTTTACTCGTATCATTCAACAGTTAAATGTGGCAAGTATTCACTTCTGTATGCACATCATAGAAAAGAATAAGAAAGATTGTCAGACCATTATGTTTCATTAAAGAGCAATATAAAATTGTAGTACATAATGCAACGTGTATATATACATAGATTCACAGAAATACATGTGGAAGAATATATTTTTTCGAACCGTTTACTGAAAAGAACAATGACCCTACGTATGTGTGTACAACTCTGATAGTTTTATCAATAGAGATAGAAAATATAGCATAAATAAGCAAGATACCAAGTGAAAAATTAGGTCCTAACTATAGACCAAAAAAGTGATAAATGTGTCTCCTTCAATACTATTTAAACCAATTGTCATCCAACAACCATCTCATCAAAATTCAAAAGAAACTAAATCAAAAATTGAGAAGCCAAAAATCCAACATGTTGTGTGCAATAATTGAGATTGGCATTCTTAAGTATAGATGATCGTGATGCTCACTTTCAAATTGGATTGAATTCATGTACTCATAGTTTTAAAAATCCCAATCGGAACTCAAGGCATTTTCCCTTTGTGAGGCGAGGCGTAAGCCTTGAGGCGATTCGAGGCGTAAGCCTCGAGGCGTGTAGATATATATATATATATATATATATATATATATATATATATAATATGTGTGTGTATGTATAATACAGACTATATATGTGGAAAACATAATTCCATACCAAATAAAATTCATAAATACTAATAATAAGCAAAACATAATTCCATGGAATAGGAAGCTTGATCTTCGGTGGTGGTGTCTTGCAAAGGAAAGTGAAGTGGAGTATGAAGCTCTTTCTTTCTTCTAGAGAAGAGGAAAGGACACCTCAAAGTGGGTTTTTGTACTTTTAAATTATTAAAAGTACACTTACTTTTGCTTTTGACTTTATACCCTTTTAAATAAAAGTACAAATTATTATTTTTTTTTATAAAAAGTCATGTGTCTCTCACCAAAAACAGAAAGCATTTGAGGTTTGCGCCTCTCCAGCGCCTCACGCCTCGAGGCAACGCCTCACCGATTGAGGCGTAAGCCTCTTCCAGAGACGCCTCATGAGCTGTTTTGGACCGCCTCGCCTCGAGGCGTAAGCCTCAAACGATTTTGAAAACCATGCATGTACTGACAATGTTTAATTGAGTTAACGAACACATTACAAAACCCTCTACAACAAAAACCCATGTAAAGAAAGAGATGAAATTTGGTTAGTACTACTCAAACATCATCGATCTTCAAAGCTACACACTAACATTTATAGTTATAGCTTTAGAGATAGAATTTGTAAAAAGCCAAAAACCCATATATAAATAATAAAAGTTAATGACTATTCAAAATAATCAAACTTTTAAGGCTTAACAAATTTTAGGAGAAAAGCAGATAATAGGTCACCTTTCGAGAGCTCTAATGGAATCATCCCAACTTCCATTTCCAACAAGATAGACAGATAAAGTTTCAACAACCTCAACTGAGACAAACAATGCATTTGAATAATTATCAAGCAGATAATAAGCATAATAATAATAATAATAATAAATGAATAAATAAACATATGAGAAAAATCAACTTACCTGGTGAAGAACTCTAGAGAAGGATTTCAAGAAAAACCACAAAGGGCTAATAAAGAAACAAAAAATACAAAGAAAACATTTGTAAGATGCTTGTACGCCATGTTTGAAATAAAACAAGTGATCTTTCACTCATATAAGATGCTTGCACGCCATAAGTGACAGACATCTTGAATGTAACTAAAATTGGCTCATCTTTTTTTGATATGCTTTATTATATACGATTTTCTCTTACAGGTAGAAATAATCCAGCAAATAAACCATGATGGGGAGATGAACATGGCTTCTACTATGCCCCAAGAACCTTTCATTATTGACACAAAAACAGTAAATTGAGATAATCAAATGGTCAAAAAACCGTAAATGTTAGAATGTGAATCGAGATAATCAAATGGTCAAAAAATCAAGAAATTGAGACCACATATACCTGAAATATTTAGCCTGTAAAAATCGTCTGAGAGGAGCGATGTGAAGAAGACTGAGAGTATGAATCGTAGCCCTGTGAATCATATAAGAAGAAATAACAACGTCGACAAACGAAACAACCAGAGAAGAAAGTATTGAAGAAATCGAGAGTAAGAACCATTACCTGTCGAGAAGATAGAAATTCATACCAAGAAATTGAGAGGAGCCATCCGAAGAAGACCGAATCGAGATGACTGATGAGCCATATGACAAAGACAGGAAACCAACATTAGAGAAACAACATATCGACAAATAATAAAACTAAAAATGGGAAATCATACATGAAAATGGTTGGTTATTGTCGATTTCGTGTAAATATACAGAGATGGAATCCAAAACCTTTCGATACAAAAATGAAAGAGAAATGAGAAAAAAGAAGCACCATTGATATAACTTGGATGAAAGAATTAGGAACTTCTAGCTAGGGTTTTAGAAAACGATTGTCGAGATGAGGGAAAATAGTAGCAGAAGAATCGTCTGCGATTATATATGAAATCCATTTGAATTTTAAAAGAAATTAGAAGAGGGAGAGAGAATCAAGCTCTACATCTTGGGGAGGGGAAGGGGCGATATGCCAAAATCGAGAGGAAGGGTGTGGGCTTCAAAGTCTTGGGAATACAAAACTCATGGTAAAGCTTTAATAAGTTGTCCTCTATGTTGAAAGGTTGTTTTTTAATAGAGTTTTTAAATTTATGCATTATCAAGTGGTACTCTATGCTGAAAAAGTTGTCTTTAAGACTTTTGTTAAATCTGCTTTATAAGGTAGTATAGATAACATTTAATAAATGGTTGGGAAGATGTAACGGCCCATTTTTTTTTAAAATTTAAAACATCCATATATAAATAAAGTCCTAAGGTTTTCGACGCAACAGAAGATTTCAAGATAATAAAATTTAAGGAAAAGTTGTCTAAATCTCTGTCACTTAAAAATATCGAACATGTTAAGACACAGTCTCATTGGATTCAAGATCATCCAATATGAAGATCGCAATCTGAAGTTAAAGCTGAAAGTTACTCTCAACCAAAGTCTAGGGTCTATTATGTAATAAAGTCAAAGTTGTGTTATTATTTAAATATTATGTTTTAGATATTATTTGTTATTATATTAGTTTAATTATAATATCTAGATATTATGTTTAATATTAGTTTAGTTATATCTCTCTCTCTCTCTTAGAACATCATATCAGTTCAACAAGAACACACACAAACACATATTCAAGGTGTAGAACATCAGAGAGAGCTCAACACTGTAAACCATTATCAACCCTTTGTAATCCACGTTTATAATCTAAACAGGTTGGTAATCGTTATATGTTAAAAAAAAACATTGTTAAGACACAGTCTCATTGGATTCAAGATCATCCAATATGAAGATCGCAATCTGAAGTTAAAGCTGAAAGTTACTCTCAACCAAAGTCTAGGGTCTATTCTGTAATAAAGTCAAAGTTGTTTTATTATTTAGATATTATGTTTTAGATATTATTTGTTATTATATTAGTTTAATTATAATATCTAGATATTATAGATATCTAGATATTATGTTTAATATTAGTTTAGTTATATCTCTCTCTCTCTCTCTCTGATGTTCTACACCTTGAATATGTGTTTATGTAAAAACTTGTCAGAGGCTTCTTTGAACAAAATTTCTTGTCATCAACTTTTGATGAAATCGTTACACTTCTCATCAAAAAGGGGGAGAAGATCTACCCAAGAAATGGAGAAGAGTTAACCAAGAAATCACATGTTTCAAGAATCACGTCCAAGATTAAATTCTTCAAAGAGCAAGTATTCTGAAGATATGCTGGTTCGAGAGAAATTTTCTTTTGAAGATACTTTGATGAAGAATTTCGAGCTGAAACTGAAGATAATTTCTTCCCAACATCCAAGAAAGATAATCTACATCTTTTGGGGAGTTTACTAAATCTTGAAGACTAAGAGAGAGATTGCATATTCTTCTGTGCTGAAAGAGAAGATCGTATTGCCAAATCATTTTCGTAATGATCTTGATCCAAATGGGGAGATTGTTAAGACACAATCTCATTGGATTCAAGATCATCCAATATGAAGATCGCAATCTGAAGTTAAAGCTGAAAGTTACTCTCAACCAAAGTCTAGGGTCTATTATGTAATAAAGTCAAAGTTGTTTTATTATTTAGATATTATGTTTTAGATATTATTTGTTATATTATATTAGTTTAATTATAATATCTAGATATTATGTTTAATATTAGTTTAGTTATATCTCTCTCTCTCTCTTAGAACATCATATCAGTTCAACAAGAACACACACAAACACATATTCAAGGTGTAGAACATCAGAGAGAGCTCAACACTGTAAACCATTATCAACCCTTTGTAATCCGCGTTTATAATCTAAACAGGTTGGTAATCATTATATGTTTGTTATTTGATTTATCTGGTAACGATCACGGACTCACAAAACAACACTCTTCGACACACCTATATTCCATGATAGCCAGGTTCCAAGCTTTCTCTTTCCTTGTTACTACTCCCGAGTAAGTGACGACCTGGTTGCATAATTATTTTGAAAAAGAGTTGGGTGAGCTAGGGCTCAGTGAATTCACGGTTTTTATGCATGAACAATATCAAATAAATAAATTTCACAAAGCATCATAAATTTATTATGTATACGGTAAAAACAATAAAATTCACAAAACTGATGGCGTTATGGGAGGTGTCTTACCTCACATAGCTTTACCTGACGAACTCACACAACATGTTCGCACTTACGGCTTAGACAAGCTATATAGCATGCTCGCCTTATCAGATACAGACTTACACACCCACATCTCATAGAAATATTTTACGTTTAATGCGTAAACCACATACCAAAAATCTCAAAAAACTTCAAGCAAGCTTGTAAATAGTTATAAATAACATGCAACCATTTTTAGAAAAGTCACATATAACTCACAATATTACTCGTTGTCCAAACCGTTCTTTGAAGTGGCTAGCGTCTCCCCTAACAAATCCAAGGCCATAATTTATATATATATATATATATATATATGTATGTATATATAGGGATGAGTTTAAATGAAAACTCATCATTAATTGTGCACATGAGGACAAATTTTAACCATTGACCACAACTTAGAAAACTAATCAATGGTTAATATATAATAAGGTTAATTTAGAAGTGATTAAGAACAAAATTGTAAATTTGAATCAACGTCTACCTTGTTTGACTTTTATTTTTATTTTTTAATTAAATTTTTTTACCCCCTTAAACTTTAAAATAAATTATCTTAAAATTACTAATATTTTAATCAAACAAATTACACCAAAAAAACGAGAATTTCGTGCTATTCGATATGACATCCATCTCGATATAGTTTTTTTTTTCGTTTTAATCGTTTTTACGTGAAATTCTATATATGTGTTATATTCATTATGAATATGCATGCACGTCCTCGGGTGTCCACATTCAGTATTAATAACAAAGGTGAACATTCATTCACTATTTATGATGAATAATACAGTATTTAGGATGAATAATACACGAATTCATGATTCATGTATTATTTATCATGAATCATGTATTATTCACCATGAATGCTGTATTATTCATCCCGAATGATACATTATTCATTATGAATAATATATGAATGACCCGAGAAGGTGTAGACACATGACCCACTCTCTTTTGTTTCCCAATTCACAACCAAAATTTGGTTTAATTCATTATGAATATGTATGCGCATCCACGGATGTCCCACATTCAGTATGAATAACAAATGTGAACGTTCATTCATTATTCATGATGAATAATACATTATTCAGGATGAATTGCACAACATTCATGATGAATAATATACAAATTCATGAATAGTGAATTATTCACCCTGAATGTTGTATTATTCATCCTGAATGATAAATTATTCATGATGAATAATACATGAATGACCGGTGAAGATGTGGAGACGTGACACACTCTCTTTTGTGTAATAACCATGTAGAGGGAGTTAGCAATAAAACAAAGTATAAGGGCTAAAAGTGTAAGTTGGATAAAAATTGGGTTTTAACCCTAGGACCCTATCATATCACTCTTGGCGGCTGGGTTCTTTTGCAGAGGGGGAGAGAGATCCAAGGTGATTTTGAAGAAAGCAAGGAAGGGAGCAAATCGCGTGAATTTGGTCTTCATCATCATCAAGGTAAGATTTCTAAGTCAGTATTTTTCCTATTATGAGGTTGTAGATTGAGTAAGACCCCTCTTTAATGGGTGGAGTCTGATGTTTCATTTGTTAGGTTTGAGTAAGAATCGATTGAAAACCCTCTTCTTGCTCATTAAGAACCATTCTAATGTTTTGAGATGATAATGGGTTGATTATTGATGATTGGGATCCTAATCCTATATAATTTGATAATGTAAATCAGTGGGATTAAGAAGCTTTTATGTCTGTTCGAGGTTTGGGGTTCGCTCGAAACCCTTAATCACCTCTGGGACTGGGAGAACTCGGGAGACAGGTCGTCCGGTGTCGGTCGAAGTCCCGGGCGACGGGAAGGTACCGGGGGGTGTGACCCCGGGGATAGTTGATTCCGGGCCATGACCCCGGGAGGCGGGGAGCCCGGGAGGGGATGTTTGATCCCGGGCCGTGACCCCGGGAGGCGGGGGAGCCCGGGAGGGGTTGTGTAACCCGGTCCGTGACCCCGGGAGACGGGGGATCCCGGGGTGGTGCATACCGGGCGGGGCTAGACCCGGGGGTCGGGGCACTCCGGGAGGAAGTCGATATTGGACTTCTGTCAAGTAACCTAGTAAGATGGGGGTGTAGCCTAAGTTGGGGTAACGTCTTTAATTAAGATATATATATATATATATATATATATATATATATATATATATATATATAGAGAGAGAGAGAGAGAGAGAGATTGATCGCCCATCCTTATCTATCGGAATCAAGGAGTGTCTTACCGACTTATCGGTGTTATCGTAGGTTGTGAGGGTCGCTAAAGCATGAAGTTACGCAAGGACCAAAGGTGAGTTTTCTAAACTAAAGGTTTTTTGATGATAAAGAGTTTAAAGGCATGTGGAAGTTATTTAAAGCATTTTATTTATTTATGTGTGCTTTATATATATGCGAGAATTACCTTAAATGTGGTTTTACACTTTGTTGTTGGTTAAATGTATGCATACACTGTAGTTGGCGAGTATGGCCTAAGTCGGGGGGTGTGTCCCGTTTATGCCAATGGGGGTGTGTCCCAGATTAAGGCAGTATGAGTCAGACACGCTGTTACTTTCGAGTGACGGTAGTATGTGCCGAAAGCGAGTTTATGAATGTGGTTATTTTTATAAAACTGGATTGGTTTATAATTGCTTATATATCTTTTATTTGATGTTGGGGTTGAGAACCGTTATTAGAGGGAATTCACTAGACCTTTCGGTCTAACCCTCGCTCTTTCAAACTAAAAACCTTTTCAGGCAGGCGTGAGGTAGAAGGATCGAGCAAGATTAAGAAGAAGGTGTGAGCCGGCGCTGGTGTAGAAGACCTCCATTATAGTTTTCGTTCCTTGTAATCTCAGTTCTGTATTAGGTTGTCATTCCACAAACCTTGAAATGTAGATGTTGTTTTGGGCCGTTTGGCATTGTTAGTTAATAAAGTTAGTTTTGCTTTATGTCGCGAGTTGGGTTGTTACAATTGGTATCAGAGCCATAGTTTAAGGGATCTAGGTGACCGGACGGGCCTAGACTTAAACTGGTGAAGTAGAAACATAACTGAGAAATAAGAAGGCCTTAGGAAGACGAGTAATAGGGTGGTAAGGACTAGAATGTAAGGAAAATTTGGAATTACATCTGGCCAATGTAATTGCGAGTTTTCAGGTACATGTGTGTGCTTATTCTGCCTTATTACTATGGACTTATGGTAATGATAGCGTTGGGCTGGCGTGTTGTGTGAGCTCGCTTATGGTTTTATGGTTAATACCGTTAGGGATGAGTATTGTGTGGGATGTAGATATTTCGTCTTGAGGAAGAAACTCATGGGTCCCAAAAAAAAGAAAAGAATAATGATTGAAGGTAAGCTTTTCGCTTCAAGGGAGTCTCCGGTTTGGTGGTTTGTTATGTCGATCAGTGGGAATCAGGAGAGTGTTAACCCAAGAATCGAACGATAGAAATGAGGCTTTTGAAGTTGTAGTTAATTGAAGGGTGGTTGAGAGTCAATAGCAGTGCTGACTAATAAAATGTAGTGAGGATCAAATGGAAATGAGCTATTGTTGGTAAGTTTGTTTGGGGGTCAAAGTGAGGACACAGGATTTGCGAATTAATAGTCGCGATGGTAACTGGTAGTTGGACATTCAAGGATGTTGGGAAGCGTTGGTACCGGAGATTGTGACAAATATGAGGACCTTGACTGGTTGGTTGGAAGTAGGGAGTCTGGAATAAATTATAGTGAGTGCAAACAGTTGACCCTGTTAGAGTAAATTGCCTTCAATGTCAAGTGAGTCTCATGCATTATGTTTCAAACAAATTGCTGGAGTCCTTCATATAGTTCATATCAGATATCTTGGCGTGTGTGTGTCTTGCAAGGTATTCGTTTTAAAAACGCGTTGATGCGTGTAAACATGTGTTTGTATTGAAAAGACAAGTTTATTGCGTTGAGTGATAAATTTCGATTTTGGTGTGGGAGAATTATTTTATCTCTTTTTAAATGAGTTAACTTTTGTTGTGAAAAGCATAACAACGTTTGAGCACATGATTTTATAAGTGAGGTTGGTACGGACACGTGTTGTCATATCAATGAGGGTAAGAGTCGTGTGACTCGCTCAGTGTAATCAATTTTGTAGTATTTTTCTTTATAAATCGCGTGGGTAATGTTCAGCGAAAATAATTTCAATTGTGCCAACATCGATTTTGGGCTGGGGTGAGGCATAAATTGTCGTGGAGTTGAGAATGAACGATCCTTGAGATCGTTGTGCATGGTTAATCAATGATGTCGGTGTAGTGTTGTACACACACAAACTTGTTTCATAATGTGGTACATACTAAATTTTCAAACGTGTCTAACGTTTAAATTTATGGTGCGTCATGCATGAAGTCTATGGGCTCTCTAGGTCGTGGGAAAGGTTGCAACTAAGGATGAGGAAGGTTTTGAGAGTGGTAGTGGAGCACTAGAACCGTGTGTGGTCAATCCATGACTTTGGTGCTCCGGTTATGGAAGGGGGGTGAACAGCGGAAGTGGTTATTGGAGGCCTTGATCTTTGACGTTAAGGATGTTTGTGTTATATGGTTTACCCGCTCGTTAAGTGACTTGAGATGTAGAGGTCGGCGAATGGTTATGTTTGGGATGAATTTGAAGTCGTTAAGATACTCTAATAGCAGTAAGTTGCCACATTGGAAGAGGTAGGTTACTTTGGGAATCCTTGTTGGTCGGAGGCATGGTGGAAGTATCACAATGCCGACTGTTGATGTTGAAGTCAGAGACCATTTTCGTGGTTAATGGCAGGACACTAAAAGTGAAGAAGTAGCTATGGGTAGTTTCGTAGAGTTTTCATAAGGAAGCGAAGAGTTATTCGGAAAAGGTGTGTACTCGGTGTGATGTTGGACCACCTTGTGCGAATCTTACGAAAATGGAAGACTGCTAGTTCGGCCAGGTGATTCTTTTTCAATGAGGTTTTGATGGTTTATGTGGGAGTGAAGTTTATATGTAGCACAACTGGAGGGGTTGTGCTTCGAGCATTTAGGTTTACGGGGTAGTATGTTTAATCTTTTAGGCTGCCGAAATTTGTTTCTGACAAGTCACGTTTGAGCCGACAAGGAGCTATATCTTGTTGAGTGGTTTGGAGGATCATAATTTTGCGTATTATCCAGGTTAGAGAAGGACAAGGTCGCGGAATGTCTTGAATTCAGATATTGGTGTTATGATAAGTATGGAGAGAGCGATATATGTATGTGGGCAGAGTGGTCGCAGATATTATGGTTGTACCGTGATGAGGCGGTTGGGTGATGATTGTAATGATGAGTTGGTGATTTTTGTGCCATAAGTGGGCGTGCAAGTCATTAAAGTGAGAAGGAACTTCTTTGAGGTTGGTAGTAGGCAAGTGTTTTTGTTATAGGATGGGCGTCCTTATCTGGTGATTTCTGGGGAATGTTTTATAAGTGGCAAGTTTGTTGATGGGATGTGAAGATGTTGGTTGGTATCGGGGTATTTCTAAGATGGGGATAATTTTCGAATGGCAGTTGGCGTAAGAGAGGAACCTTATGTTCTGGGATGCGGCGAATTATATAGGTTTATCCTATACCCCTAGAATGTTGGTGGAAATGTGTAACTGTTTAGTTCGGGGTGTGTATAGTAAATAGGAAATCAGTGAGCATGCCGAAGTATTCTTGGGGTGTTAAGAGATTCTAGCAGATTGCACAATCCTGTTTGGAGAGCGAAAGTGGTGCAGAGCCTTCGAGTAATTGGTAATATTTTGTAAGAGCTTGTTTGATTATCTCGCATAAGAAGTGTGGTAATCGGTTGATTAAGTATATCAATGTAAATGTGTTTTCGACATATTCGGGGATCATCGAGGATTGGAGTAAACAATGTTGGGTGAGCAATGTTTCATACAACGAGAAGAAAGTGAAGATATTATGTTGGAAAGGTGGGTAATCTGAGAGGATGAAGTTTGGCAAGTGGTACAAAAAGGTGGAATTATGTTTTTAGATTTGCCATTAGTAAGTTTATGAGTCCCTAGCGTGGGTGTGAGAAAAAGATTATGGCGTATACTGCAGTTTGGGTGTTGAGTAATCTAAATTGTGCGGTTGGCCTAAAGATTGCACCGCTAATCAGTGAGTTGGTCTTTAGAAGTGTGTTTGAAGTCTTATAGAAGGAAGGGAAGAGGTGGTTGGATGTAGTGCTCAGAGTGATGGACCATAGTGTCAGACTTGGTATTGCGTGGGGAAAAGAGTCCAAGGGAGTCGGTTGTCCAGTGTTAAACTATTTGGAATAGTTTGTGTGAGCATTGTCACTCCATGTTAAGCGATTGAAGCTTGGTTTTATTGCACATGTGGTTGGATGATTATGGATGTAATGAGAAAATGAAGCGTGTGTCATATTATTCGGTCAGTTGGAGTTGTGGACTACTAAGATTTTGAATTGTGGAAGTTTCTTCCATTAGGTAAAAAGTTGGAGTGATGACGTTGGGGCAATGTATGTTAGCGTGTATGAGTGAGGTATCACCGATGAGTTGTGATCAATGTGGATCGGGTAAGAAAGTGTTTCTTCGTTAGAAGTATGCCGTATTAAGAGAGGTTGCTTTGCAATGGCAGGATACTGGTTGAAGAAACCCATAACTGTGAGTTCTTGGTGATATCTAAGGTTGACTATATGTTATGTTGGCGGATTGAGTGATTGAGTTAGTCAGTGATGTATGTTGTCGTGGTAATGACTCCGGTAAGATCTTTCTCTAAGGAAGTTGTGGTTGAGCGAGGGGTAAATTCGATGGTTACTTGTGACCAGATATTTGGTAAGAATGGCTTAATCAATTGAATGGAAACTAAGTTGGCTAGATTGAAAAGTATGAGGTATGAGCCCCAAGTGAGAACAAGGTAAAGCTACCAGTCTTGCCTAGGAGGGATAGGATCCGTTTCTGGGAGAAAGGGAGGTCAAGACCAAGGTTCGATAGGCCATTCGTTATCTTCGAGCGAGTAGAAAGGTAGCCTGCAACCAGAACCACCCAAAGATCTGTGTGGGATCCATCCCACATGTTAAGTGTCGAATCGGAAGAAATGCTTGGCAGAGTCAGATGTTGTGGTACCGTTAGACGAAGTGCACGTGGATGAAAATGTTAAGTTTTATAAAGGAACCGGTGGCCATTTTGGATCATAAAGTCAAAAAGCTAAGGACTAAGGAGATTCGTTTAGTAAAGGTGCAGTAGAAATTCCACAAGGGACAAGAGTCAACGTGGCAAGTGGAAGCAGACATGAGGTCCTAATATCCCAGTTTGTTCAGCGAAGGAATTCCAAGGACAAAATTCTTTTGAGGGAAGGATATTGTAATAACCATGTAGAGGGAGTTAGCAATAAAACAAAATATAAGGGCTAAAAGTGTAAGTTGGATAAAAAGGGGGGTTTTAACCCTAGGACCCCCTATCATATCACTCTTGGCGGCTGGGTTCTTTTGCAGATGGGGAGAGAGATCCAAGGTGATTTTGAAGAAATCAAGGAAGGGAGCAAATCGCGTGAATTTGGTCTTCATCATCTTCAAGGTAAGATTTCTAGGTCAATATTTTTCCTATTATGAGGTTGTAGATTGAGTAAGACCCCTCTTTAATGGGTGGAGTCTGATGTTTCATTTGTTAGGTTTGAGTAAGAATCGATTGAAAACCCTCTTCTTGCTCATTAAGAACCATTCTAATGTTTTGAGATGATAATGGGTTGATTATTGATGATAGCAACTTATTAAAAGTTGATTATTGATGATAGCAACTTATTAAAAATTTTAGGTATTCAAAATCTACACCTAAATCTCTCAAACATAATCTCTGATACCAAAACTTGTAACACCCTCAAATATCTAAAGATAACAACTTATTAAAATTTTTCTAAAAACATCAATAAATACGTTGACTACAAACACAATTTGAGAATTAACCTCAATACACACATTCATCCTATGCATACCATTTATGAAAAGGACGGGTGTTACTAAACCCAATAACAATCACTATCTCCAACATGCGGAAGACTTCACCTGTTATTCCCAATATCAAGTTCTAATTCAGTAACAATTACTCAAGATGAGATTTCGTAATCATATGTCATTGATCTCAATCACAACTATTACAAACTCTCAACTTTCTCTCTCTAAACTCTCTCACTAGAATGATATGCTATGAACTATTCTCTAATCAGCTCTCTCAATCTTTAATTCGTGTGTACAACTGATTACAAAGACAAGGACAAAGGTATTTATACCCTCTATCAAATACAAGGAAACAAATTACACATACATTGACTTTGACATTTATTAACAAAAGACTTTGACTTTAAGTGAGAGTTGACTTTCCAGCTTTGACTTCTTGATCTTTTGGTCTTCAAACTTTATGATCTTGAATCCAACATATTTGTGCTCTAACATCACCAGCTACTTACTCTTGTATAAAACTAAAGCTCAACTCCTCATAGCGCTTGCTAGAACGAACCCCCGATAGGAACCTGATGCACATGCCGACAAATAAAAAGGTTAGGCTTAACGCCTAGTGAGCTCAAGAGTTTTAACACGAATGAATATATATTTAAAAGAAAAGAATTCGGTTTAAAGCAAGATTCTTCGAAATATTATACTTCAAAATGGAAACGACACATTTTCCCAAAATATGCACTTTTAAAGGCAATGCTCCCGAACACACATTTCTTATAAAACGATGCAACCCGCAACTCGCCCAAACGGGGTCATAGTTCGATACTCAAACTTGTGAAAATGTAAATAAGACTTCATATCCCAAAACACCCAAAACACGGGTGGGACATAATACTCGACCCTTAAATAACGGAAAACAATCCATATAAATATGATACGCCATTAAAACATGGAACTGAATCTTAATACTCACACGACCATAAAATGGAATGAAATCCAAATATTAAAGCATGGACAATCAAATATCCAAATTACAGCGGGCCGACAACGGGGGATACCCGTATCCGTTGAGAGCGGAGGAACACAACAGTATGCCACTCAAACAACGTTGATCGTATGACACTTCACGACGCTAGCCCAAGTGCCCCTATGACCTCTTGATAAGTTCACCAATAGAGACAGTTGACCTTGGTGGCCGTTACAAAGAACTCCACCTCAATGGGGCCGACACATCGGGGACTACAACTAAGAAAATTCCCCAAATGGCCCGACACCCCAGGGACTACAACTAAGGAAATTCCCCAAAAGGCCCGACATACTGGGGACTACAACTAAGGAAATTCCCCAAAAGCAGAGGTCACAGTACTCACCTCCCAGGCAGCACTATCCAGACTCAACCCTCCTAGTGCCTCCTTGTCAAGTTTCGGTCATAAAACATGAGTCTCGGAGTCCAACCCCGTACCACCCAATTGACCATCAAATAAGACTGACTTATGTGCCTATGGATCCAATGCAACACAATCTAAGATTACATGACTACTCATGAATTACTAAAGCACTCGAGCTTGTAATTATCATAAATATGCAATAAAATGCATTAAGAAGTATATCGAACATGGGCTCTTCAAAGAGCCATTAAAATTGGGACAATTGCCCACGATACTCTTTTAAGTCAAAACCGAGTTTAAATGCTCAAAATCCATTTGACCAACAAATACTTTCCCCAAATAATACAACGTATCTATACAACGTTTATGCAGATACATACTTCAAAGATGTGATTAATCAAAACTCGTCACGTATTGGGATCAAAGATTTTCCAAATGGTTTATGAACTCAAATACACCAAAATGCGTATATCATGAATTAGACTTCATTTGTACAAAAATCACCAAAGATGCATAAATCATAAAATGGACCTTATTTGTACAAAATCACCAAAATTGCATAAACCATGCTAATACTTATCAAGATATTCAAATCCCAAATATGGGCATTTTATGAGATTAAAACAACTCAACTTTATCAAATATGAAACTTACCAAAATACACAACCCATTGACAATTATTAAGTAAAGCATATTTTTACTTCCAAATACTCATTTTGGCATGTACATAGTTTTCGCAAAGCAAGTTGAACTCACCTTGCTAGATTTAGGCTAAATCTAGATTTTACCCACTTAGAGCTTTCCTTGAAGAACTTGATTCTTCAAACCAAATCTTCCAAAACCTAGATCCACAAGGTTCCAACCATAAATATACATATTCCACCATAAATAATCATAAACAACCACAAAGAATCATTTCCCAACCTTATACATGAATACCTCAACGGATACCGAAACCCTAACTTCCATAAATGAAGAGAATAGAAGATTACCTTAACCCAAGCTTGAATCCACCAACCAAAACACCTCTAGTTCACCAAAATGGTTACAAACCTCCAATCTACGAAAGGGAGAACAAAGGGTGGATGAAACCCTAGAAAACTTTGGTGAAGAAGATGAAGTGGGAGAGATGAGGAGCTTACCACCAAAAAATACTCTTGTATACTACAATAGACTTCCAATCTCTTGCTATATCCTTGAAGAGCTCTCAAAAACGAAACCGTGGCAACTTGAATCACTGAAATCGGAGTTGGGATGAAGAAGATATGAAGAAATGAAGTTTTGGGTGAAATGAGGCTGAAATCAGGTTTTTAACCCGTGCTGATGCTTCTGATGTTGAGCACGACCCGTGCGCCTTTTGTGAAGGAATTAGCACGACTCGTGCGCCCTACAGACCATGAAAAATATGCCCGAACACTATTTTGGTCATAACTTCTTCGTTACAGCTCCGATTTTGCTCTGGAAAGAATCGTTGGACTCGTAATTGAATCCTTCATCTATCAAGACTATAAAATCAAGGATTCAAGCCCAAAATCAAATATCTTATCTTTCCTTAATATATCGGTTTCTGTATTAACTTGAAATGATATCTTTTGAAAATCGGGGTGTTGCAGTAAATCAATGGGATTAAGAAGCTTTTGTGTCTGTTCGAGGTTTGGGGTTCTCTTGAAACCCTTATCTCCTCTGGGACCGGGAGAACTCGGGATACGGGTCTCCCGGTGTCGGTCGAAGTCCCAGGCGACGGGAAGGTACCGGGGGGTGTGACCCCGGGGATAGTTGATCCCGGATCGTGACCCCGGGAGACGGGGAGCCAGGGAGGGGATGTTTGATCCTGGGCCATGACCCCATGAGGCGGGGGAGCCTGGGAGGGCTTGTGTAACCCGGGTCGTGACACCGGGAGCCGGGGGTGGTGCATACCGGGCAGGGCTAGACCCGGGGATCGGGGCTCTCCGGGAGGAAGTCGATATTGGACTTCTGTCCAGTAACCTAGTGAGATAGGGGTGTAGCCTAAGTTGGGGTAACGTCTTTAATTAAGATCGAGAGAGAGAGAGAGAGATTGATCGCCCATCATTATCTATCGGAATCAAGGAGTGTCTTACCGACTTATCGATGTTATCGTAGGTTGTGAGGTCGCTAGAGCACGGAGTTATGCAAGGACCAAAGGTGAGTTTTCTAAACTAAAGGTTTTTCGATGATAAAGTGTTTAAAGGCATGTGGAAGTTATTTAAAGCATTTTATTTATTTATGTGTGCTTTATATATATGCGAGAATTACCTTAAATGTGGTTTTACACTTTGTTGTTGGTTAAATGTATGTATAAATTGTAGTTGGCGAGTATGGCCTAAGTCGGGGGGTGTGTCCCGCCTGCGCTCGTACCGGGGGGGTGTGTCCCATTTATGCCAATGGGGGTGTGTCCCAGATTAAAGCAGTATAAGTCAGACACGTTGTTACTTTCGAGTGACGGTAGTGTGTGCCGAAAGCGAGTTTATGAATGTGGTTATTTTTATAAAACTGAATTGGTTTAGAATCGTTATTAGAGGGAATTCACTAGACCTTTCGGTCTAACCCTTGCTCTTTCAAACTAAAAACCTTTTCAGGCAGGCGTGAGGTAGAAGGATCGAGCAAGATTAAGAAGAAGGTGTGAGTCGGAGCTGGGTAGAAGACCTGCATTATAGTTTTCGTTCCTTGTAATCTCAGTTGTGTATTAGGTTGTCATTCCGCAAAACTTGAAATGTAGATGTTGTTTTGGGCCGTTTGGCGTTGTTAGTTAATAAAGTTAGTTTTGCTTTATGTCGCGAGTTGGGTTGTTACATTTTGTTCCCCGATTCACAACAAAATTATTCGATAAGTTCTCGATTCGTTTTAATGGGTGTTGGGTTATGGTGTTGAAGAAACCCGACGCCTTACGACGTTGAAGAAGGTGATGTCGAGTTACATAGTTACGATGTCGAGGTGTTGTACAAACTTGAACGTACATAAAATATTAATAATGAATATAACACATATATAACATTTCACGTTAAAAACGGTTAAAACAACAAAAAAACTATATCGAGATCGATGTCATATCGAAGAGCACGAAGTTCTCGTTTTTTTGATGTAATTTGTTTGATTAAAATATTAGTAATTTTTAAGATAATTTATTTTAAACTTTAATTGGGTAAAAGTTTTTAATTAAAAAAGAAAATAAAAAGTCAAATATGGTAGGCGTGAGTTTAAATTATCTTCCATTTTTACCCCTAAGCATCTTAAAATTAAAAACTCTATTTAATATGAGTTGTTGGATCAATAGAGATGGAGTGACTGAGATTTGTCCTCACGTGCACAATGAAAATTGAGTTTTCATTTGAACTTTCCTCTCTCTCTCTCTCTCTCTCTATATATATATATATATATAGCCTTAGGTTCATTTGAGAAATGGTAAATATATGAGAAATAGAGAAGTAATCCTAGCCATTCATACGGTCAAGATCGGATTTGACTTGTCAAATATTTCGGCTTTGACTGGTCAACAGTTGCGGCTTTAACTAGTCGAAAGTTGCGGCTATTCCAAAAATAGAAGGACACTTTCGTAATTTTTACAAAATACACGGGCTGTGTTCATATATGAACCTGTATAATTCACATATGAACTATATGTTCATATGTGAATCAGTGTAATTCTGTAACACCCTAAAAATAGGGATAACAAAAATCCGGAAAACGGACAGGTGGTATACTAACATTGCCATAGCAAGAGCCTCCCAAAAAGGGGGAATATATAAATATAACCTATTTAATCACAATTGTAATTTAACGGACAAATAACAACAACCAACTAATCTAATTTCTACTTCTAGAAAAGAGATTACAAAAAGGGTTGTCATCTATAGACCCTAAACGGACTATATCCAAAAGTATAACGCGTCCATGTGCAATTCCCCAAGCTCTCACCCCAAAGAAACTAAATCTGCTTAAGACCGCCACCGCTAGAACCTGAGATACACATCGACACCAAACAAGTGTTAGGCCAAAAAGCCTAGTGAGTTGAACAATAATAAGCATGCATGATCAGTTACAATTCTTATCAGCAGTTAACCAAAGTTCAACTAATGTGGAGTCAATAGGGGAGACCCATAGCACCAATCAAGTCCCATCCAAGAGTCGATATACCTTGATTCCCTTAACAAGGAACACCCCAAAGGCCCGGCCCACCCGAAGACTATCGCTCAGAAAATTCCCCGAGTGGCGGAGGTCTAGGCACATACCATCACAGTGGCGCCCGAGACTATATCCTCCTAGTGTACTGACTTGGTTCGTCCACATAACATTTATAAGGGGTCCTTTAGATATATTGCAATCCGCATATTTCAATACCAACTACGGGTATAACATCACCATCTTATCCTCATAATGTCCAACAAAAGACCCAACGTAAATCATGCTCATTATGCATATAATCATAACACCCAATTAGTGTTCCAACTAGAATTATTACCATGCCCATATATGCATACATTTTAACATATCAAGGTACCCACATTATGTATCCATGAAACAAATCCCAAGTAATGATACATATAACAATAATCATGGCACCTCACCAATATACATATTTCCAACTATTTTCACCAAGAAAACCCAAATACTTGAACACCTAAAGATAATATAACAAATAGAAGATTATGATGTGTATCTAGTTTTAACAAAGGTTTAGTAAACTCACAATCTAGGTTTTGAACCCAAAACCTAAAAAATATGGAAACCCTAGAAGTTGGAGAAGATGAGGCTTGAAGATGAGGAGTGAGATTCTTGAAGAACACTTCAATGAGAACACTTGGATGAAGCTTGATGACCACTTAATGCTCCCAACCACCCAAAAGCTTAGAAGTAAATGTGGTAGATGAGGAAACCCTAAAAATCGCCTCTAAGAAAAGCTCTCCCATTTTTGTAAAGTGTTCAAGTGTGAAATAAAACTGCCCAAGGTGTTTTAAAAATGACCAGACCACGCGGGCGATAGTGCCCGACGATAGTGCCAAGGGCACTATCGCGGGTCACAATCGCGAACACACACCCACTCACGGTACACTTTGGGCGATAGTGCCCCTGGCGATAGTGCCAAGGCACTATCGCGTGGCACAATCGCTGGAACCCCAGCCCGCGGTACCATGTGGGCGATAGTGCCCTCCGCGATGGTGCCAAGGCACACTCGCGGGGCACAATCGCCGCCTCCCAAATCGGCCCGAAACTTAACCGAAAACGATCATGAGCACAAGGTTTGAATGATTAAAGGTGGTAAATCAATATATGACATTTTATCATAACCTATGATCATAAAATGCACATAGAGACACATATGCACACATAACAAAATTAATGCATTGAAGGAGACAAAATACTTACCTTATAATTTTACGGGTGTTACAATCCTCCCCACCTAACAGGGATTTCGTCCCCGAAATCTTACCCTAAGTAAACAAGTGAGGATAACGCCTTTTCATATCATCTTCTGACTCCCAAGTAATGTTAGCACCACGATGGTGCTTCCATTGCACTTTCACCATAACCACGTCTTTATGCCTCAACTTTTTCACTTTTGATTCCAAAATCGATTCCGGTTCTTCCACACAACGATTCCCATTGTCCACCCGAATCTCCGACAACGGAATCACGCTTTCCTCTTCGGCTAGACACTTCCGCAGATAACACACGTGAAATGTGGGATGTATACCATCCATTTCCGGCGGTAAATCCAACCGATAGGCTTGCAACCCAATCTTCTCCAAAATAACAAACGGTCCAAGGAAACGAGGACTAAGCTTCCCACGCTTCCCGAAACGTATGATCCCCTTCCACGGAGACACCTTCAACATAACCCGATCACCCACTTGAAACTCCACCGGCCTTCTCTTCTTGTCCGCATAACTCTTTTGTCGGTCTTGCGCCGCCTTTAGTCGTTCTCGAATCTCCTTCACCTTGTCCGCCGTCTCTTGCACTATTTCTGGCCCGGCGAATTGCTTTTCGCCCGCTTCTAGCCAACAAACCAGGGTTCTGCACTTCTGTCCATACAAAGCCTCGAACGGTGCCATTCCGATACTAGAATGGTAACTGTTGTTGTACGCGAACTCCACCAACGGTAGATGTGAATCCCAACTTCCCCCGAAGTCTATCACACACGACCTCAACATATCTTCTAAGGTCTGGATTGTCCTCTCACTTTGGCCATCCATTTGAGGATGGTATGCCGTACTCAGATTCAATCTAGTACCCAACTCCTTTTGCAAGCTAGCCCAAAAGTTCGAAGTAAAGCGACTATCCCGATCCGATACTATAGACTGCGGAACTCCGTGCCTTGACACCACCTCGTCGATATACAGTTTAGCCAATTTCTCCATTGGCAAAGTCTCTCGCATCGCAAGAAAATGTGCACTCTTGGTTAACCGATCCACGATCACCCAAATGGTATCGTGACCGCGCAAGGTCTTCGGTAGTTTGGTTACAAAATCCATAGTGATGTTGTCCCATTTCCACTCGGGAATAGACAACGGTTGCAAACTCCCATACGGCCTTTGATGTTCCGCCTTGACTTGGAGACAAGTGACACATTTCTCCACATAGCTAGCCACATCTAACTTCATCACCGGCCACCAATACATTAGCTTCAAATCTCTATACATCTTGGTGCTACCGGGATGTATAGAATATTTTGACTTATGCGCTTCTTCGAGGAGCAACTTCCGATTTCCTCCCAACTTCGGTACCCAAATCCGTCCTTGAAAAAGCTTGAGTCCACGCCTGTCTTCCGTTAAGAGCTCCCTTTGTTTCACCATGACCTCATCTTTGAGGTTCTCTTCCTTGAGGGCTTCCTCTTGGCTTGCTTTAACACTTTCCAACAAACTTGACACCACATCGATCCTTGTAAGAGACATTTTGACGCCATCACCATGACTCCTTCGGCTCAATGCATCCGCCACCACATTGGCCTTACCAGGGTGATAGAGTAGGTCACAATCGTAATCTTTCAAAAGCTCTAGCCATCTCCTTTGTCGCATGTTGAGTTCCTTTTGGTCGAAGATATACTTGAGACTTTTGTGATCCGTGAAAAGAGTACACTTGGTCCCGTACAAGTAGTGTCGCCACAACTTTAATGCGAAAACTACCATCGCTAATTCCAAATCATGAGTTGGATAGTTCTTCTCATGATCATTTAATTGCCGCGACGCGTAGGCTATTACTTTCCCCCTTTGCATTAATACGCACCCAAGCCCCATCTTGGAAGCGTCACTATACACCACAAAGTCCTCCGATCCCTCGGGTAGGGACAAGATCGGAGCTTCACACAACTTCCTCTTGAGCGTCTGAAACGCTCGCTCTTGTGCATCGGTCCAAAGAAACTTGACGTTCTTCCTTGTAAGAGAAGTGAGCGGTGTAGCCGTCTTTGAGAAGTCTTGAATGAAACGCCGGTAGTAACCCGCTAAACCCAAGAATCTTCGGATCTCTGTCGGACTTGTTGGGGGTTTCCAACTCATCATTGCCTCGATCTTTGCCGGATCCACCTTTACCCCGTCCTTTGATACCACATGCCCCAAGAATTGTACCTCTTGGAGCCAAAATTCGCACTTTGAGAACTTCGCGAATAGCTTCTCCCTTCTTAGAACTTCCAATACTTCCCGTAGGTGTTTTCCATGTTCGGACTCATCCTTTGAATATATCAGAATATCGTCGATGAAGACGATCACGGATTTATCCAAGAATGGGCGACACACACGGTTCATCAGATCCATGAATACGACCGGAGCGTTGGTTAAGCCAAACGGCATCACCAATAACTCATAATGACCGTATCTCGTCCGGAAAGCCGTCTTCAGAATATCTTCGTTCTTCACTCTTACTTGATGATAACTGGACCGAAGATCAATCTTTGAGAAGCATCCCGCTCCTTGGAGTTGATCGAAGAGGTCGTGATGCGAGGTAGCGGGTACTTATTCTTCACCGTGACTTTGTTTAACTCCCGATAATCTATGCACATCCGCATGGATCCATCCTTCTTCTTCACGAACAGAACCGGTGCTCCCCAAGGTGACGAACTTGGTCGAATGAAACCCTTCTCCAACAACTCTTGAAGTTGCGCCATCATTTCCTTCATCTCTGTCGGTGCCAAACGATAAGGAGCACGAGCTATCGGAGCCGCTCCCGGAGTGAGATCAATCTGAAACTCCACTTGCCGTTCCGGCGGTAATCCGGGTAAGTCTTCCGGAAAGACGTCCGGATAATCTTGAACCACATCCACATCTGCTACCGACTTCTTTTCTTTCTTTACGTCCACTACGTAGGCCAAGTACGAAGGGTAGCCCTTCGTTAAAAGCTTGCGAGCCTTAAGAGACGAAATAATAGGATTATCCCCTTTTCCTTTCTCCCCATAAATGGTAGCCACCCCATTTTCCAGTAATGGTACTTGGATAATCTTTTTGGAGCAAAAGATGTCCGTTTTATGCCTTACTAACCAATCCATGCCTATGACTACATCAAACCCTCCTATAGTCATAGGTAGTAAATCTACTCCGAAAGAATTTCCATCGATCTCTAGAGTGCAATCACGAAAACGGTCACGAATGATCACTTGATCCCCATTAGCTATTTCTACAACTAACGCGTCGGAAAGGACACTTATAGGGGTGGAGAATTGTTTACAGAAAGTATCAGACACAAAGGAACATGTAGCACCCGAATCAAACAAGACGCGAGCAGGCAGGGAGTTTACTAGAAACGTACCCGAAACGACATCTGCGGTCTCCTTCGCCTCCTCGGTAGTCATCCGGAAAGCTCAACTCGGTGCTCTTGGTGGTTGCTCGACCCTAGCCGTCGAACCCACAAGATTTCCACCACTTCCTCCAACTAGTCTCGGGCACTCTCGCTTCATATGCCCCGGCTCTCCGCATTCATAACATACTGAGCCACGGAGGGAACACTCTCGAGTCGTGTGGTTTTTCTTACCACACTTGGTACACCCGGTTGGACCGGAGAGAGTTCTTGTAGCGCACGGCCCCGAGTGTTTTGACCTGCACTTGTGGCACCACCGATCTTCACGGCGTTGATCACCCGGCCTCCCATTTACAAAGGGTCTTGATTGACGAACGGGCCCAGATGGCCCTTCCCACTTCCGCTTCTTACCAACGAACCTCTTCTCATCCCTTTCCGAAATGATGTCGTCCTCAATGAGTAAGGACTCCTCGATAACCTCTTGTAGGGTCGAACACTTAGCATTTCTTATATCCGTCCGCATTCCGGCCGGTAAACCCTGTTGATAAGCCTTAATCTTTGACTTTTCATCGAGGACCAGATGTCCCACGAAGTTTAGTTTCTCCAAAAAGAGCTTGGAGTAGCCGGCAACAGTCATATTCCCCTTCTTCAGATTTCGGAACTCCCGTTCCAACTTGTCCACCGAGCGCTCACTACAGTACTTGTCCATAATCTTTTCCTTGAACACTGACCAAGTTAACTTAGCCAGAACTTCCGGGATGAGGGCGGATCGAGTGAGATTCCACCAAATCAACGCCTCCCCCCAAAGTAGTTGGGAAGCAAACTTGACCCGTTGAGAAGGGTCACACTCACTTGCCTTGAAGGCCATCTCCATTTCTTTGAGCCAATACATACATGCAACTGGGCTATCGGAACCCGCAAACTCTTTAGGATGACACCCTAGAAACGTCTTGTAGGTGCACCCTTTTGTCTTTGTTCTGATTCCCTCGGCGGATGGTTCTTCGACCGTCACTACTTTCGGTCCACCCGACCCCACAACAACATTTTCAGCCATAGTCTCGGGTTGACGATTACTGACGTCTCGATCCTCTAGAAGTTTCATGAAAAACTCCTGTTGTTGGGTCATGGCCGAAGTCATGGCCAACTGTTGTTGAGCCAAAGCCGCATTCATGGCCAACATCATGCTATCCCGAAGCCGGGTCTCCATGGTAACTTCCTCCAAGATGGCGTTACCTGCGTTGAGGTTCCGACGCGGAATATGCTCAGGCCCTCCTCCCAATATTCTGGGTATGGGGATGTCATCGGAGGTTATCCCCACCGGGGGTCGTACCACTGTAGATTCCACTTCTGGTTGACCTTCAGGCATGTCCGGTAATCTACTTCGAGTGTTTACCATAACAATCTGCCATACATGTACGAGAAGTAGGTTGAGAAATGACCAAGCGAGTTGAACTCATTGTACATACTACTACTTTCATCAGTTATCATAATAACAGTAAACCAAGTATGCTCACGTAACAATGCATTCATAATAGCAGTAGCTAAGTGAAATTATGAACGAACCATACACAAGAATTCTTGTCACCATCATCACAACTTTCAATTAAAGTAATTCCGTAATCTTAACGCTCTCCCCACCTAGGATTTCTACCCCAAGTGGACAGTGAGGTCATAAAGTCTAAAGCTTAAGTCTAGATATGCTAACCAATACCTAGTTCACTTAAACTAAAGCTCTGATACCAACTGGTAACACCCTAAAAATTGGGATAACAAAAATCCGGAAAACGGACAGGTGGTATACTAACATTGCCATAGCAAGAGCCTCCCAAAAAGGGGGAATATATAAATATAACATGTTTAATCACAATTGTAATTTAACGGACAAATAACAACAACCAACTAATCTAATTTCTACTTCTAGAAAAGAGATTACAAAAAGGGTTGTCATCTATAGACCCCAAACGGACTATATCCAAAAGTATAACGCGTCCATGTGCAATTCCCCAAGCTCTCACCCCAAAGCAACTAAACCTGATTAAAACCGCCGCCGCTAGAACCTGAGATACACATCGACACCAAACAAGTGTTAGGCCAAAAAGCCTAGTGAGTTGAACAATAATAAGCATGCATGATCAGTTACAATTCTTATCAGCAGTTAACCAGAGTTCAACTAATGTGGAGTCAATAGGGGAGACCCATAGCACCAATCAAGTCCCACCCAAGAGTCGATATACCTTGATGCCCTTAACAAGGAACACCCCAAAGGCCCGGCCCACCCAAAGACTATCGCTCAGAAAATTCCCCGAGTGGCGGAGGTCTAGGCACATACCATCACAGTGGCTCCCGAGACTATATCCTCCTAGTGTACTGACTTGGTTCGTCCACATAACATTTATAAGGGGTCCTTTAGATATATTGCAATCCGCATATTTCAATACCAACTACGGGTATAACATCACCACCTTATCCTCATAATGTCCAACAAAAGACCCAACGTAAATCATGCTCATTATGCATATAATCATAACACCCAATTAGTGTTCCAACTAGAATTATCACCATGCCCATATATGCATACATTTTAACATATCAAGGTACCCACATTATGTATCCATGAAACAAATCCCAAGTAATGATACATATAACAATAATCATGGCACCTCACCAATATACATATTTCCAACTATTTTCACCAAGAAAACCCAAATACTTGAACACCTAAAGATAATATAACAAATAGAAGATTATGATGTGTATCTAGTTTTAACAAAGGTTTAGTAAACTCATAATCTAGGTGCTTCGCGGTCAAAGCCACAAATGTTGACCAGATGAATCACTAAGATTATTTCTCAATTTCTCATACATTTACCATTTCTCAAATGAACCTCTCCGTATATATATATATATATATATATATATATATATATATATATATATATATATATATATATATATATATATATATATATAGGGTCCTTTAATTTGTAACCCGCAAAAAGGTTGCAACCCCCATCTTAGCCTTCAAAATCACAATCAGCGGTTCAGATCAAAAGTTATTTTAAATATATTTTACATTTTTTTTCTTTACTAAAAATAAGGAACTAAAGGGTATTTTCTAGATTTTCGTTAGTAAAAAAAATCAATCCAAAATAGGTAACTATTAATCATCATAACCTTGTTCCTAAAATCAGTCATTTTGTGAAACCTTCTTCATGAAACCCCACTTTTTCCGATGAAACCTTCTTCATGAAGATCTTCATGAAACCCCATTTTTTTCCGGTGAAACCCTTTTCATGAAACCCCATTTTTCCTGTGACACCTTTGTCATGAAACATCATTTTTTCCGATGACACATTATTCATGAAACCCAATTTTTTCCGGTGAAACCTCTTCAGGAAACCCAGTTTTTCCGGTGACACTTTCTTCATCAAGATCTTCTTCATTAAACCCCGTTTTTTGGTGAAATCTTCTTCATGAAACCCCATTTTTTTCCGGTGAAACCTTTTTCATGAAACCCCATGCTCTGGTGTCTATGCTATGTGCGGAATTCTGGTCGTGCCCCATAAGTTTTTCTTTTATTTTCTGCTTTAGACCTTTGTTCTTCCTGCTCCCTACTTCTCTGTCGTCTTCTGACTGCAATGTGCCACTGAAAAAGTAATTTTATTTCATGAAAATCGAATGAATCTAGAAGATATATTGGGTTTAATCGATCTTACCGAACTCGAGCTAGAACTGGTTGATCATCCCAGTCGTTTCTTTGATTCTCCAACACTATGAGCTTGGTGGGTGTGGTTCACCGGTGCACTACCGTCGGTACAACACCGACAACTGTGTGACCGCCATGCTTGGCGTAGTCGATTGGTGTAGGAGCGAAGGGGGTTCCACCCTAAATGATCAGAAAACTAAAACGCAGTAAAAGGTATCCATTAAAAATAACTGAATTTGATGCAGTTACCATGAAAAAAGAGATTCATTTCCCATAATTCACGACCTAAAATCAAGGCTAAATCGGATTATAAAAAATAATAAAGAAAATGCTTGCTTAATACCAAAATTGCCCTTCTAATTAAAAAAATAAATAAATAAATAAAAACACTCAAGATCAAACGGACGGTGATGATGATGGTTGCAAGAGTTGTAACCTTTTTTAGGGTTGAAAAATATCCCCCCCCTCTCTCTCTTCTCTCTCTCTCTCTCTCTCTCTCTCTCTCTCTCTCTCTCTATATATATATATATATATATCGGGTTGGGTTATTTTGTTAACCCAAATTATTGTACTAACTTTATTAACCTAATAACAACCATTGATATTAATACGGACGGTTGAGATGATGCACACTTAAAAAATTAATTGCAACATGGGATGGTGGGTAATAAATGTAATGAACAATGATATTTAGGGGTAATTGAGTAAAACCGATTTCTTTACCTTTTGTAACCTCCCCGCATAATACTCCCGAAACAATCGATTTCTTTTACCTCTTGTAACCCCCTCCGCATAATAAATGTAATAAACAATTATGTTTATGGGTAATTGAGTAAAACCAAATTCTTTTACCTTTTGTAACCCCCCGCATAATACTCCCAAAAAAAACATCTCTGATTTATGAACATGAATGTGCACTGTATAATGGGGGTGTGTGAACGATACCGATCAGGGTCAAATGGTTCATAAAGTTTCATAAAAACATGAACGTTCACTGAACATTCTGAAAACATTAATGGTTTAATAGTTGTTCATGGTTGGCACATTGAACTGATAACCCATTCGTGAAAAAGTAAACATGGTTGGTTTCATATTTGTTCATGGGTGGTTCATTTAACATTTATGAAATGATTTATCACAACCACAATGTACCAATGTAGTCATTGTGTGAACTGATGAAGCCATCCAACCCTAAGAAAGATTAACCCCTTATATTATTGTTCACACGTTTTCAAGTCACACTACTAATAATAGTTCATATTTGTTCATTACAACAAATATGACAAATAACATATATAGAAGTCCATAGCACCATCGTGTTGAAGGTTCAATGCTGCTCGCATAGCTACCATTGACACCCTCCTTATAACACACATCTGCACACAATATGTGACGAACAAGATTGACATTATAACACACAACGGGTTGAATGTAGTTTTGCTTAGATTGATAATCCATTTTTCATACATAGAATGATGAACCCGTATGAAAAACATAAAAAACAAATAGTTAGTTTTTGGACGAATTAATTAGAGGTACATCTAATAATCATCTAATGCAAAATATTGAAAAATTAATTGTAGCAAAAATCATGGATGAGGATTATTTTGTAACCCCCATTAATATATCTAAAAAACCAATTCATGAAATACCAATTATATCCTTGTACATTTAATGACTAGGTTCATAGTAACCAAGATTGAGAATGAAATCCTATTGGCCAATAGGAGTTTATAGAGTTAATACCATTTGATAGGTTAACAAAAGAACCTCTCTCTCTCTCTCTCTCTCTCTCTCTATATATATATATATATATATAGACTTTGGTTTACGTGAGACCCGTGAGACCACGATTTTGCACTTGAAACTTCACAACAAAAACACTGTGAAGGTAAAAACCTTCACAACAAAACACTATGAAGGTTTGGATTTTTTTACCTTCACAGTGTTTTACTGTGAGGTTTCAAGTATAAAATCGTGGTCTCACCGGTCTCACGATTGCATGTTGGTCTTACGTGAACCCAACCCTACTTTCTCTCAAATCCAATCCAGCCATGGCGTATATATATATATATATATATATATATATATATATAAATTACATGAGATTTTAAATCTCATTTCACTAACGTATTCCCGATCGAACCATAGGGACGAGGGTTTCACGAGACCCATGATCGGTCAAGAGAGTTCCACCCCATTTGTTTTCCTTACTCGTTCCACCCTCTCGACCAAACCACGTCGAGCACGTCATTGCTTGCATGGGTTATTAACCGAGAATATATCTCGACAACACCGAGAACACAGGTTGGGTCACCATCCATGGTTGATTATCGATGCCATCAGAACCTCGGTCGAACTCTCAGAAATGACTAAAACATCTATGTACATGAAAAACGAAGTGATCGAGTTAAGAAAGGCTTATCGAAAATGCGTCGAACTCTTTATGTTTCACCAAAGCGTCACCGTACTTCACTTCTCTTATACGGGCTTTTTCTCTTGATTGCTTTTGCATCTATTCTTGCATGCCTAACCCCCTATATATACACGATTAGCTAGTCAATTTTGGCTAGAAGAATGGTTGCAACTTACCATATGGCTGTCGATGTTCAACTTTAACTTGCAGACATGTCAAGCACCTTTCGACATAATGGGCTATGTCTTTCTTCATCCCTGGCTATCAGTAAGATTGACGAAGATCTCGATACATTTTATTGTTACCTGGGTGGATAGAATACCAAGATTTATGGGTTTCATCTAACACTTGGTTACAAAATTTGCCTAGAGAGGAATCTAAATTTTACCCTTGTAGCACTTTAACCCTTGATTGTTAACTTCAAGAAACGAAATAATTCCTACCATTCTCTCACTTTCAAGGTCTCTTATGCTAAAGCTTCTTCCTGAACTTTCTTGTGTTCATCAATCCAAATAAGATTCACCTCTATCCGCATTGCCTTAACCTCATCTGATCGCTACTTTGTTTGTGACTTAGGGGCTGTTTGTTTACCTCTTAATGGTTCCATTAAGAGGCAAACTCTGAATCGTTAAGAGGTAAATCTTGTTTGGCAAAAAAAAAGGACTGCCTCTTAATGGTTCCAAAACCCTCTGAATGATTTTGTATCTTGGACCTCCCTTAACCATTCAACGCCCTGATTTCATTTTGAACAATTAACCAACAACCATATTTCATTTTGCACTGTATCATATGGGCCTCTTAATCATTCTGACCACTTAATCATTGAAAAGGGTGTGAAAAATCCTTTTCTTTTTTGGAAAGGAGGAGGCACTCCTGGCAATATAATAAAAGAAAAGAGACATTACAAGTGATGGCGAGGGACTCCCTCCCAAAGAAGAGAAACTCCCACCACGAAGGACAAACCCAACCGATGGGAGCAATCTTCACAAAAGATAAAACAAACAACACAGGTAACCCTATCGTACCACAAGACCAAAAGACAAAATAAACAAAGAGAAATAGAGGCTATGTACATCGAAACAAAATAGCGAAGCCTCTAAAAGCAATCAACCGCACCCTTTGATGCCGAAACACGAATCAAACCCAACAATAGTCCATAAATCAGTCAGGGGCTTCCTCACGTCCTCCGCTTCCCATAGGACGATCTATAAATCTTCCTGCAAGCTTCATATAGACGATCTTTTTGATCTCAACAACAATCTGATCTGGAGTTCTCCTCTTCTCCGTGAATAATCGTTAATCACGTTCTTGCCAAATAACATACACAATAGCCGCAAAGAGAAGCCGAGATCGAGTATTTCTAGGATGCCATCTTTCAGTCTGAATATCAGTGAGAATTTACTCACATCGATCTGGCACGTTGTGGGCGATGTCCCTTTTGACCATTAACCAAACCTATAAAGAAAAAGTACACTGAAAAAACAAGTGGTCATGACTATCCATGCACGTCTTGCACAAAGCATAAAGCAAGGTTTCCCCATCACTCATCCATCGAGCCGGATAATCCTGAGTTGGTAGCCTTTTTCGAAAAGCTAACCAGAGGCAAAACGAATGCTTTGAAATGTGGTTCGAGAACCAACATAATTTATGCCAAAAAATTCGCTGGTATGAGCCATATAATGAACGCCAAGCTTCCAAAACCGTGAGACGCACCAAGTGACTGTGAATATTCCTCCACATGACCTGATCTTTAACTGGCGGATAAATACTAGGAATCTGGGACGTCCAAAAAAAATCCTTTTCTTTTGTCGAAATAATAATGATTCGTGATACTGTTTGTCAAAGATTCCTAGTGTTTGTGTCAGCATTAAACCATTCAGCAATTGCCAAACAACCCCTTAATGCATCAGCCACCACATTTGCCTTCCCGAATGGTACAAAATCTCACATTCATAATCTTTCCGCAACTCCATCCACCTTTATTGTCTCATTCATAAATGAATAATTTATCACATTCTAATCACTTATTATCTTTATATTTTCTCTTATTTTAGTTTCCCAACCACCACAATTGAGTTTTTTATTCAATTTTTACCATTTCTTCAGTTTGAAGCTAAGTAGGAGGAATAGATTATGTTTTATGTTATTTAAGGAGAATTGTAACACTTTGGGTTGCTACAACAGACATGTCATAATAAGTTGGCTGCGACTACAAGACAAAAGACATCACTTCATAAACTTTTTAGAAATGAATCAATTCCCAACCACCGTCCACCTTTTCATGCAGAATTTGGAAGACATCTCAAGAGAATATTAATTATGGAGTAGTCACATGCAAATGTTGGGGAAACATCTTTTATTATTATTATTATTATTATTATTATTATTATTATTATTATTATTATTATTATTATTATTATTATTATTATTATTATTATTATTTGTGTAATACCTATCGGGGTAATACAACTTGTGAACTCTTGTACTTTCATTGACGCTTTTCTTCCTAGTATAAATTGGAGCTTAACTCCAGGTTGTTTAGTACACCTTGGACACCAAGTCCACCTCCATTCCTAGTTTTCCATGATTATTTTGACAAGGGAACCAACTCTAGTAGCTCATCTAGCTATATAGTCAACATTGTCAACTTTCTAGTTTTTAATTTAAAAGCTTTCGTTACTTGTTTCGAGCATTCACTTTACATTTCAAGCTCTTTAAAATTATTGTCATTTACATTTATGTTATTACATCTCATGCACTTACATTTTGTCTTTCCAATTATGTCTTCTATTAATTTTCGAGCAATGATGGGCTAATACCCTAGCTTGGGTGTAAGTAACACCTTGGGAGATAAAGGTCTATGTGGTAGTGGAAGATTGCTTTCGCTATTGACTATCAACCTCACTATTCACCCCTTGTTTCTAAGTTTCATCCAAGTAATTCTTGACAAGGAAACGTATGTTGTTTCACTTGGATGAGTTGGACTTGAATGCAAGCCAACGTAAATTTTTAGAACTCTGAAGTGTTATAGATGGTTATAAAGAATTGCATCAACCTTAACGGGTTGCAAACTATGTGAAAAGAACGGTAAGATCTATACAACATCGGTTGGGTTACCCGAATGCGTGGTACTGCCAGTAAAAGGTCTAATATGAACCTCGAAAGGAGACTGGTCAATCCAATAGTGCGTTTGAGAACCAATGTTGCAGCATCCCAATGGGCCATGTTGTGGCAATCTACCTAAACACATTGTTGCTAAACTCCAGCCTGAACTTACACCCTAGCTTTTCTTTTATTATTGTCTTTAAACGTTTTCAAAGCTGTCAACTCCACTCAAGATTATTCCTTCCAAATCTCTTTCTAAAATCACTTTTTAAGCTGACTTGGATTAATTGCTTGCTTTAATTGTCTCTGTGGGATCGATGTTCGGTACTTAGTACCACTTTATTATTTGTTTCAAAACGATATTGGTTTAGCATGTATACTTGCATATTATTGCATTGTTGATTTTAGGGTTACATAATCCATGAATCATTCATGTTCAGTTCCTTCTGATCAAACAAGTACTTTAGGCTCTTGTGATTAGTATGGACTTGGCACTTCACCCAATATAACTAGTGTCTCCAGATTTTTAATGCAAACACCACAACTGCCATTTCCAAGTCGTAAGTTGGATATCGCTTCTCGTGTTCCTTCAATTGACGAGAGGCATATGCAATAAATTTCCCTTGTTACATTAATACACAACCAAGTCCTAGCTTGGAAGCATCAGTGTAAACCACAAACCCTTCAAATCCTTCTGGTAAAGTCAATATCGGTGTAGCCCTCAACTTTTCCTTCAAGATTCTAAATGCCTCTTCTTGAGTTGGTTTCTATTCAAACTTTACACCTTTCTTAGTTAGAGATTTCAATGGCATTGCTATCCGTGAAAAGTCCTGAATGAACCTTCGGTAATAACCTGCTAATTCCAAGAAACTTCGTACCTCAGATGGGGTCCTTAGTGGCTCCCACTTCTTTATAGCGTCTACCTTGGTCAGATCTACTTTTATTCCTTCTTGGGTCACCACATGCCCTAGAAATTGAACTTCTCAGATCCATAACTCACACTTAGAAAACTTTACATATAACTTTTCCTGTTTCAGCAAACTCAAAACCGCCAGCAGATGTTGCTCATGCACATTCTCGGTGCGTGAATAAATCAAAATATCGTTGCTAAAAACAATGATGAACTTATCTAGGTAGGGTTTGCATACCCTGTTATCAGACCCATAAAGGTTGTGGGTGCATTTGTCAACCCAAATGTCATTACCAGGAATTTTTAGTGCCCATACCTAGTCCTAAAAGTTGTATTAGGCACATCCTCCTGCCAAACCTTTAGTTGATGGTAACCCGATCGTAGATCGATCTTCAAGAAATAACTAGCACCCTGTAGTTGATCGAAGAGATCATCAATTCCTGGGAGAGGATATCTATTCTTTATCGTTACTATTAAGCTCACGATAGTCGATGTACATTCTCGTCCTACCATCCTTTTTCTTAACAAGCAACACATGCGCTCTCCAGGGATAGGTACTAGGGCGTATAAAACCTTTGTTACAACTCCTGCAATTGAGACATCAACTCCTTTATTTCTGACAGTGCAAGACGATAGAGTGTCCGAGCGATAGGTGTGGCTCCAGGTACTAGATCAATCTGAAACTTTACCTACCTCTCGGGTGGTAGACTTGTCAGATCATCCTGAAAGACTTCAGAAAACTCTCTTACAACGACAATGTCTTCCATACTCTTTTCTCTTTCTTAGCATTTATCACCCGTGTCGAATAACTCTGACATTCCTTTCTTACACACAATCTTGCTTTTGCCGAAGAAATCACGCTGGTTTTCCTATCTATTGTGTCTCCATATATAATTATGGTTCCGCTATAAGGTAATTCAATTTGGATTATCATTTTGTTGCACATAATTCTTGCCTGGTTTTTGGCTACCAATCCATTCCAATTACTATATTAAATTCCCCAAGGATCATAAGGAGTAGCTTTAATGGAATCGAACGATCGTCTATCTGAATATTTGTAACACCCTAAAAATGGGGTTAATTTAAACCTGTCTTAATGCGGAATAAACAAAACTTTCATAAACAAATCATCCAAAAGGGGAATAACTGTATGACGTTTACATTTCAATAATCAAGAAAAAGGAACCCAATAACCTACTAATCTAGACCTACTATGTCAGGATTAAGAACGGGTTTTGCCGTTTCACTTCCAAAAATATATTATCACTATACCCAATGTATGCCTCTATATGTCACAAAAAATGCTACTTCTCCTCTTGACTCTCCACTCAAACCCGATGAGTCCCACCGCTAGAATGACATGTTATACATGTCATTTTAAGAAAAAAGTGTTAGGCTAAAGCCTAGTGAGAACAAACATATATATATATATATATAGAACTCGGTAAAATTGTAAATGCGGTAATTAAAGAAAGCCGGTAGAATACTTAAAGATAAAACTCTACATGGATACAAATACCTCTTGGGTTGACGGGGGAGACCCGCTTACTAACATAAGTGACGGAACACAAAAATAAACCACTTGACATGTTAGTAAAACCAAACACATAATATAATACGCGCAAGGAATGTTAGGCTCGGTAGCTTTAAACGTACACCCACGGAAAGTCAACTTCAACCACATAGGGTCCTTACGTTGAGATCCTCATACAATATCGTATACTAGCACGTAGGACTTATACCACATCCGATGCCTAATTGTGTCTCGATGTGGAAAACTAGCCGTTCCAACATCAGACGAAATGATTCAAACAATTATGGGGTCATGACACCCAAATGCAACCAATTATGCCAAACCATTGCCAATAAAGGCCAACCAAATACTCCAACAGTTTAATTGCCAACAAATGTGTTAAAATCAAGAATCCATATAACTATTCACGTAATTTCCAAGAGGTTCCAAAATAATACTTTGGATAGTATTTCCATACTTTAAGTTCAAATACCCAAGTCCTTATTTAATAAATACACATCAATATCTCAAAACCCTAATTTGATTTCAAGCATTTAAACACGAAATTAGAGAAAAACATGGTTCTCATGTGCAAGTCCCCAAGTAGTTCAAGATAATAGTTTCTTAACCTTAAAAAATCATACTCATCCACATAAACCTTAAAATCTCCAAAGTTAGGTTTTGGTGAAAACTCACCCAAATCAAGTAAATCAAAATGGAGATGTTTAGAAGGTGAAAATCCAAAATTTTAACATGTATAAAGTTTATAAAAGAGAATGAACTCACCTTTCTAGGTTTTGTAGAAAAACCCAAACCATAGAGGATGAACACTTGCTCCTAGAGGTTGACCACACTTCACACTTAATGATCTCAACAACCTAAGAGAGGACCATAAATGTTTAAGAACATAATGGCTAGGGAAGTAAATGAAGAGGGAGATTGGGGAAGAATTTCTTACCAAACTATGTAGAGAAAAACGACCTAGCAGCTTTCCAATAATAGATAATGACCCAAACCATCGCTGCCCTCAATAAATATCCCTGGCCCCGCCTGTGACCTTGATATGACGACTATACCAATGGCATGGTCGTGGGGCATAGTCGCCCGCTCCAGATCTCTTGTGGTACACTTGCTGCAATTATGACCTGCGATAGTGACCCTGGCAATGTCGCCGGACACTGTTGCCCCAGATGTATCGAGAGGCCTTCCCTCTCTGTGACCTTTCCCTGCGACAGTAACATTTGTCACAGTCGTCGGACATTGTCGCCCCGAGTGTGCTGTGCTCAGAAAATTCCATTTTTGACCCGTTTGCGCCCTCGACACACGTGGATTTCAATGATAACACTTACCCACTAGACAAATAGAGTCTAAGGGTCGAAGTCACAATAAAATAGCGTATTCGTAAAAGAAAAGGTTCTCACCGAATTTCCGGGTGTAACAATATTGAAATCATTGTACTCCTCTCTAATCATCACTCGATTATTGTCGGGAGTTTCTACTTCAAAGACCGAGTTTAAAGGCTTGGGCACTCTATGCAAGTAATCACAGAATACAATAGACACAAAAGAACGGTTTACACCAAAATCAAACAGTACTCTAGCATGCACAAAGTTGACCAGAAAGGTACCTGTCGTCACCACATCTGGTGTCTCCTCGGCCTATCTTGCTGTCATATGGAAGATCTTCCCTTTGACTTCGAAGCTTCAGATCACTTTTCCTCCCCTTTACCAATTCAAATTCCACCGTGACCTGCGACATACTCATTTTTCTGCTGAGGGCAATCTTGTATATTCTTATTGCACAAATATGTTGGATCCAAGATCATTGGAATTGAGAGTCAAATGCCCATGTCAAAGTCCCTCATTGCAAAGTCAAAGTCAAAGAGCTTAAAGAAGAAAGTTAAAGTCAATTGTCAAAGTTAAATAGTTTAGTTTAGTTAGTTTTGTCTTTGTAACCTTGTAGGTATAAATACCTTTCTGTTTGTAGAATCATTAAGCACCCTGATAGAACATGTTTTAGAGAGAGAAATATTGAGAGAGAGCTTTGTAACAGTTTGATTTGAAGATCAATAATATGGAGCAATTGATTGTAAACATTGTTGTTATCTTGATGATTTGCACATAGTTTGGGACACACAATTGGTATCAGGGCAAGCACTGAATCAAAATTTTAATCAAAGATCTGTAATTTTTTTGGTCGAACTCAAGAACTCGCATATCTTTCTGACTAAGAATCATTTTCTTGATTCAATGTGTTTTTGTAATTTTTGTTGCACTGTATGCAATTAGTGTTTTACATCACATTTCATTCAAGTTGTAATCACAAATTCACAGAATTTCAATGTCTATTTCTTGAATTTGTATATGTTTGAGTTTTTGACTTCAACCCACCGTATTCTTGGTTAAATTGTAATTGTTGTTGATATTGTTGAAATTAATAGTTTGTAAACTGTTCAGAGTGTGATCAAGATCAATTTGTCAAAGTTTCAGAACCTAATTCAAGAGTTTGGATCGAATTTGGATCAATTTTGAAGTTTTTGGGCCGAGATCTAAATAACTCACATGACGATGAAGAAATCGCATGATGAAGAAGAACTCGCATGAAACTGAACTGTGAAAATTGCTAAGTCAGAAACTCGCACAGTGCAGTGTATGGGAAGAAAGAATTTGCATCGCATTGTGGTTAAAGAAACATAATTCGCATATGGTTATGTGCGAAAATTGAGAAATTCGCATCTCAAAGCATGCGAAATCTGAGGAATTCGCATCTCAAGTCTGAAAATTTTCTAAGTCAGGAATTCGCATCGATATGAAATGTTTGAGATTAAGAATTTTTCTAAGTATAGAATTCGCATCACAAGCTTATCGTGCGAAAAGCTTTCAAGTTGGTGAAAATCTTAAGTTTGAAATTCGCATATCACTATATGCGAAAAGCCTGAAATCCACATCGAACTACATGCGAAAAGTCGGATTCCGCATCATTCAGCGTGTGAATTTTAGGAATTCGTATCCTTCTTTGTGCGTAAATCTTGGTTATTAAGTCTTTGGTGTGCGAATTTCATCTTGTGTGCGAAAAGTTTTCATAGAGGCGTGAGGATTCTATACATGGTTATTTTTCTAACTGAGTTTTTCAGAGATTTTGATATTTTCTGATTCTGTGTTTAAAGATCTGTGTTGTTGGTCAAGATGACTTCAAATGATGCTCTTTCAATTGGTACTGATGTCAAACCACCTGTTCTCTTCAAGGGTGAGTACGAGAAGTGGAAAGACAGACTCTTGGATTTCATTGATAGACATGCAAATGGAGAGAACATTAAGGGGCTGTTCGGGTGTGGCTTAATAGGATATATAGCCTATATAGCTTATTCGCTCAATCATAAATAGTTGTTCGGTTGTGGCTTATTCGGTCAAATGATGACTTAATCGCTCAACTCAAAATCTTTACTCCTTTACATTCAACCATTTAATTTGCCATTAATTCCCCAACTACCCTTTAGTTCCAGCATCAGTTCACTTCTCTACGCTTCCATTCATGGCTTCAAGTTTTCATCAAATCAAAAGGCTTCAATTTCATGAAATCACGTTGTTCCAGGTCTTCTTCTTCTTCAGGTCTTCTTCTTCATGAATCACTGGAAAAAATAACAAACCAGGTCATCTTCTTCATGAATCACTGGAAAAAATGACAAACCAGGTCGTCTTCTTCACGAATCAAATCTAGAAAAAAGACAAACCAGGTCGTCTTCTACATTTCATTCTCTAATAAAACGACAAACCATGTCGTCTTCTTCATAAATCAGATCTGGAAAAACTTGAGTGGAGTTAATAGGGCTATGAATCAGATCTGTGATCTTTAAAATCCTAAATTTCATTATCTTTGCTCTTTATTGGGCCATGGATTCTCTAATTTACCTTTCCTTCATACGACCTCTGGTTTTCGATAGGTTATGGTTATTAATATGGTTTTGCTATAAATTATTTGTTGATGGTTCTCCATATTATCATATATGTTTTCGATTTCTCCATTTTGTGTTTTGGTTTTTCCTTGAATGTTAATTATGTTGCTATGAGAAACAGAGGAGAAATCTATTGATTTAATCACTAGTTTGGTTACAGAAGAGAGATTGATTGGTTTGGTGGAATTGAATGTTCAATGTAAAACTGTTGGGTTTTAATGCAATTTGTAACCGATAAAACGCAGCGGAAAAATAAATAAATTTTGTTACAATAATTATATAGAAAACTTTTCTAAATAAACTTAAAACCTAATCGGATCCAATGATGCATTTAATCAAAATAAAACCACACCATAGGGTGTTTAGAATATGTACCTTTTGTAGATCAGTCGGGATTGGAATGGAGCACCAAGAAACCAAAGTAGGTTTCCTCTATTAGTAGTCCACAAACGAACACGTTACCCGTCTCCACCGGGTGCTAGCCCAAGAATCCTAGATCTATATGTGTTTTACAGAAAAGAAAAGGGTTCTTTTATGTATTTCTTTTTTTTTTGTACGGCAACTTGGGCTATGCCCACACACACACGCACCCGCGGTATCCGGGCATCCAATTGGGCAGCACCGACTAATCCGCGGCCACCCGGCCCAGCCCAAATCGACTGGACCCGCCCAGGTACGACTAAGCCCGGTCAAGACCGAACCCACATACCCATAGACTGGTATGCCCGTAAACCTGGACCTGAACCGACCCTAAGGCCGACCCAAGGTCTGGGTATCGCCGAAGTGCATCCCCCAGGATTCGAACCCTGGTAGATAGGCATACCATGCACTATCCCCCCAGGGTCTTACCACTAGGCTAGCACCTCTTTGATTCTTTTATGTATTTCTTTGATAGGTTAATTATAATTATTTCAATTGTATGAAAAACGGTTTAGCCTAACGCCCTATTTATACCAGAAGAATTATAGTTAGACTATAATTCAACTAAGGATTAAATAAGGTTTAGTAATTATCTGTAATATTCAAATTACAATTCAAATATATATATATATATATATATATATATAATTATCTTTTAAACTTTAAATATAAATATATATATATATATATATAATTACATATAACACCACGTAATTAACATAATTATGTTTTCACCCTGTAATTATCATAATTACAGTTTAACACATATTTTTCATAATTATCCTTTTAGAATAATTTTTCCTTAATCAACTTGATTTAATCCGGGTTTCTAAAGATGGAAACAAACGCATTCTTTGTGTGCGATCCTATAGGTTTACATACTCCTCAACAGTATCTATGTGTGACACATGTCGTGGGCATATAATAACTTATATTCTCCCACTTGCACATGATACATAGTAACACAGACGATTGTAAGCGTCTAGCAACACGTCACCGCCCCCAAGGCTATGTAAATGTGCTTTTACCTTCGAGCAATTTGATTGATCCAATCAATCATATAGTATCATCATTCATTATCTTTTTGCTTCACGATATTTTGTTTTGAACTTAAGGCATAGATCTATCTTATCCTTTATAGTTCAAAGAATATGTTTCTCGATCCCAACATATTTGATTATACAAGTACCATTAGTCCAACTAATCCACTTGTTCATGAATGTAAATCAAACTATATAATCGAGGGGCCCAGAAATATCTCTCTCATCTTGAAAGGAGCAAATCCCATATTGCATGTACATGACTAACTACACAATTCATGTTATACCTAACATAGCCCTTATGATTACCCGGTTAAGGGTAACGTTAGACTATATCAAAGCATAACACTCATTGTGCATTAGATCCCAATGCACATCTCAGGTATGAGGATAAAGAGTGTTTACTATTTCAGGACTCACCTTATGACGTCGATCTATGAGGTGATCCTGGCCGTGGGTCTTGTCCAACGCCTTGTGCATCAACAAGCGCATGTGACTCTGGTTATACATAGTGCACTTCCAACTTGGGCTATGACCAGACTTCACAATGATCTTGATTTATTACTAGTCCCCTAGTAATAATCGATCAAGGACAATTCTAAATAATATGATCATCATATTTATTTAAGGATACTTAAACATGTTAATAAAGAACACATAAATGTTTAATGTATATACTCATACCCAGTATGCCATATCAGATAAATCATGTTTTTGTAGATGTCTACCTCAGATTCAAACTCAACAACTTATCCCAATTTACCCTACGGTCAATCTTGGATAAGAACAAATTGGACAGAACGAACTTCATCAAATGGTTCGATTCCTAAGGGCAATCCTTAGGCATGAAAATAAGTTCTACATTCTTGAAAACCCCCTCCAAATGCTCCTGTCAGAAATGCTCCAACTGAAGTCAGAACTGCTTATGATAAGTACCAAGATGACTCTCTGATTGTTGGTTGCCTAATGTTAGCCACCATGACTCCCGAATTATTACTTGATCATGAAAACATGACTTCTTGGGATATGATATCTTCACTGAAGTCTATGTTTTGGTTACAAATAAAGCGGGAGAGATTTTATACAGTTAAAGCATTGAGTGCTTGTAAAATGACTGAGCGTTCGTCAGTTAGTACCCACATTTTGAAAATGAAAGGATACTTTGATCAATTGACCCGTCTTGGTTTCCCACTGGGTCAAGAGTTGGAAATCGATATGGTTCTCAACTCTCTACCCAAAACATATAAGCAGTTCATTAAGGAATATAATATGAAAGGTTTGAATAAGACTCTCACAAAGCTTTACAACACACTTAAAACTACTGAGAGAGATATGAAATCCAAGTTGGGTTCAACCAAACCAAAACAAGTTTTGATGATCAAACCTGACAGTGGGATAGTCAAGAAAAAGGGAGCCATAAACAAGGGTAAAACACATGTTGGAAGCTCCAGCATAAAAAAGGGCAAAGGAGAAATTCCTGAGGTTGCAGAATGGTATAATTGTTTTCACCATGGGCACCAAATGAGAACTTGTCTAGCCCGTTTGGCAGAAATCAAAAGGCAAAAGGCTACCAGAGCCGGACCTTCATGTATGTTTACCATTTGATTTAACTCACTTCAGACTAAGTGTTACATATTGAGTATGATACTCATATTAGTACAACTTTTCAGGAAATAAGAAGTGAAAAGAAGATGAAACCAGACCAAATGGAGCTAAGCTAGCTGTTGTTGCTAAAGGGATATATGATATGAACTTTCCAGATGGTCTTACATTAACACTTAGCAAATGTCTTCATGTACCTAGTGCTACTAAGAATTTAGTTTCATTTTCTCAATTACATCGAACTGAATTTATGTTTTCAAAAATAAAATTTTGTTTTATCTTAATAAATGGTTTGTGAAATTAATAGTTGTAATTATAAATCAATATAATGAATTAAGCGGGGCTTAAAACTGATCTGTTTGTGACATTTAAACAAGAAACACATAGCCAAACTCCAGGTGGACGGAGAGTTGGAATCATATGATGATTCATATGATACACGTGTATCTTGTTAGTCAAGATGACAAAAGAGCCTTCAAAGGGTAAACCAAGAACTATTAGGAGTTAACCATACTGATGTATGTGAGACTTATAGTTATGTCATAAGATAAGGTCATCACTACATCATTAAATTCTACTGATGACTTCAGTAAACATAGGTATGTACACCTAATAGAACAAATATAAAAGCTTTGAAATTTTCAAAGAGTTTTAGAAAGAAGTAGTGAGTATACTTGGCAAAAGATAAAGATGCTTCGGTTAGATCGAGGTCATGAATATCTAAGCCAATAGATCATCTTAGAGAATTTTGGGATTGTATCCTAGTTGACTCCTCACGGAACACCGCATCACAACGGTGTATCCAAGAAGAGAAATAGAACCCTGTTGAACATGGTTCACTCAATTATGAGTCTCACCACTCTGCCTAAATGTTTCTGGGGTTATGCCCTAGAAACAGTTGCCTAAATACTAGTTTATGTAGCAACCAACAAGGACCAATAAAACTCACTCTCTTAATATTAACTGGGAAGTTCCCAAAGTTATCATATTTGAGAATATGGGGTTATAATGCTTAAGCTAAGCATAAAGGTTTTGGAAAGGATGATTCAAAGGTCTGAAAAGTACATCTTTATGTGATATCCAAACTGGATATTGTTTTTATAGGTCTAGCGAGAACAAAAGTTTTGTTAACGCACCCTGGTGAGTTCTTAAGAAAAAGATTTTCTGTCAAGAATCACAAATGGGGACACAGTAGATCTTGAAGAAATTCAAGAACCACAAAGATGGGACGATGGTTGACACTGACATTCAACAAGATAAGCTTCAACAAGCTGTTGAAGATAATAAAACGAGATACAAAATAATCCAAAGATCGGATTACTGATAAATGGCAAGATGCCATGAAGACTTATGCCAAAAGCCACATTCCTTAAAAGGAATTTTGAGCGAGGACGTATACAAGGCTTTAAAACATCAAACCTAAAAGTGCAAGTTGCAAAAGTCCATTTATGGACTAGAATAATCATCTCGTAATTGAAATCTTGTATATACAAGAAGGTTAGTGGGAGCATAAAAATATTCTAGATCCTATATGACATCCCAATGCTTGAAGGTGTAAAATCATGGATTAGAATAGTACTTCGCGATGAAGGATCTAGAAGAGACAAAGTCCTTGGTATAAAGATCTATCGTGGAAGATCAAAATGCTTAATTAGATTAAGCAAAAGTACATACATTGACAAGATATTGAAACACTTCAAGATGAAGGGTTCCAAGAAAGGAAACTTGCCAATAGAACATAGTGTACATATGAGAGAAACTCAGTGTCCTAACACTAAATACGACATGAACCGTATGAAGGGTGTTCCCTGTGTTTCAGCCAACTGTTCAATCATGTATGACATGTTAATGTACTAAGAACGGATGTCTCGTATGCCTTGAGCATGACGAACAAATATTAGTCAAACCAAGTGATGCTCACTGTATAACAATGAAGAACATTCTGAAGTATCTAAGAAGAACTAAAGATATGTTCTTACTGTACAACGGTTATGAAAGAGATCTATGTGTTTAAGGATACACAAATGCTAGTTAACAAACCGACTGTAATGACTTAAATTGTAAAAGGGATATATGTATTGAACGGAGGTACTATGAGGCTGTAAGAGCTTACATACAAATCTACTTGTCAAGCCTATGTCTCAAAACAAACATGATGTTCATGTTATAGGCTTGAGGATTTTTATATTGAATAATAATTTTAGTAAACTTTAAACTTTCTAGAACATTAAAACAATTATGTTTTTATCTGATATGGCATACTGGGTATGAGTATATACATTAAACATTTATGTGTTCTTTATTAACATGTTTAAGTATCCTTAAATAAATATGATGATCATATTATTTAGAATTGTCCTTGATTGATTATTACTAGGGGACAAGTAATAAATCAAGATCATTGTGAAGTCTGGTCATAGTTGAAGTTGAAAGTGTACTAGGTGCAACCAGAGTCACATGCGCTTATCGGTGCACAAGGCGTTGGCCATGGTTAGGATCACCTCATAGATCGGCGTCATAAGGTGAGTCCTGAAATAGTAAACACTCTTTATCCTCATACCTGAGATGTACATTGGGATCTAATGCACAAGGAGTGTTATGCTTTGATATAGTCTAACGTTACCCTTGACCGGGTAATCATAAGGGCTATGTTGGGTATAACATGAATTGTGTAGTTAGTCGTGTACCTGCAATATAGGATTTGCTCCTTTGAAGATGAGAGAGATATTTCTGGGCCCCTCGATTACATAGTTTGATTTACATGCATGAACAAGTGGATTAGTTGGACTAATGGTACTTGTATAATCAAATATGTTGGGATCGAGAAACATATTCTTTGAACTATAAAGGATGAGATAGATCTATGCCTTAAGTTCAAAACAAAATATCATGAAGCAAAAGGATAATGAATGATTATACTATATGATTGATTGGATCAATCAAATTGCTCGAAGGTAAAAGCACATTTACATAGCCTTGGTGGTGGTGACGTGTTGCTAGACGCTTATCATCGTCTGTGTTACTGTGTATCGTGTGCAAGTGGGAGAATGTAAGTTATTATATGCCCATGAAACGTGTCACACAAAGATACTGTTGAGGAGTATGTAAACCTATAGGATCGCACACAAAGAATGCGTTTGTTTCCATCTTTAGAAACCCGGATTAAATCATGTTGATTAAGAAAATAATTATTCTTGAAGAATAATTATGAAAATATGTGTTAAACTGTAATTATGATAATTACAGGGTGAAAAAGTAATTATGTTAATTACGTGGTGTTATCTGTAATTATATATATAATTATATTTTAAGTTTAAAAGACAATTATGTATATATATACTTGAATTTGAATATTACAGATAAATACTAAACCTTATTTAAACCTTATTTGAATTATAGTCTAACTATAACTCTTCTGGTATAAATAGGGCGTTGGGCTAAACCTTTTTTTGAATGATTTGATTTTAGAATTAGCCTTTTAGGTAAATACAGAAAAGAAACATTTTTGATAGTCCAAGATCTCTAAAACTTTAGAGAGAGAAAGTAGAGAGAGAGAGAGAGAGCAATATGCGCAAAACAGAGAATGTATTCAATGAGCGTGAAGTTCTTACACCAAACCAAGACCAAAGGGACTTAAAAAGCCTTGGTCAATACAACACATAATAGAACACTAAACACAGTATTTGACCAAGCCCTATAAATACAATGATTACTATAAAAATCAGACCTAACAATCTCCCCCTTAGTAATCATTGGCGCTTTGGTCTTCAAAAATAATCTTCAAAAACAACACGGACCAACAAAGCGACTTTGTGAAGCTTTATGACTTTAAAAAAAAAATTCTTCTCAGCATCTTTCAAATTAAGTTGTCTTTGCTGCTTGAGCTCTAGACGATATACCTCTTTTTGAATGATCTTGAATGAACTGTGGTGTTCGGAGCATGAACAACAAAAGAATCATTTGTATATGAGAGAATAGAATCTTTGAGCGAATCTTGATCAGCAACATTTGAGCTCTTTGTCTCTTTAACTTCTCCTTGACTTCTCCCCCTCATGACCTTGATGATCTTGATCAACTTGGTCATGCAAATGATGGAGACAAGACGACTTAAGATCTGCAAAATCAAAGAAACAGAGAAAACAAGAGAGGTTTGCGCGTCACGAAGGATGCGCAAACTGGGGTTTACGTACCACGCAGGATGCGCAAAGCAAGGTTTGCGTGTCAAGCTGGATGCGCAAAACAAGGTTTGCGTGTCATGCTTGATGCGCAAAACAAGGTTTAAACTCAGAAAATTTTTACCTTGTTAAGCTCTTTGACTTCCCCTACACAAATGCACTAGATATGACAATTTGAGTTAGCATTCATATAAAGAAAATCAGAAACTCCCCCTCAAAAACAGATATAATCTTTGAAAAAATATTCTCTTTGTTCACTCCCCCTTGAATAATGCATAAACCCATGAAAATATATTTATGAGAACACAATGATCAAATATTAATGTAGAAAGAAAAATATACTGAATGTAAATTTGAAATGACTAAACGTATAAAATTTTAAACACTAAACAAATTGAATTCTACTGAGTGAAATATGACAAATTTATCAATCAGTTGAAATCAAATATATGTTGTTGGATAAAGAAACAAGTTTTATTGCATATCAAGTTAAAACATGTTCAGTTTCAAAAACTTCCAGCAATCTATTTAGTGTGCTCACATGCGAATCTTCGATTAGCTTCAAGAAAATGCAATTCTAAAAATATAATAGAAAACTTTGCATGTACTAACACTAAGGGGTTTTTTTTTTTAAAAAACCTCTTAATGGCTCTTAAGTCTGAATCGTTCAGGCCTTTTTACACAGCACCTCTTATTAATCATAACTAAAATAAGACTTCATACTTTAAACCTCTTAAAAAACAAACGACACCTAAACCATAAAAAATTAAGACTTTCACAAATTTACAGGTTTATCGCAACTCAAACATATCACCAAGTATCATGAGATGTGTGCTCATTGGCATCTTTTAGCAATGTGCTCATTGGCATCTTAACATGAGTGTGCTCTTTGGCATCTTTTAAGCTTGTGCACTTTGGCATCTTTTAATGAAAAAGTTTATTAAGCAAAGAACATGCCGCAAACGTAACTTTCTCTCTGACCCTATTGCAGGATTTGGGTTAGCCGCTCCCAGACCAGTTGGCCTTAGGGGATTAGGTGTCAAGCACCCCTTGGAACTTACTCTCCCATATCAGAAAGGCTACATCGACATATCCTAAACCCATTCATACCAGTAGAACATGACTTTCGATCTGATTCTATTGAAGGATTTGGGTTCGATCACTCCCAGATCAATTGACCTTAGGGGACCAGATGACAAGCATCCCACATAACATACTTTCCCAAACCAGAAATGTCACAGGTACAAACTTTTAAACTCAGAGATTTCTGAATTTTAAGAATTTAATATTCATCTCAATCACTCAGTTTTACATAAAAGTACTTAGCCCATATTTTCATTACAATCAAAATTTTGATTTTTTAGAATTTTCCAAGCATTGTAAACTATAAATATTCCGAATCACACAACTTTAAAGCAGTAATAAAAGTTTCAAACATGTTGCTGACTTTTCGACTTTTGTAAGACTTGAAATTTGATCATATAAAAACTTTAATATAAACAAAAGAACTTGAAAATTTATCCTAGATACATATTTTATTCAAAAAAAAGAAAAAATGTAAAACTTTACTTTATAGAATAAAATTTGTAAGTATTTAAAATTTTAAACTCAATATGCCGATGTTAAAAATTTTCATTAAAGACAAAATGTAAAGAATTTGGCAAATTGATATTTACTTGGAACAAAATAAAATTCAGTTATTTCATCTTTCACATTATAAAAAGTCTCAAATTAAAACAAATTGGGTTATACAAAATTAAAAAATAGTTGAACAAGCTCAGATCCTTGAAAAATAATGAGAAAAACAGAAACACATCATGATCAGAGATAAAATGCAGCGGAAATAAAAATGATGTACTCACAGTATCTCATTTAGTCAGAAGCTTAAATCATTGAAGAACGAGTTCTAAACTGATTTGTTTAGAAGTCGTAGTCTATGAAGTACGGGTCCTGAGCTGAAGTACTCAGAAGCCAACGTTCTATTACTCCCCCTTAACATGTGATGCCTGCAACTTTGAATCAGATAAATATTTGGGTACCCACTTAAATTTGGGTCCGTGTTTGTTAGTTGCAGTTCGTATGGGGAAATAACAAGCAGATTTGTTACGAGAAGAATGAGGAATATCATCAGAATAATAAGCACAATCATCAGAAGAGAAAGCATAATCATCAGAACTAGAATCTGAGGAAGAACATGAGACATGTTTTGAAAGTCGAATCATTTGCTTTATAGAGTATTTTGAAATTTTATTACATATAGCGAATGAATCACTATTGTAAAGTTTGTCTACACATTTATCCCCATCAAAAATATGTTCATCAGATGTCCGCTTCGCTTTCCAGATCTGCTTCTTTGACTGATCGCTCAAAGTCCTATCTGTCAGAATTGAATCAGAAGAATTAGAACTGTCAGAAAGAACTGTATCTCGTTTCTTCGACTTCTTTGACCGTCTTCTTTTACGCTTAGGTTTATAATATTGATCATTGAGCGTAAAAGAATCATCAAGAATTTTAGACTTAATAATTAAATCAGAAGAAATAAATTTATCTAAGCAACCAATCTGATCAACTAATAAATCTGAATGAACATCGGAGTCTGAATTATTTTGAGAAAAGATTTTAAAATTAGAAAATTCCTTTTTGTTTTCCTTATAATCAGAAGAAAGACTATAAATAGAATCTGATTTTTGAGAAAATAATTTTTCTTCAAGACTAGACGTCATGAAAGAAAGAATAATATCAGATTCAATTTTCTTGAAAATATTTTGATCTTCTATCTTATCTTCAAGATCGATAATTTTGCCTTCTAAAACTAATGGAGGAGTATATTTCTTCAAATCATAAATGATTGGAGAAATATTTTCCTTATCAGAATCAGGGGCATAAGAAGGAACAAAATCATCAGACATTGAATATTTAACAGAAGATATATCATTTAAAATTCTTCTACTTCTCCTTGATTTTTCAGGAAAATATTTGGCATTTTCATACCTATAAACAAAAGGAATTTCATTTTTCTTATTATTTGTCCTTTTCTCATTTTCGAGATCTAACACTTCCTTTTCACTAGTCTAATGAAATTTGAACTGAGGAGCATAGTGTGCAAGAGTTAGATAATCGTATTTATATAAGGTAGGAACTTCGTTTATCACTTTGTTTAAACAATGAGGATTGTCAAAACCAAGTCCCCACCTTTGTTTTAAAACTTATTCACTCCTTGGTTTATTCATAAAAATTGTTTGTTCAGATTGGTTTCTTCGATAAAGCTTTTCTTCTAATTTATTTATTTTATCTGAAAATTCATCTTTTAAATTAGTCATAGTCGACAAAGATTCAAGATAAGATTTATTTGAATTTTCCAAATCATCCAATTTCTTTTGAAACATGTCTTTAGTATTTTCTAAAATAGATTTTCATCTTTTAAAGAAATTTTCAGTTTGTCAATCAAATCTGACTTTTTTGAATTTAAATTCTTTTCAGATAAGAGTTTTGCACGAAGATCAGATAAAGCAGATCTAATAATATTCATCAGAAACGTAATGAAATTGTAGTCAAACTCAGAATATACCTCATCAGGATCAGTTTCAGAATCATCTGACTGGTCATCTCCAACCAAGCACATCTGAGCGATCTCTACATTGGAAGCTTCGTCGTCAGAATGATCCAGCCAAAATTCTTCTTCCACCAGCAAAGCAGTTCCGTTCTCTCTCTTTTTAGCCAATTCCATTTTCTTCCGGTAGTAAGCTGAGTCCCTAACTTTCTTTGCTCGACCCTCCTTTGAATAGTGGCCCAACTTTCCACAATTATAACATGCAGTAGACTTTGGCTCGGGCACTTGGACTGTAGAACCGGAAGTGAAGCGAGAAGAGTTGGAACCTGTCCGTGGTTGGAACTTTTTCTGGTAATGCTGAGAGAGAAGGATCATAGCTTTCTACAAAGACTCACCATCATCTTCAGTTGACCCGTTGTAAGCGTTATCAGACAACACTTGTTCAGCCAATTGCTTCGTGAGGAGTGCAATCGGGTCTACTGATTTCTTCTTTTTCTCTAGTTTTGCCTTCTTCTCTATCACCAAGCTTTCATCAGACATCAAAATCTCGTAAAGTTCCTGAATATGCATTGTGGAGATCAAAACATCATTCCTCAGTCTGTGACATGTTTTGTTCCATTCAGGCTGAAGAGCATTAAGGAATTTGAGATTCGTCTCAAGCTCTGTATTGATCACATTTATCTTTCGGAGATCATTCAACACTGCACAGAATCTGCCGAAAACACTCTTTATAGACTCGCTGTCTTTGGCCTTGAACTCCTCAAAGTTGTTCATGAATCGAGTATGTCGGAGCTGAGTTGCGACCGAATAACCAAGCATTATCTTTTCCAATTGTGCCCACAACAGATTTGGATAATCCTTGCAGTGATCAACCCGGTTGTAGACAGAGTTTGGTAAACCCATCATCAGATTAGCTCTTAGCTCTCGATCAACTTTCATTCGTAAAGCCTCTTCAGGTGTTGGAGGAGTCTCTTTATTAGTCTTTATGAAAGGACCTTCAGATAGAGACTTCATCATGTTCTCTCCATTGGCTTGACGCTCTATGAAGTTCAGAAAACGATCTTGCCATTGAGTGAATTCATTTTCATCGACAAGAACTGGAGGACGAGTTTCAGATCCCAAAGACATCATCAAATCGTTTGAGTAGATCTTAGCTTGTAAGACAAACTTTGCAGAATCCATTTCAAAATTTCAGAAAAATTTCTAAGTGCCAAGCTTGCGCAAAGATGAGCTTTTCGGAAGCAGATGAATACGCAAAGTTGAGCTTTGCATATGAAGGCTGACGTGCAAAGTTGAGCTTTGCGTATGCTATGGGATGCGCAAATAAGCTTTGCGTATGAAGAGAGATGCGCAAAGTAGAGTCTTGCGTATGTAATGAGATACGCAAAGTAGCTTTTCGCAGGTAGATAGATACGCAAACCAGGCTTTTCGGATCAAGACAGTTGCGCAAAAGGAACTTTTCGGATCCCACTTGATGCGCAAAATGATCTTTGCGTATGTAGCCTGATACACAAACTTTGATTCTCGGATGGCACTTGATACGCAAACTGTGCTTTGCGTATTACACTTGATACGAAAACCTGAAATACACTAACACAAAGATTAGAAGAACAATGAACTTGCGCAAACCAATATGAATGATACGCAAACCTATAAGAACATGCGCAAACTGGAGTAAGTCAAGAAATTTTCGCAAGATCGATTCAAACAATGCAATTAAACAAGAAAATCACATACACATGATCGAAAACACCTTTTTAACAACTTTCAAGCAACAATTTTGTCAGGATCGAATTCTTAACAAGAATTAATTCTCAGAAACTAATATCAAAGAAGTTGCGGAAAAACACTTTGATATTTAATAAAACAGTAATCAACACAGTATATGATTATCAAACAGTAAACTTGTATTGAATGCTTGAAGCTACAAGATTACACACTCAACCTCAATATTGATGAACAGGCTCACCAATACGAATTCTACTTCTCTAGAATTAGGATCTATGCCTTGAGGTTGATTTCTCTCTGGAAAAAATAATAATCAAAAGTTTTTTTCTATCTATTCTATTCATTCTATACATATACTGATCAAAAGATAATTACAAAGAATAAACAAATCTTTAGTATATCTTCCATGTATATCTTCTAAGTATATCTGTAGAATATCTTCAGAATATCCAGCTGTCATACATTCCATCCGGATCTCTTTAGCAGCATTAACTTCTTCCAGCAGCATTAACTTCTACCAGCAGCATTAACTGTAAGCAGTACTAACTACTAGCAGTACTAACTAGCTAAGCAGTACTAACTTTGTTCAAGCAGCACTAACCTTAACTAGCAGTAGTAATTCTACTAGCAGTATTAATCTTCAGATTGTTTTGGCAGTAGTAACCACTTTTGTACTAGCAGCAGTAACCACACTTAGTAGAATCTTCAGTTCCCAACAATCTCCCCCTAACTTGACTTTTAGAAGAGAAGTCAAGTTCTTCAGATACTCTTCCAGAATCTCTTTAAGATGCTCCCAAAACTTCAAAGATCATGCTCCTATGTCTGGATTCAGTCCCAAACTCTGATTGATTATTCTCTGAATTAGGTACTTTGCCATTTCTGAATTTGGTGCACAACCCAACTTTTTCTTTAGCATGGCATGAATCTTCAGTCTGGTGTGATTGTATACTCTATCCACTAGGAAGTATTCTGTGTGATTTCTATCCAAAGTCACTGCATATACTCCACTAGTTTCATATAGAGTCCAACTTGTGACTACTTGAAACACACTCCTTATGACCTGGTCCACTTCTTCAGGTTTGAACATCATGCACAGATACTCCATCACCAGTTTTGTAAGTGAAATCCCTGGAGCTTTCAGATGATCTGCATACAGCTTCATTCCTATGTCAAACATCTCCTCTATATCAGATCTAGAGCATGTTCTGACAATTTTGACCCAAGTGTTGAATACCTCATATTGATCATCCTTCCTCTTGAGTCTGATATACTCCTTTCCATCTACTGTCAGTATATCCCAGTGGATGACCTCAAGAGGCTTAACTCCTACAGGTTCTGCAGAAATTGGTTCAGGCACTTTGTCCATCACTACCATATACAAATTGACATCATCTTTAATTGATGACTCTTGCTGGATAGGTGACTCAGGTGCCACTTCTTCTTCAACAACCTTTTGTTCTTCTTCTACTCTAGGCTTCTTATCTTTCTTTCTTTTGGCCATCATTTTGGTTCTTTTCAAAGTCTTTTGAGCCTGCACTAGAGTAGCTTCCTTCTTCTTTTCTTCCTTTTCCCTTGCCATTTCTTTGATAGGAGTTCCCTCTTCACTTTCAGGGAATGGTTGATTCATATCTATATCATTACTCTCCTTGGCCTTCTTTTCAAACTCCACTCTTTTCTTTTCATTTCTCTTCAGATTCCCCATTTCTTTCTCATAGAGCTCTCTGATTTGATCAAAATTCATCTTCACAAACATTTCTTTCTTTACCCCAATTGCACTCCTCAAGAAAGTTATCATTTTGTTTCTTTCCTGAGTGGCAAGGTAAGTTTGTGAAGGTCTTCTTTTCTTTGCACTTGAATTAGCTATGATAGCCTTTCTCAGACTTATAGCCCTTTGTTTAGCCTTTTCAGTTTCAAGCCCTTTTTGATAGGCTTTATTTAGCTCAGCAGCTAAAGCCTTTGCCATCTCCCTATCCTTCTTCACCTGTGCTCTTTCTTCTTTTTCCATCTCCTCTTGCATTTTCCTTGCTAAGGCTTCATCTGAGTCAACCAACTTTTGCTTCTTGACAGGTTGATCAGATTCCACCATTTTTGCTTTTCCTTTATTCTTTGCCTCTGCATCCATTTCTTTCTTTTCTCTCTTCTTTGCTCCCCCTTCATTTATGATCACTCCCTTTGTTTTGGGAGTGTCATGCTTTGCTTTGATCAATGTCTCAGCTACTTCAACTTCTGTTGGTGATAACTCTGTTACTGCTGCTTGTGATGTTTCAGCAGCATTATCAGTTTCTGCTTCTAGTGTACCTGAGACTCTTTCTTTTTCTGCTTCCCTCTCCCCCTCAACTTCAACTTTCTCTTTTTCCAGCTCCCCCTCCCTTGTTGCTTCTTCCATGTTTATCTCCCCCTTTTTGGGAGCATCCTGCTCAAATTTTCTTCTCCTTAGCACAAACTGTTTCCTCTTCTGTGTCTGTACTTGTTTCATTACCAACTTCTTGAGCTTGGCAATCTGCACTTGTTGAGACAGGATGACCAGCTTCAGCTCCTCTATTTCTTTTCTTTGCTGAATAACATCCTGGTTGATGTTTCCCATGGTTTCCATCAATTCCTCATAGTTATATCTGTCCTCACCTTCTCCAGGAGTGTTACCCCCTATTGAAGGATCATTGGATCTTTTTGAAATGGAAGTCTTCTGCCTAGCAGAAGCACTATCCATCCCCTTGGTTTCTTGGCACCAGGGACCTTCAAATGATTGCTCATTTAAAGTTGCCATGGGGGAGGTCTTATTGATGTTACCACTTTCCTCCTCTGTGCTAGCAGGAGTAGTGGCAGCCTCATCACCCATATGCTCTACCTCCTCCTCAGAGAGCACCTCCTTGGGGTTGGGAGACACCCCTGTGGTTTCCCTATGGATATTCTCTAAAGGAGAATTCTCCCTTAGAGGGCTTAAAGGCTTAGGGGATTCTGGTACAAGAAGGGAAGGAGCCTTCTTTACCTGTTTTCTCTTGTAAGTATGGGTAATTGGAGAGGTTGGTTTTATAAGAATGGACTGGGGAATTGTTTTTGAGTGAGAAGGTTGGGGTTGGCTAGCAGTGGGATGGTCTAATGAGGGCCTTGACCCTGCTGCCATACCTTCAGTGGTTTGGGACACCACCATCATTGTAGAGAACAATGGGGTGTCAACTCCTTTCGAGTCCCCAGCAGATCTTCTCATATTTGAGAAAACCTTGCCTTTGGGGGGTTTAGGTACATATACCCCAACAGGTTGAGGTATATCCGACAATTCATGGGTAATGACTTCTTGGACAAACCTGGGATACATAAAGAAACTCTTTTTGTTTCCCATGTTTGATACAAGATCATTGAATATCATTTTTGAGAAATTATACTTTCTGGATGTAGCCAAGCAGACCAAAGCATAGGCAATTGGACTGCTGAACTCACTCCATCCAGTAGTCTTTTTGGAGATGCAATGCATCAGGGTATGAACAAGAAAACGCCATTGGGGTGAAAACTTTGCTTTTGAGAATTTGAAAACACCCAATGGGCCTCCATACCCCATTCTTGTAAGATTAGAAAACAGTTCATCATTAGAGATAGAATTTATACCTGAGGCATCGTCTAGACGTAGACTGATGCGAATCACCTCTTCAGTAACTGTTAATGGCTTGCCACACACGGTTGTCTTTATCATTTGCACACCATTTTCAGCAACAATGGTGGCATTTGCCCAGAACTGCCTCTGATGCTCGATGTAGATGGTAGGGGCAACAGTGAGAGCATGAGCAATGTGGCTTGACTTGAGGAAATCCACAATCTGGTGGAATCCTTCTGCTTGTTTGGGCTTCTGCAGCATGGCGATCTCATTGTGCTCATCGATAAACGCCATGGATGCCATTGAACTGGGATGTTCTTGCCTGGAAGACTAGGTACTTGAGAGAAAAAGATTAGAAGGGCAAGTGAACAGTATGCAAAGAGTCGTTATGAACGTTTAGGCGGGCAAAGGGTATTTATAGTATTCGGAATAAAAGCAGTATTAACCTAGAGCAGCATTAACTAACTAGCAGTATTAACCGCGAGCAGTATTAACTAACTAGCAGTATTAACTGCGAGCAGTATTAACCGCGAGCAGTATTAACTGAACTAGCAGTATTAACTACTAGCAGTATTAACTGAAAGCAGTATTAACCACTAGCAGTATTAACTGAAAGCAGTATTAACCACTAGCAGTATTAACTGAACTAGCAGTATTAACTGAAAGCAGTATTAACCACTAGCAGTAGTTACTGAACTAGCAGTATTAACTGAAAGCAGTATTAACCACTAGCAGTATTAACTGAACTAGCAGTATTAACTGAAAGCAGTATTTACCACTAGCAGTATTAACTAAACTAGCAGTATTAACTGAAAGCAGTATTAACCACTAGCAGTATTAACTAACTAGCAGTATTAACTGCGAGCAGTATTAACCGCGAGCAGTATTAACTGCACTTGCACCTTTTAGGCTTGATGTTCATAACTTTTCATGTGTACCTTACACTTTTATTCCATCACTTCAATTTCCATGATTCTTTAACCACTTTTCTTACCTTTGAACTTACCTTCATCTGGAGTAACATACAAAGAGCAACATGTCCTCCATCAAACCTTTTGAAGCTTTGAAGGCAGTCCATGTTACTTGTTATGTGCCAAGAGCAACCACTATCTTCCTGTCAAATGCCCTTCTTCTTGAGCTGTTGGTTGCCCTACACACTTAATAGATCAGTTAGTCTTGGATGGAACCCAAGCCAAAGTAGTCTTGGGTTGACCTTTCTCATTTATATAATCTGTCAGTTTGGTCTGGATGAGTTGTTTAGGAATCTCATGGCTGGAATACTTTGTCAAGATTATAGGCTTTGCAACATTAATACTAGTGGAAGCACTATCCTTGTTAGCAGTAGTATTGGTTGCAGCAGCACTATTTCTGTTAGCAGTACTATCTGGGATAGCAGTTCTAACAGGTTTCTTTACAATTGGAACCCAAACTTGAACAAAGTTGTTTGCTTTCTTTGTCTTTAAATTGCTCCTTGGCTTATTTGGAGCATTTTTCTTTGTATTAGCAAACTTGTTCTGAGCATGAGACTTTAAAGGTGCTCTTTTCTCAGCCAATTGATTTCTTCTTTTATTCCTATAACCAAAAGAGTTTTGGGGTTTTCTTTGAAAATTTACTCTTTGGTTGATAGGGTTGAAATAACAGTGTTTGGCAAGATGATTCAATTTGCCACAGATAAAACAAGGTTTTGGTCTATTGATTTTACTCAAATCAACCCCTTGTTTTTGTGCCCACTGATTATTCCAGTTCCTCTGATTTCCCCTTGGTTTATCATGTTTTTGGGGCTCAGATTTATTGCAAGAACACTGTTTGCAAGGGACAGGTTTCACAACTGTGGTTTGCTTATAATGGACCTTCTGAGACTTTCCCTCAGTCTTATCTATGTCCTTAGACTTTATCCAAGCCTTTCCACATCCCTCATTGGTGATAATGTTATTTTCTAGCGGAATCTCACCACTCACAGTGTTCTCCTTACTCTTTTCACTAGTGCTCTCTTCTTCAGAGTCTGTTTCAACCACCACTTTGTCTAATGGATCTACCTTAGTGGCTTCATCAGACAATTCCTTCCTATTCTTGGTCTCTAGCAGGTCTGATATAGGAGGGATGTAATTGTTGTTGTATGGTGGTGGTGTGGTGTTATAGCCTATTCCTCTTCTAAGTTTGTCATGGATTTGAGTTTGAAGCAAAGAGTCCATTGCTTTAGAAGCATTGGAAAATTTCTCAATATCCAGCTTTGCTTTCTCAAACTCAATCTTTATATTCTCATTCTCCTCTTTAGACTTTTTCAGCTGAAGTTCTAGATCCTTCTTCTCCCACTTCCAGTAGTTTGTATCATAGGAATGTTGAAGCTCATTTGCTTGAAAACTCTTAATCTGTTCTTCAAACCTCTCAACAATCCTAACATAGTCTTTTATGTCCTTTTCTAATCTCTTCAAGTCATCACTCATTTTCTGGTTGTGATCCCTGTACCTTTTAACAGTTTCAATACAGGATTTAGAACAAAGATTAGATGTTACCTCAGTGGGAATTTCTGTGCTTGAAGAATCTGAAGCTTTAGTCATTGAAGATTTCTGATTTCAAGGAAGAATGATGATTGCAGGTTTCTGAGAATACTTGCTCTGATACCACTTGTCAGGATCGAATTCTTAACAAGAATTAATTCTCAGAAACTAATATCAAAGAAGTTGCGGAAAAACACTTTGATATTTAATAAAACAGTAATCAACACAGTATATGATTATCAAACAGTAAACTTGTATTGAATGCTTGAAGCTACAAGATTACACACTCAACCTCAATATTGATGAACAGGCTCACCAATACGAATTCTACTTCTCTAGAATTAGGATCTATGCCTTGAGGTTGATTTCTCTCTGGAAAAAATAATAATCAAAAGTTTTTTTCTATCTATTCTATTCATTCTATACATATACTGATCAAAAGATAATTACAAAGAATAAACAAATCTTCAGTATATCTTCCATGTATATCTTCTAAGTATATCTGTAGAATATCTTCAGAATATCCAGCTGTCATACATTCCCTCCGGATCTCTTTAGCAGCATTAACTTCTTCCAGCAGCATTAACTTCTACCAGCAGCATTAACTGTAAGCAGTACTAACTACTAGCAGTACTAACTTTGTTCAAGCAGCACTAACCTTAACTAGCAGTAGTAATTCTACTAGCAGTATTAATCTTCAGATTGTTTTGGCAGTAGTAACCACTTTTGTACTAGCAGCAGTAACCACACTTAGTAGAATCTTCAGTTCCCAACAAATTTCGATTAAAAATCACAAAAATTTAGATTTGAAAATTGAATAGTACGCAGAACGAGTTTTTCCAGAAAATCCTAAAAACTAAACATCGATGGTCTAAATATGTTTTTCTTGCACAATAGTATGAATCAACAACGATCTCCTATCAAAAACGAAACTAATGACACAAAATTCAAAGCAATTCAATCACAAACACATCCAAATTTGATGAGAAATCAAGAAAACGAGATTTTCTTGAGAAATTCAAGAAAATCGATCAAATTTTCGATTTCAATCACAAATTCAGATTAAAAAAATACAAACTCTCAATCCTCTCAAGATTCAGATTGCTCTGATACCAATTGATAGTCCAAGATCTCTAAATCTTTAGAGAGAGAAAGTAGAGAGAGAGAGCAATATGCGCAAAACAAAGAATGTATTCAATGAGCGTGAAGTTCTTACACCAAACCAAGACCAAAGGGACTTAAAAACCCTTGGTCAATACAACACAGAATAGGACACTAAACACAGTATTTGACCAAGCCCTATAAATACAATGATTACTATAAAATCAGACCTAACAATTTTTTTTTATGTAAAACACATATAGATCTAGGGTTCTTGGGCTAGCACCCGGTGGAGACGGGAAACATGTTCGTGTGTGGACTACCGATAGAGGAAACCTGCTTTGGTTTCTTGGTGCTCCATTCCAATCCCAACTGATCTCCAAAAGGTAAGATTCTAAACACCCTATGGTGTGGTTTTTATTTAATTAAATGCATCATTGGATTCGATTGGGTTTTATGTTTTAGAAAAGTTTTCTATTTAATATTTCGTAACCAAAATTTCTTTTAATTTCCGCTGCGTATAACGGTTACAAATTGTATTAAAACCCTACAGTGTGTAAGTTATTATATGCCCACAATACGTGTCACACAGGGATACTGCTGAGAACTATGTAAACCTATAGTGTCGCACACAAAAAATACGTTTGTTTCCATTTTTTTAGAAACCCGGATTAAATCAAGTTGATTAAGAAAATTATTATTCTTGAAGAATAATTATGAAAATATGTGTTAAACTGTAATTATGATAATTACAGGGTGAAAACGTAATTATGTTAATTACGTGGTGTTATCTGTAAATATATATAAAATTATATTTAAAGTTTAAAAGATAATTATATATATATATATATATATATATATATATATATATATTTGAATTTGAATTTGAATATTACAGATAAATACTAAAACTTATTTAAACCTTATTTGAATTATAGTTTAACTATAATTCTTCTGGTATAAATAGAGTGTTAGGCTAAATCATTTGATAGACGATTGAAAATCAGAATAGCCTATCAGAGAAATACAGAAAAGAAACATTTTATTTTCTGTAAAACACATATAGATAGGGTTCTTGGGCTAGCACCCGGTGGAGACAGAAAACGTGTTCGTGTGTGGACTACTGATAGAGGAAACCTGATAAAGTCCAAACAAATCAATATAAGAGTACAATCAAGAACAATGAAAATCAATGAGGAAATCACAAGTGTATTGATATCACAAGTGAAAGGGTTACAAGGTTTCTTTCAAAGGATTTTCTCTCAGATTACAAAATGACTAGTTACTTCAAAACAAAACAAGGAAGACCTATTTATAGGTCAAACAAGAAATAAAGAAAAGCTAACAAAAGTCAATACAAATGATCTAAACTAAAATACAGTAACAATCTCCCCCTTTTAGATCATTTGACAATTTTGCTCTGGTCCCATCTTCTAAAGCAGATTCTTCTGATTCCAAGGTATGCTTCAAACCTCCTGATGTATTCTCTGAAATCAATCTTCTTGTTGATCTCTTCTAGCATAGCTTCCATGTTAATAGACTCAACAGATCTTACAGCTTCATTCTTTCTAAATCTTTCCTGCTCAGACAGAAACAATTTATCTTCAAGCACTTTCCGCACATACTTCAAAGTGCCATCTGAATACTTAGCCAATTCTGATGCTCTCATGAACTGCTTCTTGTGAGTCTTGGTGTTAACATACATCACACCCAACTCTGGATATTTGGTGATCTGAAAAGGCTCTAGAATTCTGATCATAGGATGGTTGAAATTTGGTGCCACCAGGTTTACTCTGTTCTGATTGGTTTCAATGCCAAGCTGAAAGTCAAATGAATAAGCATTGTAGACACTCCTTGTCATAAATCTCTTAATAGCATCCAAAGCATAAGCAACAGCTTGTGACCTCCTTCTGTTTCTCCTGTCTCTGAACTCATTCACAATGAACATAATGTCTGAGATGTTCAAGTTGTCAAAATCAGCTTCAGTAAAGGTACTGATCTTCATGTCTTTCCTTTGAACTGTGAACTTTGGATAGTAGACATTAAGAACCTTGCAAATATGAACATTTTGAACCTGCAGAATCTCTTGTCTTTTAGCAAATGGGGACATTCTGCTCTGAGTCTTCATAAATCTGATATAGTTGGCCTGATAAACCTTGTCTCTATCTCCAACACCATAAAAACAAGCTTCATCAACAGGCTGCAGAGAAGAAACAAAGATTTTGGTTGACTCTTCCATAAACGGTACTTTAAGTGACTTTCTAATGATCTCAATGAACTTTAAAGAGTCTCCTTCAACATCATATCCAGTATATGGAACAACACCAACTCTCAAATCTCCTTTGAACGTCACCTTTCCCAAATTGCTGATTTCATTAGTGAAGAGCTCTTCTGCTTGCATTGTTTCAAGTTCTGGACCATGAGCTTTAGAGAATTCTTCCACTTCCATAGGAGTAACAAAAATAGGATTTGGCTTTAACTGTATAGAGGTTTCAGCTGCACTTAAAATCTTTGGACTATCTGGGTTTCGAATGTAAGGAAGTGCACTTTCTTTTGCTCTGGCTGCTTCTTCTTCCTCTTTTCTTAAACCAGCTTTAGCTTCTCTGATTATCTGCCTTTCCTCCTTTTCTCTTTGTTTTCTTTCTTTGTACAGCTTATTCCTGAAGTCTTGAATATCAATAATGATTGGCCTTTCTTCTTCAAGATCTTTTGGTTTGGGTTTTGGGGTAGGAATTCTTGATCTTTTTGACTTTCTGGGTTTGTCAGCTTTTGGTTTTTGCTTGGGTTGATCAGCTGGTTGTTCAGAATCAAAATCTTTAGGCAAAGGAAGAGCAACTCTTGGTTCAAAATCATCAATGGTTTCAGGGACAGAGAAGTTTCTTGTGGGAGAGACTATCAGAATAGCTGTCAAGATCTCGTCTTCATCAAACAGTCTGTAAGAAGGTGAGGTATAATCAATGGTACCAGCAAACTGTGCAACCTCCACAACTTTGGCTTGTTGAACTGGAAACGTTTGATCAAGATCTACTAACTCTTCATCTTCAAGATCATCAAAATTTTCATCTAAAGTTTCTCCAAACAAATCATCCAGCACATTCTCTCCTTGACTCAGATTTCCTTGTGCAATTGAATTCTGTACAAATTCTTCAACAGTAACTGAATTCTTTGGATCAGGTCCATCACTTTCAATATTATGCTCAATAACATTCCTTCCTTCCTCCTTAACTTTTCAGTAACTGTCATACCTAGCAGCAGCCTGTTCATCATCATCACTTTCATAGTCGTCTAGGTTGACAAAGTTATCAGCATTAACTCCTAACATATGCATTACTTCCTCAACAGTGGCAATCGCAGGCTTTTCAACCCTTGATTCCGTATTATCATAGATCATCAATTCAACTTCAGCAACTTCTGGAACATTCTCTTCCATTTGTTCATTTTCTGACTGTTCTCCATGAATAGTTTCAGCAACTTCAGTCCCCTGTTCCTCAACAGTAATAATAACAGTGTCTTCTGCAGTTTTCAGTCTTTTGTTCATCTCCCCCTCATGATCTTGATCAGAATCACGATCATGTCTTTTCTTTAAAACTGCATCTGATTGAGCCTTGCAAGAAAGTTGGACTGCCGTGGTTAGATCTTGTAAGTGCTTCTCTACCGAATCTTTGAACTAATTGAACTGAGATTGTGTAACATAATCTATTGGAACCTGAGGAACAATTGGTTGGGATTGTTGCCTCAGTAAACCAATAAGATCTGCTTCGGCTTGATCTGCTGGAGCTTCTGATAACAGTTGGGCTAGAAGTAGAGATTTCAGCTCAGAAACTGATTGAACTAGTGGTGGTTGTGTAACAGATGGTAGTGGAACTGTTTGCTCAGGCTCATCAACAACTGGATTTTTTCCTTTCAACATCCTCATCACCTTTCCAATCTCTTCCTCAAACTTTTCAGATGCCTTACTCATCTCCGACTGAAATTTCTGCGATAAAGAGGTTTCAACGACCTTTAGGGCGTCATTGAGAAATTCCCTTGAAACGAATTCGGGTAACGTAACACCGGGGCTACTTAAGCTTCCCGTTAACATAGCTGTTGAAGATTCAACAGTGTGGCCTGTGTTCAAAGCTGGCATGACGTTAGCAATGACAGGACTTCCACCTGATCCTCGTAGTCCGGATTGCGGATCTACTACAGATGTTCCGACCGGGTCACTAAGACGACCGGTGATAGCAGATATAATTGGTTGTGTCCTAGGAAGAAAAATAGATGTAACAATTGGCTCTAGACTCAATGGTGCACTGAAAGAAGTCAAACTCGGGGGCAACTGAGTTCTTGTTTCAATACCTGCCATTTCCGAGTGAAAGGCAGATAGAGTATGTGCTAAGTCCCCGTGAAAAGTTGAGACTATAGCCTGTTGAGAGGCAATAGAATGGCTGGCTGAGGTGTGCATATGCATTAGTGGGCGACTAATGTCTGTTTCAATACCTCTTGCTCGTAACACATGCGGCGAGGTAGTGGATGTGGCTACCCTTCTAGAATGGTAAGTTCGGATACACACACTCTCACCATGTTCTTTTTCTACATTCACACTAGTCCTCACATTTTCTGAGTTTTCAACTAATACTCCCTCTTCCTGCCTTATAACTCCAGAATCAGAAACAATATTCCTGATTATTGAATCAACACCTTCCAAGTCAGGGTCTCTTGCAGTAGAACCAAGACTTTGGTGTAATGAAACATTTTCCAAAAATCCAAAACTATGACCCAAGTTATCATCAGTATTAACATTTTGCTCATTTCCTTGATTTGCTGCATCCTGTGCTGATGTTGCTGAAGGTACCGAAGTACTGGAAGAACTTGCTTGTCCAGCTGATATTGTTTTCTCAGAATTATGACTTTCATTGGGATTCTCTTCCTGACTGCCCAATTGAGGAATGATGGCAATCTCAGGTTGAGATGTAGGAATCACTAAATGCGTGGCAGATTGTGCCTGTGTTCCCACACCCTCCAGTACAGAAGTCCGACCCACTCCCTCTCTATGTTTTCTCTCTGCTCACTTTCCCGTTCAACTACTCCCGTAGTATGTTGAACCCTCACTGACTCCGCTCGACTAACAGGTTCTGAGTCCTGGGTAGGGATCTCCGGCTCTGGCAATCCCATGGACTCCCTATATTGCCTAACACTCGGAGCATTCTGATCGGCATAAGCAAGTAGTGCAGCAGGAATTGTCATCTCAAAAGGGAAGGATTGCTTCTGCTTTTGAAGATGAGTCATTTCATTTTCTGGAGCACTTTCATGATGTGATCTCTTTGGAACATCTCGGTTGGATCTCAAAATGCCTCGGACAATAATTTGTAAAAATCTATGATAAGGGACATATTTTGGCTTCTTTGTATGTCTCTTGCTCAGAACTTTCTCATACAGTTCAGTCCAGATGGCCACAGCATAATCAACATGCAGATCATAAATGATAGCATGGAACAGTCTTAGAGTATGAATATTTGTATTGTCGTGCCCAGAGTGTCGTGAAGTCAAGCACTTGTTGATCACTGAGAAAAACTGATAGTAGAATGGTGGCAAGTTTGACTTCCAAAAGTCACTCATCTTTGTAAGATTTCCAACATAACCAAGAGCACGAATACCAGCAAACATTTCATGATCAGACGGATAAGGATCAAAACTTGTCTTTCCTTCTCTGGAATCTGGCAAAGGTAGATCAAGAAGCAGACGAAGTCTTTGAAAGGTCAGAATGGATGTGAAGTTGTCTATGCGAATGGTGAAATGCTTTCTGTTGCCTTGCACTACATGCTCAATGGTTCTCCATGCTTGTTGTAAATAGATCATTGGCACAGTAGCAGTTGTAGTTAAAGCAGTACAGATTGGATGGTTCTTCAGTATCTCCTTTATCACTGGCTTGACCATGAGATTTTCAAATATTACATGATGATTATTTGGTGACAAAGAAAGATATTCTTGAGGATTGATCAATTGAAGATCAGGATTTGCATCAACTGCAGAAAAATGAGATCGGGAAGAAGGCATGGGCATTTCCCGTGAAACATTTGGATCATGTTCATCCTTCTGAACACTTTGGTCATGAAAATTTTCTTCCGCCATTGATTTCCTGCAAAATCATAAAATGTATTGGATAAAATCCAATATGTCAGTATAGCTCCAAAAAAAAATGAAGTACAGAACAATGTACTTGATATCTTGCAAAGAAAGCACAGTAAGTTGCAGAAAACAAATTGCAACTTTGAATGAACAAATTTACACAACAACACAAAAAAAAACTTAAAAAAAAATTGACATTAACACTTTATATTTCGAATTTGTTCCGTCAAATTAATGTTGTATTAAAAAAAATCATACTGATTTTGCAAAGGTACCCAAAAACTTTTGACTTTTTGTTTGAAATATTTTGAAATGAACTCCAACACACAAACTTTGTAATATTCATTTTATTTGAAAATATTTTGAAATTCAAATTCAAACTTGATTTTCAAAATTCAAATTTTGCACCTTATTAAAAAAAATGATATTTATGCTTCTTTTAATCTTGAACATCATGAATAAGAATTATGAATTTATGCGTTCATCCTTTGAGTTCAGATTTGAGTTTATCAGAAAATCAGATCGATTCCAGAGTATGGGCTGAGTTCTTTTCAGTCCAATATGAACAATGGTTCTGTTCAGTCCAAAATGATAAAGTCCAAATGATAAAGTCCAAATCAGTTCGGTTCAACCAAATCCAATAGTTATGGAAACGTGCAAAAATCAATATATAAAGCAATCCCAGATTCTATCAAGTATGATTTTCAATACTAACATTATTTTGAAAGAACAAATCCAACATTATAATGTTCTGTCAATTTTCAGAAAAAGAAGATGAACAGTCAAGAACATAATCGACAATACTGAAAAAAAAACAAACCCTAGAATCGATAAAACTAGGAACAATCAATCAAATGATGATAAAAATAACCACCTGCACTCTAATCTTCGAAGAACAGAACTGAAATGTCGAAAATCGCAAGAAAATCAGAGAGAAAAATCGCTAAGTGCTCAAACCCGCAAGTTGAAAATGAGAGAGAATGAAGCTGAACACATATATATACTCGACAAAACTCGCTAGTCAAATAACTCGCAAGTCACTATTCATTCACAGAACTCGCAAGTCAAAGAACTCGCTAGCTACTGTTCATTCATAGAACTCGCTAGTCACATAACTCGCTAGACACTGTTCATTCAAAAAAATTTGCACACAACGCACGATTTGAGTTTTTCTTCTCTCATATCAACAAAAACAAGGTATTTGTCTCAAAAATCGACAAATATGTGTGTGATTTTCACTTAAGAAACAATTTAAGTGAAGATTTTGTGAAACTCGCAAGCCTAAGAAATAAGAATGATGAAACTCGCAGGCTGAAGGAACTTTCTCGCCCAAACTCGCAAGTAACGTCTTGCGCATTTCTGAAACTCGCACGCCTCTATCAGCGCGTTTAAAGCAAACTCGCTAGCTTTACCATGTGCGTTTTCCAAACTCGCTAGCTTCAGCTTGCGCGTTTTACAAACTCGCTAGCTTCAGCTTGCGCGTTTTCTAAACTCGCTAGCTTCACCTTGCGCGTTTAAGCTATGCATAGTGCTTTGCGCGTTTCCTTACTTAGAAAAAATTTGAGAAATTTTTCAGAAAATGAAATCTTTCCAAAAATGAAAAGGTTGACTTTCCCAAAATAGCCTCTTTTAAAAAATTTGACTTTTTAGCACAAAATCAGTATTTTTCTCAAGAAAATTTTTTCGAACTTTTCAGAACTTTCAAACTTACAGACTTTTCCATTAAGCTCCCCCTTGAAGTATGCACACATCTTTATTTCTCCCCCTTGATTTTTGCTTTTAAGCACAAATCATGAAGTACGAGTCCTGACCTGATTTGATCAGAAGTCATAGTCCAGTATATACACTTGTAAAACAGATAAATCTTTGGTACTCATTGAACATGAGTCCAGGTTTGTTAAAAGTATCCAGCTTCTTGAAATTGAGTAAATGAATTACAAAAGCAAACCAGATGTAAAGAAATGCTTCCCCTCAGAAATATAAAGAATGATGTAACTATTCATTAAGGTTCAACATACCAAGTTTGCTGATTAGAAAATTGAATCTCTTTTCATCAAGAGGTTTTGTAAATAAATCAGCAACCTCGAAGTAAGTTGAAACAAAATGCATTTCTACATCACCTTTTTCAACATGGTCTTTTATAAAGTGATACCTGATATCTATGTGTTTCGTTTTAGAGTGTTGTACAGGATTTGATGTGATGGCTATTGCACTCTTAGAATCACAGTAGATTGGTACCTTATGGAATGTATATCCATAATCTCTCAGCTGGGTTCTCATCCACAGAACCTGTGAGCAGCAGCTTGCAGTCGCGACGTATTCCGCTTCAGCTGTAGATGTGGATACACAATTTTGTTTTTTTGATGACCAGCTGACCAGTTTATCTTCTAGATAATGACATGCTCCAGATGTACTTTTCCTGTCTAATTTATTTTCTGCATGACCTGCGTCAGTATATGCAATTAATTCAAACTTGGAATCTTTTGGATACCAAAGGCCCAAATTCGGAGTGCCTTTGAGATACCTCAAGATTCTTTTGACAGCAGACAGATGTGACTCTTTAGGATTCGCCTGATACCTTGCACAAAAACATGTTGCAAACATAATATCTGGCCTACTTGCTGTCAAATAAAGAAGAGATCCAATCATGCTTTTGTAGATATGTTGATCTACTGATTTTCCGGAGATATCAGCATCTAATAAACTGCCGGCTAGCATGGGAGTCTTCATAGGTGAAGTAGAGTTCATGTCAAATTTCTTCAACATGTCTCTGATATATTTAGCCTGATTTATAAAAATCCCTTCCGGGGTTTGCTTAACTTACAGGCCTAAGAAAAATGTGAGTTCACCCATCATTGACATTTGAAAACGCTTTTTCATGATATTTTCAAATTCTATGCACAATTCTTGTGAAGTATAGCCAAAAATTATGTCGTCAACATAAATTTGTACAAGTATTAAATCCTTACCTTTCTTTTTGAGAAAAAGAGTAGTGTCGATTGTACCTTTCCGAAAACCTGACTCAGTTAGATAGACTGAAAGTGTTTCATACCATGCTCTTGGCGCTTGTTTTAATCCATACAGTGACTTATCAAGAACATAGACATGATCTGGAAACTTCGGATCCACAAAGCCTTTAGGTTGACTCACATAGACTTCTTCATGAAGAATGCCGTTGAGAAAAGCAGACTTCACATCCATTTGATAGACTTTGATATTCTTGTGAGCCGCATAAGCAAGAAATATCTTTATGGCTTCAATCCGAGCGACTGGTGCATAGGTTTCATCATAATCAATCCCTTCTTGTTGATTGTACCCTTTTGCAACCAGCCTTGCTTTGTTTCTTATGATAATTCCAGCCTCGTCCTTTTTGTTTCGGAAGACCCACTTTGTTCCAACAATTGATTTGTCTTTGGGTCTTGGTATCAATCTCCCCACGTTGTTTCTTTTGAACTCATTCAATTCATCCTGCATTGCATTTATCCAATCTGGATCCTTTAAAGCTTCTGACGGCTTCTTTGGTTCAAGATTGCTCAGAAAACTTGAACACATGCAGAAATTGGCTGTTGCCGGTGGAAAAGCAGACCTGGTAGTCACTCTAGCAGATGGATCACCAATTATGTTTTCTGGAGGATGATCCCTTGTCCATCTGTGTGAGCTTGGTAATACATCAACCTCTGTTTGATTATTAGAAGAATCAAACTCATCTTGTATTGCTGGTTCTTCAGAAGTTGAATTAATTTGAATTTCTGATTCTTCTGAAGAAGGTATAATTGGACTTGATGTGTGTTGCAATGGAACAGCTTCTGCAGTGGGAGTTTCCAACACATTTCCTTCAGATGTAGATGGAATATCTTCACTATTTGTTGAAGTTGTGTTGGATGAAACTTCCTGTACTTGAGATGTAGAAGCTTCTCCATTATCTTCAAAGGGTCCGGATATATCTGCAGTGGTATTAGATGTATCAGTGATAGGTGTGTCATTTTGATCTTGTATGTTCTGAAATTCATCAAAAGCATCATAAAACAGTAAATCTAAATCTGAATCAGTCAAAGATTTAGAAATCTCAGTCTGTTTTGAAGCAGGTTCCATACTGGATGATGTGGAAGCTTTGTCTTTTTCTTTAGATCCGAGTTCTGAACTGTTTTGTTCAGAAGTCCTTGTCTGTCTTTCATCAAAGGTTACGTTTGCACTTTTGATCACCGTCTTCGTTCGAGTATTGTAGACTCTGTATGCTTTGGACTGGAGAGAATACCCAATGAATATCCCCTCATCGGCTTTTGGTTCAAATTTAGATAAGTTCTCTCGATCATTAAGAACATAGCACCTGCAACCAAACACACGAAGAAATTTAACATTAGGCTTACGACCATTAATCAATTCATAAGAGGTTTTATTAAAACGTTTATTGATAATAGTCCTGTTTTGTGTGAAGCATGCAGTTGCTACAGCCTCAGCCCATAGAAACATTGGTAGCTCTGAATATGCCAACATTGTCCTTGCAGCCTCAACCAAAGTTCTATTCTTACGTTCAACAACTCCATTTTGTTGAGGTGTCATCACAGCAGAAAAGTTATGTGATATGCCAACAGATTCTAGAAATGTTTGCAAGGTAGCATTCTTGAATTCTGTTCCATTATCACTTCTCAGTTGCTTTACGGGGCTTTGCATCAGAACTTGAATCTTCTTGATGAACTTGATGATTAGATCAGGAGCCTCAGATTTCTGTCTTAGAAACTCTAGCCAAGTATACCGAGAAAATTCATCCACCATCACTAATATGTATTTCTTTCCGTTGATGGATTGAGTTCTCATAGGTCCACACAAGTCCATGTGAATTAGCTCGAGACACTTATTACAGTTTGATAACATCTTTAATTTGTGTGAACTCCTCTTCATCTTTCCTTTTGCACAGGCTGAACAAAGTATGTCTTGTTCAATCTTCAATTCAAGAAGTCCAGTCACTAACTGTTGTGTCCTCAACTTGTTTAAATCACGAAAATGTTGATGAGAAAGTCTCCGATGCCACAACCAACTTTCCTCTGTTGATGTCTTTGAAATTAGACATACAGGCTTTGAAGCTTTCAGAGTTGGAAAATGAACACTATATAACAATCCCATTCTACCGGCTTTAATCAGTTCTGCTCCACTTTGATCTTTAATGTAGCAAAAATCCGCATCAAATTTTATCTTGCATTTCTTTTCTGCAAATTGGCTTATGGAGAATAAATTGTAAGCCAAGCCTTCCACATACAGAACCTTTGATATTGTGATCAAACTATTCTTGATAGTCCCATAACCTCTGACGTATCCTTTCATCTCATTCCCAAAACTTACTGTACCTGCGTAATGATACGTAGTCGAACAGCAGGTGTTTATGCGCTGTCATGTGTCTTGAAGCTCCAGAATCAATGATCCACACATGACACGCCTGAAATCAAAAATCACTTAACTTTAGATACCCATATGAATATGGGTCCTTTATTGTTAGTACTCTTGACAGTATTTAAAGTCGCTGATGACCCTTTAATTTTCCATTCAAATCTTGGTCCTTTTGGTGGAGTTTGTGTGTTTAGCTTAGCTTTTGGAATCCATTTCCACACAAACTTCACATCAACAAGTTTATTAACACGAAAATCATTCTTTTTCCTTTTTAAAGAATAAATCTCAGCATTGTTGGCTTTAAAATGATTAAGAGATTTTATGTTATTTAATTGGATATGTTTATTTTTCTTTGAAGACTTTTGTTTCCAAGAAAATGAACTACTAAGACAGTATGAACATTGCAATTTAGTAGTAGCTTGCGTCAACAACTCTTTTCGGGAAAAGATATTCGTTTTATTGAAATTTTGTTGTTTGACAGAAGAACAAGCATTATCTACTCTACTACATTGACATTTATCCATTTCATTCACAGTCTTTTCCACTACAGTCTTCTTTTGCTCCAAACAGTCTTTCTTCACAGTTTCATCTGAAATAGAAACAGATTTAGAAATGTTATCAGATGGTACAGAAAAATATTCAGATTCTATGAAGACTCACATTTGATCACAGAAATTGGAATATCTTTATCAACAATAACCTTTTTGCCTTTTGATAATTTGAAAATTTGAGATTCTAGACTTCTGATTTCTTTTTGCAAAGATTCATTTTGATTATAGCTTGAGTCTAGTTCCATCCCAAAATTTTCATTTGCGTCTTCCAATTCAACAATTGTGTTGTTGAGAAAAGAGATTTGCCTTTGTAAAACTTCAATTTTATCCAAGGCTTGTTGATATTCAAGATCAGAAAATTTAGAAGTACAAACGGAATTAGACTTATCAGAAATGACACTTTCATTTTTATCTTCTAAGATTGAGCAGGTCAAGACAATTTCAGAATTTTCAGAATCAGAATTATTAGAATTTGAATTAGATCTTGAAGACTCAGGTTTTTCTTTAAAGATATTTTCATATTCTACAAACGAATCCTTGTTACTTTTGTAAGAAGTATTCAGCTCAACATATGAAAATTTAACAGATTTAAAATACTGAGTTTCTAATTCAGTTTCAATTTCTGTCTTTTCTTCTACTGTCTCTTCCTTTTCTGTCTTAGGAAATTCAGGCTCAGGAGTCTCAGGTTTTACAAATGTTTCTATGATGTGTGGAATTAAAACAATTGGTTCATCACCCGACTTTTTAAAATTATAAAGATTTTCGGGTGCCTTTTTCAACACATCCACATCAGAGATACCTAAACCTGGTTTTGCTTTATAGAAACGAGTGTCTTTATGATTGTTGGTTAGAATTTTAAGAGTCTGTTCCGTTTGACCTCTTTTGTAATTTAGATCTTCCAATTCCTGGATCTTTGTGTAAGCTTCCGTCCTGTCTTTCAAAACAATATCATACTGAATTGTTAGATCAAGATTTTTTTCTTTTAAAGACATGATCTCTTTTTGTTGTTCAGAAATTCTTGTTTGAAGTTTGATTATATCCAATTTCAGAACATTTTTCTCTTCTTCTTTTTCTTCAGCCAAGACTTTGAAGATGTAAGCCTGATCTTGATGTCCTTGTATTGTACTCCTTTGTTGTTTGAAATCTTTCTTTAATTTCAAAAATTTAGATTTCAACTCATTGAGCTCGGATATCAAGTTCATTGCTTCATCATCATCATTTAAGAATTCAGAATTATCAGAAAAATTAGAATGAGAATTTACCTAAGAATTTGACTCATCATTCAAATGTGCCATTAAGTTGTAATGAACTTGAGTCAGATTCGCTTTAGCAACCTCAGTCTCTTCATCATCGTCGGAGTAGCCAAGCCATATCTCATCTTCTGCCTTTAAAGTTGTGCCCTTTTCCAAAGCTTTCGCCAATTGAGCTTTTTTCTTGTAATACTCGTAATTCTTAACACGCTTCTCTGGACAGTCCTTGATAAAGTGGCCAGGCTTTCCACAGTTAAAACATTTATCCGACTTTTCTTTCTCTTCTTTCTCTTCTTCTTTTCTCTCATCTTTCTTCTCTTTCTCTTTCTTTTCTTCAAATCTGTCTTTATGCTTGCTGTACTTGTAGGAATCGAACTTCGGCTTGTTATAAAATTTCTTCCGACCAAACCTTTTATGGAAGCTAGAAGTCAGAAGTGCAAGCTTTTCTGCAAATTCGTTCAATTCATCATCAGAATCATCTGAAACATCATTCTCTGAACTATTTGAACTGTTGACCATGCTGGTGATCAGTGCTTTCTTTTTCAAACTTTTTCCCAAACCAGAACTTGACTTAACTGTCTTTCCCTTGTCTTGAGCAATTAGAGCCAAAGAGTCTTCTACCTTCTTTTGTTTGTCCTTTAACTGAAGTAACTCTTTGTTCACAGAAGCTTGCTCCTTTATCTTGTCCTCATGTTGATTTAAAGCACAGAAAAGATCATTCAGCTTTTCTTCATCCATGTCTTTATTTATCTGCATTTGAATAGTGTAGACATCCCACTCTGGCTGAAGATTCTTGATAAATTTGAAGTTTATTTCAGATTCAGACTTTTGAACTCCGTTTCTCCTTAAATCATTTAGAATGATGTTGTAGCGATCATACGCTTCCCTCAGAAATTCTCCTTCTTTTGCCTTAAATCCTTCATAAGCATTTATACTCTGATTCCTTTTAGTCTTGACAGATTTTGCTGATCCCATGAACTGTTTTTCTAGCTCATCCCAAATGTCCTTAGCAGATTCCCGACTATCAACACGGTTGAAAATATCATTAGGGATGGCCATAATCAGATATGTCAACGCAGTTGCATCCCTTTCCACTAACTCCCTATCAGTGTCACTGTATTGAATAGGATTTCTAGCTACAATCCTTTCAGGAATTTCAGGATTATTACCAGTAGCAGGAATTCTTGCAACTGTCACATGTGGAAAATGTGGACCATTTAGAATCGAATCCATTAATTTCTTATCTTGATTATTGAAGAAATTAATCATCCTTATCCTCCACTGTGGATATTCATTAGCTTGAAGAACCGGTGGTTTGGATTTCGAACCCATACTGAGTAGATCTCTAGACATGATTGTGACTGATATATGATTTGAAATGATCGTTCAAGAAGTGCAGATTACACTCGGTGTGTAAAAAAATACTGATCAGATTTGAATTAACAGACAAAAAAATTTGACCAAGTACTCAAACTCGCAGACCACAGAATTGCTTGAAACTCGCAGATCAATAAACTCGCACAACACTGATTCGAGAAAACTCGCAGGCCGAGGAAACTCGCAGAGTACTGTTTCGAAGAAACTCGCTAGCTGAATCGTGCGCGTTTTATGAAACTCGCAGATGATAACTTGTAGACAAACGCGCAGGCAAACGTGCAGATATACGGAACTCGCTGACTAACTTGCGCGTTTTAGAAACTCGTTGATTTCGACTAGTGCGTTATGGAAACTCGCTAACTTCGACTAGCGCGTTATGAAAACTCGCTAACTTCGACTAGCACGTTATGAAAACTCGCTAACTTCGACTAGCGCGTTTGAGGTCGAATCTCCAACTTGCGTGTTCTAGAGACTTGCGCGTTCTAGCGATGAACGTGCGCGTTTAACGAACTCTGCGTGTTCTTGGGAAGAACTTGCGCGTTTTATGAATCTAGCGCGTTCTTGGGTTTCCTTGCGAGTTCTTCACTGTTCGATCAAAAATCAAGTAAAACTTGATTTTTGATTCTGCAAAATACACAATTAGTCTACGATATTATCCTGAACAAGATTACAACAATGAATTTTCAAAAGAAACCAAAAATTACAGTGTTTCGTTCGAATTACAGTGTTCGAAGGTACTGTTCACAAAACTAACAATTTGATCAAATTGATCAAACTAGAGTGCAAATTTGGCTATGTGATCTGAATAAAACTTGTTCCTAATGATAAAACGTACACAATCTAACCAATTTCTTGATTAAATTGTGCAAAAACATGAAAATACAAAATCAAACAGTAACAAGAACTAGTCTGCGAAAAAAATATTCAAAAACGCATCAAATCTGATCCAAATCTGCTTCTTCTTGTTGGCTCTGATACCAAATGATAAAGTCCAAACAAATCAATATAAGAGTACAATCAAGAACAATGAAAATCAATGAGGAAATCACAAGTGTATTGATATCACAAGTGAAAGGGTTACAAGGTTTCTTTCAAAGGATTTTCTCTCAGATTACAAAATGACTAGTTACTTCAAAACAAAACAAGGAAGACCTATTTATAGGTCAAACAAGAAATAAAGGAAAGCTAACAAAAGTCAATACAAATGATCTAAACTAAAATACAGTAACAAAACCTGTTGTGGTTTCTTGGTGCTCCGTTTCAATCCCGACTGATCTCCAAAAAGGTACATATTCTAAACACCCTATGGTGTGGTGTTGATTTTAAAAGATAATTAAATGCATCATTGGATCCGATTGAGTTTTAAGTTTTAGAAAAGTTTTCCATAATTGTTGTGACCTAATTTTTTTTTCGCTGCGTTTTATTGGTTACAATTTGTGTTAAAACCTTTCAGTGGTATCAGAGCCACTTTGATGTCATTTAATAAAAAAGGAACAATACTATTATAGGGTCCCCTTCATTTGCTAACCATGACATTGGTGCTAACCGTGCTAACCAATTTTCAACCAATCAGAATCATCCTAGAGTTTATGTCCTCAAAGGGTAATATGGGCATTTCATAATTCACGTCTATTTAATGTATTTTCATATTTCAAGGAGTTATTAATATGGTAGTTATCTAAATATTAAATATAATATTTAGTATTTAATGTATTTCCATATTTCAAGAAGTTATCAATATGGTAGTTATCTAAATATTAAATATAATATTTAATATTTAATGTATTTCCATATTTCGAGTGTGCATATATGTATGTCTAGATTTGAGTGTGTATCTCAACAAATGCAGAACAGATCAGCTGATATGCACATATGCACATATACAACATGTATATATTCATAATACTCAATGTGCACATATGCATATTAGATACCAGTGTGCAGATATGCATATACTCAATATGCACATATGGATATTTGTAAGACTCTATCTTAAAAACGTATAATTATTTTTACCCGAATTGAACCATAATTAAAAATAGCAACCAAAGATAGTTGAGGGGTTAAAACCGTCAATTAACCAAACTATATAATTATAAATATAAAAAAAATTCATAAGAGTAAATTACATATCGTCCCTGTGTTTGTTTTGTTAACACCGTCTCGTCTCTCTCTCATCTCTCTCCTAAACTTTCAAAAAACCTTCTCTCTAGATTATCTTACGATCCGTTGAAGTAATCGACGAAATAATTACATATTTGGAATCTACGCTTCGAGCCCTTCTTAGAGGTATAAATTTCTTCATAAGTTATTTAAGTTGGTAAGTTAGGGTAGTTGAAGTTGGTTGGTAGATTATGATTATATATTGTAAAGTTATAATCAAATACTTGTTTAGGATTGTTTGTTTTTGTCAAAATTACAAACGGGTAAAGTTTAGAATCAAAGTGGTGATATTTGTATCTAGATGTTTAACCGCATACCAAGTGATTGGCTTAATGTCTAAGTGAACAAAATCCGTGATTAAGCTTATAGTATAACCATTGTGTTTTAGGTTATGCGACTGATAATAATTGGTGGTTTAAATAGGCAATCGAACGAGTTAAAGTTTGTAGTCGGTCTCGATTAATCACGTGTTACATCTCATTCCGATCAAGGTATGTATTTCATTTCTTTTGAATCGTGGGCAACTATTTGTTGTAGTTGACCCTTCCTAAAGGTGGTTCACCACCTTGTGATTGATCAACCGAACGTGATCAACAAATATGAATTGTACACACACATACACATTGATTTTGGTTTATTGAATCAATTGTTTGAACATTTTGAAGTTTTATTAAAATGTGTCTCGTATGAGATTGTTTATGAAAAAAATGTGAAGTATATAGATTATAATTTCTGTGATCGCCATTTGAGTAAGTGGCATATGTTTAGTTTTCGTTGATTTTAGAAGAACCCAATAAATGGGCACATTATTTGGGATGCCTTCTATGGCGGCTTTGTTGTCATAGCGTCCTGCAGATGACGGTCCACCAGAGTTAAGCCTGTGTGGCTTACGTGAACCCACTCTGGGAGGACTTGGCTGACTTTGTTGGCTCCAGGGTGGATGAATCGATTCTAGATTTTACCCACAGAATATGTGACAATGGTTAAATTCACGGGGGATCCGTTGTGTGTGCCCGCATGCTGACCCAGTTCGTTTGGTTTGGCCACCTCACGAACACAACAACAGGAATTGACGAACTTTATTTATATTACGTTTTGAAATTAAAGTGTGAGTTGTTCTTAAAATTATTGTCTTTGAAAATTACTGAACATCTCTTTTGTTATGAACTTGAGTTTCAAGAACTTTCATCAAAATGAATTTTTAAGTCTTCCGCTTCGTTATCGATGTTTTCATTATTATTTACGAATTTATATTATAATCCATTCACTGAGTTATGTGCTCAACCGTGTTTTTGTTTTCTGACACGGCAGGTTCAAAGTGACGTTTACGGGGACGGGACTTGAGATCGAGCGTGAAATTTTGGAGTTCTTAGAATCGCATTATTATATAAACGTTCTAAGTTTATAAACACTTTTTGAAGTGTAAGATTTTGGATTCTAATATATGTTTGGAGTTTATTAGTAGCTCTGATTTAGTTGGGTAATTATGTTAAGTCCCGTATGTGACATCACCCGTTCCGGACCACGAGGACGGGGGATGTTACAATATTAGATATCAGTGTGCATATATGCATATAATATTTCATCAAACATATGCACATATGCACTATCATGAAAATCGATTTCTTCAAATCCTGAAAATCGTTTTAACCAACTTTCCAGCCAAATTCCGGCGACCCCTATCTTAGTTCAATTCAACTCCACTTCATTTTCGGTAACGTTGATTTATGTAGCGATGCGTTTAACCTCTCATGCATTATTTCTCCATCTCCCTCTTTTTCTCCTACGAACCCAACCCCACCCACCACCGCCGCTAAGAAATCGAACCATCGCCGGAAAATCAAGATTCTCATAATCGCCATTTTCGTTGGTGGGTTTTTGTTATTATGCATCTTTGTTGCATTATTAACGATTTGTTTGAAAAGAAAAAAGAAAAATATGCCGGCGGCGCATGATGGCGGCGGCGGCGGAGGTGTAGCGAGTGGTAGTGGGAAGAATGGTGGAGGTGGGTTTTCAAGTGAAGGTGATGACGGTGGTGGGATTGGGAAGTTGGTGTTTTTTATGGGATGAAATCCCTAATTATTTGGGTTTTTAATTTGGTAGGCCTATGTTCCCCAAATTAAAAGGAATTGTATTTTGATCGAAATACCCCTGTGCATACATGCATTGTATTTTTTTCAACCGTTTTTAATATTTTAATTTAATAAAAAATCAATTAATTGTGGACCATTGATCTCATCAATCTACGGTTGAGATTTATTAGCACGGTTAGCACCAATGCCATGCTTAGCAAATGAATGGGCCTTTACTATTATAATGGCAAACTAAAATTTTAAATTTTGACCTAAAATATAATTGGCCTCATTTGTTTTAATTGAGTCTAGAAAAAGTCCAATATAGATATAACATGAGGTTGTGGCCACGTGAGTTTTTTTTTGTTTCGTATCCTCTCAAACTTAATGACTGTTTAAAAGGGTTGAAAACCCTAATTTTGTTCTCCTTGCATCGTTTCAAAAGAAAACTAGCCGCATGCGGCTTCTACCCATCTGGATTGAGTTAAATTCTGGCTACTACCGACTCTCCTTATCGCCAAGGCTACCGCCGACTCTCCTTATCGTCGATCGACCCTTCTATGTGTTTACATAGGAAGCCCTCGACTGCTACTTGACCACCGCTAAGCGACATCCTCTCGCCGGCCGTCGCTGGTCATCTACGGTTGTTGCCGCTTGCTAGCCTTCCCGTCGTTTCTCTCTCACCTGTTTTGAAACCAAAAGGGCTGCTAATGGTTTCATCGTCGCCGACCATTATCGTCGGTGATGGGTTCTACCAAAAGCTGCTAGTTTTCCTCTTTCTCTCTCACCACTCTTTGGGACTGATGGTGATAGTTTGTTTTGTCTCACGCCGCCGGCCGTCACCGAACTCACTACGGCTGCTGTCGCCGATCGTACCCTCCTTTCATGGCTGTCGTTGTTGCTCTCAACCACCGGCTAACGCCGTTTTTGTGCGGCTGTTGGTGCTGTTATATGTTGTCACCGGGCATGCCGACTATGGCTGTTGTCTCCCCACAGTTTGGTGAGGCACAACTCAAGGTGGCTCCGGCCACTAGAATCTTTTATGTTTCTCTTGGCTATCGTTAGCTTCTATTGTTTTTGGTCCCTAGTTCGGTCACCATCGCGGTCACTATACCGAGTGATTGGGGCGGTTGCTTCCGTTATGTACCTCCATTGGCCCTCCGCTAAGCGGTTGGCCTGTTGTTCCCACACCGCCACCCATAGGGGTTGGTGGTGATGGATCATTTTCGATGTTGGCTGTTGCTAGTATGTTATGTGGTCGGGTTCATGGCATGTTTAGAACTTCTCTTATGCGGATCTCGACCACAACCTAGTGCCGTTTTTGTGTTGTTTGGCCGTTGTTTGGTGATGTTTTGGGCCGCTGGGGCTATGGCGCTAAGCCGTAGCCATGTTCTCCTTTTTGGTTAAAATTGTTGTTTGGTTCGGCTGTTGCCGATCAAGTTTCTCATTGGATTCGGTCGTGGTATATCCCTTTTGTCGACCTCTGTCATCTTGGAATCATGATTTTGGGAAGTTTCCATAATCCGTTGCTTTTGGGCTTGAATCTTAAAATATCAGATAAAAAGGCCTAATGTCGTTACGTTTTTTTAAGGTCTTGAACAACGTGTTTTGGGCCAAAGCCCTATTTTGGAAGTTGGGCCCGGGCTTTTGGGATATTTCACTAAATGGTTTGGTTTTGGGTCGGGTTCAAGAGGGTTAGTAACCCGAGTTTCTAGGATGGGTCATGGTTTGTTAACCAACAATTAAATTAGGTCAATAATTTTAATTTTGCCATATAATAATTTGTTCCAATTATCTTGGCCTTTTTTTATTATGTTACTTAAATTTCGGCCAAATTGTGTATTTATTTTATGTTTAGAATAAATAAGATAATATATGGTTTGCCCCAAAGACCCGTGGTTGTGATTGATTTATTTTTATTTTGGAAAATTAAAATGTATTAATTGCAAGGGTTGTAGTTTTAAATTTTCCTAGATAGGGCAATTGTAAAATAGATTATGATATGTTATCTTTCTATTTTAAATTGTAAATCAAACGAATACGGAGTTCCAAGATGTCGAGACGGAGTCCCTGGAGGTCACCAAGATGACGAAGCTAGTGGGAGCTTGAAGACGTCCTTATAATTGACTATGGTTGTTGTGTTGGCTCATAACAGCACATTAGGGGCAAATCCATATATTTTTGTTGTGGTTGTTAATTTTGTGTTTGCTTTTATTTATTGTTTGTTATTAAAATTGCAAACATTTTAAAAGTAAAATCAAACGCAAAACAAATTTTAAATCGGTAAATAAAATATGATATTTTAAAATTGATATGTTTATCAAAATCAGACCGATTTAATAAGATAAACTTTTAAAACAAGATTTTTAGAGATAAAGTTAAACATTTTAAAAGAATTAGAATGATTTAAAAAAAAATTAAACCTTATACAAAACGTAAACTTAACGCCACCCATTTAAGGTACTTATCAAGATACGTGTCACACAGGGATACTGCTGAGGACTATGTAAACCTATAGGGTCGCACACAAAGAATACATTTGTTTCTATTTTTTTAGAAACCCGGATTAAATCAAGTTGATTAAGAAAATAATTATTCTTGAAAAATAATTATGAAAATATGTGTTAAACTGTAATTATGATAATTACAGGGTGATGATAATTACAGGGTGAAAACGTAATTATGTTAATTACGTGGTGTTATCTGTAAATATATATATAATTATATTTAATGTTTAAAAGATAATTATATATATATATATATATATATATATATATATATATATTTGAATTTGAATTTGAATTTGAATATTACAGATAAATACTAAAACTTATTTAAACCTTATTCGAATTATAGTCTAACTATAATTCTTCTGGTATAAATAGAGCGTTAGGCTAAATCATTTGATAGACTATTGAAAATCAGAATAGCCTATCAGAGAAATACAGAAAAGAAATATTTTCTTTTCTGTAAAACACATATAGATAGGGTTCTTGGCCTAGCACCCGGTGGAGACGGAAAACGTGTTCGTGTGTGGACCACTGATAGAGGAAACCTGCTGTGGTTTCTTGGTGCTCTGTTTAAATCCCGACTGATCTCCAAAAAGGTACATATTCTAAACACCCTATGGTGTGGTGTTGATTTCAAAAGATAATTAAATGCATCATTGGATCCGATTGGGTTTTAAGTTTTAGAAAAGTTTTCTATAATTGTTATGACCTAAATAATTTTTTTTCCGCTGCGTTTTATTGGTTACAATTTGTGTTAAAACCCTTCAAGAACAAATATAAAAGCTTTGAAATTTTCAAAGGGTTTTAGAGAGTCGGGAACCGGACTGGTGTGCCAGCAAGGACGTTGGACTCTCAAGGGGGGGTGGATTGTAAGATCCTACATCGGTTGGGGAGGGGAACTAAGGTTGCCTTATAAAGGGACTGTATACCTCCTCTACCAGAAGCATTTTAAAACTGTGAGTCCAGGTGTGTGGAGAAAGCGGACAATATCTGGTACGGCTGGCCTGGATGTTACAGATGGTATCAGAGTCGGGAGCCGAACTAGTGTGCCAGCGAGGACGCTGGGATCCCAAGAGGGGTGGATTCTAAGATCCCACATTGCTTGGGGAGGGGAACGAAAGTTGCCTTATAAGGGACTGGATACCTCCTCTGCCAGACGCGTTTTAAAACCGTGAGTCCAAGTGTGTGGACAAAGCAGACAATATCTGGTACGGTTAGCCTGGGATGTTACAAAAACGATAGTCATTTTTACCATTTAGATAGGTTATTCAGCATAACAACCGAACAACAACTTATCAAATATCATACAAACAAGTTTATCACTACAAACAACTTTCTGCATACAGAACTTAATGGAAAACGAACCGAACAACCCCTAAGATTTCAATTGAAGAAGGTCCTATGATTCCCATTACAACAAGAATTCCAGATGATGAGTCTTCTGATAGTGAGGATGGGGATGAGCCAAGAGAGCAGAAAACTAAGGAAGTTCCATTTGATTTTGTCGTATTCAGATGAACAGAAAAACAGATATAAAGCTGATAAGCAATCTAGATCTCTACTTCTTCAGAGCATACCAAATGAGATCTACATTTAGATTGACAGTTACAAGGCGACTGCAAAGAAAATGTGGTATCAATTGGAGAAAATGATGATGGGGTCTAAGATTGGAAACCAGATGAAGGTGGCTAATTGCATCAATAACTATGAAGAATTCAAGGCCAAAACTGGGGAAAGCTTGAAGGAGTCATATGAAAGATTTGTTTCTCTACTGAATGAGTTGGCTAAGAACAAGGTGAAAAAGAAGCAGATTGAGAATAACGTTAAGTTTCTCAGTGTGTTACAGCCAGAGTGGAAACATACTCGGAAGATGAAACATATGAAGGATTTAAGTGATATTCCTATGCATGAGGTATATGAAACTCTCCGTTAGAATGAGGAGGAAGTTGAAGAAGAGAGAGAAGAGAAAAGGAAAAGTGAAAAACCAATTGCTGATCCAGTCGCATTGGTAGTTGATAAAAAGAAAGAGAAAGAGAAGAAAGATAAGAAGAAAAATAAAGTTGTGTTGACTGAGTCTGAGGAGAGTAACAGTAATGACTCTGATTCTGATGATGGTGAAAATCTGAAGCAAGCTATGCTATTGCTAACCCGTGCTTTTCAGAAGAAGTTCTATAAGAAACCGGGTTCTAACAGTCAGAGATATTCTTCAGGATCGCGGAATTATGAACACAAGGAGAGATTAGAAGGAAAAAGGTATGATGGAAAGTCTAATGGAAGGAAGCCAGAAGAAAAGCGCTATGTGAACAGTTATGATACACAGAAGGTAGAAGAACCGATTAAATGCTACAACTGTGGTAAGATAGGCCATTTTGCCAAAGATTGTCGGAAGCCAAAAGTTCGCAATTCTGAGTACTACAAGAACAAGATGCTTCTGACCAAGCAAAAAGAAGCAGGCAAAGCTCATATGGCCGAAGATGATCACTGGCTAGATCATACCGATTATGAGGATGACAAGAGGAAACTGCTCATAAGTGCTTAATGGGCAATGAAGTCAAATATGATGAATCTGATGAAAATTCCGAAGAGGTAAATAATTTTTTTGAATCTGACTTTTTAAGGAAAACGGAAACCATGATGGTTGAGCTTCAGGACTTACAAACTAAGCTTAAAAAGGAAAAATGCAGAGTTGCTAAGAAACGTCAAACAATTTTTGATCTCAACACTGAAATTGCTGGGAACAAAAACTTGATTGATTATTTGAACAAAGCTGCTACTATTTTTGAAAAACAAAAAGCTTGTTTTGAAACTCAAATTTCTGAAGTAGTTTCCAAGTTTAACATGTGCGAACGTGAGAAACAAGAGTTTATTTTAAAAGTTCACAATTTGCAGATTGAAATTAAAAATTTGCAGAAAAAGCTTAATGGTTTGGAAGCCAAGATTTATGCTCGAGGTCAAACGGATCAAACCATTTATCTAAACAAACCAAAGGAAGTTACAAATTTTAAAGATAATTGGGGTATTAATTACGATAACCCACATTATTTGAAGAAAGCTATTCGAAAGCATCCAACTTTATATAATTTTGATTTCTTAGAATGGCTGACAAAAATCCTCATTAAAAACCCAAATTTGTTACAAAATCATCTGATGAGGTTGAGGTTGAGGCTAAGGAATATGAGAATAGGAAGAACACAACCAAAATGCAACTACCATTCTGCTATAAAAAGCTGAATGATATATTTTTCTGAGCAACCAAAGTTTCTTTCAAACGATTATTTTCAAAAGCTATTCTACTGAGGAGATGGAGGCAAAACCTGTTAAAGCAAAGATTTATGTTCCTCCACTCATCTTGGAAAGTAAAATTTCTGATCTTGAGAACACCTTAGTAAAAGACATAATTTTGGTTGATCTTGAGAACATTATGTTTTCTACTGCTATGATGAATACTAATTTTAAATATGAAGTTACAAATGACAACGCCGAATCAGAAAGAGTTTGTTTAAACAACTCCACTGATTCAGATGCATCATCTTGTAAAGTTTTCATGGCAATGTTTTTGATAATCCTAAATCTTAGATTATGATCAAAAGTCTTATCAAAAGAAGTGTTCTAAAAAGTCCAATGATTTCAAATTTTCAAATTCTTCCAAGGCACAACTATTTGATGATGATGTTGATGACTTATTTGCGGATGGAAATAATTTTTTAAATTCTAATGGATGTTTTGATGAATGTGTTGATAAGTTTGATTTCAATGCTAAACTTCCAGATCATACTCCTTTTTGTGATTAATAATGATGCTTTACCTAGTGTCTTTGAGAAAGGTGAAACATCAACTAAGGTTGATAAATCAGTTCCTATGAATACCTATTACTCTAAAGGTAAGAAGCAAAAGAAAAGGCGCTCACAGAAAAGGACCAACACAGGTAAGCACAAGAAAACACAAACTCTTAAATCTCATGTTTCTAACAAGTCTAAATCTTGTGTTTTAGAGTTGAAATGGAAAAAGTATGAAGCAAGACTGGAATGGAAACCAAAAAGGAAGATTGAAGAGAATACAAAATCATTTTCTGATACATATTATATTAGAACTACTGTTAGTCATTCTGATGTACTTGGTCATATTGCTTCTCATAAAACAAAACTTGTAACTTCTTACAAGACTTGTACAATAAAGCAATTGATCCAATTACCTCATTTGCTTAGTCAGTGTTCCACATATGATCGAAATGATTTTGTGACTCGACAATATTCTAATTGTTGGTTTGGTACTTATTATATACATCATTCTAATGATTTTGAAAAACAAACAGGACCCAAACTCAGATAGATGCCAAAATCTTGTGCTAACACGAAAGGACCCATCTATAAATGGGTACCTAAACCCTAGTTGCATGATTTCTTCTGTGCAGACTCGTCATATGTGGTACTTAGATTCAGGTTGTTCCAAGCATATGACAGGGAAAAATATATTTTATCTAACTATATAGAGAAATTTTGCGGAAATGTGCGCTTCGGGAATGACCAGTTTTCATATATACTTGGGATATGGAGATGTAGTGCAAGAGAATGTAACAATAAAGAAGGTGAGTTATGTTGAAGGATTAGGGCACAATCTGTTCAACATTGGTTAGTTTTGCGACAAAGATTTAGAGGTGAACTTTAAGGCCAAGAGATGTGTTAGAACTGAAGATGGCAAAGAATTCTTGGTCGGGACGCGAAAGTCAAACCTCTACACGATCAATCCATCGAATGTCCAACTAGATAATAGTGTGTCTACTGTCTAAGGCCTCTATGCAACAAAGTTGGTTATGGCATAGAAGGCTATCTCATGTCAACTTTAGATATATTAAAAAGTTGGTGACTGGAAATTTGGTAAGAGGACTTCCAGAGCTGAAATACGAAAAAGAGCATATGTGTGACGTATGTGAGAAAGGCAAGATGCAGAGAGCATCATACAAGACTAAGGGGTTGTTCGTTTGTGGCTTAATGAGCTGTGTGGGAGGTATGGCTGATTCGCTCAGCCATATCAGAGTGTTCGGTTGCGGCTGATTCGGTCAGCCATGGGCTGATTCGCTCAGATGAAAAAAAGGTGTCCTTTGGATTCAGCTATCTTTTTTCCATATTTACCCTCCACCCACCCATTAAACTCTCACCTACCCATTAAATTTTCACCTACCCATTAAAAGAACCCAACTACTCACATTGAAAACACACCTTTTTATTTCAACTGTACGCATCCTTCCATCATCAGAAAAGGGTTTCTCCATTGAAGTTGTAAGGTAATTATTTCTTTTTTAAATCTGATTTTTCACCTAATATGTATATATCGAATCTGATTTTTTCGATTCCATGGGTTGTTTTCATGGGTTGATTTACGATTCCATGGGTTGTTTTCTTTTTCGAATCTGATTTTTTCGAATCTGATTTCTTCACCTAATAGGTGGTTTTCTCCATTGAAGCTGCATTGAAGTTTGAGTTCTGTTTTCTCCTCAAAGGTAAATCCTTCTTTTTTCTTCACTTGATGTGTATCGATCGGGTTCACAGTATACATTTTTCTTGCTGCGTTTTTTTTTGTGTTTGAGATTTTTATGTTTTTTTCTTGCTGTGTTTTTTCTTCATTAATCTGGGTTCCAACATTCGATCTTTAATCTGGGTTTCCAACATTTCTAATCCTCACATTTTGTGAAAAAAACTTCCACCGTAAACATGGAACGTTTGTCTCTTTTTATATAGACGAATCTGAAGGCAATGAGATTGTAGGAGCTCCTCAACTCATATCTTCATAACTATATGATATTAGATTTATATATAGATTTATATATATATATATATATAGTGTATATATATATTTGATCACATCGACATTTTTTGTGTTTTTTTTCTTGCTGCGTTTTTTTTTGTTTGATCACATAAACTATTTCTTATTTGGGTTTTATTAGTTGCTCAGTATTTACTCTAGTTTTGAAATCCTTGTTTAGTTGCTATAAAAATGTTGCATCTTGTATTGGAGGTTATACACAAACAGATTCACATAAACTGTTTCATATATACACAAACAGACATATTCACATAAACTGTTTCATGGTACTTCTAAATACACAGATAGATATAAACACAGTGTATATAAACATTGTGAAATATATCACATTTTAGAATCACTTGAAACATATATCTATTTATGTATACATCTATCTGTCTATATAAACATAGTGAAATATATCACATTTTAGAATCACTTGAAACATATCTATTTGTGTATATATCTCTCTGTGTATACATCTATCTGTGTATATATCTATATGTTACGTTTTCTATTTGTAGTTTAATTATTTAAATAAATCATTAGGTATGGAACAAATGGCCGATTCACAACAGCCGAAAAGGACTAGGATAAGCTGGAAAAACATGGCTGTTGTGAAAACCTTTTTAGAGGCTTGTATCCTTGAAATAACATTGAACGGAAAGGAAGGTGGAAGTTTAAAATCAATGTCTTGGAAGAAAGTTTCTGAAACTCTAAAAGAGATCCACAACTTTGAAGCTGATAGGAAGCAAATGCGTAATCATTATGATTATTTAAAGGGGAAATATGGGGCGTGGTTGAAGCTTAAAAATAAGACGGGGAACGTGTATGATCCTTCAACGAACTCATTTAATTTGACACCCGAGCAATGGGAACTTGAGATGGGAACTTGAGATTCAGGTCACTTTCTTGTTTATTTTTTTCCTTCTATTTCAAATTAGTTTAACCGGTTACTTATAATTATTTCTTTTAACACAGTCAAATAAATATGTTGAATCATTAAGGACAACTAACCTTCCATTCCCCGAGTTGTGTACACAATTGTTTGAAGTCGGCGTTTCCACGGGCGTTGGAAGCTTTGGACCGCTATCAAATGATCCCGAGCCTTCTGTCGAGCCTTTCTTTGTTTCCAGCAATGAGGAAGTGGAGGTCTCCAATTCCCAACCCACATCCTCAACTCCCGTATCTTCAGCTCGTACTCAAGTGCGAACCAACAAAAGAAAAGTTACCCAAACTGACATAGATGAGGAGATATTATCGGTTCTAAAAGCTTTGGCCGTAAAACATGCTAACCCCGATGGTGTTGAGCCTCCTTCCTAACATGGCTTGCCTTCAAAAACTCAACGAGCTTGGATGGCCAAAAGATGGTCCACTTTACCGTATTGCAATGGATCTTCTCGGTGACAAGGAGAATAGAGAGTCTTGGTTGATGATACCGCCCGAATTTGCGGTTGATTGGGTTAAGACGGTTGGAGATAAACAAGGCTACAAATAGGTGGTTGTAGGTTGGTGATAGCTTTTTGGCCATTGATGTTTATGACTATGCTTGACTTTTGTTGATGTTTAAGATACATTTCCAATGGCTTTTTTTGTTGATGCATATGACATTTCCAATGGCTTTTTTTGTTGGTGACTTTTGCCATTGATGTATTTGGAATGGTTGTTTTATGATATTTGAATTTATGCTAATCTTATGTGTGCAAGTTTTGTTGTGATTACTTTTATAATTTTAGAGATATACAAGTTGATTTACGATTATTTTTATAATTTTATAGATATACAAGTAGATTTACGATTATTTTTACAATTTTATAGATATACAAGTTGATTTACGATTATTTTTACAATTTTATAGATATGTTGACTTACAAAGAAGAACGTTTGTTCGTAATTCTATTGTTTTGGTATCTAAGACGAAGAAGGAATTCTTCAACGAGGATCGAACGGATACGTGATAACACTTCGGCTATGAGTGGGCATGCATATACGCAAGAGTTGCTACATGAATCTAGTTTGCAATGTCAAGAGTTGATGCGTATGTCTCGTGAAGCATATGTGTTACTATGCAATCACTTTAAACAAAGGGGTTGGGTAAAAGATGGTAGATTTGTAAGTGTCGAGGAGAAATTAGCTATGTTTTTGACAATGATTGGACATAATGAACGCTATCGAGTGATTAAACGAAGATTTCAACATTCCACCGACACTGTCCATAGTTGTTTTCATGAAGTTCTACGAGGAATGATGAAGTTTGCAAGAGAAATTGTATGTCCGGCCGTCTGAAACAAACACGCAGATTATGTCAAATCAGCAAAGTCGCTTGAGAGAAATATTTCCGGTATGCTTTGTTTTTATAGTATCTTAAAAATCTGACATTTTTAACGCTTTTTCATCAATGAAGGGTGCAATTGGTGCACTAGACGGGACTCTCATACATGCAGTCGTACCTGCTAGTCATCAAACTGCATATAGAGGAAGAGGAGGTGGCCGATGCTATCAAAATGTTCTCGGCATTTGTGATTTCAATATGATATTCACATTTGTTTGGGCCGGCTGGGAAGGTATAGCACATGATTCTAGAGTACTCAATGCAGTTGCATTTAACCCAAATTCTTGTTTTCCTTTTCCACCCGAAGGTATACGTCATTCTTAATTATATCAAACTTGTTTAATTTGAAATAATGTTTGCATGATTGCCTAATCAATTTTGTTAAATTGTAGATAAATATTATCTTTGTGATGCTGCATATTCCAATGCTCGAGGATTTTTAGCTCCGTACCGTAACACAAGGTATTGGTTAGCAGATTTTCGACGCAGACGTGCTTTAAGTAAAGAAGAAAAGTTCAATCATGCTCATGCACAACTTCGAAATGTCATTGAACGTGCTTATGGTGTCTTGAAAGCTAGATTCCCAATCTTGAAGCAAATGGCTCCTTTTCCGTTTACAAAACAAAGAAATGTGGTCATTGCATGCTTCGCGATACATAATTTTATAAGAAAATGTAATATTCAAGATCAACTTTTTATGGAGTGCAACGAAGACACAATTTTCACCACCAATGAAGAAGAAGATGTTGGAAGTGGAGAAGCGGAACTAGATGGATCACAATGGGGTGCTAATAGCACACAATAAATGGCTAATTTGCGTGATCAAATTGCAAATGGACTAGTTTAAAATGTTTGAACTTTTTAAATGTATTCAAACAATGATGTTGACTTGTTCTTGTTACAAGTACTTATTAATGTTGTTTTGATTATAACATTGAATTCATATTATTATGTTTAATCAAGTTGTTTTAATTTAGAAAACTTTTTAATTGATTTTTTTAATTTTTATAAGTCATTTATTCAATATTTTTATCAAACAGCTATTTTATTCGGACAAAAATAAAGACTGGGGGTAAAATGGTCATTTCTGACATTCAGACTGTTTATTCAGCATACTAACCGAACAACAACTTATCTGTTAACATACAGACAACTATATCCAGACAGACAACTATATCCATTCAGGTCTTAACAGAAAACGAACCGAACAACACCTAAGCCTGAACCAAGCACAAGTACTCCTTTAGAGTTATTACATATGGATCTATGTGGTCCTATGAGAACGCAAAGCATAAACGACAAGAAATACGTTATTGTGATCGTGGATGATTATTCAAGATACACTTGGGTCAGCTTTCTAAGATCAAAAGATGAGACGCCCGATGTCATCATCTCATTTTTGAAGATCATTCAAGTGAACTTGCAGAAGACAATTAAGCTAATCAGAACTGATAATGGCACAAAATTCAAGAACAAAACAATTGACTATTGTCTCGAATCGGTCGGGATAACTCATCAATTCTCTGCGGCCAGAACACCGGAACAAAATGGGGTAGTTGAACGACGAAATCGGACTCTTGTTGAGGCTGCACGAATGATGCTGAGCCAATCCGATCTACCTTTATTTTTGTGCGCCGAAGCTGTCTCAACTGCATGTTATACTCAAAATCGTTCAATAATTCATCGCCGGTTTGGTAAAACTCCATATGCTTTGATAAACAATAGAATACCTAGCATTTAACATTCTCACATCTTTAGATGCAGGTGTTTTGTGCTAAATGATAAGGAGAACTTGAACAAGTTCAGTCTCAAGGCTGATGAAGGCATTTTCATAGGCTATTCTCAGACATCTGCTGCATACAGAGTTTTTTTGAAGAAGTTGAAGATTGTGGTTGAGAGCGTCAATGTTACATTTGATGAAGAGATGGCGTCTGAGCAACTCAGTTCAGAACCCATGATGACAGGAGTATTAGCTTTTGGACAGGTCAGTCTAGAACCTGGGCTTAATCTTTCTAATTCTGATAAGGCATCAACGTCTATATCTCATTTAATAGATTCAGATTTTTTGTTTGAACATTTTTATGATGAGTTTCTTCGTTCAAAAGTGACTAAACCTGTTGTGATTTAACAGATCTAAAGATTCAAGTATTCATCATCCAATCACATCAGATGTATCAACTAAATCAGATTCCCCGATTCAAAATGAAACTCATGTTCAAACACCTACTCCGTCAGTTGAAGTTGCACATGATAATACATAAACATAAGTTATTCATTTAGTTAGATGTATTGTCATGCCTATCCAACAAACATCAACTGTCCAATCAACTGAAACTTTTGTACCAGTTACTTTAACTGAACCCCAACCAAAAGAACATACTGGATATCTAGATGATCAACATGATTATTCTACATCTATACCACTCCCTCATGTACATAAGTGAACCAAAGAGCACCCGGTTCATCAAATTATTGGAGATCCGTCAAAGCCGGTGCAAACTAGGTCTGCAACTTCAAATGAGTGCATGTTTGATTCCTTTCTGAGCAAGATAGAGCCTACCCGAGTATCTGAAGCTCTAGCAGATCCAGATTGGATAACAACTATGCAAGAATAGCTCAATCAATTTGAATCGCTTAAAGTTTGGAGAGTTATACCTCATCCGGAAGGACAAATAATTATAGGTAAGAAATGGGTATTCAAGAATAAGAAAGATGAGAATGGTATCGTGGTTATAAATAAAGCTCGACTACCGACAAGAGGAAGGAATAGACTATGACTCAACTTACGCTCCAGTTGCGCATATAGAGGCAATCGTAATGTTTCTAGCCTACGCGCATACAAAAACTTCACTGTCTACCAAATGGACGTGAAGATCATGCAGGTTTCATGTTAGACATGAAGAGTACTTCGGGACATATACAATTTTTGGGAGATAAGCTCGTGAGTTGGGCTTCGAAGAAAAAACTGTGTGTATCTACTTCAATAACCGAGGCAGAGTACGTAGCTGTGGCTAGCTGCTGTTCTCAGGTGCGTTGGATGCGAATACAACTATGAGATTATGGCTTCAAATACAACAAAATTCCTATTTACTGCGATTCTAGGAGCGCTATTGCTATTTCTGCGAACCCTGTCCAACATACGAAAACAAAGCACATAGACGTGCGGTATCATTTTATCAAAGATAATGTCGAAAAAAGTACAATTGAACTTTACTTTGTAAACACAGATTATCAACTTGCTGATTCGTTTACCAAGTCGTTGGATGAAAAGAGATTTAATTTTCTCATTTCGAAACTTGGCATGTTGAACCTCAAGACATAATCTGTAGTTACCTAGTACAATTTATTTTTGTTATTTTTTTTTCATTTCTTTATTTTTAATCTGAGCGATATCTGCACTGAAAGGTTATGTTCATGATTTCAGGGGGAGTATGACACAAAGATTAGATGATCTAAATTCGAGGGGGAGTATGAGAAATTGCATATGTTTTATACTGATTTTTTTATGATGCATATGTTTAGGGGGAGTAATGTAACACCCCGAATTTTTAGTCTTGTTGGTGTGGCAATTTGGATTAGCTACCTATCTCATATGTTAACCATAGTAGTAGAAAAGAAGAAGTGAAGACCTCAACAGTGTTTGGTGCGCCTTACCGAGCGAGCCTCTGCCCAACCTCGCAATAATGGTAAACACCATCTCTGTCACCGCACGAGTGGAACCACGCAGGAACCCGCGCGCGTGTGCAGACCCCAATTAAAAAGGGGAATTCGGCCAAAACCCTCATTTTATCAATCTCAACTTTTAGGAAATCTTGAAGGCTACGTTTTCCCTCCCAAGAACTTGGTAAGTTTCATCTCCCATTCTTTCTTTATCATCAATGCTTCCCACCAACCTCATTTATTGATCTTTAATGGTGATTTAAGTGGTATTTAAGCATCCATTGTGGTAGATTCAAGTCTCCTCAAAATCCTAGTTTCATCTCCTTAAGCTTTTGAGTTTTAGGGTTTTGGAATACAACCCTAGAAGGTGAGTTCATCCTTTTCATAAAACTCTATACATGTTAAAAATCTTATTTTAACCCAATAGACATCTCCATTTTCATTATGTAACTTGGAGTGCATTTTCACCCAAAACCATATTTTAGAGATTCTAGGGTTCATATGTGTGGAAAGGATTTTGAGAAAATGGAAGAGGATATCTTCGATATATGTATGAAGGAAGCTTGTCATTATGTTTCTATCCTCTAGCTTCAAGGATTTATAATAAATGGGTTTATGTTATTTTCATCTAAAAGCTGATAAGATTGCATAATGGAAATTGTTTACCATAACCATGGATGAAGAAATTGGAACCTCTTGGTGATATTATGTGAGTATTATGAGAAAAACCTTCTTTTATAAGTATTTGATCATACATCTTAACATTGAAGCACCGGTTAGCTTTTTAGCTCTTTGTGATATATTTGGTTGCATTAGGAGTCATGACCCCATCATTGTTGTGCATTTGGTCCGACGTTGGAGACGTTTGTTTCCCCAGTCGAGACACGTTTAGGCATCGGATTGGGTTATAAGTCCAACGTGCTAAGTATTACGATATTGAATGGGGATCTCAACGTAAGGGCCCTTTGGGTTGAAGTTGACTTTTCGCGGGTCTACGTTTAAAGCCACTGAGCCTAACATCCCTTGCGTGTACTTTTATGTGTTTTGGCTTTACTGACTGTCTAGTGGCTTACTTTTGTGTTCCGTCACTTATGTTAGTAAGTGTGTCTCCCCCGTTAAACCAAGAGGTAATTGTTTATGGTAAAAACATCATTATTCCTATCATAACCCCATTTTCTTTATTTACGCTTATCGTTAAATATTTTAATTCAACTGTTGATCTCACTAGGCGTTAGCCTAACATTTTTTCTTAAAATGACATGTATAGCAGGTCAATCTAGCGATGGGAGTTGTCGGGCTTGAGCGGACGGCCTAGGGGCCGAGAGTGGTCTTTTTGGGAGATGCATTGACCAATATATTGGTGATAGTGGATACTCATTTTTGGAAGAATAGCAACACCCGACCCCAATCTTCTTGTTTTAAGTTAGATTACTAGGTTGTTGTACATTATTCTTCATTTGATTATTTGTAAAGGCTACAATTATATTTCCCCGTTTTCGGGATGATACTTTGGGCGTTTTATGGCAGGTTCTGTATACCCACGTTTACTCAGTTGTTAACCGTCATGTTGCGAAATTTTCGGATTTTTATTTCTCGAAATTTTAGGTTGTTACAAGTAAGGACATTGATTTCTGATTAAATCCGATCAGAACTCGTTCTGTAAATGTTTTACTGTTTTCATGTTTTTAATTTTCAAATAAATATTTTCTTTCAATAAGACTTTGTTGCTTTGAAGACTTTTTGACTATTTGCAGAATTTTGAGGGGGAACTTACATGATCATATCATTCATGACTTTGGAGCTGACTTCATGAGATTAAAGCTGAGCGTAAGAATTATTCTACTCATTATGTTTGAAAGAAGGACAACTTTCAGACATCAAAACATGTTTCTTAAATGTTCAAACCACTTCTCAATTCTTAAAAGATTTCATGAATTCAGAAGTGTGATTTTAAATGTTTTCATTTTATGAAATTTAATTTTTAATAAACCGTGTGTTTCCAAAAGATAAATACTTGTGTATTATCTTTTCCATATACTGTCAAGTATTCATACACACCGGTTTAGTACTTTATTGACTATGTTCTTACATTGTCTCATATTGTAACTAATTTTCGATGGTAAGACACCCCGTTTTGTACTTCATTGATATTTGAGTGTTACTTCATTTCATTCAAAGCCTTTCTTTCAAGAACGTCTATACTTGTTCATATAGACAATATCCACTTTTTCATGACTTAAGCTTTTAATGATAAATCATTCATATTTGATCTTTTCATACATTGTCAGATTCTCAAACAAACAGTTTGTATTCGTTTATTCATTCAATATACTTGTTTTGAGAAAATCTTCCATGTTTAAAATGCTCAAATCTTCATGATTATCTTATTGAGCATACATACATCTGACATATATTTTGTTCTTTAACTGTTGAAGTTAAAGTGTTGAGAACTTTATGCTTTTATCCAAGAAGTTATCTTGAGTGATCGAGAGGCGAGGAGTCAATATTTGAGTGTGTGTGTGTGATGAGATAAAATGAAAAGAGAGATTGGTTAGAAGTGAGTTCAATGTTAAAAAGAAAGAGGGTGAGAGATCAGAGTAAAAGATTATGAAAACTCTACACCAACTTTTTCTGAGCCAGACCACCACATTACCGTTGTTTCACAATTCTTTTGGGAATCCATTGAAACAGGCACTAGCCCATGCCAACTGTTGCTTTAAACCCCACCAGTTACTCATTTCTTTCTCTACAAAGAGATAATGTAATGAAGGAGAAACGACATTCCCTATATTTTCATTCGGTCTGTGACAGAGATGGTGTTTACCATTATTGCGAGGCCGTCCCAAATGCTCTTCTTATGCATTTCCAATCGTTCTTGGGTGTGCGGGATGACAATGTTGAGCATTCGGTGGAAGGATTTTCTTTTATGAAGAGGCTTACGGTAGGTGAATCTGTTTCCATGATTCGGCCAATCACTAATGAGGATATAAAGTTTGCGGTTTTCCAGATTGGTAATGACAAGGCACCCGACTCCGATGGGTATTCAACTAAATTTTTTAAAGCTTCTTGGAGCGTAGTCGGAACGGAAGTCACTAGAGCGGTTCATAATTTCTTCTACATGGGGTGATTGGCCAAAGAATTAAATCACACTTTGTTGTGTTTAATTCCCAAAATACCAAATGCTTCGCGTGTTACGGATTTTTGGCCTATCTCATGTTGCACGGTGCTGTATAAGGTGATAAGCAAAATCATTGTAGAGCGCATGAAGGGTTCCTTGGATGATTTGGTGCAAAGAGATAATGTAAGGAAGGAGAAACGACATTCCCTATATTTTCATTCGGTCTGTGACAGAGATGGTGTTTACCATTATTGCGAGGCCGTCCCAAATGCTCTTCTTATGCATTTCCAATCGTTCTTGGGTGTGCGGGATGACAATGTTGAGCATTCGGTGGAAGGATTTTCTTTTATGAAGAGGCTTACGGTAGGTGAATCTGTTTCCATGATTCGGCCAATCACTAATGAGGATATAAAGTTTGCGGTTTTCCAGATTGGTAATGACAAGGCACCCGACTCCGATGGGTATTCAGCTAAATTTTTTAAAGCTTCTTGGAGCGTAGTCGGAACGGAAGTCACTAGAGCGGTTCATAATTTCTTCTACATGGGGTTATTGGCCAAAGAATTAAATCACACTTTGTTGTGTTTAATTCCCAAAATACCAAATGCTTCGCGTGTTACGGATTTTTGGCCTATCTCATGTTGCACGGTGCTGTATAAGGTGATAAGCAAAATCATTGTAGAGCGCATGAAGGGTTCCTTGGATGATTTGGTGAATCAGTCACAGTAGGCTTTCATTCTGGGTCGTCGAATTTCGGATAATATTCTAATGGCAAATGAGTTGGTGTGTGGGTACCAAAGGGACGATGGTCCGCGTAGGTGTGCTTTTAAAATTGACATCTAAAAAGCTTATGATACTGTTGATTGGCGTTTTTTGATTAACATGCTTGAAGGAATGGGCTTTCACATGGCTCTCGTTAAAAGGATTAAGAAAATGGTCTCTTCTATTTCTTAATCGCTGGCGGTTAATGGTGAGACTCGGGGTTTTTTTTAAAGGTGGTCGTGGATTACGTCAGGGAGATCCCTTATCCCCATATCTCTTCACTATTGTAATGGAAGGCTTTTCCATTATTTTCAAGCAATGCATTGAAGAGGCCTCTGATTTTGGATACCACAAGGATTGTCTTGATCTTCAACTTACACATCGTTGTTTTACAGATGAACTCTTTGTTTTTACTCCGGGGGGGGGGATGTGGAGTCTGTAAACGTCTTAAAGAAGGGTCTATCCCTTTTTAAGGCAAAATCCGGTTTATCACCTAGTCTTGAGAAGAGTGAGATCTTCTTCGGCAACGTGCCGACAGTGATGAGAAATGCTATTAGGGAGTGTTTACCGTTTCGCAATGGCATTTTTCCTATTCTTTATCTAGGGGTGCCGTTGTCCCCGGTTAGATTGAAGGTTCGAGATTTTGATGTTCTGATTGATAAGGTGGTGGCTCGTATTAATAATTGGAAGACTAAATTCCTGTCGTTTGGAGGCCGATTGCAACTTATCAAATCTGTTCTTGGCTCCCTGCAAATCTATTGGATGTCCATTTTTAGTATTCCGACGATGGTGATTCATAAATTGGAATCATTGTTCCGTGATTTTTATGGACTCAGGGGAAAACGCGAAAGGGAAATGCAAGGTGGCATGGGATGAGGTGTGTAGGCCGAAAGATAGTGGAGGTCTGGGCATACAACGACTAGCTTCTTGGAATCGAGCGCTACTTTCCAGACATGTGTGGGATATTCTCAACCGTAAGCAATCTCTATGGGTTCGTTGGGTTTACTTACATTGTCTTAGGGAGAATCACTTTTGGCTAGTTCGAAAGAGTGTCTGTTGGTCGTGGGTCCTTCGTAAGTTTTTGGATCTTCGACCGTATGTGCGCCAGTTCATCATGTGTCGAGTGGGGAATGGGGCTGATATTAATGCTTGGGAGGACCAATGGGCAAGTGACACTCCATTATCTTCTTTTATCTCTTATCGGTTCATTCATACCGAAGGGATTACAATCCATACTATCGTCAAGGATATGGTGAATCGATTTATGGGTGTTTGGCTGATTAACTGGGTTGATCGTTATCCCGTGCTTTTAATTCAATCATGTTGCCGATGGTGAATGACCTTGAGTGTGATAAGATTTGTTGGCTGGATGTGCATAGCAACTTGGTTGACTTCCCGGTCAAGACTGCTTCGATTTCGTTTGGAGGTTTGCATCCTATTTTTCCATGGCATACTAGTGTATGGTTTCCGTGTCACATTGCAAAACATGCGTTCTGCATATGGGCGCTTGCCACAAGAGACTACCAACCCATGACCGCATGTACACGGGTGGCGGAGGATACTGTTCTTCTTTGTCCTTTCTGTAAGCGTTGCATGGACTCACATAAATCACTTATTTTTTGAATGTGACTACTCCAAGGACATATGGCATCGGGTGAAATTTTATGCTAACATTGACGATTGGCCTGATAACTGGGATGCTATTATGATGATCTTGGTGGATTATAGCCGAAGACCAAAGCGCCTACGTCAGACACTTTTCCTAGGAGTGGCGGTTTACCATATACGGCAGGAGCGAAATAATCGTTTATTTCGGAATGAAAAATGCACTCAAGATTTTATTGTTAAGGCCATCCGGAATGTGGTTCAGGTTCGGCTTGCATGGAAGAACAGGAACATGAGACACACGAATCATGATGCGACTTGATTGTTGGTGGTTGAACTCGGCGTTGGGGGTTGGTTTTTTTGGGTCCCTATATCTTTTTTTCTATGCTCTTTGAGTTTGTTCAGTTGTGTTTATTTTGGCTTTTAGTTGCTTGGTATGGGGTTGTTTCCAAGTTTTTGTGTTTCTTTGTTTGGTTGTAGGCTTTGGGCCGGTTTCTTTGTATTTTCGTTTTAATATATTTGTCGGGTTTTCCTTTCAAAAAACACATAATCTATATCGTCTTCTTTTGGAAGATAAGGATATTGAAAATGAAGGAAGTCTGCATCACCTTCGCATTTCGATCATGCACAATTGAGTCTGTGTATTACTATTGTTGTCTCAATGATTTACACATTTTTAGCCTATTTGAAAAGCCTAAGTAGCTTCAATCATTCTACACTATGCACGAGCACACAAGGAATACGTTTTCTTGTCTTAACGTTCATAGAAAATTTCTTTGTGATTTTTTCGATAATTGAATGGAAGCCCTGGAGGAGTGAACATCAAAAATCTATCAATTGCACAAAATGGATTCTCTCTCTAGGAGTGCGATTAGGGTTTTGGCCGGCGATGGCTGTTAGGCGGTTGTCTAGTGGTTTGCGACGGCTGTTTGTACCCTTACGGCGGTGATTATTCAGGTTGGGTGTTTGGTCTGGTTAGGTGTTTGATTCGTGCTCCTAGTGCAAAGTTCGTGTGGTGTGTTTCTCGATTAGGGTTTCTGCAGATCTTGTCGACGGCTGTTTACAGGCAGTGAAGTGTGGGTTCTTCGACTTAGGTACGTTCTCTGTGGTCATCGGTCTTGGCGTGTTTCTGTAGGCCCTTGTTACCTTTGAGGATAGACGGCTAGGGTTTCAGCATCTCAAAATTTTAGGATCTTCGTTACCTGTGGTCAACTACCCCTTGGGGGTTTCAGTGCCTCGTATTCGCCACTCGATGGTGACCGCAGGGGATGCCTTTATGGGGGATGGCTTGTCTGGTTCCTCGGCGATACAGGTGGAGGATGCCATGCAAGCCCATGCAAACCCTAGCGGCGGTGTGGCTACTCTAAACCATGCATACCCTAGCGTGGTTGGAACAAATGGCGCCTCAGCAGAAGGAAGCCAAGATGTGGGAAAGACTAGGACTTCGGTCTTCTCAAGACTTTCACAACAGCAGGATCATATTGAGACTCGACTTTAATTTAATGAGGGGGATAAGAGCTTCGTAGAGGCTGTTGGAGGTAAGAATTCCTACACTCTTCATTTTTCCCCCTTGTGGATAAGTCACAATCTCGTATCCCAATCCCAATGGAACTTGCTAAAGAGGCTGCTAAAGCCTATCACACTACCATCTACGGGTATTTTTTGGGACCATGAATTCACTTCCCGATTGTGCAACACTTTGTTAAAATGGATTGGGGAAAATATGGATTCCGGGACGCGATGATGAATGATAAAGGAATTTACTTCTTTCGGTTCAATGATGAAGGAGGTAGCAACCGCGTGGTGGAGGAGGGCCCGTTGATGATTAGAGGCATCCCGATGTTTGTCTCCCCTTGGGATCCCACAAAGGGGTTGCACAAACTGGTTCATACGTCATGTCCCTTATGGGTTAAACTACATAATATTCCTTTTGTTGATTTCAACAAAGAAGGAGTAAGTCGGATTGCGAGCGCGTTTGGCATCCCAAAACAAATGGATGCATGTACTGCTTCTATGTGTGAGAAAGCTTGGGGTTGCCTGGCATTTGCGAAGGTTCTTGTGGAGGTCTGGGCTGTTGGAGAGCTAAAATGGGAGTTAGAGGTTGTTATTCCTAGCTTTCATGGACAAGAGGATGAAAAGGTAAAAAATGTGGTGGAATACCTATGGGAGCCCGTTCAATGCTCTCACTGTCTAGTGTTCGGCCACAAACGAAGCAATTGACCCAAGACTGTTAGTGTTCGTGATGCTCGCCATGCAATTCAGAACAGTGGGTCTAAAACAGATGCTGATGGGTTCACAAGGGTGGAGAGGAAAAAGAGGACACCAAAACTGAAAACCAATGAGGGGGGAAACTCGTCTCAAAAATCATCTTCTGCTATTCCTCGGGACAAATCAGGGGGATAGAGGCTGAGACTTCTTCCTCGTTGATGAGTGACCAGGCTGGTAGAACGGAGGACGTAACTGGGACACAAGTTGATGGAAAACAGGAGGCTAAGGATTTGGAAATGAGCATGCAGGCGAAATGGTAAGTGAAGATGGAAAAGGTGCCGATACTAGAGGAAAGGAAAATGCCCCAACGGGTAATACCCCACTCCATGTAAAGGCCCCGTTAGTTACCTCGTTGGTCAAAACATTTCGCACTCAAACCAAAGCTAAAAGAGGATGCCCGATTGATCCTGTGGTAGTCAAGCAATCGAACCGGTTTGAAGTCCTCTCGTCCATTGAAACTGATGAGTCGAACGCAGCTAGGGAAGATCTGAATGTCCAAGTGGAGGGCTCCAATGCTCGGGGAGAGAAGGAAGAACATGATACGACGATGGAGGTGGATCAAAACTCAATCCCTAGTAAGTCATGTTAAAGTTCGCTTCTTGGAACATCCGCAGTTTAAATTCCTCGGTAAAACAAAAGGAGGCAAAATATTTGGTTCATTTAAATGGAGTAAGTTTTTGTGATATTTTAGAATCGCATGTACATGGTAACTCGTTACAAGACATTTGTATGTGCACATTCCCTCGATGGGCTTGGTTATCCAATCAAGCTTGTTCGGGTCATGGTACTCACATCATTGTTGCATGGGATGTTAGAATGATGGACGTTATGCTAATTGATATGCATTGTCAATTCATGCATATGGAGGTTCGAATCCGGGGGGAAACTAACCCGATTTTCCTTTCTGTGGTTTATGGGGGGCTAATACATATGTCACAAGGCGTGATCTTTGGTCAGGTCTTCGCAGGTCAAAAGTCTTGATGGGTAGTCAGCCTTGGGTAATTATGGGGGACTTTAACTCCATGCTCTCCCCTCATGATGTTGTGGGAGGATCTTCCTGACGAAATATAGATATGCTTGACTTTGCGTCGTGTTTGGAGGATGTGGAAGTGTTTGACATAAACTTAACCGGAATACATTATACTTGGTTTCAAAAGCCGGGAGAGGAAGGAGGCATTCGCCGAAAACTGGATAGGGTTTTCGCTAACATTGACTTCACGAGCTGGTTTCATGATGCGGTGGTAAACTTTCTCCCCAGGGGAATTTCTGACCATGCACCGACCATTCTTGCTTTTAAAGGAGGGACAAGGAAAAAGATTATGGGGTTTAAATTTGATAATTATCTTGTCGATCAACCTTTGTTCTTGCAGGTTGTGAAAGATGGATGGACGAATCAGTTTGAGGGTTCATTCATGTTCTGTCTCACGAGCCGATTAAAGGCCTTGAAGAAGCCTCTTCGGCAGTTAAGGGCAAAGTTTGGTAACCTGATTGGTAGAGTTGATGCTCTAAAGAGTGAATTGCATACAATCCAAGTTTCCTGTGATGTTGATCCGAATAACCCGACGTTAATGGAGGATCTTGCTCACCTCCGATTAGCTTACCTTCAAGTGTGTTGGGATGAAGAGGCAGCCCTCCGTCAACGTGCGAAGATCCATTGGTTAAATGAGGGGGACTCCAACACCAAATTCTTTCACCACGTCGTAAAGGATAAAAGGCACTCTAATTTTATTCGCTCGGTCTGTGATGCGGGGGGAAGGTCTTCAGCGATGAGGTATCCTATGCTTTTGTGGAGCATTTTCGGTCCTTTTTGGGTTTTCGGGATGATACGGTTGTCCCGACTATGGGTGACATGGAGTTTGTTACAAAGCTTTCGATCAGGTAAGCAAACCATATGATTCGGCCCATTTTGGATTCTGAGATTCGTGATGCTATCTTTCAAATTGGGTCTGACAAAACTCCTGGATCGGATAGATATACTTCAAAATTCTACAAAGCAGCTTGGGATGTCATTGGTAAGGATGTTACAGTGGCAGTTCATAATTTCTTTTATAATGGCGTTCTTCTGAAGGAGCTAAACCATACTGTTATTTGCTTAATTCCAAAGAAGCCTAATTGCAGCTAGAGTCACTAAATATCAGTCGATTGCATGTTGCTTAGTGCTTTACAAGTGTATAAGTAAAATTATTGTGGCAAGGATGAAAGGCTATTTGTATGGTTTGATTAGCTTGTCTCAATCTGCTTTTATCCCAGATCGGAGAATAACTGACAACATTCTAATGGCATATGAGCTTGTGTCTGGCTACCAGAAGAATGTTGGCCCTCCGAGATGTGCATTTAAAATTGACATTCGGAAAGCTTATGATACTGTGGATTGAAACTATTTACTCAATATGCTAAATGGATTTGGATTTCATCCGGCTTTAGTGAAATGGGTAATAGAAATTATTTCTACCACTACTTATTCGGTTGCGGTCAATGGAGAGACTTCGGGATTTTTTAATAGTGCTTGGGGTATTCGACAAGGGGATCCTTTGTCACCTTATCTATTTATGATAGTAATGTAGGGGTTTGCAATGCTATTTAAAAGATGCATTTGGGAGGCTGAGTCGTTTAGATATCATAAGGGTTGTCATGATTTGGAAATTACTCACTTGTGCTTTGCTGATGATTTATTTGTATTCACCAGATGGGACGTAGCTTAGGTGGAGGTTCTAAAGAAATCGTTGCATGTGTTCCAAAAGCCATATGGATTGGCGCCAAGCTTGGAAAAAAGTGAGATTTTCTTTGGTAACGTGCCGGATGATGAAAAGCAAGCTATATTGGCTTGCCTTCCTTTTACCTCAAGTATGTTCCCGATCCATTACATGGGTGTTCCTTTATCACCAACTCGGTTAAAGGTGGCGGACTATGGTATTCGAGTTGCTAAGGTGAGATCGAGAATTCAAAACTAGAAGGCCAAATTTCTTTCCTTTGGCGGTAGGAGGCAACTTATTATTTCGGTTCTCTAATCCCTTCAACTGCACTGAATGTCCATCTTCCTTATCCCGTCGGGTGTTGTGCATGACTTGGAAGTTCTCTTTCGTGAGTTCCTTTGGAATCAAGGTGAGAGCTCTAAAGATAAATGTTGAGTCGCATGGGAGGACGTTTGCAAAGCCCTTATGTATGGTGGTCTTGGCATTAAGAGGCTTGCTTCTTGGAATAGAGCTTTGGTTTTGAAGCATGTGTGAAATATTGTAACTCATCGTCCGTCCTTATGGGTTCGTTCGGTTTATCATGATTGATTGGGATTGAATCATTTTTGGGTTACTAGACGAAACACTCGATGGTCTTGGGTTCTTTCGAAACTGTTGGAGTTAAGACCACATATGCGACGTTGTTTTGTAATTCAAGTTGGGAATGGCATGGATAGTAATGCGTGGGAGGATGCTTGGATTGATTATGGCCACCTCTCATCCTTAATTTTTATCGGTTTGTTCCTGCGCATGGACTAACTTCGTCCTCTACGGTCCATGATTTGGTGAGTCACTTGAATTATACTTGGCAGGATGAGTGGCTTAGTCCTTTTCCGTTACTTGTGCTAAATCCTCTTCCTGTTCTGAATGACCTTCGGGATAAGGTGTGTTGCGGGGTCCCCAAAACAAGCTTATGGAATTCACGGTTCATGATACGTGGACTACTTTGTAGGGATTGGATCCGTTGGTCATTTTGCCAAAATCAGTTTGGTTTCCTGGTTATATCCCTTGTCATGCTTTCTGTCTATGGCTAGCGTGTCGAGGGACTTCCTACACATGACCGTATGCGTGCTTGGAAGGATGTTCCTCCGGATTTGTGTTGTAGTTCATGTGAGACGTGCCTTGACTCACATAAGCATTTATTTTTTGAATATAATTTTTCTAAGCAGGTTTGGAAGCATGTTATTCATGAGACTGCTTGGACGGGAGTGCCAGACACGTGGGATGCTATTTTCGCGGCCATTTCGGATAACATACGTCAACCGAAGAAACTTATTCACAAGCTTGCTTTAGCTGCGTCGATCATAATATATGGCAATAGCGAAATAGAAGGATTTTTTATGACAAAAAACGCACAGTGTCAAAGATTGCTATGGAGATTCTTGATTCCATAAGAATGCAGGAAAGATGGAAGAAGGCCCGTAAGGGTGTGAAGATTAAAGTTAATAGACCGTAAATATGGGTTGTTTGCTTCTTTCAACTTGGTTTCTGGAAGTGGTTCTGGACTACTCAGTTGCTGATTCCTTTTGCTAGTTTAGTTATTCCTGTCTGTTTGACTTTATTTTGGTTGCTTGTTGCTTGGTACGGTGTGGTGACCAAGTTTTTTTGCTTTGTCATTTGGCTTTGGTTGTAGTGTGTTTGTAACTGTTTTTTTGTTTAATATATTGCCTGAAGTAATCCTTTCCAAAAAACCATCAAAAAGCTCCTTTCCAATGTGCATCCGTTGCACGAAGTGGCTATGTGCTACCTACAGGCATTTTAACTGATTCATTTGTTGATTCAGGTTTTTCACTCTTATTTGTTTAAATTTGAAAAGATTCGGATGAATATATTATGCATTGACGGATAGTTCAGATGTTCGTTTGGAAAGATCATTGGTCAGAAAATCGGTTCATGACATTTCTTGAAGATAGTTTTGATGATTTCTATGCTCTACATCATCAAAAAGGTGGAGAATAATTTCAAGAATTGTTTTCTAAAGAACAGACTGTGATAATTCCTGGGATAAAATGATCAAGAGATGACAAATTTGAAGGTTATTTTTCGTAAATATGGGGAGAATGCGCAGAATGAAAGAGAAAGTTCAAAAAGTTTTGAAAGTTTGATGAAGTTTAGAGAAAATTTCTTTGAAATCATACGCGTGTAAGCAAAGTGAGCTAAGTCTAAAGATAATTTCGCTTCTGAAGTCTGAAAGAGGTTGTTATTATCTTGGGGGAGATTGTTATAGTTTTTGAAGAACACATTCACAGACTTTTGGGGAGAATACTGTAACTCTGAAGATTGTTTTGTCAAGACATAAAGAGAGAGGTTGTTCTGAGGTGCTGAAATTTCTTTTGATTCAAAGGAGGAGCTTAAAGGCTTATCTTTGTAATGATGCTAAAGTGGGAGATTGAAGTTGTTAAAGATCTACAAAGGGGGATATTGCTCGTTTTTGCTAATTTTTTTTTTGAAAATGATCTTGAATCCAAAGGGGGACATTGTTAGTGCACAAATATGTTGGATCCAAGATCATTGGAATTGAGAGTCAAATGCCTAAGTCAAAGTCAAAGAGCTTAAAGAAGAAAGTCAAAGTCAATTGTCAAAGTCAAATAGTTTAGTTTAGTTAGTTTTGTATTTATAACATTGTAGGTATAAATACCTTTTTGTTTGTAGAGTCATTAAGCAACCAGATAAACTATGTTTTAGAGAGAGAAATATTGAGAGAGAGCTTTGTAACAGTTTGATTTGAAGATCAATAATATGGAGCAATTGATTGTAAACATTGTTGTTATCTTGATGATTTGCACATAGATTGGGACACACTTATATGGTTGGATGACTTATAGATAAAACATAGTCGTTCTATTATCTCAACTTTGCAATCCCGAGACAACTGTCCTGGCCTCGCATATCGGTAACACACCCTTGGCTTAATCATGCATTCTCCTTTGTGCACACGGTTGTATCTAGGAAATGGTTTGGCAACTTGTCCTTGCCATGTCTTCCTTTTTGAACCCAAAAACTTTGACTTTTTGGTTTCATTGCTTGGACCTTCCCATTTTCTTTTTATATGGCCTCGCTCAGCCTCTTGACAATTCTTCTTTTTTTTTTCTCTAATCTCTGTTGGGTTTACTGCAACCTGGAATGTGGCTAGATTTAGAGTGAGAACAAATTATCGAATAGATGCTTTTAGTACCCAGATGTACCACTCTGCCCGCCTTTCCTCTGTCGACACATAGTGCTCGAAAAATCTCACTTTCTCTGTAAAGCTTGTTGTATACTCCCCGACTGACATTGTTCCCTGCTCCAACCTTATAAGTTCCTCTTCCAGTTGCTTGATTGCAGTGCACGGAAAAAATTTCTCGCTAAATAGGACCTTACATGTCATTTTTGCCACAACCATGTCACCCTTTAAGTTATAGACTATTTCCCACCAAGAAAAGGTCTTCTGATTTGAGCATGGCCAAACCATATGTCACCTTATCTTCTTCTGCACATTTCTTGAGTTTGAATATTACTTCTGTCTCTCTTATCCACCTCATAGCTACCACTGGGTCACATTCACCTTGAAAGGGTAGGGGCTTACTAGACAAAAAAGTCTACAACCCTTTTGTCTCGAGCTCATGTTGATAGGACTCACCGGTGTTGATCTCACATGTTGGTCTTCCCTGTTGTTTGAATAGTTAATATTCTCCTCTTTGTTGCTAGCAAAGCACCAATCTTCTTGTTTTTTCAACTCTGGGTCACACCTGGGCTAGAACCATGGACAAGGCAACTTGTAAAGCTGTAACACCCTAAAAATAGGGGTTAATTTAAACCTAAATAAATGCGGAATAACCAAGGCTAGCATAACCAAATCACCCAAAAAGGGGGATATAATTGTATGGCGTTTACAATACAAAAATCGAGTGAAATTAAACTCAACAACCTTCTAATCTAGACCAACTAAATCTAGATTATGTACGGGTGTTGTCATCTCACTTCCAAAAGTGTACTACCACAATAACAAGTGTACGCTTCTATAACCTCCAAAAATGCTACTATCCTTCAATGACTCTCCACTCAAGCCCGAGGAGTCCCACCGCTAGAATGACCTGTTATACATGTCATTCTAAGAAAAAAAATATTAGGCATAAGTGATAGAACACAAAATTAAGCCATTTGACATGTTAGTAAAACCAAACACATAATAAAATACACGCATTGGATGTCAGGCTCGGTGGCTTTAAGCATCCACCCACAGATTGTCAACGTCAACCACATAGTCCTTGCATCGAGTTATCCTCATCTAATGACATGTACTAGCACGTAGGACTTATACCCTATCCGATGCCTATCGATGCCTCGATTTGGAAAACTAGCGTTCCATCATCTGACGTAATGATACAAATGATAATGGGGTCCTGGCGCCTAATGCAACAAAATAGTCAATCCAATACCAACAAAACCAATCATTATCTCAAAAAACGATAAGAAGCCATCAATGTGCAAATCAAGTTTTCATATAAATTTCTACGTAATCCCAAAGAGGTTCCAATATCATTCTTTGAAAAATATTCCCATACACTAAATCAAATTCACCCAAGTTCCCATACAATAACGAGCCATTACAGACCAAAAAAACCTGTTATACCTCAATTACACCAAATAAGGTCTAATCAGACTCATTATGACCCATTTACTCCCATTATGACCAATTGGACTTGTTAAGGAGAAACAAACCCCTTATACCAACTAAAACCAAAAGTACCCAATAACGAGCCATTACAGACTACAAAGACCCGTTAAACCTCAATTACAGGTAATAAGGTCTAACTGAACTCATTATGACCAATTAGATTCATTTTCGGAGACACAAACCCCTTACCCACTAAAACCAAAATTACCCAATAACGAGCCATTTCAGACTACAAATACCCGTTACACCTCAATTACACCAAATAAAGTATAATCAAACTCATTATGACTCATTTACTCCCATTATGACCAATTAGACTTGCTAAGGAGACACAAACTCCTTATACCCACTAAGATCAAAATTACCCAATAACGAGCCATTACGAACCATTATGGCCCGTTACAACTCAATTACACCTAATTACGTCTAATCAAACTCATTATGACCAATTGGACTTGTTAAGGAGATACAAATGCCTCAATTACACCTAATAAGGTCTAATTAAACTCATTATGACTCATTTACTCCCATTATGACCAATTAGATTCGTTTTAGGAGACACAAACCCCTTATACCTACTAAGATCAAATTTAGGCAATAACGAGCCATTACAGACCACAAAGACCCGTTATATCTCAGTTACACCAAATAAGGTATAATCACAGTCATTATGCCCCATTTACACCCATTATGACATACTGGACTTGTTAAGGGAACACAAACAATTAAACCCACTGAGACCAAAATTACCCAATAACGAACCATTACGGACTACAAAGGCTCGTTATACCTCAATTACACCGAATAAGGTCTAATCAAACTCATTATGACTCCTTTACCCCCATTATGACCAATTAGATTCGTTTTTGGAGACACAAACCCCTTAAACCCACTGAAACCAAAATTACCCAATAACGAGCCATTACAGAGCTCATTGTGGAAAGACTTTCAACGTTACAGAGCTCACAAAGGTTTCATGCTCAAAAGCTTTTTATTAGAGCCACGGTTTACTTTATTTGCAAGGAAAGGAACAATAGAATTTTCAGAAAAGAAAGTCGCAATCCGGATGATCTTGTAAAGAATATTAACGATACGGTGCATATAAGGCTAGTATGGAAGACTAGAGGGCAGCTGGTGTCTAATCATGTTCGGGCCTAAGTTGTTCGGTGGTGCTGATACGACTTGGTTGGCGTTTGGGTGTTTTAGGTTTATCTTGCGTAATTTATTTTGTATGTTGTTTGTGTTTGTTGAGCTTTATCTCTTTTGGTTGATTGTGGCTTGGTATGGTGTTGTTACCAAGTTTTTTTACTTTGTGGTTTGGGTGTCTTGGCTCTTGTAGCCTGAACTCTGTTTATTTTATTTTTTATTATATGTGCCTGGAGATTTCCTTCTAAAAAAAACGAGCCATTACAGACCAAAAAAACCCGTTATACCTCAATTATACCAAATAAGGTATAATCAGACTCATTATGACCTATTTACTCCCATTATGACCAATCAGACTTGTTAAGGAGAAACAAACCCCTTATACCAACTAAAACCAAAAGTACCCAATAACGAACCATTATAGACTACAAAGACCCGCTAAACCACAATTACACGTAATAAGGTCTAATTGAACTCATTATGACTCATTTACTCCCATAGTATGATCAATTAGATTCATTTTAGGAGTCACAAACCCCTTACCCACTAAAACCAAAATTACCCAATAACGAGCCATTTCGGACTCTAAAGACCCGTTACACCACAATTACACCTAATAAGGTCTAATCAAACTCATTATGACCCATTTACTCCCATTATGACCAATTAGACTTGCTAAGGAGACACAAACCCTTTATACCCACTGAGATCAAAATTACCCAATAACGATCCATTACGAACCATTATGGCCCGTTATACAACTCAATTACACCTAATTACGTCTAATCAAACTAATTATGACCAATTGGATTTGTTAAGGAGATACGAACCCCTTATACCCACTAAAATCAAAATTACACAATAACGACCCATTTTGGTCTACAGACCCGTTACACCTCAATTACACCTAATAAGGTCTAAACAAGCTCATTATGACTCATTTACTCCCATTATGACCAATTGGACTTGTTAAGGAGACACAAACCCGTTTTACCCAATAACGAGCCATTACGGACCATTATGACCCGTTATAGCTCAATTACACCTAATAAGGTCTAACTGAACTCATTATGACCCTTTCTCCCATTATGACCAATTAGATTCGTTTTAGGAAAAACAAACCTCTTATACCACTAAAACCAAAATTACCCAATAACGAGCCATTTCGATCTAAAAAGACCCGTTACACCTCAATTACACCAAATAAGGTCTAATCAAACTCATTATGACCCATTTACTCCCATTAATGACCAATTAGATTCGTTTTAGGAGGCGATTAGGGTTTGCTCGAGATGGCTCATGTTGATAGATTTCAAGGTTTGTTACGTGGAAAGGGATCTGTTTGCTACTATTATCGTCTGCTAGAGTTGTTGATCAATGTTCTTTGGGTTTTGTGGGTTGACCGTCGTTTAACAAAGCAGTAACTTTGGTTGAAGTGGCGACGAGTTTGTTAGGGTTTCAATGGTTTGTATTTTCTACTGTTCAAAGAACCTACTGTTTTCTCATTGTGTTTCTCATACCTTCGTCAATCTTCCTATGAAAACTTAGGGTTCAAGTTTCAGCATCCCACTTAGGTGGGAGACGTTACTTGACCTAGGGGTAGTGGGAGATTTTCAGCGTTTGGGCTTCAATAAGTGACAGTGGGGATGAAGGCAGAAGACACTGTCCTGGCTGAGGAAGTAATCGATAAGGTGTAGGGTTGGTGAAGGATCAGATTTTGGGAAACCCTGATCCTAAATGGTGCATGGGGTTAGGGCGGCTGACCATGTGGGTGTGAGTATTCTTCAACAGAACCAAGGGGCGGAAACTACAACTAGGGCTACACCTATGGACCAATAGCAGCTTAGCCGCATTTTGGTGTTTGATAGGTTAACTCGTGATAAGGTGGATGATCGGTTGAAATTTGATTATACCCTCTAAAACCAAAATTACCCAATAACGAGCCATTTCGGACTATAAAGACCCGTTACACCTCAATTACACCTAATAAGGTTTAATCAAACTCATTATGACCAATTGGACTTGTTTAGGAGACACAAACCCCTTATACCCACTAAAACCAAAATTACCCAATAACGAGCCATTATGGACTACAAAGACTCGTTATACCTTAATTACACCTAATAAGGTCTAATCAAACTTATTAGACCTTTAGCTTCTTATGGCTTGGTATTTTTTGTTTACCAAGTCTTTGGATATTTTTTTTGTTGTATGACTTAGGCCTTAACTCTTTTTTCTTGCTTTAATATATTGCCTGGAGTTTTTCCTCTAAAAAAAGGTCTAATCAAACTCATTATGACTCATTTACTCCCATTATGACCAATAAGATTCGTTTTAGGAGACACAATTCCCTTATACCCTCTAAGACCAATATTACCCAATAGTGAGCCATTCGGGACCATTATGACCTGCTACAGCTCAATGACACCAAATAAGGTCTAATCAAACTCATTATGACCCATTTACTCCCATTATGACCATTTGAACTTGTTAAGGAGACACAAGCCCCTTATACCCACTAAAACCTAAATTAACCAATAACGAGCCATTATGGACTACAAAGACTCGTAATACCTTAATTACACCTAATAAGGTCTAATCAAAACCATTATAACTCATTTACTCCCACTATGACCAATTAGATTCGTTTTTGGAGACACAAACCCCTTATACCTACTAAAACCAAAATTACTCATTAACGAGCCATTTCGTACAACAAAGACCCGTTACACCTCAATTACACTTAACAATGTCTTATCAAACTCATTATGACCCATTTACTCCCATTATAACAAATTAGAGTTGTTAAGGAGTCACAAACCCCTTATTCTCACTAAGACCAAAATTACCCAATAACGAGCCATTATGGACCATTATGACCCGTTACAGCTCAATTACACCTAATAAGGTCTAGTCGAACTCATTATGTCGCATTTACTCCCATTATAACCAATTAGATTCGTTAAGGAGACACAAGATTAAAGAATTGATCTCTACTCCCTATTGTTCGATTGCTCTTAATGGGGATACACATGGTTTCTTTAAAGGTGGTCGTGGAATTCGACAAGGGGACCCGTTATCCCTATACCTTTTTACCATTGTTATGGAGGGTTTCTCAATGCTGTTTCAGAAGTGTATTGAGGAAGCGGATGGCTTTGGTTATCATAAAGGTTGTCAGTCTCTCCAAATTACTCATTTATGTGTTGCTGATGATTTATTTGTGTTTACTAGAGGGGATGTGTGTTCTGTGGAGGTGTTAAAGAAGGCTCTTCAGGTGTTTTGGGCCAAATCGGGACTATCACCAAAGGGCTATTTTGGAGTGCTTGCCTTTTCAAGCTGGGAGTTTCCCGATTCGCTACTTGGGAGTGCCGTTATCGCCGGTTAGATTAAAAGTTGCTGATTTTGAGGGTCTTTTTCTAAAGTTAAAAATCGAATCCATAATTGGACATTGAAATTTCTATCATATGGGCGACGTATACAGGTAATTCAATCGGTTCTTCAATCGATGCAGATTTATTGGATGTATTTGCTTCCTTCGGGAGTGATCCACAAACTTGAAGCTTTGTTTCGAATTTTCTTATGGAACCAAGCTGAAAGTTATAAGGGGCAGCATAGGGTGGCATAGGAGATTGTTTGTCAACTGGTGAAAAGTAGGGGTCTTGGTTTAAAGCGGTTGGCAGTTTGGAATAGGGCGCTTTTAACCAAGCATATTTGGGATATTCTTCGCAAAAGACCTTCTTTGTGGATTCAATGGGTTCTCACAAATTATGTCTATGAGCATCATATTTGGTCTATCTGAAAGAAAGCTACATGGTCTTGGACTTACAAGAAAATGATGGATTTAAGGCAACATGTGCGCCAATATTTTCATGTGATTATTGGAGATGGTAGTTCGATAAATGCTTGGGAGGATATGTGGCTTCCGTGTGGTAATCTCTCTTCCATTATTTCTTATCGGTTGATTCATGCAAGTGGTTATGCGATTACTTCAACAATTAGGAATCTCTTGGACATGATGAATGGTGCATGGCCGATTGAATGGGTGCATCGAGCGCCTATTCTTGTCTCTACTCCAATCCCGTCTATATACTCAAATAGACATGATATGTTTGTTTGGAAACGAAGTATTAATGGGAATGTCCATTTCTCTGTTAGGGAAGCATGGAAGACGCTTCAAGGTGATAACCCGGTGATTGGGTGGCATAAATATGTGTGGTTCAAGGGCTCTATTCCGAAATGTATTTTTTGTATGTGGACCGCTTGTCAGATTAGGCTACCGACTCAAGACAGGATGGTGCATTGGAAGCATGAGCCGCTTGATCTAAAGTGCGGTTTTTGTCAACAATGCTTAGACTCTCACTGACGTTTGTTTTTTGAATGTAAATATCCGTTGTACGTTTGGAACAAAGTAAGGAGTGAAGTTCACCTTAATAATTTCCCAACTAACTGGGATGATATTATGGTGAAGTTTGCTCAGGGTTCGATACTTTCTCTTTTTACAGAAGCTTGCGATTGCTGTAACGGTTTATTATGTGTGGCAAGAAAGGAATTGCCGATTATTCTCTGGCAATAAGAGAACTGTGGATCAGCTGTTTACTGAGATTCGTAGTATGGGTGCTTCATAGGTTATCTTGGAGGAACAGAAAGGGAAGATCTGAAAGCACTTGATGTTTTTTCTTGTGTCTGGTGCTGGTTGGGTGCGGTGTTGGTGGTTTTGGTTTCTGTTTGGGCCTTTTGTTTGACATGTTAGTTTTTGTGTTTTGGTTGTTGTTATCTTGGTGGGGTTTGTCCTCCTTGCTTTTATTTTTTCTGTTTCTTTTCTTCTGTAACCTTTGGTTTGTTGGTTTTTAATATATCAAACTCATTATGACCCATTTACTCCCATTATGACTAATTGGACCTGTTTAGGAGAAACAAACCACATATACCCACTAAAACCAAAATTACCCAATAACGAGCCATTACAGACTACAAAGACTCGTTATACCTTAATTACACCTAATAAGGTCTAATCAAACTTATTAGACCTTATGGCTTCTTATCGCTTGGTATTTTTTGTTACCAAGTCTTTGGATAGTTTTTTTGCTGTATGGTTTAGGCCTTAACTCTTTTTTCTTGCTTTAATATATTACCTGGAGTTTTTCCTCTAAAAAAAGGTCTAATCAAACTCATTTTGACTCATACTCCCATTATGACCAATTAGATTCGTTTTAGGAGCACAAACCCCTTATACCCTCTAAGACCAATATTACCTAATAGCGAGCCATTCGGGACCATTATGACCCGACAGCTCAATTACACCAATTAAGGTCTAATCAAACTCATTATGACCCATTTACTCCCATTATGACCATTTGAACTTGTTAAGGATACACAAACTTTTGTACCCACTAAAACTAAAATTACCCAATAATAAGCCATTACAGACTATAATGACCCGTTAAACCTCAATTACACATAATAAGGTCTAATCAAACTCATTATGACCCATTTACTCCAATTATGACGAATTAGATTTGTTTTAGAAGATACAAACACCTCAATTACACATAATAAGGTCTAATCAAACTCATTATGTGCTCATTGTTTGGTATTTGGACATAAAACCAACGCATGTCCTAAGGTAGAACGACCAAGAGTGGTTCAAGGCAAACAATCCCCTCTCACGGATGAGAAGGGATTTACAAGGTTGAAAGGAAAAAATGGAAACTGACGCAGCGAGCCATTGGAGCTTTGGCTAATAAGGTGCATGCGGCGCAAGCCATACACGCCATGCATGGATCGAAGGAGAAAAGCCTAGAGGGGGAGAATGGGTCCCAAGGGAGTAGTTCGGAAAAAGTGGAGGAACGGAAGACTATAAAAAAGTCTACTACCGAGAAAGAAGTGAGGACGGATTATTGTTACTCGGGACTTATATTATTGTTACTTGGGATTTTTGTGTTATTTAGAAGTGCATGTTAAGAGGCATTTCGGTGACTTTTTTTTCTTACAGTTGTGTATGGGGCTAATACCTTGCACCCAAGGATCTTCCCATGCATTCGTATTCTCCCCATCACCCACCAAACGCTTAAGATGTGGCCGAACATGTTGCCGCATATCAAGGATTTTCCGAAGCATCCATGACCAACAAGAATTCTTCTGAACAAGCCAAAAGTGAGTATCATTAAGACAATAAAGATACACCCATCTCACCCAAATAGACGGTCGGCGAACAAGAATATCCCAAATGTGTTTGGCTAGAAGAGCTCGATCCCAAATAGCAAGGCGCTTTAATACCAAGACCACCATTCTCTAACGGTTTACACACATTTTCCCAAGATAACTTGCACTTCCCCTTCGCAGGATCTCCTTGAGCCCACAAAAAATTCCGGAATAAAGTTTCGATCTTGTGAACCACAGAGGATGGGATAAGAAACGTCGACATCCAATATAATTGGAGTGACGACAAGACCGAAAGGATTAGTTGGGGACGGCCCACAAAGGAAAGAAATTTATTCTTCTAGTTTGTGATCTTGTTCCGAACCTTAGCAAGAAGAACATCAAAGTCACCCACTTTAAGTATAGATGGTGAGAGAGGAACTCCCAAGTACCAGATGGGAAAAACCCCATTACGAAGAGGAAGACATTCCTGAATATTAATTCGCATATGCTCCGGAATATTACCAAAAAAAATCTCACTTTTTTCAAGACTAGGTGAAAGACCCGCCTTCGTTTGAAAAATCTGCAAGGCCTTCTTTAGAACCATAACAGAAGGAGTATCTCCCCTTGTAAAAACAAACAAGTCATCTGCAAAACAAAGATGGGTTAATTGAAGATCCAAGCAATCTTTATGATAGCCAAAGTCGGAAGCCTCGTCAATACACCGCTTAAAAATCTTTGAGAAGCCTTCCATGACAATAGTGAATAAATAGGGAGAAAAAGGATCCCCTTCCCAAGGGCCTCTCCCTCCTTTAAAGAAACCCCAGGATTCACCATTTACCGCCATTGAAAAATAAGTAGTCGTTAACATCTCTTTAAGCCATTTAATCAGAGCCAAATGAAACCCCATTCCTTCCAACATATTGATCACAAATTGCCAATCAACCATGTCATACGCCTTTTTAATATCAATCTTGAATGCACATATCGGAGGACCAATTTGGTGTTGATACCCCGAGGCTAGCTCATGGGCCATCAAAATATTGTCAGATATTCGACGGCCAGGGATAAAAGAAGATTGCGAGGGACTAATTAAATCGCCCAAATACTCTTTCATACGATTCACAAGGATCTTGCTTATATTCTTATAAACCACCGTACAACAAGAAATCGGCCGAAACTCCGTAACCCTATTAGCATTCGGGACTTTTGGAATGAGACAGAGTAAAGTATGATTCAATTCTTTCTCAAGATGACCCGAAAAGAAGAAATTGTGAATTGCAATACTAAGCTCACCACCCACAATATCCCACGCTCCTTTGAAAAACTTAGCCGAAAACCCATCCGACCCCGGGGACTTATCATTCCCAATCTGAAACAACGTCATTTTTAATATCTTCATTCGTGATAGGCCGAATCATTACGTTAGCCTCTCTAACAGAAAGACATTTAGGGAACACGTACTCACTCATATCCGGATTAACCAAATCATCTCTAACTCCCAGTATCGATTTAAAATATTCAACAAAAGCTCCGCCCACCTCGTCATTATGGAAAAATCGGCCATTCGTATCACAAACCATAGCAATACGATTTGTGTGCCCTCTTTCCTTAATAACCTTATGGAAATATTTGGAGTTCAAAATGCTTTCATTAAGCCAACGTACCTTGGATATTTTCCGAACAGACAACTCCTCATCATGACATACATATTGACATAAGCCAAACGAAGGTGGCATAAATCCTCATGCAAAGGCTGGTTGAAGGGATCCGCATCACACATCTGTTGGACCGAATCTAACTCCTGCTTTAAAAGCGTGATCAGGTTCGACAAGTTACCATAAGAACTCTTAAGGCGGCAGAGAGGGCCCTTCAGAAGTTTGAGCTTTTTCAAGACTTTAAACATGAAAGACCCTTGCACAAGCGCATTACAACCATCTTCCACGGTTTTCCTGAAAAGCGAATGAGAAACCAAATGGTTATCAAATTTAAAGCCACATACCTTTTCCTCACACCCGCATTCAAAGAAAGAATATAGGTCGAATGATCAGAAACACCCCTAGGCATGAAAACAACGTGAGCATCCGGAAATCGAAAAGTGAACTCTGTATTGGCCATAACTTTATCCAGTTTCCGCCGAATACCTCCCTCCTCACTAGGCTTTTGACACCAAGTGAATTGAATTCCTGAGTATCCTACATCAAATAACTCCACATCTTCAATACAAGCACCAAACTCCATCATATCAACGTTACGTCTCGACGGGCCTCCAAGACCATCATGGGGAAAGAGCATGGCATTGAAATCCCCCATAAGGATCCACAACTTGCTACCCATAAGAACCTTGAACTTCCGAAGGCCCGACCATAACCATCTCCTTGCTATATTAGTAAGCCCATAAGCAATAGACATTAAAAATGGATCCGAATCACCATGCAACCTAACTTCGCAATTCAAAAACTGTGTATGAGACTCATGAACCATAATATCCATAAATCTAGCATCCCACGCTAGAATAATACGAGTACCAATATCCGAACAAGCTTGGTTCGATCGTCACTCCCATTTACCAAAAACCCTACCACAAATAGATTCCAAAGATTCCCGTTTAACAAGAGATTCTATAATAGCACACAAATTCACATTATTAACATGAATAAGATTTTTAACCTCCCTTTGCTTAATAGGGGCATTAAAACCCCAAACATTCCAAGAAGCAAACTTAATCATGATGAAGAGTGTAAGTTCTAACCCTAGCCATCTCTAGTAACACCCTCATTACTGTCGCCTTCAGGTCCCCGTGTACTCCGTTGTTCATCCCCCAACACTTGAAGTCTATTTGTATTCTCAGAATTACTACAACTTACCATCTTCAAGATACCTCGAATTGGTTTAGCCCCGTAAGCAGGTTTAAACGGGGTGCTAGGCCTTGGGTTTTTTCCATCCTTATAGTCATTAGTCTGATTCTTCCCATTTCCCACGTGATCAACATTTGCTGAAAGTCCCTCAAGAAATGCCCCCAAATCTGTTGGTGTAGTAGTACTTAATCCCCCTTCCTCATTGACACACCCCGCTACTTGAGTTACCGAATCAACCGCACCCTCGACTTCTTTCAACTTCTCATCCACAACCGCTTGCTCACCCTCTACTGCTCCCTTCTTCTTGTAATCCCTGGAACAAGCACTTGTTCCAGTTAAATCTTCGTTACATGCACTTGTGCATGCAATGTTATCCTTACATGCACTTGTGCATGCAGGATTTTCCTTGCATGCACTTGTGCATGTAATCTCATCTGTCACCTTTTCTTTTGATTTTTCCGCTCCATTTGACCCACCACTATTACCAACGTTACCATTAGGCCCAACATTCTTGCCTTTGGCCCGATTATTAACTTTAGGACCCCTTTTCCTACTCACTACCTGCGTAAACCCATCATCATCCATAAATTTATGGTTCTTTTGTCCCCCTTTTTGTACCGGCGCTTTGGCACAAGTCCTAATTGTATGTCCAAAAACACAACACAAGGAACATTGTAGAGGTTCCCATAAATACTCCACCAGCACTTTCATTTTCTCCTCTTTCTCCCCTTTCACATGCGGTATCACCACCTCGATCTCCGTTTTTAAATCCCCAACCGCCCACATGTCAACTAGGACTTTTGCAAACCTCGGTCGTCCCCACTTTTTATCACACATTGAAGCTGTACAGGCATCCATAGATTTTGGAACGCCCAATGCACTAGCAATTTGTCCAACACCCTCTTTATTTAAAGGCTACCAACGGGACATTGTGGAGTTTCACCCATAGAGGACATTCCGTATGGACTGGTTTATTAAGAGCTTTAGTAGGATCCCAAAGTGCCACAAAAAGTGGAACCCCATACACCATCAAAGGTCCTTGATCAATAACTTGGGAACACCCACCAACATCATTGAATCGAAAGAAAAAAATCCCATTCCCGTTTAACATGACATCATTTAGACCAAATTTTCCCCAATGAGTCAACACAACTCGTTTGACAACAGAAAATTTTGGCCTATTGCCAATAAATACCTATAAAGAGTTGTATTATAAGAAACACTTACTTCCTTGGCGAGATCAATTGGGATAGCAACCCTGTTGGAATTACGATCCTCCAACGAATAAAAATCGAACATCCCCGTCGACTATTTGCCTACCACTGAAGCAAAGTTGAGCCTTTGAAACACCGACGTTCTCGTCCCTTGCGATTGCGATTGCGAACTCTCCCCTCCCAACATTTCCATCTCCGTGATCGACGGTTGCGGTGCACGCATGGGTGGTGTGACACCAGCAGTGACGTCAGCCCTATGAGGAGCATCCTTCAAACTCACAGCCACCGAGCCTGAATGATGGGGACCAAAGAAGGAAAAACGAGGAGCATGAATTAAATTTTCACAAGGATGGTTTCAAGCAATCATCATCAGAAAATGCTTTTGAGTACATGGTTGGGCCCATGACAAGAGCTAGAAGCTAAAAAATGAAGGAGGCCCTCAATCAATTTATCAAAGAAACCCAAGCCCAAGAAGAGTCCAAGTTACAAGAAGTCAAGCCCAAGATCATGACTATTTTGTTGATCAAAGATGGAGCCCATGATAAATAATTCTAGAAGGTTAAAAACAATTAATTATATAGTTTTGAATTTAGTGGTATTTTGAATGCTACTTTAAAGATGGATAGTTTGAAAGTCTAAGATAGTTAATTAAGCCTTTTTGTTTGCCATCCTCTTCATCTATAAATAGGACGATTTGTTCTCATTGTAAGATCATCTTTTCTTGAAATATATTGAGAGGTTTATTCCTTTACATATTTGTTCTCTTGTGAACTTGTTTGGATTCTACAAAGTTAGGCTTTGTAATTTCCTTTAGACTTATCATTCGGGGTTTGTTTTCCCTTGAGTGTGGCGTCTTTAGCTTTCGTTCTTCATTTACTTATTGTCGTTTAAGGGTCTTAGTTTCACATAACTAAGGTTCTTAATCCATAAGTCATTTGAAGGGTGGAGTTTTAGTTAAGGTTCTCTCTCACAAGTTGAGTTTGGGTCTTAACTCCATTGAAAGAATCTTCAAACAACTTCTGTCACTCGTATCAATCATAAGTAATTCATCCAAATTTAGAAAAACAAGTCGTTGGTCATCTTTTACAAGTTGGGTCATATCAGCTTGGTATCAGAGCACAAGGTAATTTCTTGAACTTCCTCTTTTTTTCTAATCTTACCTCATAATATTGTTTCCTATTTTCGGGTTTCTTTTCTTTTTATTTTGTTTGGGCTAAACTTCGAAGTTGCAAAAAAAAAACAAAAAAAAGATAAAAAACAACAAAAGCAAAAGAAGGAAAAAAAACAGAAGCAAAAGAAGGAAAAAAAAGGCCCATGGATATCTTATGTTAACCTCAAAGTTAAGATCGTGATTTTTTTTAAGACCCACGTTTAAACTATTTGCTACTCTAGCTTGTTATTTTTTACCTCTCTTGCGTGTTCATTTCCTTCCCATCGTTTATCCCTAGGTCGTTTTCCTCATTTGTCTAAAGTTAATTCACTGTGTCTAATTTTTGTGGTTTCTTTGAATAGGTTCGCTTTAGAACAATATAAAGTGAAGGATTGAGTGGTAAAAGGCAAGTGTGTGACATCTTTGTTAAAAGCCATAATATTCAAGAGAGAAACACTTGGGGTCAGTATAGATTGGTTAGGTTTCGAAACATACATGGGGGGGGATTAAGGGACGTGAGGCCATTGCATTTTCTGCTTCTTTTTCTTAACTGTCATTAAAGGTATCATGGAAGGTAAACTATCAATGGAGCAAAAGGCGTACCAAGAACAGATTGCAAAATTTGCCGAGACAATGAACATGGTTTTGACAAGATTAAATGACTTAGAGATGAGAAGTAACGATCGTCGAAACAATGATGAAGAAGTACACCAAGAAAATGAAAGTGTACATGAATCTTAAGCATCTCATGGAACTAGAAGGGTTGATGGCAATCTTGGAAGCATCAAAATGAAAATCCCGGAGTTCAAAGGGAAAAGTGATCCAGAAGCTTATTTAGAGTGGGAAACGAAAGTTGAAAGGATCTTTGAAGTGCACAACTCCTCGGAAGTGAAGAAGGTAAAACTTGCTGCCCTTGAGTTTTCTGGATATGCACTAACTTGGTGGGATCAATTGCAAGCTATAAGAAGGCGAGATGGAGAACAACCAATTACCACATGGAGACAAATGAAAACAATTATGAAAAAGAGGTTTGTTCCTTCCCACTATTATTGTGATTTATTTAAAAGGCTCCAAGGTATTACCAGGGTTCCCAAAGTGTTGAAGACTATTACAAAGAGATGGAAATGGCAATGATAAGGGCAAATGTTGTGGAGGACGAGGAAGCAACTATGGCGCGGTTTCTTGGTGGCTTGAATAAACCAATTGCCGATGTTGTGGAACTACAACATTACGTGGATATGGAAGAGATGCTTCATAAAGCTGAAATGATTGAGAAGAAATTAAAAAAGAAGAATTTGGAGCCACGACGTTCCAACAATCCTAACTCTTCATGGAAAGGAGGATCAAACACCTTATGGAAGAAAGATGATGGAAAGAAGTACAACAATACAACTTCTTCGAAGGTATCTAATAACGCTTCAAGCTCTAATAGTTTGGCTTCTAATTCATCTACTCCTGCTAGGAAAGTTACTTGTTTTAAGTGTTTGGGAAAAAGCCATATTGCTTCACAATGTCCCAACTCACGTGTGATGACCATTCAAGAGGATGGTTCTTATGCTAGTTCCAGTGATAAAGAAGAAGACAACCACGATGAAGCACCCCTATCTGAAGAAGGCTATGAAGAGGAGTTTGAGGCTGAAGATGGCCATTGTTTCGTGAATGTTCGTGCTTTGAATGCACAAGTTAAGATTGAAGAGGAACAACAACAAAGACACAACATTTTTCATACGAAGGGTCGTATCAAGGATAAGGTATGTTTAATCATTATTGATGGTGGGAGTTGCACTAATGTTGCTAGTACTTACCTAGTTGAGAATCTGCATCTTCCTACTTTGAAGCATCCTTCACCATATAAACTTCAATGGTTGATTAATTGTGGAGAGATAAAGGTAACAAAACAGGTGCGTGTCACATTCTCGATTGGTAAGTATATGGATGAGGTGTTATGTGATGTGGTTCTGATGGATGCAAGTCATATGCTTTTGGGAAGACCATGGGAGTTTGATAGGAGGGCTACTCATGATGGTTTCACAAATAAATATTCATTTGTAATGGATCGGAAAGCTATTACTCTTGTTCCCCTTTCCCCATAACAGGTGTATTACTGTAATAAGCAGATGAAAGCTGAGAGAGAGAAAAGGCAAAAATTGAGAGACCTACAAAAGCCAAGTAAAAGTAAGCAAGTAGAAAACACAAAAAAAGACAAGTCAAATGTGGTAGAAAATAGTGAGTCGAGTGAAAAGCCGAAGTTAGGAGGAGAAAAAGGCAATAACTTCTTTGCTACAATGACAGATTTGGATAGGGCTTTCAACACTTGTAAGAGTGTGATTTTACTTGTTTTCCAAGATCATTCTCCTGTTCCACAAGAATTAACTAACCATTTGCCTTTGGAGTTTGTCTCAATGTTGCAGGATTTTGAGGATGTTTTTCCAGAAGAACTTCCTAACGGACTTCCCCCTATTAGAGGGATTGAGCATCAAGTCGATTTGATACCGGGGGCCATCATTCCAAATAGACCTGCTTATCGTGTGAACCCGGAGAAAACAAAGGAGTTGAGAAGGCAAGTGGATGAACTGTTGGCAAGAGGTCAAATTCGAGAATCCTTAAGCCCATGTGCTGTTCCGGTAATTCTCGTTCCTAAAAAAGATGGTTCTTGGCATATGTGTGTCGATTGTCGGGCAATCAATAAGATTACTATTAAATATCGACATCCTATTGCAAGACTTGATGACATGCTTGATGATTTGCATGGAGCTACTTTGTTTTCAAAAATTGATCTTAAATCTGGTTATCACCAAATTCGTGTTTAAAAGGGTGATGAATGGAAAACTGCCTTTAAAACTAAGTTTGGTTTGTATAAGTGGTTAGTAATGCCAATTGGCTTAACTAATGCACCAAGCACGTTCATGAGATTGATGAACCATGTGCTTAGGGAATTTATTGGCAAGTTTGTGGTTGTTTATTTTGATGATATTCTGGTTTATAGTAAGGACTTGATTGAACATCGTGAACATGTGCAAGTTGTGTTAAGTACCTTACGAGCTGAGAAACTTTATGCAATATGAAAAAGTGTACCTTTTGTGTGCACAAAGTTGTATTTCTTGGTTTTGTAGTGAGTGCACAAGGTATTCAAGTGGATGATGAGAAAGTGAAAGCCATCAAGGATTGGCCGACTCCTACAAATCCCTCCGAGGTGAGATCTTTTCATGGCTTGGCTAGTTTTTACAGGAGGTTTGTCAGAGATTTCTCAACAAAGGCTGCCCCTTTAAATGATTTGGTCAAAAATAATGTGAAGTTTGAATGGGGTCCTTGTCAATATGAGGCATTTAATAGACTTAAACTTGATTTAACAACTGCACCCGTACTTGCATTGCCTGATTTTGGAAAGAGTTTGGAAGTTGAATGTGATGCATCTGGTATAGGAATAGGCGACGTTTTAATGCAAGAAAGGCACCCTATTGCATACTTTAGTGAGAAGTTGAAAGGAGCTCATTTGAATTATCCTACTTATGACAAAGAGTTGTATGTTGTTGTGCGTGCTTTAGAAACTTGGCAACATTATTTGATGCCTAGGGAGTTCATTATTCACACTGATCATGAATCACTATAGCACATTAAAGCACAAAGTAGGTTGAACAAAAGGCATGCTAGATGGGTTGCGTTCATTGAAACTTTTCCTTATGTCATTAAGTACAAACAAGGAAAAGAGAACATTGTCGCTGACGCATTGTCTCGTAGACATGCTCTTCTCACGACACTTGGTACTAAATTGATGTGCTTTGTGTTCATCAAAGATTTGTATGATAGTGACCCTGATTTTTCGGGGGTGTTTGGTGCATGTGAACAAGTTGCATTTAATAAGTTTTTCAAACATAAAGGATTTTTGTTCAAGGAGTCAAAACTATGTGTGCCAAAGTGTTCATTGCGTGAGTTACTAGTTCGAGAAGCACATAGTGGAGGTTTGATGGGTCATTTTGGTGTTCACAAAACTTTGGATATATTGGTTGAACATTTTTATTGGCCTAGGATGAAACGAGATGTAACTCGTATTTGTGAAAGGTGTGTTGAGTGTAAAAAGCCAAAATCCAAATCCAATCCTCATGGATTATACACGCCACTCCCAATTCCAACCTCACCTTGTGTTGACATCTCGATGGATTTTGTGTTGGGTTTACCAAGAACTCCACGAGGTATGGATTCTATTTTTGTCATAGTCGATCGTTTTTCTAAAATGTCTCATTTTGTTTTTTGAGGGAAAACTCCGGCAATATTATAAAAACGAAAACAAAAGAGTACGGCAAACCGCCTACAACCAAACGAAGAAACAAAAAAATTGGAAACAACCCCAAACCAAGCAACTAACAACCAAAATAAACACAACATAATAGACGCAAATAACATCGAAAAAAAGATGCTAAAAACCACCGGAGCTCCAAACACCATCACCGCAAGGCCAAAGCAAGAATTAGGTCGCTTCATTAGATATAGGACGAGATCTTCTAGTACTCCAAGCAAGCCGAAAGTGAACCATGTCCCGTATCTCTTTGATGATCATATCCATATCACGCTTTTCATTACGGAACAAGCGATTGTTCCGTTCTCGCCATATAAAGAAAACCGCAGCCGTAATGTAGAGTTTAGCCCAAGCCGAATGGGGAGCCAATTTGCATCCGAAAGAGCCATTAAAACATCGTCCCAACAATCCGGCCAATCTTCAATATCCGTAAAAAACTTTATCCGCGTCCAAATTTCATTGGAAAATTGGCATTCAAAAAACAAGTGGTTATGGGAATCCATACAAACCTTACATAAAGGGCAAATAAGGTTTGGATTATCCGGGTTCCATGAGAGCATACGATCCTGAGTAGGTAAAGGCCGAAGACATGCAGTCCAAATGCAAAAAGCGTGTTTAGCAATGTGCCCTTTAAACCAAACATCTTTTGTCCACGGAACAATCTGGTAAGACCCACTCAAAGCGGCCGAAGTCGCCCTCACCGAAAACTCGTCCATAGGCCCATTCCCATCATCCCAATGAATCTCGTCCCTTTCATGCTCATTGAGAATCAGAAACTGAATCGTAACAAGTTGTGGAAACCGATCCACCCAAATGTTCGGCCAAACCCCCTCAAACCGAGAGATTAACTCTCTTAACGACGACCGCGTCGTGAATCCTTCCGAATGAACAAAACGATAAGAAATAAAAGAGGAAAGCGGCGTATAGGAATCCCAACGATCCTCCCATGAATTTATCGCCGAGCCATTGCCAACCCGCATCATAATAAAAGGTCTCAACACCGAACGAAGATCCCAAATTTTCCTTAGGACCCACGACCACCGAGAGCTTTTATGAACAAGCCAGAAGTGCGTTTCTCCCAAGCAATGGAGTACGATCCAACGAACCCAAAAAGATTGTTTTCGGGTTAGAATGTTCCAAAGGTGACGCGACAGAAAAGCTTTATTCCACGTGGCTAAAGGTTTTATTCCCAAACCTCCTCCATCGAAAGGCATACAAACATGCTCCCAAGCCACTTTGCACTTTCCTCTTGAATTTTCACCTTGAGCCCATAAAAAGTCCCGACAAAGAGATTCAATCTTTTTTTATCACCGTGGTAGGGAACCAGAATATAGACATCCAATGAGTCTGTAAAGATCCCAGGACTGATTTAAGAAGTTGTAAACGTCCTCCAAAGGACAAAAACTTGGCCTTCCAATTAGTTATACGCGAAACGAACTTCGACAAGAGCACATCAAACTCACGCGTCTTCAACCGAATAGAGGAGAGCGGCACCCCTAAATACCGAATGGGAAAAACCCCATTCCAAAAAGATAAACACTCCCGAATAGCAATTCGATCTTCCAACGGGACATTGCCACAGAAGATTTCACTCTTTTCAAGGTTTGGAGCTAACCCTGATTTGACCTTAAAGAGAGCAAGGGCCTTCTTTAGCACCAACACCGAATCAATATCGCCTCTAGTGAACACGAAAAGATCATCTGCAAAACAATGATGGGTTAAATCAAGAGCTTGGAAATCTTTGTGATAGCCAAAGGAAGCCGCCTCCTCTATGCACCGTTTGAAAATAATGGAGAAGTCCTCCATCACGATGGAAAAAAGGTGAGGTGACAAGGGATCTCCCTGACGAAGACCTCTACCACCTTTGAAAAAACCCCCAAGTCTCACCATTGATGGTCATCGAATAGGAAGGAGATGAAACCATTTCTTTAATCCATCGTACAAGAGCCCAATGAAATCCCATACCCTCCATTGAAAGAATCTTCAAACAACTTCTGTCACTCGTATCAATCATAAGTGATTCATCCAAATTTAGAAAAACAAGTCGTTGGTCATCTTTTTACCGAAAAGTTGGGTCATATCACTGAAGGCTTTACACCCCCTCCCTCGGCTACCATGGCCTCAATTACCATAACATCCATGATACGAACCCTCAGCCCAACTTTTCGGTAACCTACAAGTCACTCGAAGCCTAGGTGCTGCCACACCTTCGAAGAAACCCTTTTAGGGCAACGAAGGCTCCAAGAAACTTGGAGCGTTGAAACCCTAATTCAAGCTTCCCCTAAGTAACGAAGACCTAGGAAACACGGGCTAACCCTAAGAAACAAAAAGAAAAGAGAAGACTTACAAACCGTCGCAACCACCGAGTGAGAAAAACTAAAAACCTACAGCCGCCAAAGGTTTTTCCTTGCCACCGACCCACGATGGAACCTCACCTCCACAAACAGGTGCCTTCCCCACCGTCCCACGTACTAGTATGCAGCCATAAAAAGTACACCGCCGCAAAACCCTCCAACAACCTTGGAACCGCCGAATAGGATAACTCCACTCACGCCGATTGCTCTTAATTTAAACCTGGAAGAGAACCCCACCGACCCACTAACACGTGAGCCAATCGAATGCAAACACAAGTATTCAACACCAACACCCACTTACGCGGTTCTCTCGCAGAAAACCCTAAACCTGCTTGCAAATTCACCGCCGCTGAACTCACACTCCACCACCGACCCCCCGTGTAATAGCTCGTTTCCGTAATGGCTCGTTATTGGGTAGTTTTGTCTTAGTTGGTATAAGGGCTTTGTGTCTCCTTAACGAATCTAATTGGTCATAATGGGTGTAAATCGGTCATAATTAGTTCGACTAGACTTTATTAGGTGTAATTGAGCTGTAACAGGTCATAATGGTCCATAATGGCTCGTTATTGGGTAATTTTTGTCTTAGTGGGTATAAGGGTTTTGTGTCTCCTTAACAGCTCTAATTGGTCATAATGGGAGTAAATGGGTCATAATGAGTTTGATTAGACCTTATTAGGTGTAATTGAGGTGTAACGTGTCTTTGTAGTCTGAAATGGCTCATTTTTTTTTTGAGAGAAAACTACGGCAATAATATAAAACGAAAACAAAAGAGTACGACACACCGCCTACAACCAAAAGAAGAAACACAAAAACTTGGAAACAACCCCATACCAAGCAACTAACAACCAAAATAAACACAACATAATAGACGCAAATAACATCGAAAAAAAGATGCTAAAAACCACTGGAGCTCCAAACACCAAAGCCGCAAGGCCAAAGCTAAGATTAGGTCGCTTCATAAGATATAAGACGAGATCTTCTATTAGTCCAAGCAAGCCGACATTGAACCATGTCCCGTGTCTCTTTGATGATCACCTCCATATCACGCTTTTCATTACGGAACAAACGATTGTTCCGTTCTCGCCATATAAAGAAAACCGCAGCCGCAATGTGGAGTTTCGGCCCAAGCCGATTGGGGAGTCGATTACCATCCGAAAGAGCCATCAAAACATCGTCCCAACGATCCGACCAATCTTCAATATCCGCAAAAAACTTTATCCGCGTCCAAATTTCATTGGAAAATTGGCATTCAAAAAACAAGTGGTTATGGGAATCCATACAAACCTCACATAAAGGGCAAATAAGGTTTAAACTATCCGAGTTCCATGAGAGCATACGATCCTGAGTAGGTAACCGCCGAAGGCATGCAGTCCACATGCAGAAAGCGTGTTTAGCAATGTGCCCTTTAAACCAAATACCTTTTGTCCATGGAACATTCTGGGAAGACCCACTCAAAGCTTCCGAAGTTGCCCTTGCCGAAAATTCGTCCATGTGCCTATTCCCATCCTCCTAATGAATCCCGTCCCTTTCATGCTCATTTAGACTCGGAAACTGAATAGTAGCAAGTTGTGGAAACCGATCCACCCAACTGCATGGCCAAACCCCCTCAAACCGAGAGCTTAACTCTCTTAACAACGATTGCGGCGTGAACCCTTCCGAATGAACAAAACGAAAAGAAATAAAAGAGGAAAGTGGCGTACCAGGAGCCCAACGATCCTCCCAAGCGTTTATTGCCGAACCATTGCCAACACGCATCACAATAAATGGTCTCAACACCGAGCGAAATCCCATAATTTCCTTTGGACCCACCACCAACGAGAGCTTTTGTGAACAAGCCAGAAGTGCGTTTCTCCCAAGCAATGGAGTACAATCCAACGAACCCAAAGAGAGTGATTTCGGGTTAGAATGTTCCAAAGGTGACGCGACAACAAAGCTTTATTCCACGTAGCTAAAGGTTTTATTCCCAAACCTCCTCCATCGAAAGGCTTACAAACTCGTTCCCAAGCCACTTTGCATTTTCCTCTTGAATTTTCACCTTGAGCCCATATAAAATCCCGACAAAGAGATTCAATATTTTTTATCACCGTGGTTGGGAACCAGAATATAGACATCCAATGAATCCGTACATATCCAAGGACTGATTTAAGAAGTTGAAGACGACCTCCAAATGACAAAAACTTGGCCTTCCAATTAGTAATACGCGAAACCAACTTCGTCAAGAGCAAATCATAATCACGGGTTTTCAACCGAATAGGGGAGAGCGGCACCCCTAAATACCGAATGGGAAAAACCCCATTCCGAAAAGGTAAACACTCCCGAATAGCATTTCGAGCTTCCAACGGAACATTTCCATAGAAGACTTCACTCTTTTCAAGGTTTGGGGCTAACCCCGATTTGACCTTAAAGAGAGCAAGGGCCTTCTTTAGCACCAACACCGACTCCATATCGCCTCTAGTAAAAACGAAGAGATCATCTGCAAAACAAAGATGGGTTAAATCAAGAGCTTGGCAATCCTTATGATAGCCAAAATTAGCCGCCTCCTCTATGCACCGTTTGAAAATAATTGAGAAACCCTCCATCATGATGGTAAAAAGGTAAGGAGAGAAGGGATCTCCCTGACGAAGACCTCTACCACCTTTGAAAAAGCCCCAAGTCTCTCCATTGACGGCCATCGAATAGGAAGGAGATGAAACCATTTCTTTAATCCATCGAACAAGAGCCCAATGAAATCCCATGCCCTCCAACATATTAAAGAGATAATGCCAATCAACAGTGTCATACGCCTTCTGAATGTCAATCTTGAAAGCACAACGAGGCGGCCCATCACCTCTTTGGTACCCACGAACCAACTGATGAGCCATCAAAATATTATCAGTAATTTGCCGGCCCGGGATGAAAGCAGACTGAGAGGGACTCACCAAAGAATCCAAACTACCCTTCATGCGATCCACAATCACCTTTCTAATGACTTTATATAGGACCGAACAACAGGATATAGGCCTGAAATCTGTGACTCTAGTCGCATGTGGCACTTTCGGAATGAGACAAAGGAGCGTATGATTGAGCTCTTTCTCTAGCTTAGTCGAGTAGAAAAAATTATGAATAGCCGTAATAACCTCCGTACCCACCACACTCCAAGCAGCTTTAAAAAACTTTGTTGAAAATCCATCCGACCCCAGAACTTTAGCATTCCCAATCTGGAAAATAGCCGCCTTAATTTCATCATTAGAGATCGGCCGGATCATGAAATTTGCTTCTCCCATCGTGAGAACCCTACGAAAGGCAAAACCATCAATATTAGGGTCAATGGCGCCATCCCTAGCACCAAGAAACGATTGAAAATGGTTCAAGAAGACCTCCGCAACATCTTGAGCATAGTGAAAATCACCATTTCGATCAGACACCACCTGTATATGTTGTCCATGGCTTTTCTCCTTCATAACACTATGAAAGAATTTCGTATTTGAGTCTCCCTCATTTAGCCATTTGAATTTCGCTCTTTGTCTAGCCGCACTTTCCTCATCTTTACAAGCTTGCTAGTAAGCTATACGCCAAACTGCAAGATCCTCTTGGATTTGCCTATTAGTAGGATTAAGATCACTAGCCAACTGGACCACACCCAGTTCTTTTTTTCAAAGGGCCACCCGCTCCGAAAGATTTCCATAAGAACTTCTTAGCCTTCGAAACTGGTGCATCAAGATCTTTAATTTAGCCAAGACTTTAAACATGAAAGTCCCATGAACTTGGGCCTCCCATCCATCCTTCGTAAGTTGCATAAAACGAGGGTGGTCTACCAAGAAATTATCAAAACGAATGTTGCGAGAGTGCAAACGAGTACCTCCCGTAAAAGATATCACTGCCGGAGAGTGGTCCGAAACCCCCCTAGGTAAGAACTCCGCAACCGTATCAAGGAACTGATCAGTGAAAGCAACATTAGCCATCACCCAGTCCAATTTTTGTCGGATACCCGAATCATCCATGGGCTTTTGAGACCAAGAGTATTGGACCCCCGTGTATCGAACATCAAAGACCTCGATATCATCCACACACGCTATGAAATCAAGCATCTCCGTATCCCGGCGAGAAGATCCACCCAAACCATCATGAGGAAACAACATTGCATTAAAATCCCCCATTAAGACCCATGCATGGTTTCCCATAAGCACCTTAAACTTCCGAAGACCCGACCATAACTGCTTGCGATCAATGTAGTTCGTCGCTCCATATACCACCGTACAATAAATGGGATTCGGATCACCATGCAACCGAATCTCACAATGAATAAATTGCGCATGCATTTCAATTACAATGACATCCATACACCTTGGATCCCAAGAAACCAAAATACGAGTACCAAAGTCCGACAAGGAAAGGTTTGATCTCCATTACCACCGACCAAACGTACGCTTACAAACATCCTCCAAAGCCTCTCTTTTTACATGGGTTTCTAAAACCGCACCAAAGTTAAAGTTACTCGAATGTAAAATATCACGAACCTCCCGTTGCTTACTAGGAGCATTCAGACCCCGAATATTCCAAGAGAGAAGCTTCATTGGGAACTTGAACTAGTGTCCACTCCTCCGCCCCCTCCATTCACGTCACCCATTCCCCCATCAATATTCAAGGTCGTATAGTGATTGGACGTTTTCAATATGCCCTTAAGCGGCTGCTTAACGGATGAAACCCCCACCACCGGCGGAATAACTGCAGTTTTGGGTTTATAGGGAGTGCCTGTCCGTTGTCGTACCCCATCCGAACCATTCCCGTATTTACCCGATGGCCCTCCTTCCACACGAGAAGTGACATCATTCAAAAACTCCCCTAGGCATTTCGGCGGTCCATCGCAAACCTCATTGCTCCCCTTGGTCCCATCCACACGGACGTCGCTAGTTGTCCCCATCGCCACCTCATTAACCGACTCATCATCCACCACGACATTAGCCTACGTACCCGATTTAGATTCCCGTAAATTATTTTCAACCACCATAGGCGTCAAACTAGTCTTGCAACCTCCAATACACAATCCCTCACACATGCACGTACTAGTGTTAGTGTTTTGATCCTTGCATGCACTTGTGCATACAACATCAACTTTGCATGCACTTGTGCATGCAATGTCTTGCATGGACTTTTTTGATGGATCCTTCCTCTCAGTGCTCACCACCGCCTCTTTTCTAGGCTTCTCTTTGTACTCCACATTACGTTTGGCATCACGCTTCCTACCCGTCACCAAAGTGAACCCATCACCAGCCACAACTCCTTCTACGGATTTCGCATTCTTTGGAAGAGGAGTTTTTGCACACGAGCTCAAAGAATGGTCAAATACACAACATATTGGACATTGTCAGGGTTCCCACATATATTCCACCATAACCTTCGTTTTCTCGTCCTTACCTCCATTCACACTAGGGATAACAACTTTGATCTCCCTTTTTAGCTCTCCAACCGCCCAAACGTCAACAAGCACTTTGGCAAACCCAGGTCTTCGCCATTTCTTGTCACACATGGATGTCGTGCACGCATCCATGGTTTTTGGGACCCCCAATACACTAGCAATACGCCCAACGCCTTCCTTGTTAAACGCAACCAACGGAATGTTGTGGAGTTTTACCCATAGCGGGCATTTCGTATGAACCGGTTTATTGAGAGCCTTAGTAGAATCCCACGGCGAAACAAACAATGGTACCCCATAGATCATTAAAGGTCCGTTATTAATCACTTGATTGCACCCACCCAAGTCATTGAAACGAAAAAAGAAGATACCATTGCCATTGAGCATAACATCGTTCAATCCAAACTTACCCCATTGCGAGTGAGCAACCCGATTAACCACTAAGAACTATGGCCTAGGACCTAGGAAATACCCAAAAATAGTAGATTTGTAAGAGACACTCACCTCCTTTGCCAGTTCAATAGGAATAGCGACAACATTGGACTTCCGATCCGGCAATAGAAAGAAATCCAACCCTCCCGATTCTGACTTGCCAACCGCATTCACGTAAGTCAAACGGGAAAAGACCGATTTACGACCTTGATCTTGCGAAGAGCTGTCGCCTATCATCTCGAGTTCAACACTTGAGGCCGTCGGCTCATGCACGTTGAGCGGAAAATGAGGATTCCCGTTTCCCGTACCCTTGCCTTCTGTCATGCTTTCTTCGAACAACATAGCATCCATGATGACTAACGATCATCCACATCCGTCGATCGAAGTGGGGATCGAAGCCTAGGGGCGCACACGACCAGAAACCCTAGACGGGATCACAATGTCGTGTTTGGACCTAGGAAACACGATGCCACAAAGATACACCGGAGGAAGGAGATCGAAAAGTGGACAATTACGATGCACAGAGACAGAATGCAGAAATCTCGAACGAAAAAACACAAAAAAAACGGCTGATGAACAGTACCTCGTACAATGAACAGTAACAGCCGCCGATGAACAGTACCTCGTACGATGAACAGTACCTCGTACAATGAATAGTAACAGCCGCCGATGAACAGTACCACCACCGATGAACAAGTATCGGCAAGAATGCTTAAGACTCAATCGAAAAAACACCAAAAAAACGGCGATGAACAGTACCGCCGCCGATGCCGATGAATAGTACCTCGAACGATGAATAGTACCTCGTACGATGAATAGTACCAGCCGCCGATGAACAGTACCCGCCGCCGATTGGGTAATTTAGGTTTTAGCGGGTATAAGGGGTTTGTGTCTCCTAAAACGAATCTAATTGGTCATAATAGGAGTAAATGAGTCATAATGAGTTTGATTAGACCTTATTTGGTGTAATTGAGGTGTAACGGGTCTTTGTAGTCAGAAATGGTTCGTTCTTGGGTAATTTTTGTTTTAGTGGGAATAAGGGTTTGTGTCTCCTAAAACGAATCTAATTGGTCATAAAGGGAGTAAATGGCTCATAATGAGTTCGATTAGACCTTATTAGGTGGAAATGAGCTGGAACAGGTCATAATGGTCTGTAATGGCTCGTTATTGGGTAATTTTGGTCTTAGTGGGTATAAGGGGTTTGTTTCCTTAACGGGTCTAATAGGACATAATGGGAGTAAATGGGTGATAATGAGTCTGATTAGACCTTATTTGGTGTAATTGAGATATAATGGGTCATAATGGTCCGTAATGGCTCGTTATTGGGTAATTTTTGTCTTAGTTGGTATAAGGGGTTTGTGTCTCCTTAACAAATCTAATTGGTCATAATGGGAGTAAATCGGTCATAATGAGTTCGACTAGACTTTATTAGGTGTAATTGAGTTGTAACAGGTCATAATGGTACATAATGGCTCGTTACTGGGTAATTTTGGTCTTAGTGGGTATAAGGGTTTTGTGTCTCCTTAACAGCTCTAATTGGTCATAATGGGAGTAAATGGGTCATAATGAGTTTTATTAGACCTTATTAGGTGTAATTGAGGTGTAACAGGTCTTTGTAGTTCGAAATGGCTCGGTATTGGGTAATTTAGGTTTTAGCGGGTATAAGGGGTTTGTCTAAATACCGAATGGGAAAAACCCCATTCCAAAAATATAAGCACTCCCGAATAGCAATTAGAGCTTCCAACGGGACATTGCCATAGAAGATTTCACTCTTTTCAAGGTTTGGAGCTAACCCCGATTTGACCTTAAAGAGAGCGAGGGCCTTCTTTAGCACCAACACCGAATCCATATCGCCTCTAGTGAACACGAAGAGATCATCTGCAAAAAAAAGATGGGTTAAATCAAGAGCTTGGCAATCTTTGTGATAAAAAGGTAAAGAGACAAGGGATCCCCTTTACGAAGACCTCTACCACCTTTGAAAAAACCCCAAGTCTCACCATTGACAGTCATCGAATAGGAAGGAGATGAAACCATTTCTTTAATGCATCGTACAAGAGCCCAATGTAATCCCATCCCCTGCAACATATTAAAGAGATAATGCCAATCAACGGTGTCATAAGCCTTCTGGATGTCAATCTTGAAAGCACAACGAGGCGGCCCATCGCCTCGTTGGTACCCACGAACCAACTCATGAGCCATCAAAATATTGTCAGTGATTTGCCGGCCCGGGATGAAAGCAGACTGAGAGGGTCCCACCAAAGCATCCAAACTACCCTTCATGCGATCCACAATCACCTTGCTGATGGCTTTGTAGAGGACCGAACAACAGGATATAGTCCTGAAATCCGTAACTCTAGTCGCATGTGGCACTTTCAGAATGAGAAAAAGAAGCGTGTGATTGAGCTCTTTCTCTAGCTTTGCCGAGTAGAAAAAAATTATGAATAGCCGTAGTTACCTCCGTACCCACCACACTCCATGCAGCTTTAAAAAACTTGGCAGAAAAACCATCCGACCCCGGAGCTTTGGCATTCCCAATCTGGAAAATAGCCTCCTTTATTTCATCGTTAGAGATTGGCCGGATCATGGAGTTTGCTTCTCCCACCGTGAGAACCCTATGAAAGGCAAAATCATCAATATTAGGGTTAACGACGCCATCCCTAGCACCGAGAAACGATTGGAAATGGCTCAAGAAGACCGCCGCAACATCTTGGCCATAGTGAAAATCGCCATTTCGATCAGACACTACCTGTATACGCTGTCCATGGCTCTTCTCCTTCATAACACTATGAAAGAATTTCGTATTTGAGTCTCCCTCATTTAGCCATTTGACTTTCGCTCTTTGTCTAGCCGCACTTTCCTCATCTTTACAAGCTTGCTGGTAAGTTATACGCCAAAAGGAAAGATCCTCTTGAATTTGCCGATTGGTAGGATCAATATCGCTTGCCAACTGGACTACACCAGTTCTTTTTTTTAGAAAGGGCCACCCGCTCCGATAGATTTCCATAAGAACTTCTTAGCCTTCGAAATGGGTGCTTCAAGGTCTTTAATTTAGCCAAGACTTTAAACATGAAAGTCCCATGAACTTGGGCCTCCCATCCCTCCTTCGTAATCTGCATGAAACGAGGGTGGTCTACCAAGAAATTATCAAAACGAAAATTTTGAGAGTGCAAACGAGTACCTCCCGTAAAAGATATCACTGCCGGAGAGTGGTCCGAAGCCCCCCTAGGTAAGAACTCCGCAACCGCATCAAGTAACCGATCAGTGAATGCAACATTAGCCATCACCCGATCCAATTTTCGCCGGATACCTGAATCATCCATGGGCTTTTGAGACCAAGAGTATTGAACCCCCATGTACCGAACGTCAAAAACCTTGATATCATCCACACATGCTATGAAATCAAGCATCTCCCTATCCCGGTGAGAAGATCCACCCAAACCATCATGAGGAAATAACATTGCATTAAAGTCCCCCAATAAGACCCATGCATGATTTCCCATAAGCACCTTAAACTTCCAAAGACCCGACCATAACTGCTTGCGAACAATGTAGTTCATTACTGCATACACCATCGTACAATACGTGGGATTCGGATCACCATGCAACCGAATCTCACAATGCATAATTTGCGCATGCATTTCAATTACCATGACATCCATACACCTTGGATCCCATGAAAGCAAAATATGAGTACCAAAGTCCGACATGGAAAGATTTGATCTCCATTCCCACCGACCAAACGTACACTTACAAACATCCTCCAAAGCCTCTCTTTTTACATGGGTTTCTAAAACCGCACCAAAGTTAAAATTACCCAAATCTAAAAGATCACGAACCTCTCGTTGCTTACTTGGAGCATTCAGCCCCCGAATATTCCAAGAGAGAAACTTCATTGGGAACTTGAACTAGTGTCCATTCCCTCGCTCCCTCCATCTACGTCACCCTTTCCACCATCATTATTCAAGGTCGTATAACGATTGGACGTTTTCAAGATGCCCTTAAGCGGCTGCTTAACAGATGAGACCCCCACCACTGGTGGGACAACGACAGGTTTGGGTTTGTAGGGAGTACCTGACCGTTGTCGTACCCCTTCCGAACCACTCACATGATTACTCGATGGCCATCCTGCCACACGAGACGTGACATCATTCAAAAACGCCCCTAGGTCTTTCGGCAGTCCATCGTAAACCTCATTGCTCCCCTTGGTCCCTTCCACATGGACCTCGCTAGTAGGCTCCGTCCCCACCTCAGTAACCGACTCATCATCCACCACGACATTTGCCTCCGTGCCCGATTTAGACTCCCGTAAATTATTTGCAACCACCATAGCGCCGAACTATTCTTGTAACCTCCAATACACAATCCCTCACACATGCTCGAACTAGTGGTAGGGCTTTTATTCTAGCATGCACTCGTGCATGCAACATCAACCTTGCATGCACTTGTGCATGAAATGTCTTGCATGGACTTTTTTGATGGATCCTTACTAGGCTTATCTTTGTACTCCATATTACGTTTGACACCACGCTTCCTACCCGTCACCAAAGTGAACCCATCACCAGCCACAACGGATTTCGCATTCTTTTGAAGAAGGGCTTTGGCACACGAGCTCAAAGAATGGCCAAATACACAACATATTAGACATAGTCATGGTTCCTATAAATATTCCACCATAACCTTCGTTTTCGCGTCCTTACCTCCAGTTACACTAGGGATAACAACTTTGATCTCCCTAAAGCTCTCTAACCGCCCAAACGTCAACAAGCACGTTGGCAATCCCAGGTCTTCCCCATTTCTTGTCACACATGGATGTCATGCACGCATCCATGGTTTTTGGGACCTCCAACACACTAGCAATACGCCCAACACCTTCCTTGTTAAACACGACCAACGGAATATTGTGAAGTTTTACCCAAAGCGGGCATTCCGTGTGAACCGGTTTATTGAGGGCCTTAGTAGGATCCCAAGGCGAAACAAACAATGGTACCCCATAGATCATTAAAGGTCTGTTATCAATCACTTGATTGCACCTACCCAAGTCATTGAACGAAAAACGAATATACCATTGCCATTGAGCATAACATCGTTCAATCCAAACTTACCCCATTGCGAGCGAGCAACCCGATTAACAACAGCATATTGTAGTCGTGGCCCCAGGAAATAACCAAATAGAGTAGTGTGATACGACGCACTTACCTCCTTTGCAAGATCGATGGGGATCGTGACCACACTAGTTTTCTTGTCCTCCAGGGGAAAAAAATCCAAGTTCCCAGCTTTCTCTCCACCCACGACATTCGAATAAGTTAACCTATTGAACACAAATTCCCTAGTCACCTTAGGGTTTTCCGTGCCCGTACTCGTCGAAACAGCCGCTGCATGAATGGAATCGCTGGCGTCAACGTTGACGTCAGCCCTAGATTCTCCTCCCGAACCATTTTCCATAGCGGAACCTTACGAATCAGATAACAATTGAGCCTCGAAAACCATTGCATCCATATCGACTTTTAAAACAAGTCGCTACACGCATCACCTATCAACCCGAGCGAGGTCGAAGCCTAGGAGCACGTACACCCAGAAACTCAGAAACGAGCCTCACAATGGTGTATGAGGGACTAGGAAACACGAGTCACTCAAGTTTAGCGATAGGTTATGCGCCCGGAACAGTGCACAGTTGGACGTGTTAAGGAAATATGGTGAACAGTAGCCGCAAACCCTAAAATGGAATCTGCCTCCACCGTCCCACGATATTGGAACGCCGCCAAACTCACCCTCTCGTTGGAGTGATGTTGTGTGCGAAAACCAAAACAAAGAAAAGCCACCACCGACCCACGATCGATGAAACCCAAACACAAAAGAAAAGAATAACTACCACCATCTCACTATCGCAAAGTGACCAATCACAATCGAGAAGAAGCAAATTAACCACAGATTGATTTAATTCAATTCAACTTGCATGCGATATCAGAAATATTGCAGGCCACTATTGCACCACCAACCCACTAAACTCAAATATCCAATCAAAAAACAGACAAAAGCTAGAACGAACAATTTGTTCTTTAAAGAAATTGTGCGTCTTCATGGAGTTCCACGGAGCATTGTGAGTGATAGAGATGTGAAGTTTCTAAGCTATTTTTGGAAGACTTTATGGTGCAAATTAGGCACTAAATTGCTCTTTTCTACGACTAGTCACCCTCAAACCGATGGTCAAACAGAAGTGACCAATCGTACTTTGGGGTCACTTTTAAGGGCTGTTATTAAGAGTAATTTGAGAGGTTGGGAGGAATGCCTTCCCATAGCTGAATTTGCTTATAATAGGGTTGTTCATTCATCAACCAACTTTTCCCCTTTTGAAATTGTCTATGGTTTTAACCCTCTTACTCCTTTGGATTTGTCTCCTTTGCCATTAAAGGAACAAGTTAGCTTGGATGGTGAAAAGAAAGCCAATGCAGTAAAACGTCTTCATGAAAAGGTTCGTGAGAACATTGAGACAAAGACAAAGCAATACGCCAAACAAGCTAACAAAGGGCATAAGCATGTCATTTTTAAACCAGGATATTGGGATTGGGTTCACCTAAGAAAAGAAAGGTTCCCTGCATCTTGAAAAACGAAATTACACCCTCGTGGAGATGGCCCGTTTCAAGTCATGGAGCGTATCAATGATAATGCCTACAAGTTAGATCTTCCGGGTGAGTATGGTATAAGTGCTACTTTTAATGTTACTGATCTATCTCCTTTGTTTTTGATGAAGGTGTTGATTCGAGGACGAATCATGCCAAAGAGGGAGGGAATGATGGGGACCAAAGAAGGAAAAATGAGGAGCATGAATTAAATTTTCACAAGGATGGTTTCAAGCAATCATCATCAGAAAATGCTTTTGAGTACATGGTTGGGCCCATGACAAGAGCTAGAAGCAAAAAAATGAAGGAGGCCCTCAATCAATTTATCAAAGAAACCCAAGCCCAAGAAGAGTCCAAGTTACAAGAAGTCAAGCCCAAGATCATGACTATTTTGTTGATCAAAGATGGAGCCCATGATAAATAATTCTAGAAGGTTAAAAACAATTAATTATATAGTTTTGAATTTAGTGGTATTTTGAATGCTACTTTAAAGATGGATAGTTTGAAAGTCTAAGATAGTTAATTAAGCCTTTTTGTTTGCCATCTTCTTCATCTATAAATAGGAGGATTTGTTCTCATTGTAAGATCATCTTTTCTTGAAATATATTGAGAGGTTGATTCATTTACATATTGGTTCTCTTGTGAACTTGTTTGGATTCTACAAAGTTAGGTTTTGTAATTTCCTTTAGACTTATCATTCGGGGTTTGTTTTCCCTTGAGTGTGGCGTCTTTAGCTTTCGTTCTTCATTTACTTATTGTCGTTTAAGGGTCTTAGTTTCACATAACTAAGGTTCTTAATCCATAAGTCATTTGAAGGGTGGAGTTTTAGTTAAGGTTCTCTCTCACAAGTTGAGTTTGGGTCTTAACTCCATTGAAAGAATCTTCAAACAACTTCTGTCACTCGTATCAATCATAAGTGATTCATCCAAATTTAGAAAAACAAGTCGTTGGTCATCTTTTACATGTTGGGTCATATCAGCTTGGTATCAGAGCACAAGGTAATTTCTTGAACTTCCTCTTTTTTTCTAATCTTACCTCATAATCTTCTTTCCTATTTTCGGGTTTCTTTTCTTTTTATTTTGTTTGGGCTAAACTTCGAAGTTGCAAAAAAAAAAAAAAGATAAAAAACAACATAAGCAAAAGAAGGAAAAAAAACAGAAGCAAAAGAAGGAAAAAAAAGGCCCATGGATATCTTATGTTAACCTCAAAGTTAAGATCGTGATTTTTTTTAAGACCCACGTTTAAACTATTTGCTACTCTAGCTTGTTATTTTTTACCTCTCTTGCGTGTTCATTTCCTTCCCATCGTTTATCCCTAGGTCGTTTTCTTCATTTGTCTAAAGTTAATTCACTGTGTCTAATTTTTGTGGTTTCTTTGAATAGGTTCGCTTTAGAACAATATAAAGTGAAGGATTGAGTGGTAAAAGGCAAGTGTGTGACATCTTTGTTAAAAGCCATAATATTCAAGAGAGAAACACTTGGGGTGAGTATAGATTGGTTAGGTTTGGAAACATACTTGGGGGGGATTAAGGGATGTGAGGCCATTGCATTTTCTGCTTCTTCTTTTTCTTAACTGTCATTAAAGGTATCATGGAAGGTAAACTATCAATGGAGCAAAAGGTGTACCAAGAACAGATTGCAAAATTTACCGAGACAATGAACATGGTTTTGACAAGATTTAATGACTTAGAGATGAGAAGTAACGATCGTTGAAACAATGATGAAGAAGTACACCAAGAAAATGAAAGTGTACATGAATCTGAAGCATCTCATGGAACTAGAAGGGTTGATGGCAATCTTGGAAGCATCAAAATGAAAATCCCGGAGTTCAAAGGGAAAAGTGATCCAGAGGCTTATTTAGAGTGGGAAACGAAAGTTGAAAGGATCTTTGAAGTGCACAACTGCTCATAAGTGAAGAAGGTAAAACTTGCTGCCCTTGAGTTTTCTAAATATGCACTAACTTGGTGGGATCAATTGCAAGCTATAAGAAGGCGAGATGGAGAAAAACCAATTACCACATGGAGACAAATGAAAACAATTATGAAAAAGAGGTTTGTTCCTTCCCACTATTATCGTTATTTATTTAAAAGGCTCCAAGGTATTACCTAGGGTTCCAAAAGTGTTGAAGACTATTACAAAGAGATGGAAATGGCAATGATGAGGGCAAATGTTGTGGAGGACGAGGAAGCGACTATGGCGCGGTTTCTTGGTGGCTAGAATAAACCAATTACTGATGTTGTGGAACTACAACATTACGTGGATATGGAGGAGATGCTTCATAAAGCTGAAATGATTGAGAAGCAATTAGAAAAGAAGAATTTGGAGCCACGACGTTCCAACAATCGTGACTCTTCATGGAAAGGAGGATCAAGCACCTCATGGAAGAAAGATGATGGAAAAAAGTACAACAATAAAACTTATTCAAAGGTATCTAATAACGCTTCAAGCTCTAATAGTTTGGCTTCTAATTCATCTACTCCTGCTAGGAAAGTTACTTGTTTTAAGTGTTTGGGAAAAGGCCATATTGCTTCACAATGTCCCAACTCACGTGTGATGACCATTCAAGAGGATGGTTCTTACGCTAGTTCCAGTGATAAAGAAGAAAGACAACCACGATGAAGCACCCCAATCTGAAGAAGGCTATGAAGAGGAGTTTGAGGCTGAAGATGGCCAATGTTTCGTGAATGTTCGTGCTTTGAATGCACGAGTTAAGATTGAAGAGGAGCAACAACAAAGACACAACATTTTTCATACGAAGGGTCGTATCAAAGATAAGGTATGTTTAATCATTATTGATGGTGGGAGTTGCACTAATGTTGCTAGTACTTACATAGTTGAGAATCTGCATCTTCCTACATTGAAGCATCCTTCACCATATAAACTTCAATGGTTGAGTAATTGTGGAGACATAAAGGTAACAAAACAGGTGTGTGTCACATTCTCGATTGGTAAGTATATGGATGAGGTGTTATGTGATGTGGTTCCGATGGATGCAAGTCATATGCTTTTGGGAAGGCCATGGGAGTTTGATAGGAGGGCTACCCTTGATGGTTTCACAAATAAATATTCATTTGTAATGGATCAGAAAGCTATTACTCTTGTTCCCCTTTCCCCACAACAAGTGTATTACTGTAATAAGCAGATGAAAGTTGAGAGAGATAAAAGGAAAAAATTGAGAGACCTACAAAATCCAAGTAAAAGTAAGCAAGTAGAAAACACAAAAAAAGACAAGTCAGATGTGGTAGAAAATAGTGAGTCGAGTGAAAAGCCGAAGTTGGGAGGAGAAAAAGGCAATAACTTCTTTGCTACATTGAGAGATTTGTATAAGGCTTTCAACACTCGTAAGAGTGTGATTTTATTTGTTTTCCAAGATCATTCTCCTGTTCCACAAGAATTACCTAACCATTTGCCTTTGGAGTTTGTCTCAATGTTGCAGGATTTTGAGGATGTTTTTCCTGAAGAACTTCCTAACGGACTTCCCCCTATTAGAGGGATTGAGCATCAAGTCGATTTGATACCGGGGGCCATCATTCCAAATAGACCAGCTTATCGTGCAAACCCGGAGGAGAAAAAGGAGTTGAGAAGGCAAGTGGATGAACTGTTGGCAAGAGGTCAAATTCGAGAATCCTTAAGCCCATGCGTTGTTCCGGTAATTTTCGTTCCTAAAAAAGATGGTTCTTGGCGTATGTGTGTCGATTGTCGGGAAATCAATAAGATTACTATTAAATATCGACATCCTATTCCAAGACTTGATGACATGCTTGATGATTTGCATGGAGCTACTTTGTTTTCAAAAATTGATCTTAAATCTGGTTATCACCAAATTCATGTTAAAGAGGGTGATGAATGGAAAACTGCCTTTAAAACTAAGTTTGGTTTGTATGAGTGGTTACTAATGCCATTTGGCTTCACTAATGCACCAAGCACGTTCATGAGATTGATGAACCATGTGCTTAGGGAATTTATTAGCAAGTTTGTGGTTGTTTATTTTGATGATATTTTGATTTATAGTAAGGACTTGATTGAACATCGTGAACATGTGCAAGTTGTGTTAAGTACCTTACGAGCTGAGAAACTTTATGCTAATATGAAAAAGTGTACCTTTTGTGTGCACAAAGTTGTATTTCTTGGTTTTGTAGTGAGTGCACAAGGTATTCAAGTGGATGGTGAGAAAGTGAAAGCCATCAAGGATTGGCCGACTCCTACAAATCCTTCCGAGGTGAGATCTTTTCATGGCTTGGCTAGTTTTTACAGGAGGTTTGTCAGAGATTTCTCAACAAAGGTTGCCCCTTTAAATGATTTGGTCAAAAATAATGTGAAGTTTGAATGGGGTCCTTCTCAAGATGAGGCATTTAATAGACTTAAACTTGATTTAACAACTGCACCCGTACTTGCATTTCCTGATTTTGGAAAGAGTTTTGAAGTTGAATGTGATGCATCTGGTATAGGAATAGGCGCCATTTTAATGCTAGAAAGGCACCCTATTGCATACTTTAGTGAGAAGTTGAAAGGAGCTCATTTGAATTATCCTACTTATGACAAAGAGTTGTATATTGTTGTGCGTGCTTTAGAAACTTGGCAACATTATTTGATGCCTAGGGAGTTCATTATTCACACTGATCATGAATCACTAAAGCACATTAAAGCACAAAGTTGGTTGAACAAAAGGCATGCTAGATGGGTTGCGTTCATTGAAACTTTTCCTTATGTCATTAAGTACAAACAAGGAAAAGAGAACATTGTCGCTGACGCATTGTCTCGTAGACATGCTCTTCTCACGACACTTGGTACTAAATTGATGGGCTTTGAGTTCATCAAAGATTTGTATGATAGTGACCCTGATTTTTCGGGGGTATTTGGTGCATGTGAACAAGTTGCATTTAATAAGTTTTTCAAAGATGAAAGATTTTTGTTCAAGGAGTCAAAACTATGTGTGCCAAAGTGTTCATTGCGTGAGTTACTAGTTCGAGAAGTACATAGTGGAGGTTTGATGGGACATTTTGGTGTTCACAAAACTTTGGATATATTGGTTGAGCATTTTTATTGGCCTGAGATGAAACGAGATGTTACTCGTATTTGTGAAAGGTGTGTTGAGTGTAAAAAGACAAAATCCAAATCCAATCCTCATGGATTATACACGCCACTCCCAATTCCAACCTCACCTTGGGTTGACATCTCGATGGATTTTGTGTTGGGTTCACCAAGAACTCAACGAGGTATGGATTCTATTTTTGTCATAGTCGATCGTTTTTCTAAAATGTCTAATTTTGTTTTTTGAGGGAAAACTCCGGAATATTATAAAAACGAAAACAAAAGAGTACGGCAAACCGATACAAAAAACAAACAAAGAAAAAAAAACTTGGAAACAACCCATACCAAGCAACTAACAACCAAAATAAACACAACATAATAGACGCAAATAACATCGAAAAAAAGATGCTAAAAACCACCGGAGCTCCAAACACCATCACCGCAAGGCCAAAGCAAGAATTAGGTCGCTTCATTAGATATAGGACGAGATCTTCTAGTAGTCCAAGCAAGCCGAAAGTGAACCATGTCCCGTATCTCTTTGATGATCATCTCCATATCACGCTTTTCATTACGGAACAAACGATTGTTCCGTTCTCGCCATATAAAGAAAACCGCAGCCGCAATGTAGAGTTTCGGCCCAAGCCAATTGGGGAGCCGATTTGCATCCGAAAGAGCCATTAAAACATCATCCCAACAATCCGGCCAATCTTCAATATCCGCAAAAAACTTTATCCGCGTCCATACTTCATTGGAAAATTGGCATTCAAAAAACAAGTGGTTATGGGAATCCATACAAACCTCACATAAAGGGCAAATAAGGTTTGGATTATCCGAGTTCCATGAGAGCATACGATCCTGAGTAGGTAAACGACGAAGACATGCAGTCCACATGCAAAAAGCGTGTTTAGCAATGTGCCCTTTAAACCAAACACCTTTCGTCCACAGAACAATCTGGTAAGACCCACTCAAAGCGGCCGAAGTTGTCCTCACCGAAAACTCGTCCATAGGCCCATTCCCATAATCCCAACGAATCCCGTCCCTTTCATGCTCATTGAGAATCGAAAAATGAATCGTAGCAAGTTGTGGAAACCGATCCACCCAACTGTTCGGCCAAACCCCCTCAAACCGAGAGCTTAACCCTCTTAACGATGACCGCGTCGTGAATCCTTCCGAATGAATAAAACGATAAGAAATAAAAGAGGAAAGCGGCGTACCGGAAGCCCAACGATCCTCCCATGCATTTATCGCCGAGCCATTGCCAACCCGCATCATAATAAAAGGTCTCAACACCGAATGAAGATCCCAAATTTTCCTTAGGACCCACGACCACCGAGAGCTTTTATGAATAAGTCAGAAGTGCGTTTCTCCCAAGCAATGGAGTACGATCCAACGAACCCAAAAAGATTGCTTTCAGGTTAGAATGTTCCAAAGGTGACGCGACAACAAAGCTTTATTCCACGTGGCTTAAGGTTTTATTCCCAAAACTCCTCCATCGAAAGGCATACAAACATGCTCCCAAGACACTTTGCACCTTCCTCTTGAATTTTCACCTTGATCCCATAAAAAGTCCCGACAAAGAGATTCAATTTTTTTTTATCATCGTGGTAGGGAACCAGAATATAGACATCCAATGAATCTGTAAAGATCCAAGGAGTGATTTAAGAAGTTGTAAACGTCCTCCAAAGGACAAAAACATGGCCTTCCAATTTGTTATACGCGAAACGAACTTCGTCAAGAGCACATCATAATCACGCGTCTTCAACCGAATAGAGGAGAGCGGAACCCCTAAATACCGAATGGGAAAAACCCCATTCCGAAAAGATAAACACTCCCGAATAGCAATTCGATCTTCCAACGGGACATTGCCATAGAAGATTTCACTCTTTTCAAGGTTTGGAGCTAACCCCGATTTGACGTTAAAGAGAGCGAGGGCCTTCATTAGCACCAACACCGAATCCATATCGCCTCTAGTGAACACGAAAAGATCATCTGCAAAACAAAGATGGGTTAAATCAAGAGCTTGGCAATCTTTGTGATAGCCCAAGGAAGCCGCCTCCTCTATGCACCGTTTGAAAATAATGGAGAAGCCCTCCATCACGATGGTAAAAAGGTAAGGAGACAAGGGATCTCCCTGACGAAGACCTCTACCACCTTTGAAAAAACCCCAAGTCTCACTATTGACGGTCATCGAATAGGAAGGAGATGAAACCATTTCTTTAATCCATCGTACAAGAGCCCAATGAAATCCCGTACCCTCCATTGAAAGAATCTTCAAACAACATCTGTCACTCGTATCAATGATAAGTGATTCATCCAAATTTAGAAAAACAAGTCGTTGGTCATCTTTTACAAGATGGGTCATATAACTGAAGGCTTTATACCCCCTCCCTCGGCCACTATGGCCTCAACTACCATAGCATCCACGATACGAACACTCAACCTAACTCTTCGGTAACCTACAGGTCACTCGAAGCCTAGGTGCTGCCACACCTTCGAAGAAATCCTAATAGGGCAACGAAGGCTCCAAGAAACTTGGAGCGCTGAAACCCTAATTCAAGCTTCCCCTAAGTAACGAAGACCTAGGAAACACGAGCTAACCCTAAGAAACAAAAAGAAAAGAGAAGACTTACAAACCGTCGCAACCACCGAGTGACAAAAACTAAAAACCTACAGCCGCCAAAGGTTTTTCCATGCCACCGACCCACGATGGAACCTCAACTCCACAAACAGGTGCCTTCCCCAACGTCCCACGTTGTATGCAGCCGCAAAAAGTACACCACCGCAAAAGTACACCGCCGCAAAATCCTCCAACAACCTTGGAACCTCCGAATAGGATAACTCCACTCACGCCGATCGCTCTTAATTTAAACCTAGAAGAGCACCCCACCGACCCACTAACACGTGAGCCAATCGAATGCAAACACAAGTATTCAGCACCAACACCCACTTACGCGGTTCTCTCGCAGAAAACCCTAAACCTTCTTGCAAGTTCACCGCCGCTGAACTCACACTCCACCACCGACCCCCCGTGTAATGGCTCGTTTCCGTAATGGCTCGTTATTGGGTAATTTTGGTCTTAGTGGGTATAAGGGTTTTGTGTCTCCTTAACGAATCAAATTAGTCATAATGGGAGTAAATCGGTCATAATGAGTTCGACTAGACTTTATTAGGTGTAATGGAGCTGTAACAGGTATTAATGGTCCATAATGGCTCGTTATTGGGTAATTTTGGTCTTAGCGGGTATAAGGGGTTTGTGTCTCCTAAAATGAATCTAATTAGTAATAATGGGAGTAAATGAGTCATAATAAGTTTGATTAGACCTTATTTGGTGTAATTGAGATGTAACGGGTCTTTGTAGTCAGAAATGGTTCGTTCTTGGGTAATTTTTGTTTTAGTGGGAATAAGGGTTTGTGTCTCCTAAAACGAATCTAGTTGGTCTTAAAGGGAGTAAATGGGTCATAATAAGTTCGATTAGACCTTATTAGGTGTAAATGAGCTGGAACGGGTCATAATCGCCTGTAATGGCTCGTTTTTTTTTGAAAGGGTATCCTGGGGCCTATGGCCCAGACTAATCCCTGGCAATTAGGGCCTTTGGCCCAGCTGCTAAAGCGTGCAGCCCTGAGATTATCCTCAGTAGCCACAAGTGCTGCTAGTGGGGCTCGAACCCGGGTTGAGCGCTATGAACTCCCCAAGCCTTTACCACCACACCACAACCCTTGTGGTTCTGTAATGGCTCGTTATTGGGTAATTTTGGTCTTAGTGGGTATAAGGGGTTTGTTTCCTTAACGGGGAGTAATAGGACATAATGGTAGTAAATGGGTGATAATGAGTCTGATTAGACCTTACTTGGTGTAATTGAGATATAATGGGTCATAGTGGTCCGTAATGGCTCGTTATTGGGTAATTTTTATCTTAGTTGATATAAGGGGTTTGTGTCTCCTTAACGAATCCAATAGGTCATAATGGGAGTAAATCGGTCATAATGAGTTCGACTAGACTTTATTAGGTGTAATTGAGTTATAACAGGTCATAATGGTCCATAATGGCTCGTTATTGGGTAATTTTGGTCTTAGTGGTATAAGGGTTTTGTGTCTCCTTAACAGCTCTAATTGGTCATAATGGGAGTAAATGGGTCATAATGAGTTTGATTAGACCTTATTAGGTGTAATTGAGGTGTAACGGGTCTTTCTAGTCCGAAATGGCTCGGTATTGGGTAATTTAGGTTTTAGCAGGTATAAGGGGTTTGTGTCACCTAAAGTGAATCTAATTGGTCATAATGGGAGTAAATTAGTCATAATGAGTTTGATTAGACCTTATTTGGTGTAATTAAGGTGTAACGGGTCTTTGTAGTCAGAAATGGTTCGTTCTTGGGTAATTTTTGTTTTAGTGGGAATAAGGGGTTTGTTTCTCCTAAAACGAATCTAATTGGTCATAAAGGGAGTAAATGGGTCATAATGAGTTCGATTAGACCTTATTAGGTGTAAATGAGCTGGAATGGGTCATAATGGTCTGTAATGGCTCGTTATTAGGTAATTTTGGTCTTAGTGGGTATAAGGGGTTTGTGTCTCCTTAACGAGTCTAATAGTACATAATGGGAGTAAATGGGTGATAATGAGTCTGATTAGACCTTATTTGGTGTAATTGAGATATAATGGGTCATAATGGTCCGTAATGGCTCGTTATTGGGTAATTCTTGTCTTCGTTGGTATAAGGGGTTTGTGTCTGCTTAACGAATCTAATTGGTCATAATTGGAGTAAATCGGTCATAATGAGTTCGACAAGACTTTATTAGGTGTAATTGAGTTGTAACAGATCATAATGGTCCATAATGGCTCGTTATTGGGTAATTTTGGTCTTAGTGGGTATAAGGGTTTTGTGTCTCCTTAACAGCTCTAATTGTTCATTATGGGAGTAAATGGGTCATAACGAGTTTGATTAGACCTTATTAGATGTAATTTAGGTGTTACGGGTCTTTGTAGTCCGAAATGGCTTGTTATTGGGTAATTTAGGTTTTAGCGGGTATAAAGGGTTTGTGTCTCCTAAAACGAATCTAATTGGTCATAATGGGTGTAAATTAGTTATAATGAGTTTGATTAGACCTTATTAGGTGTAATTGAGGTATTACAAGTCTTTGTAGTCTATAATGGCCCGTTATTGGGTAATTTAGGTTTTAGTGGGTACAAGGGGATTGTGTCTCCTTAACAAGTCCAATTGGTCATAATTGGGAGTAAATGGGTCATAAAGACTTTCATTAGACGTAATTAGGTGTAATTGAGTTGTAACGGGTCATAATGGTTCGTAGTGGCTCATTATTGGGTAATTTTTGTCTGAGTGGGTATAAGGGGTTTGTGTCTCCTTAACAAGTCAAATTGGTCACAGTGGGAGTAAATGGATCATAAAGAGTTTGATTAGACTATATTTGGTGTAATTGAGGAGTAAGGGGCCTTTGTAGGTCTAAATGGTTCGTTTTTTTAGGGAAAACTCCGGCAATAATATAAAACGAAAACAAAAGAGTTCGAAATGGTTCGTTATTGGATAAATTTGGTTTTAGTGGGTATTAGGGATATGTGTTTGCTAAAACGAATCTAATTGGTCATAATGGGAGTAAATGCGTCAAAAAGAGTTACGTTAGACCTTATTAGGTGTAATTGAGTTGTAACGGTCCATAATGGTCTGTAATGGCTCGTTATTGGGTAATTTTGTCTTAGTTGGTATAAGGAGTTTGTGTCTCCTTAACGAGTCTAATTGGTCATAATGGGAGTAAATGGGTCATAATGAGTTGTTTAGACCTTATTTGGTGTATTTGAGATATAATGGGTCATAATGGTCCGTTAGGGGTGTTCGCGGTGCGGTTTGGGGCAAAATCGCAAACCGCACCGCATGTGCGGTTTGGGCATTTTCCCAAACCGCAGACCGCACCGCATATACCTCAAACCGCACCAAACCGCACCACGAAATGCGGTGCGGTTTATGCGATTTGTCCCTATCGCACTTTATGCATACAATCCAAAAAATTATTAGTTTAAAATACATTAGCAAATCAACGATTTAGTGACCATAGTCCAAAAAAATAAAGAGTTTGAATATATCCAACTCCAAAATGCATAATTAAAAATAGTCAAAGAAATAGTCTAAAAAAATAAAAAATTTCAATGCGATAAACGAATAATGTGACGTTTCCAACTTTTTCTTTCGTCTTCATCTTGACTCCCAATTGTTAATGCCCAATTTTTTTCATTTGTTGGGTCTTAAACTTTTAAGAAGGCTTATAAATACTTAAAATCCATAATTAAAATTTAAAAACACAAGCCCAATTATATAAATATTAAATTAAATTATTATATATATATATATATATATGTTTGAATTAAAATTTTTAAAAGTAAAACTCAAAACCGCAAACCGCACCGCATAGTGCGGTTTGGTAAAAATGCAAACCGCAAACCGCACCGCAAGTCTTAAACCGCATTTTGCGGTGCGGTGTGGGCGGTTTGTGCGGTTTGGATGAACATCCCTATGGTCCGTAATGGCTCATTTTAGGGTAATTTTTGTCTTAGTGGGTATAAAGGGTTTGTGTCACCTTAACAAGTCTAATTAGTCACAATCGGAGTAAATTTGTAATAATGAGTCTTATTAGACCTTATTTGGTGTAATTGAGGTATAACGGGTCTTTGTGGTTTGTAATGGCTCCTTATCGGCCAATTTTGGCCTTAGTGGGTATGAGGTGCTTGTATCTCCTAAAACAAATATAATTCGTCATAATGGGAGTAAATGGGTAATAATGAGTTTGATTAGACCTTATTATGTGTAATTGATGTTTAATATTCATTGATCTTCAATCACAAGATTACAAACTAAACTTTCTCTCACTACTCTCTCACTAGAATGATGAAACTATATGCTCTTCTCTAATCTGCTCTCTCTTTCTAATTCGTATACCACTTCTTACAAAGACAAGGACAAAGGCATTTATACCCTCTATCAAATACAAGGAAACAAATTACACATACATTGACTTTGACATTTATTAACAAAAGACTTTGACTTTGATGAGAGTTGACTTTCCAGCTTTGACTTCTTGATCTTTTGGTCCTCAAACTTTATGATCTTGAATCCAACATATTTGTGCTCTAACAGGCGGCACTCCTGGCAATATATAAAAAAAAGAGGGAAAAAACAGCTAAAATGTGTCTCCTTAACAAGTCCAAATGGTCATTTTTTTGAGAGGAAACTCCAGGCAAAGACATTAAACAAGGAAAGAAAAGGCCAAACGCCAGTACAAAAGCCAAACAGCAAAACAGAAAAACTTGGTTACAGTACCGTACCAAGCAACAAGAAGCCAGAACAAGTACATACCAAAAGATAAAAACCAACTACAAAAAAAATATGCAGAAAACCCAATCGAAAAAAACAACCCAGCAACGCTAATCAAGCATCATCAATAGTAATCTTCAGCTTTTTCCTCGTCTTCCAAGTCTCATGCAAGAGGACCTTACAAACAATGCTATTCACAACAGCTGCAATATCACGCTTCTTGTCCGAAAAAATCCGTTGATTCCTCTCATATGTTAAATAAAATACACCACAACTGCCAAAGTCAGCTTGTGGATTCGCCTCAAAGGAGCTCTATTCGGGTCCGAAAGAGCATTTTTAATTTCATCCCAAGAGCCAGGTAAATTTCGCCACTCCATCTTATCACAAACTCTATCCCAAATCATTTTTTTTTAAATTGACAACAGAAGAACAAGTGATTGTGGCTTTCCTCGCAATTAGAACACAACACACATTTCATCTCCCAAGCATCCTCATTCCAAACTGCCAAGCGGTCATGAGTCGGAAGCTGATTATGTCACGCCATCCATAAACACATCGCGTGCTTGGGAATGAAACCAGAGAACCACACCGACTTGCACCAATGAAGTCGGTCATGCATACCAGCAATCGATTGAGAAGCTATTTTAACAGAAAACTCCACAACAACATTTTGATGATCCACCCACCCCACCATATCACATCGATCATGCATAAGAGCATGAATTGTATTAGAACGAAAGTCCAAATGGTCATAATGGGAGTAAACTGGTCATAATGAGTTTGATTAGACCTTATTAGGTGTAATTGAGGTGTAACGGGTCTTTGTAGTTTGAAATGGTTCGTTATTGGGTAATTTTGGTTTTAGTGGGAATAAGGGGTTTGTGTCTCCTAAAATGAATCTAATTGGTCATAAAGGGAGTAAATGGGTCATAATGAGTTCGATTAGACCTTATTAGGTGTAAATGAGTTGGAACGGGTCATAATGGTCCGTAATGGCTCGTTATTGGGTAATTTTGGTCTTAGTGGGTATAAGGGGTTTGTGTCTACTTAACAAGTCTAATAGGACATAATGGGAGTAAATGGGTGATAATGAGCCTGATTAGACCTTATTTGGTGTAATTGAGATATAAGTGGTCATAATGGTCCGTAATGGCTCGATATTGGGTAATTTTTGTCTTAGTTGGTATAAGGGGTTTGTGTCTCCTTAACGAATATAATTGGTTATGGGAGTAAATCGGTCATAGTCAGTTCGACTAGACTTTATCAGGTGTAATTGAGCTGTAACAGGTCATAATGGTCCATAATGGCTCGTTATTGGGTAATTTTTGTCTTAGTGGGTATAAGGGTTTTGTGTCTCCTTAACAGCTCTAATATAATGGCAGTAAATGGGTCATAATGAGTTTAATTAGACCTTATTAGGTGTAATTGAGGTGTAACGGGTCTTTGTAGTCCGAAATGGCTCGTTATTGGGTAATTTAGATTTTAGCAGGTATAAGGGGTTTGTGTCTCCTAAAACGAATCTAATTGGTCATAATCATAATGGGAGTAAATGAGTCATAATGAGTTTGATTAGACCTTATTAGGTGTAATTGAGGTATTACGAGTCTTTCTAGTCTATAATGGCTCGTTATTGGGTAATTTAGGTTTTAGTGGGTACAAGAGGCTTGTGTCTCCTTAACAAGTCCAATTGGTCATAATTGGGAGTAAATGGGTCATAATGACTTTCATTAGACGTAATTAGGTGTAATTGAGTTGTAACGGGTCAAAATGGTTCGTAGTGGCTCGTTATTGGTTAATTTTGGTCTGAGTAGGTATAAGTGGTTTGTGTCTCCTTAACAAGTCAAATTGGTCATAGTGGGAGTAAATGGGTCATAAAGAGTTTGGTTAGACCATATTAGGTGTAATTAAGGTGTAAGGGGCCTTTGTAGTCTGAAATGGTTCGTTATTGGATAATTTTGGTTTTAGTGGGTAAAAGGGATATGTGTCTGCTAAAACGAATCTAATTGGTCATAATGGGAGTAAATGTGTCAAAAAGAGTTAAGTTAGACCTTATTAGGTGTAATTGAGTTGTAACGGGCCATAATGGTCCGTAATGGATCGTTATTGGCTAATTTTGTCTTAGTTGGTATAAGGGGTTTGTCTCTCCTTAACGAGTCTAATTGGTCATAATGGGAGTAAATGGGTCATAATGAGTTTGATTAGACCTTATTTGGTGTATTTGAGATATAATGGGTCATAATGGTCCGTAATGGCTCGTTTTGGGGTAATTTTTGTCTTCGTGGGTATAAGGGGTTTATGTCGCCTTAACTAATCTAATTAGTCACAATCGGAGTAAATTTGTAATAATGAGTCTTATTAGACCTTATTTGGTGTAATTGAGGTATAACGACCCTTTGTGGTCTGTAATGGCTCCTTATCGGTAAATTTTGGCCTTAGTAGGTATGAGGTGTTTGTATCTCCTAAAACAAATATAATTCATCATAATGGGAGTAAATGGGTCATAATGAGTTTGATTAGAGCTTATTAGGTGTAATTGAGGTGTAACGGGTCTTTGTATTCCGAAATGGTTTGTTATTGGGTAATTTTGGTTTTAGAGGGAATAAGGGGTTTGTGTCTCCTAAAACGAATCTAATTGGTCATAAAGGGAGTAAATGGGTCATAATGAGTTCGATTAGACCTTACTAGGTGTAAATGAGTTGGAACGGGTCATAATGGTTCGTAATGGCTCGTTATTGGGTAATTTTGGTCTTAGTGGGTATAAGGGGCTTGTGTCTCCTTAACGAATCTAATTGGTCATAATGGGAGTAAATTGGTCATAATGAGTTCGACTAGACTTTATTAGGGGTAATTGAGCTATAACAGGTCATAATGGTCCATAATGGCTCATTTTTTTTGAAGGAAAGCTCCAGGCACTTATATTAAAAAAAAAAAAAGAAACAGAGTTCAGGCTACAAGAGCCAAGACACCCAAACCACAAAGCAAAAAAACTTGGTAACAACACCATACCAAGACACAATCAACCAGAAGAGACAAAGCTCAACATACACAAACAACATACAAATTAAAATAGGCAAGCTAAACTCAAAACACCAAAACTCCATCCAAGCCGCATCAGCACCACTGAAGAATTTAGGCCCGAACATGATTAGACACCACTTGCCCTCTAGTCTTCCACACTTGCCGCATATGCACCATATCTTTGATATTCTTTACAAGATCATCCGGATTGCGACTTTCTTTTCTGAAAATTCTATTATTCCTTTCGTTCCAAATATAGTAAACCGTGGCTCCAATAAAAAGCTTTTGAGCATGAAACCTTTTTGAGCCCTGTAACGTTGAGAGTCTTTCCACAATGAGCGGCCATGAATGTGGCCAGTCAGTTAGGGTCGCAAAGGTCTTTATTACCACACCTCCATTGAAAACCTGCATTCAAAAAACAAGTGTGCATGGGAATCCATGCAAACTTTGCATAACGGACAAAGGAGATCCCTGTCACCACCCCATCTGACCATCCGGTCTTGAGTTGGTAAACGATTGTGGCAAGCCGACCATAAGCAAAAAGCATGCTTTGGAATGTTTCCCGGGAACCAAACAGTCTTTGCCTACATCACACAAGGATAGACGCTATCCAAAGAACAATAAGCCATTTTGACCAAAAAATCCCCACCATTACCATTCACATCCTTCCATTCCCAAGTATCAATACGATGTGGCTCAATATTAGGAAGAGGCATATTATTAAGTGCAGGATAGGTCATAAGCCAATCACTCGGCCAAACTCCTTCAAATCGATCATGCACCTCCTTAAGGGTGGACAACTTGGAAAACCCGTGCGATAGAATAAAGCTATCAGGTAACAGAATCGAGAGAGGCGTACCTTGCACCCAAGGATCTTCCCATGCATTTGTATTCTTCTCATCACCCACCAAACGCTTAAGATGTGGCCGAACATGTTGCCACATATCAAGGATTTTCCGGATCATCCATGACCAACAAGAATTTTTCCGAACAAGCCAAAAGTGGGTATCATTAAGACAATAAAGATACACCCATCTCACCCAAATAGACGGTCGGCGAACAAGAATATCCCAAATGTGTTTGGCTAGAAGAGCTCAATTCCAAATAGCAAGGCGCTTAATACCAAGACCACCATTCTCTAACGGTTTACATACATTTTCCCAAGATAACTTGCACTTCCCCTTCGCGGGATCTCCTTGAGCCCACAAAAAATTCCGGAATAGAGCTTCGATCTTGTGAACCACATAGGATGGGATGAGAAACGTCGACATCCAACAAAATTGGAGAGATAACAAGACTGAAAGGATTAGTTGGCTAAGGCCCGCAAAGGAAAGAAATTTATTCTTCCAATTTGTGATCTTGTTCCAAACCTTAGCAAGAAGAACATCAAAGTCACCCACTTTAAGTCTCGATTTTGAGAGAGGAACTCCCAAGTACCGGATGGGAAAACCCCCATTACGAAGAGGAAGACATTCCCGAATATTAATTCGCATATGCTCCGGTACATTACCAAAAAAAATCTCACTTTTTTCAAGACTAGGTGAAAGACCCGGTTTCGTTTGAAAAATCTGCAATGCCTTCTTTAGAACCATAACAGAAGGAATATCTCTCCTTGTAAAAACAAACAAGTCATCTGCAAAACAAAGATGGGTTAATCTGAGATCCAAGCAATCTTTATGATAGCCAAAGTTGGAAGCCTTGTCAATACTGTTGGATCATAATTGTATTCAAGATTAAAGGGTCTAAATTGTATTTACTTGATAGTTAAAGTTCAGGGTTTAAATTGTAATAGATTAATAGTTATTAAGCTATTGGGCCTCAAGCCCATAAGCCCATTAGGCATTAGGCCTTAGTATAAATAGTTTTTATTAATTAGGTTTTAGGTTAACTCTGATAATATTCTAGTTAATAGACGTAAGTTTTCTCTGTATTCAAAGGGTATCAAGAACACTCAAGGGTTTCATTGTTTATTCAAGGGATTGGTATGTTACTCTGATTTATATATCTCTTGATTATTATTGTGTTGCTTAATTACTTGATTGATTATTTACTAACTAGATTAAACTGGGATAACAATTGGTATCAGAGCCAAAAGAATCAAAAAATTTTTATTTCACTATTCATCGAAAATCACTGTTCATCGAATTTCACTATTCATCGAAAATCACTGTTCATCGAAAATCACTATTCATCGAAAGTTACTGTTCATTAGATTTCATGAATTAATGTGTTTATTAGTTTAAAATTGAACTGATTAGTTGAGATTCATGCTTCTGAGTGAATAGTTTGATTTGTGCATCTGTTTTTGAGTTCGTATTTGATTTCTAGGTTGATTATTCATCATGTTCATCATCGTTCTGGGTAGACTAAGAACGTCCCGGTGTAAGCATTTTATCGGTCTTAACCTCTATCGGTCCTTAGCCTTCCGGTCATAGCATTATACCGGTCTAATTAATATCGGTCGAACATAGATTTATCGGTCTTAAGACCATTCAGGTCAAACTCTTTGTCAGTCTTACATTCTACCGGTCTAATCTATCGGTCTAAGCAAAGCACCGATATTCATCAAGGTCCCGGTCTTACACTCTATCGGTCGAACTCACCTTATTACTATCGATCGAGTTCTATCGGTCTAAGCAAAGCACCGATACTCACAAGGTCCCGGTCTAACACCCATATCGGTCTAATTGTTACCGGTCGAATCAATTTTATCGGTCAAGCATAGTTCCGGTCTTACATCTTACCGGTCTTTGCACTTCCCCGGTCTTTACAAGTTCCCGGTCGAACTCTCTACCGGTCTTTACAAGTCTCCGGTCAACTCAATATCGGTCGAAGCGGGACCCCCCGTGCTAAGTCTGCGAAGGGGGACAAAGTTCTGTTCGAGATCAACTGTTTCTTGTTGTTTAGTATTATTTGAAGCTTTATACTGATTGAAAGGACTGCATTTTAGTGTGGTTTTCATTTTGATTCTAACGATCTCATCTAGTTGGTTGTCTTGGTACAGAAAAGTTTGATTACTAACAAGTGGTACAGCTAAGATGTAGAATCAGCTAATGATGTCTGAAGGTTACAGCCTTGATTTTAACAACATGACTCTTTCTGAAGTAAGAGCAAAGGCTAAACAACTTGCTGGACGGTTATCAACATCATCTCGCATGATTGATGAGTATGACAAAAAGGACAAAATGCTCAAAGCTGAAAACAAGGCTTTACAGATTCAGAACTCATCTCTTCTTATTCAGATCAATGCTTTAAAAGAAAATTCAAAAGATTCTGATTCTTTAATTGACTTTGCAGGAATAATTGAGTCTAAAGAACAAGAGATCTTGGATCTTCAAGCAAAGTTGAAAAGATCGGAATCTAGCTCAACATGGTCAAAGAAGGAACTAATGCAAAAAGAGTTAGATGAATTGAGAAGAAGAGCAAACATTGCTCGTGAGACATCTGAAGAGCTTAGAAAGTCAAACTCTCGAATCTTTGCTGAAAGAGACTCTTTAAAAGATAAAGTTCTCAGTCTTGAGGTTGAGATTAAAACAATGAAAGAAAAGGCAACCCAAGACAGAGACAATACAATAGCTCAAGATGAAATACTGAAGATAGAGAAAGAAAGAAAAGACTTTGCCAAGAAATTCTCTGATTTCTCCAGAAAAGCCTTTGAAGAGAAGAAAGCATTAGAGCTTAGATGTGTTAAGCTTTCTCAACAAGTTTCAGACTTTGAGAAGGTTATCATTCTTGAAAGAGAAAAGGCTGAGAATGAGAAGAAGAAAGCGGAGCTGAAGGATACAAATACAGATTTTTTCTGAAGAAAAGAAGATATTTGAGACCGAGATAGATAAACTGACAAGAAAGCTATCTGAATTGTCAACAAACATCATGAAGGAGAAGAATGCAAAATCTGAGTTGCATAAGAAGTTTGATTTGATTGAAAAGGAAAGAAACAGTTTGTCTTCAAAGATAAAAGAACTTGAAGAGATAGTTTTCAAGGTGAAGCTGACTGAGCACAAGACGCCAGAGTCAATAGCTCAATCACCGAGAGCCGATCTAGCTGATTCAGATAGTTCATTAAAAACAACTTCAAGTTCACATTTTTCAAATGTTTTCTATAATCCTTTCTATGATTTAGATGATAGTCTTACTTCTAAATCTACTAATCAGATTCGTCCTTCTAACCTTTTCTATGACAAAAATGTTGATGGTTCAGGTAACTTAAAGAAGACTAAGTCTCGAAAGAAAAGCTTCTGGACAAGGGATGATGAGAAAGAAAGAGGAAACTGGATCTGGAGAGTTAAAGGATCCTCGGAGGAGAATAAGAAAGACAAATCATATGTGCATACATCAAATGCTAAAAGGAACAATGCTACAAAAGGTAAAACTTTTGGCAAACCTGATCTGGTTTACACAATCCATCAATTGATCAGGTTAGCACAAACGAAGATTAGTTGTTCCGATTGTGGCTCAAATGATTTTGTAAGAAAAGATTATGTGAATAACTGGTATGGTTCTTATTTCATATCTCCTACAAGAACTGCAACTAACCCATTAGGACCCAAATACCAGTGGGTACCAAAAGCTAAATTTGTGTTGCAGGCACCCAATGTTTAAGAGGGAGAAAGAACAATGGCTTTTGAACAACATTGTTCAAAACCCGGACTTCATTGTAAAAAAGAAGGCTTCTAAGTAAATCAACTTAGAACCCGTACCTCAACGGACTATGGATTCTAGTCATATCATATTAGAACCCGCACTTCAGTGCTTTATTTTTCTGCTCTATGTTAAAAAAAAAATCTTCAGTTAAGGGGGAGAATATCTGTGATTTTAACAGATTTTTGGATACTTAAATGCTTATCTGACCGTGTGTTCTTAAAGATAAATACCTGCGTTTTATCTTGTCAATATACTTTGTCAAGTATTCATACACATAACGGTTCAGAACATTCTATTTGACTTTGTTATTACCATGTATCAAAAGTTAAATCTTTCTATGGTAATACTCACGTTCTATGTATTCACTGTTGATTGAATCAAACGTCATTTCATGTGCTTTCATTGAAAATATGTTTATATATTGTTCATATAAACAACATTCGTTTTTGATTCTCCAAAATCTTATTCTTCATGATAAAATGATATGAGCTTAATTGTCAAACTCTTTTAGTTTGAGGGGCAGAATTGCATCGTCAAACATCTTATGTTTTGACATCTCCGAATATTATATTCTTCATGTAACAAGTGGTATTTGTGCTTACATGTACAAAACTCCTGTTGAACAGCATGTACTTTTAGGATAATACATGGGATTCAGTGTGTGAGCTTAACAGAACTTCCATGGATTCACGTTAACCAGTGTTTCCTACCCAGGAAGTATTCCCTGAGTGATTGAGGGGAGAAGGGTTAAAAGATTTGAGTGTTGGTGTGTGAAAAGAGGTAAAATGGAAAAGAGAGATTGGGTAGACGTGAGCATTAAAAAGAAAGAGGGTAAGAGAACAGAGTAAAAGAATATTAAACTCTGTACCAAACTTCTTTCTGAGTCGGGCAGCCACATAATCTGATTGGTTCATATTCTTTGGTGACCATCATTGAAATAGGCAACTAGCCCATGCCATCTCTTCCATACAACCCCACCAGCTACTCATTCTTTTCTCAAAAAGAGAATGTTTCACATTTTCTGGGGATGCAACACATACGCTATTGGTTCTTCATTTGGAAGTTACTAATATTGAAAAAGAAGGAAAGTTGCCCCACCTTCGAACCCTTTCTCATGCACATTGAGTCTTTGTATAATTTGTTGTTGTCTCAACAAGTTTACATATTTTGAGCCTATATGAAAAAGCAATCATCTATGCTTAATTTTTTCATACACATGCACGAGCACACAGAAATTTGTTTTCTGTCAGAACGTTCATAGATAACCATGTGTTATTCGATGATTGAATGGAAGACCTGGGGAGTCAACATCAAACCAGCTCCTTATATAGTAACTTTGTGTTACTCAGTGACTTTGTGTCATTGACAGGCATTCTAACTGAGTCATTTGTTGATTCAGGGTTACACTTCTTAAACTGTTTGAATTTGAAAAGATTCGAATGGTTACTACTTTCTATTTTAATCTGAAAAGTTTGAAATAATCACTTTCTCCATTTGGAGAGACTGCTCTTATTTCCAGGGCTCGTTACAGGATGAAGATTGTGCTTACGTGATGTTCATACACAATGGGGGAGATTGTCTTGAAAAGGGGGAGATTCTTTTGCAAAGTTTTGATGATGATGATTCTCCCCATTCATCAAAAAGGGGGAGAAGATACAAAAAGGGAGAATATAATCTGAAGATTGCTAAAGATTTTCAAAGATATCAAAGATTTGAAGATTATTTAAAGATATCAAGTTTTGAAGCTATCAACGTCATATCTGAAGTTTTTTCAAGAAAAGAAAAGAAAAGTGAAGACCGGAAGCTAATTGCCAATTTTTTTTTTTTAATATTGAATCCAAAGGGGGAGATTGTTGGATCATAATTGTATTCAAGATTAAAGGGTCTAAATTGTATTTACATGATAGTTAAAGTTCAGGGTTTAAATTGTAATAGATTAATAGTTATTAAGCTATTGGGCCTCAAGCCCATTAGGCATTAGGCCTTAGTATAAATAGTTTTTATTAATTAGGTTTTAGGTTAAGTCAGATAATATTCTAGTTAATAGACGTAAGTTTTCTCTATATTCAAAGGGTATCAAGAACACTCAAGGGTTTCATTGTTTATTCAAGGGATTGGTATGTTACTCTGATTTATATATCTCTTGATTATTATTGTGTTGCTTGATTACTTGATTAATTATTTACCAACTAGATTAAACTGGGATAACAAATACACCGCTTAAAAATCATTGAGAAGCCTTCCGTGACAATAGTGAATAAATAGGGAGACAAAGGATCCCCTTGCCGGAGACCTCTCCCCCCTTTAAAGAAACCCCAGGATTCACCATTTACCGCCATTGAAAAAGAAGTAGTCGTTAACATCTCTTTAAGCTCTTTAATCAGAGACAAATGAAACCCCATTCCTTCCAACATATTGATCACAAATTGCCAATCAACCATGTCATAAGCCTTTTTAATATCAATCTTGAATGGACACCTCGGAGGACCAATTTGGTGTTGATACCCCGAGGCTAGCTCATGGGCCATCAAAATATTGTCAGATATTCGACGGTCAGGGATAAAAGCAGATTGTGAGGGACTAATTAAATCGCCCAAATACTCTTTCATACGATTCACAAGGATCTTGCTTATAATCTTATAAACCACCGTACAACAAGAAATCTGCCGGAACTCCGTAACCCTATTAGCATTCGGGACTTTTGGAATGAGACAGATTAAAGTATGATTCAACTCTTTCTCAAGATGACCCGAAAAGAAGAAATTGGGAATTTCAATACTAATCTCACCACCTACAATATCTCACGCTCCTTTGAAAAACTTAGCCGAAAACCAATCTAACCCCGGGGACTTATCATTCCCAATCTAAAACAACGCCATTTTTATATCTTCATTCGTGATAGGCCGAATCATTACATTATCCTCTCTAACAGAAAGACGTTTAGGGTGCGTTTGGTATGCAGAACATAGTGAAACAGGACAGAACAGAACATGCTTGTCCCATGTTTGGCGTGACCATATGTGGGACATGCTAGAACTAAGTGGAACAAGCATGGGACACACTTGTCCCACTCCAACCCACTGGAACTAAGTAGAACAACAATACTTTGACTAATATACCCTTTGTTAAAAACATAAAACATGTCTTCTCATCATCCACACCTCTAAGCTAGGGGTGTGCAAAACCCGAATAGTCCGAAATCTGAATCCACATCCGAACCGAAAATAAGGTGTTATTGCAAAACCCGAATACCCCGAAATCCGATAATCTGAAACCCGACACTTGGAAGGATATCCGGGTTCGGATTGGGTTTGATCGTTGGCCACCCAACCCGTCCGAAAACCCGAAATAACATAAATCTATATTTTAAATACTATATATATATATATATATATCTAATTATTTTTTGAAAATCATAAATTATACTCTGTTGAAATATTTTCTAAATTTTAAACTTGATATCGATTTCATCAATCTTTCAATCGATTGTATTCATCCTAAAAAACGATTGAATTTATATATAACTTTTGCATTATATAATACCCGAACCCAACCGACATCAATACGAAACCCGACCAACCTAAACCCGAAACAACATAAAATCCGAAACTTAAAATTTGGGTTTTGATTTCCATATCCAAAATCCAATCGTGATAAATTAGTTTTATGTTTTTGATAATCCATTGCACTATGTATCTGTCATGTCTTGCCTAACGTTGGACAGTTGTCCTATTCTGTTCCGTCCTGTCCTGTTCCATCTTGTTCTGTCCTGTCCTGTCTGCGTACCAAACGCACCCTTAGGGAACACGTACTCACTCATATCCAGGTTAACCAAATCATCTCTAACTCCCAGTATCGATTTAAAATATTCAACAAAAGCACCGCCCACCTCGTCATTATGAAAAAATCGGCCATTCGTATCACAAACCATAGCAATACGATTTGTGTGCCTTCTTTCCTTAATAACCTTATGGAAGTATTTGGAGTTCATATCGCTTTCATTAAAGCCAACGTACCTTGGCCCTTTTCCGAACAACCACCTCCTCATCATGACATGCATTGACATAAGCCAAACGAAGGTGGCATAAATCCTCATGCAAAGGCTAGTTAAAAGGATCCGCATCACACATCTGTTGGACCGAATCTAACTCCTGCTTTAAAAGCGTGATCTTGTTCGACAAGTTACCATAAGAACTCTTAAGGCGGCAGAGAGGGCCCTTCAGAAGTTTGATCTTTTTCAAGACTTTAAACATGAAAGACCCTTGCACAGGCGCATTCCAACCATCTTCCACGGTTTTCCTGAAAAGCGAATGAGAAACCAAATAGTTATCAAATTTAAAGCCCCATACCTTCTTCCTCATGCCCGCATTGAAAGAAAGAATAGAGGCCGAATGATCAGAAACACCCCTAGGCATGAAAACAAAGTGAGTATCCGGAAATCGAGAAGTGAACTCCGTATTGGCCATAACTCTATCCAGTTTCCGCTGAATACCTCCCTCCTCACTAGGCTTTTGACACCAAGTGAATTGTATTCCCGAGTATCTTACATCAAATAACTCCATCATATCAACGTTACGTCTCGACGAGCCTCCAAGACCGTCATGGGGAAAGAGCATGGCATTGAAATCCCCCATAAGGATCCACGACTTGCTACCCATAAGAACCTTGAACTTCCGAAGGCCCGACAATAAACATCTCCTTGCTATATTAGTATTAAGCCCTTAAGCAATAGACATAAAAAATGGATCTGAATCACCATGTAGCCGAACTTCACAATTCAAAAACTATGAATGAGACTCATGAACCATAACATCCATAAATCTAGCATCCCACGCTAGGATAATACGAGTACGAACAAGCTTGGTTCGATCGCTACTCCCATTTACCAAAAACCCTACCACAAATAGATTCCAAAGATTCCCGTTTAACATGGGATTCTATAATAGCACTGACAGGATCGATTTCTTAACAAGAATAAATTCTCAGAAACAATATCAAAGAAGTTGTGGAATAACACTTTGATATTCAATGTAACAGTAATCAAAATAGTATATGATCAACAACTTGTAAACTTGTATTCAATTATCAAATCACAAGATTACACACTCAACCTCAATCTTGAAGAACAAGCTCTTTCAAGACGAATTCTACTTCTCTAGAATTAGGATCTATGCCTTGAGGTTGATTCTCTCTAGAACTTAGAAATTAAATCTGTATATTTTAAATTATTCTATACAATCTATATATAAACTGAACAAAAGATAATTACAATAAATAAAATATCTTCAGTATATCTTCCATGAATATCTTCAGCTTTCCATGTTTATCTTTAACCACGATCTCTTCATCATTATCTTCATATTATCTTAGAAGCAGCATTAACTGAGTCTTGGCAGCATTAACTACTAAGCAACACTAACCACTAGCAGTACTAACTAGCTAAGCAGTACTAACTTTGTTCAAGCAGCACTAACTTTGACTAGCAGTATTAATTCTACTAGCAGTAGTAATACTCAGCAGTATTATCTTTGAAGTCCTCTAGCAGTAGTAATTAGGAACTAGCAGCATTAACCATACTTGAGCTTTTTTTTTCAGTTCCCAACAATCTCCCCCTAACTTGACTTTTAGGAAAAGAAGTCAAGTTCTTCAGATTTTCTTCAAGATGCTTTCAACACCTCAGGTTCAGTTTCCCAAATTTGGATCTAGGCCCAAACTTTGATTTACAGTTCTTCTTACCATAATCTTGGCCATTTCTGAATCCTTTGTGCATACTAGCTTGGCATTGAGCATTCCTACTAGCTTCTCCTTGCTATGCTCATAGATTTTGTCCACCAGGTAGTATTCATGATAACAGTTGTCAATAGTAATCATGTATACTCCACAGTTTTCAAACAATATCCATTTATCAATCTTCTTGAATACAAACTCATGATTATGATCTTTAATCCTATAAGCCACTTTCTCTGCATCAAACATCATGCACAAGTATTCCATTGCTATCTTGAGAAGATTTTCTTCAGTACCTTTCAACACAGGCTCATAGAGTTTCATCCCCACTTTGAACATTTCCTCTATATCTGCTCTTGAACAACTTCTGATAACTCTCCCCCATGTTGAATATGCTTCAAATGCACCACCATTTCTTTTGAGTCTAAAGAAATCCTTTCCATTGTCTCTTAGAATATCCCAAAAGATGATCTCTGGAGCTTTCATGGAGATTGGAACAACCTTCAGAGGTTCTACTATGGTCATGTATAGATCCATACTCTCATCAGTTTGCTTATTAGACTGCTCTGGACTTTGCACTGATTCTGCTTCAGTTTCTGCCTTTTCTTCCACTCTTGCCCTTTTAGACTGCCTTTTGGAAGCAATTGACTTCATCCTCTTCCCAGATTTGGCTTCTACACCAACACCCTCATGTTCTTCCTTCATCTCTTCAACTTTATCTTTTGAAGGTGTGGTCTCCTCAGGGAATGACTTTTGAATATTAAGGTCATGTCTTTCCTTCATTCTTCTCTCAGCCTCTTCCCTTTGGGCTGAATCCCCTTGAAGCTTGAGCATCTCTTTCTGATACAACTTCTCAACCTGAGTGTATGCCATGTTGTTGAACATCTCCCCCTTAACACCAATTGCTCCTTTCAGGAAATTTATCATCTTTCTTCTTTCCTGATTGGCCAAAAATGTTTTGGAGGGTTGTCTTTTCTGTTTCTGTTTCTGAATTGACATCTTTTTGACTTGAAGTTTCTTGGCCTGAGCTGCTTCTTTGATGCTTTTCTGATATTCTGCATTCAACTTTCTGGCCATGATCTTTGCAAGTTCTCTGTCTTTTTCTGTTTGCAATTGTTCCTCCTTTTCCATTTGGTCTTGAAGTTGCTTTGCTATTTCCTCATCCATTTCAATTTGACTCTTTTTCTTTGCAGGCAATTCAGCTTCAACCATCTTCTCCTTTCCTTTTCCCTTTATATCCTTCAAGACTTCCTTCTCTTTTTCCTTCTTTAAGATCCCTCCTTCATTGATGACTACTCCCTTGGCCTTTTGAGTAGCCTTAGGAGTATCATTCTTGGCTTTAATCAAGGTTTCTGCTATCTCTATTTCCTCTACAGAGAGCCCTGTTTCTACTGCTTCTGTTTCTGCTTCTATTCCTTCCTCTTTCTCCCACTCAACTTCAACTCCCTCAGCAGCTTTTTCAGAAGACCTTTCTTTCTCTTTTTCAGTCTCTTTCTCCCCCTTGTTGGAAGCATCTTTATCAGTTGGCCATTTCCTCAACACATACTGTTTTCTCCTCTTCTTCTGCACAAGCCTTGTCACCAATTTCTTTAACTTGGCAATCTGTACTTGTTGTGACATGATCACCAGCTTCATCTCTTCTATGGCTTTTACTTGTTGAATGACATCAAGATTGATGTTTCCCATAGCATCCATCAATTCCTGGTAGTTATATTTGTCCTCACCTTCTCCAGAAGTGTTACCCTCTTTTGAAGGATCATTGGATATTTTTGTAGTGGAAGCCTTCTGCCTAGCAGAAGCACTATCCACCCCCTTGGTTTCTTGGCACCGGGGACCTTTGAATGATTGCTCATTTAAAGTTGCCATGGGGGAGGTCTTATTTATGTTACCACTGTCCTCCTCTGTGCTAGTAGGAGTAGTGGCAGCCTCAGCACCCATATGCTCAACCTCCTCCTCAGAGAGCACCTCCTTTGGGTTGGGAGACACCCTTGTGGTTTCCCTGTAGATATTCTCTAAGGGAGAATCCTCCCTTAGAGGGCTTAAAGGCTTAGGGGTTGTTGGTACAAGAAGGGAATGAGCCTTCTTTACCTGTTTCCTTTTGTATGTTTGGGTGATCAGTGAAGTTGGTTTATCAAGAAGAGACTGGGGAATTGATTTAGGGTGGGAAGGTTGGGATTGTCTAGCAGTGGGTTGGTCTAATGGGGGCCTTGACCCTGCTACCATACCTTCATCAGTTTGGGACACCACCATCATTGTAGAGAACAATGGGGTGTCAACTCCTTCCGAGTCCAGAAGGGATCTTTTCATGTTTGAAAAGACCTTACCTTTGGGAATTTTTGGTACATATACCCCATCAAAATGAGGTATATCCGTCAATTCATGGGTAATAACTGCTTGGACAAACCTGGGGTACATATAAAAACTCTTTTTACTTCCCAGGTTTGAGACAAGATCATTAAAAATCATTTGGGAAAAATTATACTTTCTGGCAGTGGCTAAGCATACCAAAGCATAAGCAATGGTGCTACTGAACTCACTCCATCCAGTAGTCTTTTTAGAGATACAATGCATAAGGGTATGAACAAAGAAACGCCATTGAGGTGAAAATTTTGCTTTTGAGAACTTAAACACACCCAATGGGCCTCCATACCCCATTCTTGTAAGAGTAGAAAACAGTTCATCATTAGAGATAGAAGTTATACCAGAGGCATCGACTAGACGTAGACAGATGCGAAGTACCTCTTCAGTAACTGTGAAGGGTTTGTCACACACCCTTGTTTTAATCATTTGCACACCATTCTCAGTAACAATGGTGGCATTTTCCCAGAATTGCCTCTGATGCTCTATGAAGATGGTAGGAGATATAGTGAGAGCATTGGCAATATGGGTTGTCTTGAGGAAATTCACAATCTGGTGGAAACCAGCGGCCTGTTTGGGCTTCTGTAGCATCGCGATTTCATTGTGCTCGTCGATGAATGCCATTGATGCCATTGATCTTTGAAAATTCTTGCCTGAAAACTTGATACTTGATAGAGAAAGGGTTTAGAGCGCAAATGAACAGTATGCAAAGAGTCGTTATGAACTTTTTAGGCGGGCAAAGAGTATTTATAGTATTCGGGACATAAGCAGTATTAACCTAGAGCAGTATTAACTAATAAGCAGTATTAACGGCGAGCAGTATTAACTACTAGCTGTATTAACTAACAAGCAGTATTAACGGCAAGCAGCATTAACTACTAGCAGTATTAACTAACTAGCAGTATTAACTGAGAGCAGTATTAACCACTAGCAGTATTAACTGAGAGCAGTATTAACTACTAGCAGTATTAACTAACAAGCAGTATTAACGGCGAGCAGTATTAACGGCGAGCAGTATTAACTAACAAGCAGTATTAACGGTGAGCAGTATTAACTACTAGCAGTATTAACTGACTAGCAGTATTAACTGAGAGCAGTATTAACCACTAGCAGTATTAACTGAGAGCAGTATTAACCACTAGCAGTATTAACTGAGAGCAGTATTAACCACTAGCAGTATTAACTGTGCACGGGCAGTATTAAAACTGTACTGGCAGTATTAACCATACTTACTCTTTTAAGTTTGTGATACACTGAGTACTGCTATACATATCCTGAAAAAGAAGATTAGGACCACCAAGAAATAACAATATACAGGTATTGAACCACTTTTTAAGTAGGAGCTTATTCAGAGTTGATCATTCCCACACTTGTTACCAAGAAAGTGAATCTACCCACATCAAATGATTTGGTAAATAGATCAACAAACTGGTTGTCACTATGAAACTTTACAACTTGAATAAGTTTTTTTCATTACAGTCTCTTATGAAGTGATACCTGATCTTAATTGCTTTGTCTTTGAGTGCTTGACAGGATTATTCACAATGCTAATAGCACTACTATTATCAATAAAAATTGGAGTGTGTAGAAAGGTTACCCCATAGTCCAGCATTTGATTCTGAATCCATAAGACTTGAGAACAGCAACTTGCAGCTGCTATGTACTCTGCCTCTGTTGTAGATGTGGACACTGTGGTTTGTTTCTTGCACTGCCATGACACTAGTCTTGCACCCAAAAACTAACATCCTCCAGAAGTAGATTTTTTGTCCAAGTTTGCTCCACCTAGATCACTATCTGAGTATGCAAGTAGGTCAAAGGATGAGTCATGAGGATACCAAAGTCCAATCTGGGTTGCCCTTTGAGATATTTGAATATCCTCTTAACAGCTTGATAGTGAGATTGCTTTGGCCTAACTTGGAATCTTGCACATACACAGACTGGAAACATTATATCTAGCCTAGAACCTGTAAGATACATGAGAGAGCCAATCATGGATCTATAGTGATGAACATCCATATCCTCCCCCTCAAGATCTGCTGTTATCTGCTTGTGTGTCTCCATAGGTGTGATGGCAGGTTTTGAATCTGAGAAACCAAACTTGGTTAGAATGTCCTGCACATACTTGGACTGACAGATAAAGATTCCATCTGACTTCTGTTGAACTTGGAGTCCAAGGAAAAAAGTAAGTTCCCCCATGGAACTCATTTTGAACCTTTGATGCATTAGTTCCTCAAACTCCTTGCACATGTTGTCTCTTGTAGATCCAAAGATGATATCATCAACATAGATTTGGACCAGCAGGATATCCTTCTTCTTTCTCTTGATGAATAAGGTCTTATCAATGACTCCTCTTTCAAAGCCATTTTCCAAGATATAGGATGACAGAGTGCCATACCATGATCTTGGAGCTTGATGCAGTCCATAAAGTGCTTTCCTCAATTTGTATACCCTGTCTGGATAGCTTGGGTTTTCAAACCCTGGTGGTTGACAGACATATACTTCTTCTTCAATTGAGCCATAAAGAAATGCACTTTTCACATCCATTTGATATACTTTGAATTTCATATAAGAAGCATAAGCCAGGAATAATCTAATTGCTTCTATCCTGGCTACAGGTGCAAATACTTCTTCATAGTCTATTCCTTCTTCTTGTGTATACCCTTGAACCACCAACCTTGCTTTGTTCCTTATGATTATGCCTCTTTCATCTCTCTTATTTCTGAAGACCCATTTTGTTCCTATTGCTCTTTGGCCTTTAGGAAGGTCTACCAGATCCCAAACATCTTGCATCTTGAATTGCAGTAGCTCTTCTTGCATTGCTTCTATCCAACTGGACTCTTTCATAGCATCATGTGCCTTTTTAGGCTCAAGCTGGGATAAAACAGGAGAGCACTGTATGCTGTTGGTCTTGCATTTCTTGTAGCCTACTTTGATTTCTAGTCATCAGAGGAGAGGACATATATCCTATTACCAGCTGTGGAGGATGATTCTTTTGAATTCTGGTGTGATGATTAGGTTCTTCATTAAGTCCCAACTCTAGATTGGAGTCATTCAACTCAACTGAGGTGTTTTCAGCAGCTACTTCTGATTCTTTATTGTCTTGAGTCTCCTCATCTCTACTCTCTTCTTCACTCTGACTTGGTCCAGTAGATGATTCCTTTTCACAGTCTTTAACAGGATCCACTGTGGGTATGGGAAAGATCACAGATTGAGATAAACTGTCTTTGACTTGGGTAGTTCCTGATCCTCCACTCCCTGAACCTGCATAATCATCACTACTGAAACCAAAAGAGTTAGTTAGTGAATCAATGTCAAATAGCCACTGAGGACCAGACCCAATAGGATTTGGTGTGTTCTCATTGCATTTGACATTGTCACTTTCTTCAATTATTCTAGAAGAAGAGTTAAAAACTCTGTAGGCCTTACTCTGAGATGAGTAACCAACAAGAAATCCATCATCTGCTTTGCTATAAAACTTACCTAAGTGAGATTTGGTATTGAGAATAGTACAAGGACACCCAAATGGTTTGAAAAATCCAATAAAGGGTTTTCTTCTATTTAAAAGCTCATATGGGGTCTTGTTCTTTGGCTTGACCACTAGGACTCTGTTTTGGACATAACAGGCAGTATTAACTGCTTCAGCCCAGAAGGTAATTGGCAGTTTTGAATCAGCCAACAGAGATCTAGCAGCCTCTATTAGTGTCCTATTTCTCCTCTCAGCAACTCCATTCTGTTGAGGAGTCCTAGGAGCACTATATTGTCTCTCAATTCCTTTTTCTTCACAAAAGGTGTTTAGATCAAGATTTTTAAATTCAGTCCCATTATCTGATCTAATGACTTTTACTTTTTGATTAGTTTGGTTTTCAATTCTTACGATAAAGGATTTGATCAGTCCACTTGTCTCTTCCTTAGTCCTTAGAAAATATACCCAAGTAAATCTGGAGTAATCATCAACAATAACCAAGCAGTAAGATTTCTTGCCTATACTCATAACATTTGTAGGACCAAACAGATCCATATGCAATAACTGGAGACAAGAAGAAATTGTGTTTAACTCTTTGGTCTTATGAGAAGTTTTGTGTTGTTTGCCTTTAAGACAAGCAACACAATGATCATCACATGAAAAGACTTTTGATGGTAAACCTCTTACAAGGTTGTTTTTAACAAGTTTATTCATAGTCTTGAAGTTCATGTGACACATCCTTCTGTGCCATAGAAAGGATTCATCTACAGAAGCTTTTGAAACAAGACAGTTCAGGGATGAATCACTAGAAACATTGTGCATATCTAGACAATAAACATTGTCCTTTCTTAGAGTTCTAAGTAGTATCATGCTTTCATCAACTACCTTGAACCCTGGAGCAAGGATCATACACTCTGTATTAGTAAATAATATGCTATGTTGTTTGTCACACACCTGTGATACACTTAACAGGTTGTACTTCAATTGATCAACATAGTAGACATCCTCAAATGTCATCTTACCTTTTGTAACATTACCTTTTCCACTTATTTTACCACCAGTAAGATTATCTCCAAATGCAACATGTCCTCCATTGATATGCTTAAAATCCTGAAGGCATGACATGTTGCCTGTCATGTGCCTAGAGCAACCACTATCAACATGCCATATGCTCTTCCCCTTGAGCTGTTGGTTGCCCTGCACATAAGATAAATCAGTTAGTATGAATTAGGAACCCAAGCCAAAGTGGTCTTGGGTACCCCTTTCTCATCAAAATACTTACATTCTTTCTTGACAAGATTTTTAAACTTTGACTCCTCATTTCGGGAGTACTTTGTCACAATGATAGGCTTGGAAACATTTTTGCTAGAAGTAGTACTGGTTTTAGAAGTACTAACTGCCTTAGCAGCACTTGCATGCTTAGCAGTACTAACCTTGTTAGAAGTAGTAACTGTGTTAGCAACAGTAACTGTATTGGCAGTATTAACCTTTGAAGAGGTACTAACAGTATTAGCAGCATTAATATTTTCAGCAGTACTAACACTGGTAGCAGCAGTAATGCTTTCAGCAGCACTATCCCTGTCAGCAGTACTAACAGTTTTAGTGCTTCTAGGCACCCACATTTTAATACTTTCTTTTAAAACCTTTTTCCTCATGGGGCCTTCAGTTTCAACAGATTTCTTCATCACATGTTTCTTTCCAGTCTTCCCATAACCAACAGGTTTTTGCACAAATCTTTGAAAGTTCATCTGTTGGTTAATAGGGTTAAAGAAACAATACTTAGCCAAATGGTTTAACTTTCCACAAATGAAACAAGGCTTTGGTCTATTGATTTTACTCAGATCAATTCCTTGTTTTTGTGCCCACTGGTTATTCCAGTTTCTCTTATTTCCCCTTCGTTTATCATGTTTTGGGGCTCAGATTTACTGCATGCACACTGCTTGCAAGGGATAGGGTTCACAACAGTGGTCTTCTTATAGTGAACCTTCTTGTTCTTTCCCTCAGTATTCTCTATCTCATTGGACTTGATCCAATGCTTTCCACATCCCTCATTGGTGATTATGTGGTTTTCTATAGGAATCTCACCACTTACAGTGTTGTCTTTATCTTTGACAACTTCTTTCTTAGTTTTATCCTTAACAACTACTTCATCTAAGGGATCTATCCCAGTGGCTCCTTTAGGTAGGTCCTTCCTATCCTTTGTTTCTAACAAATCTGAGCTAAGAGGGATGTAGTTGTTGTTATAGGGTGGTGGTGTGGTATTGTACCCTATTCCTCTTCTCAGTTTCTCATGAATCTAAGTTTGTAGCAAAGAATCCATTGCTTTGGAAGCATTGAAAAACTTTTCTACATCTAGTTTGACTTCAGCTAGCTCTCCTCTTAGCTTTTCACTCTCTTCTTTGGATCTGGTCAGTTGAAGTTCTAAGTCATTCTTCTCCCACTTCCAGTAGTTTGTGTCATAAGAGTGTTGAAGCTCATTAGCTTGAAAACCCTTAATCTGCTCTTCAAATCTCTCAACAATCCTCACATAATCTTTTATGTCCTTTTCCAATCTCTTAACGTCATCACTCATGTTCTGATTGTGATCCCTATACCTTTTAACAGTGTTAATGCAATTTGGAGAACAAAGATTGGAAGTTACCTCTGTTGGGAGATCAGACATCTCTGCCATAAGAGCTTGGTTTTGGATGGCCTCTTCAGCTTGATCACTCCAATCAAACCCCATGCCTTGTTGAGAGACCAGGGCTTGAGCAGAGTTTCTGTTATTATTGATGCTTCCAGACTGTGCCTGCTGATGATTGTTGTTGTGAGACACTCCACTTCTGCATTCCCTAGCAAAGTGTCCCTTTTGATGGTATTTATAGCATTCCACCTTAGACTTGTCAAAACCTGCTCCATCTTCTCTTCTTTGAGAGAAGTTATTTCTTCCAGTTCTTTTGATGAACTTCTTAACTCTCATAGAGAGCATGGCCATTTGCCATTTAATGTCCATCTCTTCAAGATCATCTGGATGGAGTTGTTCCAAGTCATCGTTAATGAGAAAAGAGTTTCCATGACTTGCCAGAAAGGCTTCAAATACAGTTTCATTGCCTTTCTCTTGATTTGCTCCACTGGCAGCACTAACTGATTCAGGGTTGGAAGTAGAATCAGGGCCATTCTCAATGATATCCCACATAGAATAGTCAGTGAAGAGTATGTACTGCTTGATTCTGATCTTCCACATATCGAATTCATTGGGTCTGAGCATTGGAACCTTTGAGACCAGAGTACTGTTTGATTCTGCAAAGTTTTCCATAATGAATGACTAGATGTTTCTGAGAGAACAGGCTCTGATACCACTTGACAGGATCGATTTCTTAACAAGAATAAATTCTCAGAAACAATATCAAAGAAGTTGCGGAATAACACTTTGATATTCAATGTAACAGTAATCAAAACAGTATATGATCAACAACTTGTAAACTTGTATTCAATTATCAAATCACAAGATTACACACTCAACCTCAATCTTGAAGAACAAGCTCTTTCAAGAAGAATTCTACTTCTCTAGAATTAGGATCTATGCCTTGAGGTTGATTCTCTCTAGAACTTAGAAATTAAATCTGTATATTTTAAACTATTCTATACAATCTATATATAAATTGAACAAAATATAATTACAATAAATAAAATATCTTCAGTATATCTTCCATGAATATCTTCAGCTTTCCATGTTTATCTTTAACCACGATCTCTTCATCATTATCTTCATATTATCTTAGAAGCAGCATTAACTACTAAGCAACACTAACCACTAGCAGTACTAACTAGCTAAGCAGTACTAACTTTGTTCAAGCAGCACTAACTTTGACTAGCAGTATTAATTCTACTAGTAGTAGTAATACTTAGCAGTATTATCTTTGAAGTCCTCTAGCAGTAGTAATTCTGAACTAGCAGCATTAACCATACGTGAGCTTTTTTTTTTCAGTTCCCAACAAGTACACACATTCACATTATTCACATGATATCTTCAATGTTTCTTATTTGAGCCCTTTCAATGCAGGTGATGATTTGAGGACAAATCACTTTGAAGAGAGGGGGAATGATGTGAGCACGTCCAAAGAACCCAATGACGAAGACGAATATCCATTGAAATGGAAGATTGGACCGATCACAAGGTCTAGGTCAAAGATCTTCAATTGATGCCCTTATAATGGGTTGATAAAATCCTGTTGGAAACAATCACTCATCAATTCATCAAATAGCCAAGAAAACCTTCGATTTTTTATCCAAATTGAAGGCCAAGATTAGCCTAAGGCTTGGTAGCCCAAGCTGTGATTATTTCATCAATAAATTACCCAACTCCAAGAAAATTCGGCCAACTCCACACAAGGCTCATGTTTTAGCCATAAATCACTCATTTCAAGTCCAAATGGACTCAAATCAAAGCCCAATTAATGAGTAGTATTTTTCCTACAATTTAAGAAGGATCCAAGATAAAAAAAAAAAAAGCCTACTCCACGTCCATGAATCTGCCCAATAATAGATCTAAGTTCAAGTAACTCATATCATTGAATTGGAAGGCATTTTGAAGGGTCCTATCATTATGAAGTCATTTACTTACAAGATATTAGAAGGCTGCCTCAATTTTGTCTAGAATTTAATGAGTCTTTTGATTTGTCTTTTGTATCATATAAATAGGTTGCTTTTGTAATATTTTGGAAACACCTTTGATTTGAATGATAATTATGAGATAAACTATTTTTGTTCTTTGTGAACTTTAGAACTTATCAAGTATTCTTGCTTGTGGCGTTCAATACTTATCAATCAACTTGGTGGGCTGATTGAGGCGTATCTTATACCATGGTTCTTGTCTTTTTATAGACAACAGGTCGGGGTTTCACCAATACTATCCCGGGCAACCAATATATGGTCGGGAAAAATCTCATCACCCTTACCAAAATTTCCCAACAACGAACCATTCGATTGGAAGCTCGAATTGCTATTCGGGAGTGTTTATCTTTTCGGAATGGGGTTTTTCCCATTCGGTATTTAGGGTGCCACTCTCCCCTATTCGATTGAAGACGCGTGATTATGATGTGCTCTTGACGAAGTTGGTTTCACGTATAACTAATTGGAAGGCCAAGTTTTTGTCCTTTGGAGCACGATTACAACTTCTTAAATCAGTCCTTGGATCTTTACAGATTCATTGGATGTCTATATTCTGGTTCCCAACCACGGTCATAAAAAAGATTGAATCTCATGGTCGGGATTTTTTATGGGCTGAAGGTGATAATTCAAGAGGAAAGTGCAAAGTGGCTTGGGACCATGTTTGTATGCCTTTCGATGGAGGAGGTTTGGGAATAAAACCTTTCGCTACATGGAATAAAGCTTTGTTGTCGCGTCACCTTTGGAACATTCTAACCCGAAAACAATCTCTTTGGGTTCGTTGGATCGTACTCCATTGCTTGGGAGAAACGCGCTTCTGGTTTGTTCATAAAATCTCTCGGTGGTCGTGGGTCCTAAGGAAAATATGGGATCTTCGTTCGGTGTTGAGACCATTTATTATGATGCGGGTTGGCAATGGTTCGGCGATAAATGCTTGGGAGGATCGTTGGGCGTCCGGTACGCCGCTTTCTTCTTTTATTTCTTATCGATTTGTTCATTCGGAAGAATTCACGACGCGGTCGTCGTTAAGAGAGTTAAGCTCTCGATTTGATGGGGTTTGGCCGAACAGTTGGGTGGGTCGGTTTCCACAACTTGCTACGATTCAGTTTCCGATTCTCAATGAGCATGATAGGGACGAAATTCGTTGGGATGATGGGAATGGGCCTATGGACGAGTTTTCGGTGAGGGCAACTTCGGCCGCTTTGAGAGGGTCTTACCAGATTGTTACATGGACGAAAGGTGTTTGGTTTAAAGGGCACATTGCTAAACACGCTTTTTGCATGTGGACTGCATGTCTTCGGCGTTTTCCTACTCAGGATCGTATGCTCTCATGGAACCCGGATAATCCAAACCTTAGTTGCCCTTTATGTGAGGTTTGTATGGATTCCCATAACCACTTGTTTTTTGAATGGCAATTTTCCAATGAAATTTTGACGCGGATAAAGTTTTTTGCGGATATTGAAGATTGGCCGGATCGTTGAGACGATGTATTGATGGCTCTTTCGGATGCAAATCGGCTCCCCAATCGGCTTGGGCCAAAACTCTACATTGCGGTTGCGATTTTCTTTATATGGCGAGAACGGAACAATCGTTTGTTCCGTAATGAAAAGCGTGATATGGGGAAGATCCTCAAAGAGATACGGGACATGGTTCACTTAAGGCTTGCTTAGGCTACTAGAAGATCTCGACCTATATCTAATGAAGCGACCTAATTTTTTCTTTAGCCTTGCGGTGATGGTGTTTGGAGCTCCGGTGGTTTTTAGCATCTTTTTTTCGATGTTATATGTGTCTATTATGTTGTGTTTATTTTGGTTGTTAGTTGCTTGGTATGGGGTTGTTTCCAAGTTTTTTTGTTTCTTCGTTTGGTTGTAGGCGGTTTGCCGTACTTTTTGTTTTCGTTTTTTATAATATTGTCGGAGTTTTCCCTAAAAAAAAAACGAACCATTATGACCCGTTACAACTCAATTACACCTAATTACGTCTAATCAAACTCATTATGACCCAGTTTACTCCCATTATGAACCGTTGGACCTGTTAAGGAGACACAAACCCCTTATAACCACTAAAATCAAAATTACCCAATAACGAGTCATTATGGGAGCCAGATGGATGGCGATTAGGGTTTCTTAGCATGCATGCGTAATTTTGAATCAAAGATCAAGCCTTCTTGGTTGATGATTCGTGCTATTGTGAGTTAGTCGATCCTAGTGGTGGTGTGTTTTTTCTTTTAGCAGTTTTTGAGAGAAGAGAGAGATCGGCGGCTGTGTTGTTTTCGATTCCAAGATAGTGGGACGGTGGAATAAAGTTTTGCTTGTTTCGTGGATTGGCTGCATGCATTAAATCGTTTGATTTATTTGGTTGCAGTTTATTTATTCCAAGAGTTTTCATAGTGGGTCGGTGGTGGTTTTGGTCTTCGATTTTTTTCAAACAAGAGAGAGTGTGGAGGCCGGCCGGTTATCCATTGTCTTCAATCGTGGGACGGTGGAGTATTTATTTACTGTGGCAGCTTTTTTCCAGATTGTGGGTCGGTGCACGGTGCAATAATTGATTTTGAGTTTCCAAGTTCGTGGGAAGAATCATACACAGACCTCGCTAGCTAGGGTTTGTGTGCAGCGATGGCTAGGGTTTCTTTCGGTGGCTCCAAGGTTGTTGGAGGGTTTTGCGGTAGTGTATGTTTTGCGGCTGCAGGTTTTTAGTTTTTTCTCTCTCGGTGGTTGCGATAGTTTGTTAGTTTTCTCCTTTCTCTTTGTTTCTTAGGGTTAGCTCGTGTTTCCTAGGTCTTCGTTACCCTTAGGGGAAGCTTGAATTAGGGTTTCAGCGCTCCAAGTTTCTTGGAGCCTTCGTTGCCCTATTAGGGTTTCTTCGAAGGTGTGGCAGCACCTAGGCTTCGAGTGAGCTCTAGGGTCCGAAGAGTTGGGCCGAGGGTTCGTATAATGGATGCTATGGTAGTTGAGGCCATGGTGGGTGAGGGCGGGGGTGTTAAGCCTTCAGGCTCGATGGCTGTGAGTTTGAAGGATGCTCCTCATAGGGCTGACGTCACTGCTGACATCACACCTCCCATGCATGCACAAAAACCTTCGATCACGGAGATGGAAATGTTGGGAGGGGAGAGTTCGCAATCGCAATCGCAAGGAACGAGAACGTTGGTGTTTCAAAGGCTCAACTTTGCTTTAGCGGTGGGGAAATCGTCGATGGGGATGCTTGATTTTTATCCGTTGGAAGATCGTAATTCCAACGTGGTTGCTATCCCAATTGATCTCGCCAAGGAAGTAAGTGTATCTTATAATACAACTCTTTATGGGTATTTTCTTGGCAATAGGCCACAATTTTCTGTTGTCAAACGAGTTGTGTTGACTAATTGGGGAAAATTTGGTCTAAATGATGTCATGTTAAACGGGAATGGAATTTTTTTCTTTCGGTTCAATGATGTTGGTGGGTGTTCCCAAGTTATTGATCAAGGACCTTTGATAGTGTATGGGGTTCCGCTTTTTGTGGCACTTTGGGATCCTACTAAAGCTCTTAATAAACCACTCCATACGGAGTGTCCTCTATGGGTAAAACTCCACAATGTCCCCTTGGTAGCCTTTAATAAAGAGGGTGTTGGACGAATTGCTAGTGCGTTAGGCGTTCCAAAATCTATGGATGCTTGTACGGCTTCAATGTGTGATAAAAAAATGGGGACGACCGGGGTTTGCAAAAGTCCTAGTTGACGTGTGGGCGGTTGGGGATTTAAAAAGGGAGATTGAGGTAGTGATACCGCATGTGAATGGGGAGAAAGAGGAGAAAACGAAAGTGTTGGTGGAGTATTTATCGGAATATCGACAATGTTCCTTGTGTTGTGTTTTTGGACATACAATTGGGACTTGTGCCAAAGCGCTGGTACAAAAAGGGGGACAAAAGAACCATAAATTTATGGATGATGATGCGTTGACGCCGGTAGTGAGTAGGAAAAGGGGTCCTAAAGTGAATAATCGGGCCAAAGGCAAGAATGTTGGGGCTAATGGTAACGTTGGTAATAGTGGTGGGTCAAATGGAAGGGAAAAATCAAAGGAAAAGGTGACGGATGAGATTACATGCACAAGTGCTTGCAAGGAAAATCCTGCATGCACAAGTGCATGTAAGGAAAATATTGCATGCACAAGTGCATGTAAGGATAACATTGCGTGCACAAGTGCATGTAACGAAGATTTAACTGCAACAAGTGCTTGTTCCAGGGATTACAAGAAGAAGGGGTCAGCAGAGGGTGTGCAAGCGGTTGTGGATGAGAAGTTGAAAGAAGTGGAGGGTGCGGTTGAGTCGGCAACACAAGTAGCAGGGTGTGTCAATGAGGAAGGTGGATTAAGTACTACTACACCAACAAATTTGGGGACGTTTCTTGAGGGACTTTCAGTAAATGTTGATCACGTGGGAAATGGGAAGAATCAGACTGATAGTCATAAGGATGGGAAAAACCCAAGGCCTAGCACCCCGTTTAAACTTGCTCACGGGGCTAAACCAATTCGAGGTATCTTGAAGACGGTAATTCGTAGTAATTCGGAGAATACGAGAAACAGTTTTCTGATGTGAGCTTGCAGCTGTCTTGAAAGAACCAACTGAACTATTTCTAGGTGAGTGGATTTTGGACTCTGGAGTCGTATGCTCAGTCACCACCACCTTGGAAACAATCTTTTCAAGCTCTTTTATATTTAAAGATAAACTGTCTCTTTCTTCAATGAGTAGGCCAATCTTCTTCTTGAATTCAGACTTCGTTATCTGCTCTTTCAATGCATTTGTAGATAGCTCAGATAGCTTTGCAGTTAATTTCCTTATCTCCTCCTCAAAAATAGTTCTTTCTTCTTCAAAACCCTTCTCAGCATCCTTTCTTCCATCTGATATCTCCGTAAAGAATCCAACATTTTTCTGTTCTATGGTCTTTCTTTCCTTTGCAAACTTTTCTCTTTCAATAATGATCACTTTCTCAAAATCAAAAACTTGTTGAGAAAGCTTTAAACATTTCAGCTCAACTATCTTCTTCTCGTCAGCACATTTTCTGGAAAACTCGGAGAATTTCTTAGCAAACTCTTTCTTTTCTTTCTCAAAAACTGATCTTTCTTCAATAATTTGCAATTCTAATTCAAAGATCTTCTTATCATTAGCACACCCTGTTTGCTGAAACTTGACAATGTGATCTTCTAATTTTGAGATCTTTCTCTTTAACTCAGTGTTTTCAGCTTCCAAAAACAAGACCTTTTCTTCATTAAGTACAGAAGTCTGTTTCAGAAGATCTTCATTTATTTTCTTTAACACACTGACTTCTTCTCTCAGTACCTTCCTTTCATCAGGATATTTCTTTGACCTCTTGGTGTAGTAATCAACTGAGGAAGCAATATTTTTGTTTTCTAATTTGAGCTTGTGAATCTTCTTTTCATCATCATCAGAAAGATATTCCATCTTGAATTATCTGTTTGATGAAGAACCTGAACTTGATCGTAAATCCAAATGAAATCACAAAGATACATAAATCTTGAAATAAGAATTCAGAAATTTTGATCAGAATCAGAATTATGTCCCCCTCCGCATACTTAGCACGGGGGTCCCGCAACCTGGTTAGCGGGTGGGGTTAAGGGGCAACGCCCTTGCGGGGTCGAGGGGCAGCGCCCCTAGAGAAAAAAATTTCACTATTAAAGGCCATATTACAGTTTTGAAAAATTCTCAGAAAAAAAATTCCAAGTAAACCAAGCTTTGCGCGACACACGGGATACGCAAAACCACAGCTTTGTGTGACACGAAGCTTACGCAAACCACGCATTGCGTGTCAAGAAGCTTACGCAAACCAATACTTTGCGTGTCGAAAAGCTTACGCAAACCACACTTCTCGATAACCACTGATTGCTTTTCGTTTCACGTTGAATACGCAAAGCTCACTTTGCGTTTCACGATGATTACGCAAACCTTAACTTGCGTTTCCTGTTGAATACGCAAACCTCTATTTCCGTGAATAGTTGATTACGCAAAGTTCAACTTGCGTTTCTAGCTGAATACGCAAACCTCAATAATGATCACTTGATGAATTTTCTCGATGAATCTTCCGCAAACCTCGGATGAACTTGCGCAAACCTTGACAAACTTGCGCAAAGTTTAGATCTCACGTAAACTTTCAAAACTCGTTCAGAATCACACCAAAAACCACTTTAGACCTCGAATTTCCACTCAAAACTTTGACAATTTGCTAGTTTAAACATCTAGAACACAATTCTAGTACTTAATTTCGATCAAAAACATAAATCGATACAAATCAACTCGATTATAGTGCGTGACAACGTGTGAACTCGAACTCAACAAATTCACTAAATCAAGATCAAATACAGTGCAATTGACTAATTATCCTATACAAACTCGATCGATAACACTTTTCTAACAAATCCTAATCAAATTCAACTCGAATTACACCCTGAATCTCATAATTTGATTCAAACTTGAAGAACACAGTGTCGACTCACTTTCTTGAATTGATTTCAACTTTGGATCTGCTCTGATACCAATTGTTATTCCCAGATTCTCTGAATGATACTCACTTCTGATGGAAAACCAATTAAAGAGACGGGATACAAGCGGGATGGAAATTCAAAGCTCGATGGCAACTCATAAGAAGTTGATCCACATAAAGGAATGCATGGGCCGATGACGCGTGCAAGGAGAAAAAGGATGCAAGAGGCTCTAACTAATCTCATCATTTCAGCCCAATTGGAAGACAACCAAGATCTCAAGCCTGTTTGGTTGAATTGTCTTATGTTGTTGGGCTAACTTTTACATCTTTGGGTTGTCCTTGAAGGCCCAAATGTCATAGTTTCGTTTTTGTATTTTATTTAAATAAGAAAAGTCTTGAAAACTCAATTTAGTCATTATTGAGGGAAATCTAAGAGTTTAGGCCTTAAATAGTATATTTAAGAGCCTTAAATTTTGTAATTAATAAGGGTCTAGTATTTCCCTATAAATAGGAGTTTTTCAAGCATTTGTAATCATCTATCTTTTATCTAAATCAATATATTGTGAGGTTTTCCTTTCACTTGTTAGTTCTATTGATTGAACTCATTCGGGTCTTGCAAGACTAATAGTGCTTGCAATTCTCACTTGGCTTATCACTAGGTATCTTCCGCTTAGTGTGGCGCCCTAACTTTAACAACTTGCTTTCTTGCAACTCAAAGGTGTTGGATTTCATATATCCCTCATTGTTGAGTTCTGATAGTAAGGTGTTGGGTTTCTTGGAAGAATTTGTGTTCCTTCCTTCAATCTTTGATTGGTTACTTTCTTACATTCCAAAGGTGTTGGGTTTTGTATACCTTTCATTGTTGGGTTGAAGAGTAAGAAATTGGGTTCTTGGAATACACGAGATCAAACAAGAACGGTCTGAAACACATTTGAAGTCTTCCCTTAAAGATTTCACATCATTTGGTATCAGAGCTAACTTTCTTGTTTGATATTATCATTTGTTTTCTTTGTCTCGTCTAGTTCATTCTTCATCTTTATTTAAATTCTTGTCACATAAAAACTATAAAAAAAAAAGTGCCTAAAAAAAAGCAAAAAAAAAAAGGAAAGCAAAAGAAACCGCAAAAAAAAATTATACAAAAATCGACAAGAAAAGTAGAGAAAAAAAACTTTCTTGATTATTGCACTTTTATTTGGAATTTTTCACTTGAATATACCACCCCGTTTAAACTTTTCGTTTGTTGTCCAATCACTTTATATTTCTTTCTGGCCAAGTGAGTCATTTTTTGAGCACCTTTGTAAGAGTTGGATCTGTTCTCACTAGAACTACAATAAGTGAGGAATCTGAGAGGAAAAAGGCAAGAGTGCTACATCTATATAAAAAAAAGACTTAAAAAGAGTGATACACTTGGGGAGAGTAGATAGTTTGGGAAACGAATTTGGGGGGTAAAGGGTGTGAGGTTTACTTATCATCATCAATTGTTCAACTTGTTTTGTAATAGCAACTATGGAGGGAACGAAGGAGACATTGGAACAAAAAGCATGGAGAGAGACGTTGATGGGTCAATTCAATCAAATGATGGAAACTATGATGGAGAGAATGGATCGATTGGAGGTATCCTTACAAAGGGGCGATGAAGAGGGTTCAGAAATAACACAAGACAATCGGAGAAATAGAAATAGAGTTGACAACAATCTTGGTAGCATCAAGATGAAGATTCCATCTTTCCAAGGTAAAGAGTGACCCGGAGGCATATATGGAGTGGGAATCAAAAGTAGAGAACGTGTTTGGAGTTCATAACTATTCCGAAGATATAAAGGTAAAACTTGCTTCTGTTGAATTTTCCGGTTATGCTCTAACATGGTGGGACAAGTTGGTTTTGTATAGAAGGAGAAATGGGGAACAACCTATTAATAGATGGGAAGAAATGAAGGTTGTTATGAGAAGGCGTTTTGTTCCACCCCATTACTATCGTGATCTGTTTAATCGACTTCAAAGCATCACTCAAGGATCAAGATCTGTGGAGGAGTATTACCAAGAGTTAGAGATGGCAATGACAAGGGTGAATATTGAAGAAGATCCCGAAGCCACCATGGCTAGATTTTTGGGAGGCCTTCGAAAAGAAATTGCTGATGTGGTGGAGTTGCAACACTACATGGATTTGGAGGAAATGTTTCACATGGCTGAAAACGTGGAGAAACAATTAAAAAGAAAAGGAGGTTCAAGTAAGTTTTCTTCCAATTCATCTTCTTCTTCTTCTTGGGAAATTGCTGATGTGGTGGAGTTGCAACACTACATGGATTTGGAGGAAATGTTTCACATGGCTGAAAAGGTGGAGAAACAATTAAAAAGAAAAGGAGGTTCAAGTAAGTTTTCTTCCAATTCATCTTCTTCTTCTTCTTGGGAAATTGCTGATGTGGTGGAGTTGCAACACTACATGGATTTGGAGGAAATGTTTCACATGGCTGAAAAGGTGGAGAAACAATTAAAAAGAAAAGGAGGTTCAAGTAAGTTTTCTTCCAATTCATCTTCTTCTTCTTCTTGGAAAAACAATCGGTGGAATAAAAATGAAGATGTAAAGAAGAAATATGGTAAGGATTTTGACTCAAAGAAGACTTTTCAACCAAAGAATGACAAAAACAACCCTTCTACTTCTCATACTTCAAGGATGACTTGTTTCAAGTGTTTGGGAAAGGGACATATAGCTTCACAATGTCCTAATTCCAAAGTTATGATTATGCTTGATGATGGTTCTTATTTGAGTCAAAGCGAAGATGAGGATGATGGCAACAACATGCCATTTGAAGATGACAATGAACTAAAGGTTGTTGATAGTGGTGATGAAAGGGAGGCTCTTGTGACCATGAGAGCATTGAACATATAAGCCAAAGAAGAGGATGAAGAACAATGTCACAACATCTTCCATACTCGATGTCTTATCCAAGACAAGGTATGCATGTTAATCATTGATAGTGGAAGTTGCATTAATTGTGCTAGTTCTTATCTTGTAGAGAAGTTGGGGCTGCCAACTATCAAGCATCCAAAACCGTATCGTTTACAATGGCTTAACGATCATGGAGAACTCAAGATTGTGCGGCAAGTACTTTTGAGATTTTCCATAAGAAAATATGAAGATGAAGTTTTGTGTGGCGTTGTACCCATGACTGCTAGCCATATCATTCTTGGACGCCCTTAGGAATTTGATCGTAAAACAACTCATGATGGGTGTTCAAACAAGTATCGTTTTGTACTCAATAATCAATCATTCACCCTTGTACCTATGTCCCCGCAACAAGTGTTAAAAGAACAAATAAAAATGAGAGAGAAAAGGCAAAAGGAGGAGAGTTTGAAAAAGTCAAAAGAGATTGGGAAAAAAAACTAAAAAAGAAAGTGAAAAAAAAGTAGCGAATGAAACTATGAGTGGAACAATCAAGGGAGAAAAACCAAAAGCAAGTGAGAGAAAAGGTGCTTTCTTTGCGAGCATGAGGGATATAGATAGGGCGTTAACTTCCCATAAGCTTCTTGTTGTACTTCTGTACCAAGAAGTTTGCTTATCTACTAACGATTTACTTCATGATTTGCCTTTGGAGATTGTTTCTGTTTTAAATGAATTTGCAGATGTGCTACCCGAAGAAGGACCTAACGAACTGCCACCAATTCGAGGTATAGAACATCAAATCGATTTGGTTCCGGGTGCAACTATTCCAAATAGGCCAGCTTATAGAGCTAACCCGGAGGAAACAAAGGAGCTTCAAAAACAAGTTGGTGAGCTGTTGGAAAAAGGTATTATTCGTCAATCCCTTAGTCCATGTGTTGTGCCGGTCATCTTAGTTCCAAAGAAAGATGGTACTTGGCGCATGTGTATTGATTGTAGGGAGGTTCCCATCAAATATCGCCATCCAATCCCAAGATTAGATGACATGCTTGATGAATTGAATGGGGCCAAAATATTTACGAAAATTGATCTTAAATCCGGATATCACCAAATTAGAATCAAAGAAGGTGATGAATGGAAGACCGCTTTCAAAACAAAGTTTGGGCTTTATGAGTGGTTAGTTATGCCTTTCGGCTTAACTAATGCCCCTAGCACTTTTATGAGGCCTATGAACCATGTTTTGAGGCATTTCAATTGGAAATTTGTTGATGACATTTTGATCTATAGTAGAAGTATGCATGATCATGTTGAACATCTTAAGCTTGTTCTAGCTACTTTGCGTGAGCAAAAGTTGTTTGCAAGTCTGAAAAAGTGCACCTTTTGTGTGGAAGAAGTTGTTTTTCTTGGATATATTGTTGGTGCTAAAGGTTTGCGAGTCGATGAAGAAAAAATAAAGGCTATTGTAGATTGGCCTATCCTTACAAGAGTTTCGGAGGTAAGATCTTTTCATGGACTTGCAAGTTTTTACCGAAGGTTTGTGAAAGACTTTTCAACTAAGGCTTCACCTTTAAATGAGTTGGTGAAAAAAAATGTAAAGTTTGAATGGGGAGAAAAACAGTAAATGGATTTTGAACAATTAAAGCATGATTTAACCAATTCTCCTGTTTTAGCACTACCTGATTTTTCTAAGACTTTTGAGATTGAGTGTGATGCTTCAGGAATTGGAATTGGAGCCGTTTTGCTTCAAGCAAGCCGACCCATTGCGTATTTTAGTGAGAAGTTAAATGGGGCCACATTGAACTATCCCACGTATGACAAGGAGTTGTACGCTGTTGTGAGAGCTTTGGAGACATGGCAGCACTATCTAATGCCTAAGGAGTTTGTTATTCACACGGATCATGAATCTATCAAGTATTTGAAAGGCCAAAGGAATCTGCACAAAATGCATGCCAAATGGATATCTTTCATAGAGACATTTCCATATGTCGTGCGTTACAAGAAAGGTAAAGAAAACATAGTGGTTGATGCACTATCGAGAAGGTACACTCTTCTCACTCACTTGGATTCTAAAATAATGGGTTTTGAGTTCATCAAAGGATTGTATGAATCTGATAATGTTTTTGCCAATGTGTTTGCTGTTTGTGAAAAATCATCTTTCAACAAGTTCTTTAGATATGAAGGATTTTTGTTTAAATAAAATAAATTATGCATTCCTTCATGCTCTCTTCGTGAACTTTTGACTCGTGAAGCTCACAGTGGAGGTTTGATGGGCCATTTTGGGGTTTCAAAAACTCTAGATGTTTTGAAGGAAAATTTTTATTGGCCTAACATGAAAAGGGATGTTGAACGCATTTGTGGTAGTTGTCTTGAATGCAAAAAGGCAAAATCAAGATCCTTTCCTCATGGTTTGTATACTCCACTTCCCATTCCTCATTCCCCTTGGACGGATATTTCCATGGATTTCATACTTGGATTACCAAAAACTCAAAGAGGAATGGACTCAATTTTTGTTGTCGTTGATCGATTTTCAAAAATGGCACATTTCATTGCTTGTAAAAAGACGGATGACGCAAAACATTTGGCTGATTTGTTTTTCAAAGAAATCGTTCGTTTGCATGGTATTCCTAGAACAATTGTTTCTGATCGCGATGTAAAGTTTCTAAGCTATTTTTGGAAAACTCTTTGGGGAAAACTTGGGACAAAGTTGCTATTTTCTACTTCAAGTCACCCACAAACTGATGGGAAAACTGAAGTAACAAATAGAACATTGGGAACTTTGTTAAGAGCGGTCATAAAAAAAGAATTTGAAAAGTTGGGAGGAATGTTTGCCCGTTGCCGAACTTGCTTACAATCGCACTATTCACTCTTCCACCGTTGGAGGTTGTTTATGGCTTTAATCCAATAACACCTTTAGATTTATCTCCTTTACCTATCAAAGAGCAGTTGAATTTAAATGGTGCAGAAAAGGCTGAATTTGTGAAAAAGTTGCATGAGCGAGTACGTGCAAACATTGAAAAGAAAACTGGACAATACGTAAAACAAGCCAACAAGGGACGCAAGAAAATTGTGTTTGAACCAGGTGATTGGGTATGGGTTCATATGAGGAAAGAAAGATTTCCAACTTCAAGACGCACCAAATTACATCCACGTGGTGACGGACCATTCCAAGTAGTTGCTCGTGTTAATGAAAATGCCTACAAGCTTGATTTACCAGGTGATTATAGTATAAGTGCAACTTTTAATGTTTCTGATTTGTCTCCTTTTGAATTTGATCTAGGTGGTCTCGATTCGAGGATGAATCGTTTTGAAGAGGGAGGGGATGATGGAAAACCAACTAAAGAGACGGGATACAAGCGGGATGGAAATTCAAAGCTCGATGGCAACTCATATGAAGCTGATCCACTTAAAGGAATACATGGGCCGATGACGTGTGCAAGGAGAAAAAGGATGTAAGAGGCTCTAACTAATCTCATCATTTCAGCCCAATTGGAAGACATCCAATATCTCAAGCCCGTTTGGTTGAATTGTCTTATGTTGTTGGGCTAACTTTTACATCTTTGGATTGTCCTTGAAGGCCCAAATGTCATAGTTTTGTTTTTGTATTTTATTTAAATAAGAAAAGTCTTGAAAACTTAATTTAGTGATTATTGAGGGAAATCTAAGAGTTTAGGCCTTAAATAGTATATTTAAGAGCCTTAAATTTTGTAGTTAATAAGGGTCTAGTATTTCCCTATAAATAGGAGTTTTGCAAGCATTTGTAATTATCTATCTTTTATCTAAATCAATATATTGTGAGGTTTTCCTTTCACTTGTTAGTTCTATTGATTGAACTCATTCGGGTCTTGTAAGACTAATAGTGCTTGCAATTCTCACTTGGCTTATCACTAGGTATCTTCCGCTTAGTGTGGCGCCCTAACTTTAACAACTTGCTTTCTTGCAACTCAAAGGTGTTGGATTTCATATATCCCTCATTGTTGAGTTCTGATAGTAAGGTGTTGGGTTTCTTGGAAGAATTTGTGTTCCTTCCTTCAATCTTTGATTGCTTACTTTCTAACATTCCAAAGGTGTTGGGTTTTGTATACCTTTCATTGTTGGGTTGAAGAGTAAGAAATTGGGTTCTTGGAATACACGAGATCAAACAAGAACGGTCTGAAACACATTTGAAGTCTTCCCTTAAAGATTTTACATCACACTTCTGGCTTGTGCGGAAGAACTCTTGTTGGTCATGGATGCTCAAGAAACTCCTTGATATGCGGCAACATGTGCGGCCGCACCTCTACCGCTTGGTGGGTGATGGGGAGAATACTAATGCCTGGGATGATCCTTGGGTGCTTGGTACTCCCATCTCGTACGTTCTTCCATGTTGGCCACTATTAAGGAGGTGCATGATTGGTTTGGAGGTGTCTGGCCGAATGATTGGCTCATGGCTTTTCCCAATCTTAATGATTTTGCCATCCCTAATTTAGATCCGCTTCGTCATGATATGTGGGAATGGAAGGACATGCATGGTAATATTCCAAAACATGCTTTCTGCCTCTGGTCGGCTTGCCACAATCGTCTTCCTACTCAAGACCGGGTGGCTAGGTGGGGTGGGCACAGGAATCTCATGTGTCCGTTATGCAATGTTTGCATGGATTCCCATGCACACTTGTTTTTTGAATGCAGGTTTTCTATACAGTCTAAATCCCAGATCCTTGCTGGCCTTACTGACTGGCCACATTCTTGGCCACTCATTGTGGAAAGGCTCTCCATGTTGCAGTATTCGAAAAGGGGGCGCTCTCAAAAGCTGTTCATTGGAGCTTTGGTTTTCTTTATTTGGAAGGAAAGGAACAATCGCATTTTCCGAAAACAAAGTCGTAATCCGGAGGATCTAGTTAGGATTATCAACGAGACGGTGCTTCTGCGCCAAGTGTGGAAGACTAGACGCCATACGGTGGATAATCATGATCGATCCTGAGATGCTTGGTGTTGCTGTTTCGGCTTGGTTGGAGCTTGGTTGCTCTAGGTTTATTTTGTCTATTTTATTTTGTATGGTGATCGCGTATGTTGAGCTTTGTCTCTTTTGGTTGCTTGCAGCTTGGTATGGTGTTGTTACCAAGTTTTTGTGTTTTGTTGTTTGGGTGTTGTGGCTTTTGTTGCCTGAACTTTGTTTCGTTTTCTTTTTAATTCATGTGCCAGAGCTTTCCTTCCAAAAAAAAAGGAGCCATTATGGACTACAAAGACCCGTAACACCTCAATTACACCTAAAAAGGTCTAACCAAACTCATTATGACCCATTTACTCCCATTATAACCAATTAAATTTGTTTTAGGAGACACAAACCTCTTATACCCTCTAAGACCAAAATTACCCAATAACGAACCATATTGGACTACAAAGACCCGTTATACACCTCAATTACACCTAATAAGGTCTAATCAAACTCATTATGACCCATTTACTCCTATTAAGACCAATTAGAATTGTTAAGGAGACACACACCCCTTATTTATACCAATTAAGACCAAAATTAACCAAATAACAAACCATTTCGGACTTCAAAGACCCGTTACACCTCATTTACACCTGATAAGGTCTAATCAAACTCATTATAACCCATTTACTCCCATTATGACCAATTAGAATTGTTAAGGAGACAAATCCCTTATACCTACTAAGAACAAAATTACCCAATAACGAACCATTACGAACCATTACGAACCATTAAAACTCAATTAGACCAAATAATATCCAATTAGACTCAATATGACCTGTTGGACTCATTAAGGAGACAAAAAAACCCTTATAACCCATTAAAACCAAAATTACCCAATAAACCTCAAGTACACATAATACGGTCCAATCAAACTCATTATGACCCGTTTACTCCCATTATAATCAATTAAATTCGTTTTACGAGACACAAACCCCTTAAACCCACTAAAACCAAAATTACCCAATAACGAGCCATTTCGGACTACAAAGAGCCATTACACCTCATTTACACTTAATAAGGTCTAATCAAACTCATTATGACCCATTTACTCCTATTATGACCAATTAGAGTTGTTAAGGAGACACAAACCCCTTATATACCCACTAAGACCAAAATTACCCAATAACGAACCAATACGAAATTACAGAAAGAGCTAACTGATCCAACTTTCTCTCTCTACAAGTATGATGCGTATGAACGAGAAATAACTTCCGCCGACCCCATCTAGGTTTCTGGCCGCCGTCGCCTTTGTTCAGGTAGGGTTTTATCGTTTCGTTCTTTATTGGGTGTGTTGTTCATCGCTTCCAGTTAGGGTTTGCATCCAAACCGATTGGTGTTAGGGTTTGGTCAACGCCGCATTTCATCATTTGTTTCTATCGCATTAACTTATCGCTAAACCTGAGCGACTCGTGTTTCCTAGTCCCTCGTACACCATTGTGATGCTCGCATTCAGATTCGCAAGGTTCCGTGACGGCTAATGGTTCTGGAGGAGAAACTAGGGCTGATGTCAACGCTGACGGCAGCGCTTCCATGCATGCAGCGGCTGTTCCGACTACGGACACGGAAAACCCTAAGGAGCAAGTGACTAGAGAATCTGTGTTCAAAAGGTTAACATTTTCGAATGTCGTGGGTGGAGAGAAAGTAGGAACCTTGGAATTTTTTTCCCTTTGGAGGACAAGAAAACTAGTGTGGTCACGATCCCGATCGAGCTAGCAAAGGAGGTAAGTGCGTCGTATCACACTACTCTATTTGGTTATTTCCTGGGCCACGACCACAATATGTTGTTGTTAATAAGGTTGTGAGGAACCAATGGGAAAAATTTGGATTGAATAATGTAATGCTTAACGGAAATGGCATTTTCTTTTTCCGGTTCAATGATGAGGGAGGGTATTCCCAAGTTGTTGAACAAGGTCCTTTAATGGTTTATGGGGTTCCTTTGTTTGTCGCTCCATGGGACCCTACCAAAGCTCTTAGCAAACCGGTCCATACGGAGTGTCCGCTTTTGGTTAAGCTTCATAATATTCCTCTAGTGGCCTTTAATAAAGAGGGCGTGGGGAGGATCACAAGTGTTCTGGGGGTGCCTAGGTCGATGGACGCTTGTACCGCATGTGTGACAAAAAATGGGGTCGTTCGGGCTTTGCTAAAGTCCTTGTGGATGTATGGGTGATAGGAGAATTGAAATGTGAGATTGAGGTTATTATTCCCAATGTAAATGGGGGGTAGGGAGGAGAAGACAACAGTGCATGTGGAATACTTGTGGGAACCTAGACAATGTGCTTTTTGTTGTGTGTTTGGCCATTCCTTGGAAAATTGTGTTAAAGACCCATCTCAGAAGAAGGAGAAAGGTCGGATGGACGATGAGGGTTTTACTAGGGTTGAGGGAATAAAGAGGATCTCGAAACACCCTATGGATCAAAAGGAGAAGAACCTCTCGCCTACTGGAAACACAATGGATAAACCGGAGGGTAGTGGAAAGCCTAAGGAGGTGAATCAAGTTGTTGGGGATGTTGCATGCACAGTGCATGTACGAGAAGTGTTGCATGCACAAGTGCATGTAAAGATCCAACTACATGCACAAGTGCATGCAAGGGTGATGATACGTGCATGAGCACAGGTGGTATCAGTAAGGGACGTGATGGAGCTATGGTGGACATTGGTGAGGATCAGTTTATTCCTGAAAGTACGAGACCGATTGGGGTTGATGTGGGTCCAGTGACACCTAAGGATGGTACGGTATGCGTGGAAGAACCTCAAACCAAAGACACACCCCCTGATCTGGGGGCTTTTCTGGATGGAGTTTCCGAGACAATAGCACAGAAGACGAATGCAGTTTGTGGAAAGCTTGGTGATCAAAGGAACCCTACTCGACCGAGTACTCCTTTCAAGCCTAAGACAGGGGTGGCGGCTAATCCTGTCATGATGACAAAGCCTTTATAAAAGGCATCTTAAAGGCTTCTACGAAGACGCAACCAGAGCCTTCTAATCGGTTTCATGTTCTAGGAGGTGAATCGGTTAATGAAGCCAATGGCCAAGTGGCTGGAGGTAAACCGAACTATATTGAGAAAAGTGGCTGGACGAAGCAAGATGGGGAATCGCAAGGTAAGCTACATCATATTTCCTAATGATTAAGCTTACTTCTTGGAATATTAGGGGCTTAAATGCTCGGTTAAAACAAAAGGAGGTGCGGGAGTTTATTCATTTGAATAGTATTAATTGTTGTGCTATTATTGAATCTCATGTGAAAAGCGAGTCATTGGAAGAAGTGTGTAGTCGTATTTTTGGTAGGTGGGAGTGGAGCTCCAATCAATCGGTGTCTGAGTTTGGAACTTGCATTATCCTTGCTTGGGATGCTCGGTTGATGGATATTATGGTATTAGAGGTTCATGCCCAATTCAAGAATTGCCAAGTTCGGCTTTGTGGGGATGTCAACCCGTTTTTCTTGTCAATTGTTTATGGTGCTAACACGTATGTAGCTCGAAGAGAGCTATGGTTGGGCCTTCGAAGATTCAAAGTATTTATTGGGAATAAGCCTTGGAGTATCATGGGGGATTTCAACACTATGTTGTTTCCTCATGATGGTTTGGGTGGTTCCTCTCGCCGAAATGTAGATATGATGGAGTTTGGAGCTTGTGTTGAACATGTAGAGGTTTTTGATGTCAAATATGTGGGTATCCAATACTCTTGGTGTCAAAAGCCAAGTGAAGAAGGGGGGATAAGACGTAAGCTTGACCGGATTATGGCGAATGTTGAATTCTGCATGCGTTTTCAAGATGCCGATGTGATGTTTCATCCGAGAGAGATCTCGGATCATTCGCCAGCCATGTTGTCTTTTAAAGGGGGAAATCGGAAGAGGGTTTGGGGCTTCAAGTTTGATAGTTATCTTGTTGCCCACCCTTTGTTTTTGCAGACAGTTAAGGAGGCTTGGGATGTTCCGTGACAGGGATCATTTATGGGCAAAGTTTTGTCAAAACTAAAAAACCTTAAGGCTCCAATGCGTAAGTTGAAGAATTCGTACGGGAATCTCTCGGATAGGGTTGCTTTGTTAAAAAAGGAGCTAGATGTTGCACAATCAATGTGTGACGCCGATCCATGCAACCATCTCCTTCAAGAAGACCTTTGCCACCTTAGGAGCGCTTATATTAGTGCTTGCCACGATGAAGAGCTTAATGCAAGGCAACGGGCGAAGGTAACGTGGCTTAATGAAGGTGATTTTAATACCAAATTCTTCCATAATGTGATCAAGGAGAAAAAAGCATAGGAATCGGATCACTTCTATGAGTGATCGAGATGGAACTTTCTACTATGGGGAGGATGTCCCAACGGCTTTCGTGGACCATTTTACGAAAATTTGGGGCCATTCTGATCCTATGGTGCAGCCGAATATGGAAGACTTTGTGTTTGATCCAAAGCTATCGGTTGGTGGTGCAAATGTGGTGATTAGACCGTTCACAAATGACGATATAAGAGTGGCCCTCGCTCAAATCGGTAATGATAAGTCCCCGGGGTCGGATGATTTCTCTGCTAATTTTTTTAAAGCAACGTGGAGCATTGTCTGTAATGAGGTTAGTCTCGCTATTCATAATTTCTTTTATCGTGGAAGTCTTGCTAAGGAATTAAACCATACTTTGCTTTGTTTAATTCCGAAAGTCCCAAATGCTTTGAGGGTGACGGAGTTTAGACCCATATCTTGTTGTACGGTAATTTACAAGATTATTAGCAAGATGATCGTTAACCGAATGAAGGAATTTCTGGATGGTATTATTAGTCATACGCAATCGGCTTTTATACTGGGCCGAAAGATTTCTAATAGTATTCTAATGGTGCATGAGCTTGTTGCGGGGTATCAACGAGATAGTGGCCCTCCACGTTGCACCTTTAAAATAGACATCCAAAAAGCTTATGACATGGTGGATTGGAATTTTTTTATTGCTATGTTGGAGGGGCTCGGATTCCATATGGCACTTATTAGATGGATTAAGGAGATGGTCACGTCTACGTCCTTCTTGGTTGCTGTTAATGGGGAGTCATGAGGTTTCTTTAAAGGTGGTCGTGGACTAAGACAAGGGGACCCGTTGTCGCCATACCTGTTCACGATAATAATGGAAGGCTTCTCAATGATATTTAAGAAGTGTATCCAAGAGGCGGCTGAATTTGGGTACCATAAGGATTGTGATGTGCTTCAAATTACCCACTTGTGTTTCGCGGAGGATTTGTTTGTATTCACAAGGGGTGATGTGGAATCGGTTCTTGTTCTCAAAAAAGCCTTACAAATTTTTAAGACCAAATCAGGCCTCTCGCCTAGTCTTGAAAAAAGTGAGGTTTTTTTTTGGGAACGTCTCTGATCAATCACGTTTTGCTATTCTAGAATGTCTTCCATTTCACCATTGAGTTTTTCCTATCAGATATCTGGGAGTCCTTCTCTCCCCTGTTCGGCTTAAAGTGGCGGATTTTGATGTCATTATTTCTAAAGTGCATGCACACATCCATAACTGGTAGAATAAATTTATGTCCTTTGTTGGGAGAAGACAGCTGATTCTTTCAGTTTTTGCTTCATTACAATTATATTGGATGTCTACTTTCTTGATCCCTTCGGGGGTTATCCATAAATTGGAGGCGTTATTCAGAAATTTTCTATGGGTTCAAGGTGAGTCTTCTAGAGGCAAATGTAAGGTTGCTTGGGATTTGATTTGTAGGCCGATTGCTAATGGTGGGTTAGGTATTCGGCGGCTAACGGTTTGGAATAGGGCAATGCTTGCTAAGCACTTGTGGGATATCCTCACTCGACAATCCTCTTTATGGGTGCGGTGGGTTTATTTGTGTTGTCTGAGTGACAATCATTTTTGGTTGGTCCGAAAGAGTTCCAGGTGGTCATGGATGATTCGTAAGATACTGGATATGAGGCCTTTTGTTCGAGCACATATGAAGATAATAGTTGGCAATGGTGTTCGTACGAGAGCTTGGGAGGATTGGTGGGGGCCGATTGGTACGTTATCTTCGATTATCTTCAACCGGTTTCTAAGTGATAATGGGTTCTCGCAACTTGACACTCTTGATGAAGTGGTAGATCGATTGCCCAATGGATGGCCGAATGAGTGGTTAGCTCGGTATATCCTTTTCAAAACTCACCATTGCCTGTGCTTGACCAATCTCAAGAGGATAAATGGAGGTGGATAGATGTGCATGGGAATATGGTTGATTTCTCCGTTAAGGTGGCATATGAAGTGTTCGTGGGCGTTCTTCAAACTATACCATGGGCGAAATCGGTGTGGTTTAAGGGGTTTATTCCTAAGCATGCATTTTGCTTATGGACGGCATGTCACGGCCGGCTCACCACACAAGACCGCATGGTCGCTTGGGATAGCACCAATGCGGATCTTCGGTTCTTGTTGTGTGAATCGTGCATGGATTCACATAACCATTTATTTTTCGAATGCTCTTATTCTTCGCAGGTTTGGAGTGCGATCAAATCTTTGGGACACTTGGAGACTTGGCCGAACACTTGGGACCAAATTGTCGGAAGACTTTCTAATTTATCGACAAAGCCAAAGTTCATGAAACGTAATTTATTCAATGCGGCAGCCGTGTTTTTTATTTTGCATGAGAGAAATGATCATCTGTTTCGTTTGGCTAGATATACTGCTGATCAGCTCGTGGTGCAAATCCGACACGTGGTTCGCATGCGGCTCATTTGGAAGTTGAAGTCCAGGCAAATTATTTGTGATGACTAGCGGTATGCTTTTTCTGAAGATCTTCGGGGATTTGTCTGATAGTGTTGTGGTGTTCAGATTTTGTATCTTCTTTTGCTTGCTTTTTGTGTCGTTTAGCTTGTGTCTGTTTTGGTTGCTTGTAGAGCGTGGTATGGTGTGATGTGTGAGTTTTTAGCCTTCTGCGCTTGGTTGTAGCGCTACGCTTGTTTTGTTTTGCTTTTGTTTTATAATATTGCCTGGAGCTTCTCCTTTCAAAAAAAAAACGAACCAATACAAACCATTATGACCTGTTACAACTCAATTACACCTAATTACATATAATCAAACTCATTATGACCCATTTACTCCCGTTATGACCAATTAGATTCGTTTTAGGAGACACAAACCCCTTATACCTACTAAGATCAAAATTAGCCAATAATGAGCCATTATGGACCATTATGACCCCTTATAGCTCAATTACACCTAATATGGTCTAGTCGAACTCATTATGACCCATTTACTCCCATTATGACCAATTAGATTCGTTAAGGAGACACAAAACCCTTATAGCGACCAAGAAAAAAAGTACCCAATAATGAGCCATTACTGACCATTATGACCCATTATATCTCAATTACACCAAATAAGGTCTAATCAGACTCATTTTAACCCATTTACTCCCATTATGTTCTATTAGACTCGTTAAGGAGACACAAACCACTTATACCCACTAACACTAAAACTAACCAATAACGAGCCATTACGGACCATTATGACCCGTTCCAACTCATATACACCTAATAAGGTCTAATCGAACTCATTATGATCCATTTACTCCCATTATGACCAATTAGATTCGTTTTAGGAGACACAAATCCCTTATTCCCACTAAATCCAAAATTACCCATTAACGAACCATTTCGAACTACAAAGACCCGTTACACCTAAATTACACCTAATAAGGTCTAATCAAACTCATTATGACACATTTAACTCCCATTATGACCAATTAGAATTGTTAAGGAGACACAAATCCCTTATACCCACTAAGACCAAATTTACCCAATAACGAGCCATTACGAACCATTATGACTCGTTACAACTCAATTACACCAAATAAGCTCTAATGTGACTCATTATGGCCCATTTACTCCCATTAGGACCTATGTGACTCGTTAAGGAGACAAAAACCATTTATAACTCACTAAAACCAAAATTACCCAATAACGAGTCATTATACACAACAAAGACCCGTTAAACCTCAAGTACATATTATACGGTCTAATCAAACTCATTATGACCCATTTACTCCCGTTATGACCAATTAGATTCGTTTTAGGAGACACAAATCCCTTATATACCCTAGGTTCTTCTATCGAGGCGGCTGTAACACACAACAACAATAACATTGTTGTTAGGACGACGCTTAGGGTTTGCGTGCATGAATCTGCATGTTTTTGGGATCAAAGATTAGAGATTGCTACTGATTCTTGGTGTTTTGTGATTGGCTTAATTTGTTAGTGGGACAGTGGTGGTTGGGAATATTACCAGGTTTATTTCGAAGAGGGAGAGTGGCGGCTAAGGTGAATTCACAATTTTTACGATTTCCAAGGTTGTGGGAGGGATTGACGCCTGTTATCTCTTTCCCCATTGTTCGACGTTGAATAGGTAGAGTTTCTGCAATCTCATTGTGGGTCGGTGGTTAGTGAAAATAGAGACGGCTGTGGCTGTTTTCTGTTTTTTATTTTCGTGACTGCAGGTTCACTTCGGTGAGCAAGAGAGATAAAGCTACATTTGGGTTTTACGGCGGCAGGAAGTGCTTCCTCTCTTGGCGATTCTCGTGCACGATTTACTTGGATTTCTTTTTAAAAATTGTTGCTGCCATATTTGATCGTGGGACGGTACTGGCATATTTGGAATTGTTTTGGATAAAGATGTTGCTGCCATATCCTCAATAAGCTAATAGTGGGACGGTGGAGATCCTTCTCTTGACCTGCAGATCGTGGGACGGTGACAATAAGCGACTTAGGGATTTGTGACGGTTCGAGGAGGCAGTTGTAACTGATAATGGTTGTGGCATCGGCAGGTTCGGAAGGGGGAGGCACGACAGCCCAAATTCCAGTGAGTGATGAGGGCTCGGTGAGCTTAGACTCACAATCGCAGGCACAAAAAGTAGGGCCGGTGTATGGAAATCCCATGCATGCGGCAAGGGTTTCAAATGAGATTCTCATGCAAGAGGTGATCAATGGGGCTACAAACGCAGACTGAGGGAAGCGATGAACGGGTGTCCGTCTTTGATCGACTAGAACCACCATTGAAGAGTGATGGCCTAAAGTATAGGCAAGTAAATTTTTTGAAAAAAGGCATGAGTTTCTCGGCGGCTGTTGGAGGTGCAAAGCAAACTACACTTGATTTCTATCCGCTTCCGGATAAGAATGATAAGTGTGTTGCGATTCCTATTGAGCTTGCGAAAGAAGTAAGTACGACGTACCACACTACTCTCTATGGTTATTTCTTGGAACCTCGAATTCACTTCCCAATTGTGGAACGTTATGTGAAAGCGGCTTGGAGCAAGTATGGCTATAAAGATGCCATGCTAAATGAGCATGGATTTTATTTTTTCCGCTTTAATGATGAAAGGGGATGCAATCAAGTTGTGGAAGAAGGACTGTTAATGGTAAGGGGAGTTCCGATGTTTGTTTTCCCTTGGGATCATACTAAGGGGCTGCATCGACCGGAACATACTTCTTGCCCACTTTGGGCCAAACTCCATCATATTCCCTTGGTGGCTTTCAACAAGGAAGGAGCTAGCTGGATTGCAAGTGTGTTGGGAGTGCCAAAGCAAATGGATGCGTGTACGGCGTCCATGTGTGACAAAAAATGGGGTCGACCAGGATTTTGCTAAAGTCCTTGTGGAAGTGTGGGCTGTGGGAGAACTCAAAAGGGTGATCGAAGTGGTAATTCCAATAAATGAGAGAGCTAGTCTTGATGGGAAAAAGAAGTTGAGATGGTGTAGGAATTACATGAACAAGTCAAAAGACAAATTGAAAAGAAGAACGAACAAAACGCATCCAAAGCCAACAAAAGTAGGAAACGTGTTGTTTTTGAACCAGGAGATTGGGTGTGGGTGCATATGAGAAAAGAAAGGTTTCTAGCACATAGGAAGTCTAAGTTGGATCCAAGAGGAGATGGTCCGTTTCAAGTTCTTAAAAAAATAAATGACAAATGCTTACAAGATTGATTTACCAGGTGAGTATAACGTTAGTGCTACAGTCAACGTTGCTGATCTTTCTCCTTTTATTGTAGATGAAGATTCGAGGACGAATCCTTTTGAGGAGAGAGGGAATGATGCGATCCTCCAAGACGATCTAGATGATGCATTGAAGATTCCGACTGGACCAATAACAAGAGTGCAAGCTAAAAGAATAAAAGAGGCATTAACTGGAATGGTAGAAGAAACGAAGACAAAAGGAAATGCAAGTGGGCCGAATTATGATGAGGGTCATAACCTCATCCTAGCCCAATAAAGGCCCATGTCAAAAAAAGAGCCCATGTATTTTTTTCTATTTATTTTTGAATTTCTTTCAAGAATTAAATGGGTTCTTAAATGTATAGATTTATGGTGATTGAAAATTTAAGTCTTTAACATTTAAGAAGAGCCTTTTGGTTAGGACTTTGAAACCTATAAATAGGCCTCTTCTTTGTACTTGGAGATTCATTCCTTAATCAATATATTTGAGTGTTTTTCACACATTGAGAGAGAGTTTCTCCTTACGGTTCTTTGTTGAACTTCTTGAACTTATCAAGGTTGATCACCTTGTGGCGTTCCTTATCACTTCGGGTCCTTGTTCTATCATCGTCGGGGTTCAAATGTCTATTCGATCATAGAACAAGGACCCGAAGTGATAAGGAACGCCACAAGGTGATCAACCTATATAAGTTCACGAAGTTCAACAAAGAACCGAAAGGAGAAACTCTCTCTCAATGTGTGAAAAACACTCAAATATATTGATTAAGGATTGAATCTCCAAGTACAAAGAAGAGGCCTATTTATAGGTTTCAAAGTCCTAACCAAAAGACTCTTCTTAAATGTTAAGACTTAAATTTTCAATCACCATTAATCTAGACATTTAAGAAGCCATTTAACTCTTGAAAGAAATTCAAAAATAAATAGAAAAAATACATGGGCTCTTTTTTGACATGGGACTTTATTGGGCTAGGATGAGGTTATGACCCTCAACATAATTCGGCCCACTTGCATTTCCTTTTGTCTTCGTTTCTTCTACCAGTCCGGTTAATGCCTCTTTTATTCTTTTAGCTTGTGCTTGTTATGGTCCAGTCGGAATCTTCAATGCATCATCTAAGATCGTCTTGGAGGCTCGCATCATTCCCTCTCTCCTCAAAAGGATTCGTCCTCGAATCTTCATCTACAATAAAAGGAGAAAGATCAGCAACGTTGAATGTAGCACTAACGTTATATTCACCTGGTAAATCAATCTTGTAAGCATTGTCATTTATTTTTTTAAGAACTTGAAACGGATTATCTCCTCTTGGAGCCAACTTGGACTTCGTATGTGCTGGAAACCTTTCTTTTCTCATATGCACCCACACCCAATCTCCTGGTTCAAAAACAACACGTTTTCTACTTTTGTAGGCTTTGGATGCGTTTTGTTCATTCTTCTTTTCAATTTGTCTTTTGACTTGTTCATGTAGTTGCTTCACCATCTCAGATTTCTTTTTCCCATCAAGACTAGCTCTCTCATTTATTGGTAGAGGCACTAAATCCAATGGAGTTAAGGGATTGAACCCATAAACCACCTCAAAAGGGGAACAACTACTAGATGAGTAAACATTCCTATTATAGGCAAACTCAATGAAAGGCAAGCAATCTTCCCAGTTTTTCAATTTTTTCTGAATGACAACCCTTAGTAACTGAGTTAAGGTTCTATTCACAACTTCAGTTTGACCATCCGTCTGTGGGTGATAAGCAGTAGAAAATAACAACTTAGTACCAAGCTTTCCCCACAAAACTTTCCAAAAGTAACTAAGAAACTTTGTGTCCCTATCAGAAACAATGCTCTTAGGTACCCCATGAAGCCTCACAATTTCTTTAAAGAACAAATTAGCAATATATGTGGCATCATCGGTCTTATGACATGGAATGAAATGTGCCATCTTAGAAAACCTATCAACCACCACAAAAAATGGAATCTTTTCCTGTTTTTGACCTAGGTAACTGTGGGTCCAACAATACTATATCAATTTCTTAGATTAAACAACACAATATCGATTACCAACCTGTATTGATTATAACAACGGTTACAAGGTTGATCAGATTTAAGCTTTGATTATGTTCTTTGTGTATTCTATCTTTTACACCTTTAAGTGTGTGTTTGTATTTGTGAAAGCTTATCTGATAATAGAGAGTTTGAGAGATATCACAAAGATCTAATCTAACTAGTGTGTCTAACACACTTCCTATAATATCTAGATTTAATATCTAGATATTATTTCTAACGAAATAATATAACTAAACTAAATAACTAGAAACTAACTAAGTTAACTAATATCTAACAAACTAGATATTAAGTTAACTATTACAATAACAAACAATTACATTGACATTTATTACAAACGACATAGACTTTAATATCGAGAGTCGATGTTTCGGCTTTAGCTTCATATTGCGATCTTCAGATTGGATGATCTTGAATCCTATGAGACTGTGTCTTAACAATCTCCCCCTTTGGATCAAGATCATTACGAAAATGATTTTAGCAATTCAGTCTTCTTGTTCAGCTCAGAAGATGCAATCTCTTTCTCTAGCTCTGAAATCAGCATGTCTTTTTCTAACAATCTCCCCCTTTGAAGAGTGGACGTGATTCTTGAAACATGTGATCTTTGCCATTTCTTGTGTAGTCATTCTCCCCCTTTTTGATATTAAGTGCAACGACTTCATCATAATTATTTGTAAGAAATGTCTATCTTGCGGTTAGAGCCCCTGATCCGTCAATTCAAAAGATATTCCTCCAGATCTTTTCAAATCCAGACAAAATAGTCATGTAACACCTGAATCAACTAATGAATCAGTTAACATGTCTGTCAGTAACACTAAGTCACTGTGTGTAACGAATACACATTGGAAAGGAGTTGTTTGATGTTGACTCCCCCAGGGCTTCCATTTAATCATCGAAACACCACAAAGGTAAATTTCTATAAACGTTATGACAAAGAAACAAATTTCTTGTGTGTTCGTGCTTGTGTTTGAAAGAATTAAGCACGGATGATTGCTTATTAGGCTCAAAATTATGTAAACCACTGAGACAACAGTAAGTTAAACACAGACTCAATGTGAATGATTGAAGTGCGAAGGTGGGGCAGACTTCCTTCTTTTCAATATCCACATTTTTCAAATGAAAATCAGATAGCAAATGTGTTGCATCCCCTTAGAAAATGTGAAACACTTTCTATTTGAGAAGAAAATGAGTAGATAGTGAGGTTTGATCAAGAGTTGGCATGGGTTAGTTGCCTGTTTCAATAATGATCACCAAAGAATTTGTGAATCACTAGTAATGTGGCTACCCGGCTCAGAAAAAGTTGGTGCAGAGTTGTGATATTCTTTTAACTCTGTTCTCACACGCTTTTTCTTATAAATGTTTTGCTTACTCTAATCACACTCATTTCTTTTCGCTTCTCACACTCAATCACTAAGGATTAACTTCTTGGGTAGAAATCACTGGTTAAGGTGATTCCAAAGAAGTTGTGTTAATACCTAGCACAATGATTCTTGTTTTCCTATGATGCACATGATGCTCAGATTGGTTTAACTATTTCAGTTAAAGAACAATATTGATCATGAAAACATTTAAAATACACTCCCAAAATATATAATCTGTTGAAAAATCGGGAAGTGGTTTGAACATTAAAAACAATGTTTTCAAATGATTGAAAGTTATCCTTCTTTCAACCATTTATGAGATTAAGATAAAGGATTATACCTTAACGTGCGATCTTATATCTCATGAAGCTAAGCTTTAAGTCATAAACATATGAACTTATAAGCTTCTCTCAAAAATTCTGCGAAAGTCTTCTGTCAAGTCAAAGTAAAATTTATTCACTTAAACTGAAAAGACAAAAAGCAGTAAAACTTTTTAAAGTACGAGTTCTGATCAGAAATAATCAGAAGTCATATCCGAACTCCTTGAATTGAAGAGCTCACCCTAAATTCTTGCAATACAAAAAAAAAATTGGCATTAAAAGGTATATGCAAAATTTTATGAGCTCCCCCTCGAAGTAATATTGACCACTTGTCAATTTCTTCTCATTCTCCCCCTTGGATCATGAACAGTATATAGAAGTGCAAATATCAATCAGAGTTAAGAATGAATAAATCATGAAAAAGTATACAATTATACAACTTTGATAGGTAACTACTGATTATATCTTGAGATTTAGCATACCAAGCTTAGAGACAAGAAAGTTGAACCTCTTTTCGTCTAAGGGTTTGGTGAACAAATCGGCAAGTTGATAATCAGTTTTTACAAAGAAAAGTCCAATCTTAGTACCTGAGCCATTGGGGTACCAATCGGTTTTGAATTTTCCATTTGGAACTTCCGAAGAATATCCATAATGTATTTTGATTGATTGATAAAAATACCCGATGAAAATTGTTTTACTTGTAAACCGAGAAAGAAATTCATCTCTCCCATCAAGTTCATCTGAAATCTAGACACCATAAGGTTTGCGAAATTCTTACAGTACTTAGGATTTGTAGAACCAAAGATAATATCATCTACATAGATTTGAATTAAAATGATATCACCTTTTTCCTTTTTGATAAACAAAGTGGTATCAACCGTACCTTTTGAAAACTCAGACTTGACTAGAAAAGTGGAAAGGACATCATACCAGGCTCGAGGTGCTTGTTTCAGACCGTAGAGTGCTTTGTCGAGAATGTAAACGTGATTCGGCTTCTCTTGATTGACAAAACCTTCTGGCTAAGAGACGTATACTTCCTCCTTCAGAATTCCATTCAGGAATGTTGTCTTCACGTCCATTTGAAAGACCGTGAAGTTCTTATGGGCTGCGTAGGCTAGAAACATTCTGATTACCTCTAATCGCGCCACAGGAGCATATGTCTCGTCATAGTCGATTCCTTCCTCTTGTCTGTATCATTTGGCTACTAGTCTTGCCTTGTTTCGGATAACGGTACCATCTTCGTCTTTCTTTATCTTGAAAACCCACTTCGTACCTATAATTGTTTTACCTTTAGGCTTTGGTACGAGTCTCCAGACTTGAAGTGCATCGAACTGATTCATCTCTTCTTGCATTAAGATCACCCATTCTGGATCAGCAAGTGCTTCTGATACTCTTGTTGGCTCGAACTTGCTCAGAAAGGAGTCATGCATGCACATATTCAATGATGCTGACCTAGTTTGCACCGGTTTTGATGGATCGCCAATAATCTGGCTTAGTGGGTGCTCTTTTGGTCCATTTATGTTCATGAGGCAGTGGATTAGATGATTGTATGTCGGTTGTATCATCTACAAATCCACTTGTACCTTCTTCTGATTGTTCAGGAGGATTGATGACTGCAGTTGAAGTGATAGGTTCAGAAGGCTCAGCAGGTACAGCTTGATCTGGCTGTAGATTGATCTGAATAGTATCTCCTACTGTTGCAGCTACTTCTGTCTCTTTATCATTTGTCACTTCTTCAATTGTTGGAGTCGGCATTTGAATTGTAATCTCTTGTTGAATCGGGGCATTGGATTCAATAGAGTCATCTGAATTGGTTGGATGAGTAGTCGTTAAGTCTTCCATCCTGTCAACCACAACAGATTTCTTTACATTAGATCCAAGAAATTCATCATAAAACAATTCAAATAATAAATCTAAATAAGATAAATGTTTTGTAGAAGTTGATGCTTCATCTGATTTATTCTGTTGAGACGTAGGTCCTGGACTGAGTTGCCCAGAAGCTAGTATTCCTGTTATAACGGGTTCTGAACGTTGTTGTTCGGAAGCCATTTCTTCATCAAACGTGACGTTGATGCTTTCAATCACCGTCTTTGACTTCTTTAGATAAACACGGAATGCAGTTGATGTCGCGGAATAGCCAATGAAGATTCCTTCGTCCGCCTTAGCACTGAACTTGTTTAGACTCTCCCTATCATTTAGAACGAAACACTTACACCCAAATATATGGAAGTATTTGATTGTCGGTGTTCGGTTGTTGATTAACGCATAAGGAGTCTTTTTGAATCTTCGATGTACCATGGAGCGATTTTGTGTGTAGCACGCGGTCGATACAACATCAGCCCACAAAAATAGAGGTAAGTCGGATTGACTTAGCATCGTACGAGCAGCCTCGACTAGCGTTCGATTTCTTCTTTCGACGACTCCATTTTGTTGAGGCGTACGAGCAGCAGAGTATTGATGTGAAATCCCGACAGATTCGAGATATTCTTCAACCTTGTTGTTCTTGAACTCTGTGTCGTTGTTTGTTCGTAGAAACACCGGTTTCTGCATATTCACCTGGGTCGTCTTTAGGAATGTGATGAGAATATATGGTGTCTCATCCTTTGAACATAGAAACTTGACCCATGTGTATCTCGAGTAATCGTCCACAATCACGAGTATGTACTTCTTTCCGCCTAGACTCTGAGTTCGCATCGGACCGCATAGATCCATATGCAATAACTCTAACGGGGAGCTTGTACTTGGTTCAGGCTTTGGTTTATGAGGTGCCCTCTTCATCTTGCCCTTTTCACAAGCTGCACAAAGATGTTCTCTTTCATATTTGAGCTCTGGAAGTCCTTTGACGAGCTTTCCACTGACCAGATTGTTGATGTACCTGAAGTTGAGGTGAGAGAGCCTTCGATGCCATAACCAACTTTGTTGCATCGAGGCTTTCGTTAGTAGACAAACTTGCTTGTCAGTCTGGACATTTGATAAATTGATTGTGTAGAGGTCTGATTCTCGAGTACCAACCAAGAGTTCTTCGCCTTTTTCATTGCGAACTGAATATCTCTTGGCTTTGAAGTTGACCTCTAAGTCTTTGTCACAGAACTGGCCTATACTGAACAAGTTATGTCGTAAGCCTTCAACATATCTCACCTTCTTGATAGTGACATTGTTCTGTTGTACATCACCGTATCCCATTATTGGAGAAAACTGGTCGTTGCCGAATTTGACTGTTCTGCAATATTTCTCTTTAAAATTGGACAGTATCTCTTTTTTCCCTGTCATGTGCTTGGAACATCCGCTGTCCAAGAACCATGTATGACTAGTCTGCATAAGAGAAATTACAAAGTTAGATATTCATACGACAACATTGGAATAAGCACTTTGATTATCGACGTGCGGGTCTTGAACTGAATTGTTCAAAAGCCTATTTTGACTTTGATGTTCGGGTTTTGAACTGCATTATCCAAAAACCTATTTTGTCATTGAAGAACGAGTCCTGATCTGTACATAATCAGAAGTCGATTTCTCTTTAAGCTTTGTGTGCCTGCAACACAAATTTAGCCTTAGGTACCCACTGGAATTTGAGTCCTTCTGTGTTAGCACAAGATTTTGGTACCCATTTCAAATTGGGTCCTCTTTTCTTTTGAAATGTATGTCAAGGATTAGTACGAGATGAATGCACATGGTAATTTCCAAACCAATCTCCAGAATCTTGACAAGAAGTAGAAACATGTTTATCATAAATAAAAGACTTTCTAGCAGATAAAGATAACTGAAATAATTGCTTCATTGAATATTGTTTACGAGAAACAACAAGTTTTGGGTTCAAAATCACAACATCAGCAATTAAAACATCTTTACTAAGCGAATTCTTACTACAATTAACACTACTAAACGATAAAACGGTCTTGTCAAGCTTCCGTTTGGGTTTCCATTGACAATTTACTTCTGGCTTTTGCTTGCTCAGATCTGAAACATGTGAAACTGATGAGTTAGACCTTTGAGCAACAAGCGATTGCTTCTTCTTAGAATTACCAGTAGTGTTCGGTTTCTGTGAATGCTTAGATATATTCTTACCTTTAGCACTCTTAGCTTTCACAGAGACTGAGTTATCAACTTTCGTTGATTTTGCACTGTTCACAGGCATACTGGTTTTTCTTGAAGATTTCTTAACAAACGATGAATGGTTAGGAAGTTTTGCATTAAAGTCAAATTGTTCAGAACAATCATCTAAATCACCGTTAGAGTTCATAAAATCAAATCCTTTATTTGATGAACCAATCATATCCTCAGAGTTTGAAGCCTTAGAAATTATTACATTTTTGAACACTGTTGTAAAAACCTTTTGTTCAATATTCATCAAAAATCTTTCATCTGACAAAGAATTCTCGAGTTCAGAAATTTTACTTTCTAAAACGAGAGGAGGGACATATAGTTTACCTTGAATAGGCTTCGCCTCCATTTCTTTTTCAGAATAACTTGGAAAGAAATCACTCGAAAGAGTTTTCTTCTTTTGATATATTGGACTTTCATTATAACTATTATTCATGTTCACATAATTAAATGGAAGATGAACTTTAGATGATTTCACCGTTTTTCCGTTTCGTTGGCTTCATCCTCTTTTGACAGTTTAGTCCAGAAAGTTTTAAACTTTCGTTGATTTTGCACTGTTCACAGGCATACTGGTTTTTCTTGAAGATTTCTTAACAAACGATGAATGGTTAGGAAGTTTTGCATTAAAGTCAAATTTTTCAGAACAATCATCTAAATCACCGTTAGAGTTCAGAAAATCAAATCCTTTATTTGATGAACCAATCATATCCTCAGAGTTTGAAGCCTTAGAAATTATTACATTTTTGAACACTGTTGTAAAAACCTTTTGTTCAATATTCATCAAAAATCTTTCATCTGACAAAGAATTCTCGAGTTCAGAAATTTTACTTTCTAAAACGAGAGGAGAGACATATAGTTTACCTTGAATAGGCTTCGCCTCCATTTCTTTTTCAGAATAACTTGGAAAGAAATCACTCGAAAGAGTTTTCTTCTTTTGATATATTGGACTTTCATTATAACTATTATTCGTGTTCACATAATTAAATGGAAGATGAACTTTAGATGATTTCACCGTTTTTCCGTTTCGTTGGCTTCATCCTCTTTTGACAGTTTAGTCCAGAAAGTTTTAAACTCAGGGATTCTGCGAGCTATTTGCATTGAAAGATGATCATAAAGTCCTGGCACTTCAGACATCCCTTTTTGAAGATATTTAGGATTCTTATACCCGATTCCCCATCTCTCTATTTCCTCTTTGGGTTTGTTCAGAAAAATAGTCTGTTCAGTTTGACCCATTTTGTATAACTTATCTTCCAAACTTTTTAATTTTCCCAATAAAGAAAAGTTTTCTTTGATACAAGAAGCATGCAAATTTTTAAGCTCATATAAATCAATCCCACCTTTTAGCAGTTGAGACTTGAGTTCATAATTCTCTTTAAGAATTATTGTCTTTTCTTTTGCGTTGGTGTCATTATCTTTATGTAAAATCTCAATCAATACTTTCTTCTCAGCAATTTCATTGCTAAGTTTCTGTATCAATTGGTTTTTGTCAGTTATGACACCATTTTCTTGCTCAAGATTAGATTCTAACTCTTTTTGTTTTATACTCATGGCATGCATTTTATTCATGAAATCTGAATCTGATAAATTACATACCTTCTCTTCTTCATTATCTGAATCAGCTTCAGCATCTGATTCTATCTGGCCCATCAAGCACATGTTGACGGCTTCATCTTTCTCTTCATCCTCTTCTTCATCATCTGAGTGATCAAGCCAGTATTCATCCTCTGCCATCAGTGCCTTGCCTGCCTCCTGTTGCTTTGCAAGAAGCATCTTGTTCTTGTAGTAGTCTGAGTTTCTGACTTTTGATATGCGGCTGTCCTTGGCAAAGTGACCGGTTTTGCCACAGTTGTAGCACGTCGATGGTTCTGGCTGACTTGATCCTTCTGCTTTAAACTTTCTTTCTTCAGGTTTCCTCTCCTTTAATCTCTTCCCTTCAGACTGATACCTTCTCTCTTCAGGTTTCCTCTCTTCTGTTCTCTTCCCTTCAAATCTCCTTCCTTCAACCCTTTCCTTGTGGATGTAGTTGTTCAGACCAGAAGAATATCTCTAATTATTTGAACTTGGCTTTGTGTAGAACCTTTTCTGAAAAGCACTTGTCAGCATCAGCAGTGCTTGCTTCAGTTGGTCATTTTCATCTATGTTAGAGTTTGCATAACCTTTATCTTCTTTTGATTCATATACAATCCCCTTGTTCTTCTTCTTCCTGACTACAAGAGCGACTGTGTCTTCAACCATCTTTCCTTTCTGTCTCTTATCTTCTAGAATTTCATCCACCTCTTCTTCATTTTGTTGGAGGGTTTCATACACCTCGTGAATCTCATTCAAATCTTTGATCTGCTTCATTTGCCTAGCAAATATTTTCCATTCAGGTTGAAGAATACTCAGGAATTTGACATTTAGCTCAATTTGAGATTTGTGGACTTTGTTCTTGCTAGGTTCGTTCAGCAAAGTCACAAACCTGTCATAGGTTTCTTCTAAAGTTACTCCCACCCTGCCTCTAAATTCTTCATAATTATTTAGGCAGTTGGAGATTTTTAGCTGATTCCCAACCTTAGAACCCAGCATCATCTTTTCGAGTTGACCCCACATTTCTTTGTCGGAGGCCTTGTAGCTGTCAATCTTTACATATATTTCATTCGGAATTCCTTGTAAAATGTATGACTTAGCTAATCTGTCGCCTTTGGCTCTTCTGAGGTTATCATCTCCTAGCTTATGATACTTAAGTTCAACTTCAGTAGGCACATTTCCAACTACACGAGTCGTCATGACTGGTTTCATAACCCCTTCTTCTATAGATCTCCTGATGAAATCACCCAGCTCATGTCTGTCAATGAAGTTCAGAAACCGATCCTTCCACTGTTCGTATTCTCCTTTAAAGAGAATTGGTGGCTTGGTGTCAGTTCCTATTGCAAGGGCTTCTCTGGATGTCATTTTGAAGAAAAATTCTAAGTCTGGATTGGAGCAGAGAGGTTTGCGTGTCTAGCACAGTGCACAAAGTGAGGTTTGCGGTTCAAGAGGGAAGCACAAAGTATGGTTTGTGTTTCAAGTGGGATGCGCAAAGTAAGGTTTGCAGTTCAAGTGGGACGCGCAAAGTAAGGTTTACGGTTCACGTGGGACGCGCAAAGTAAGGTTTGCATTTCTAACTGGATGTGCAAAGTAGACTTGATCTTTTCGTGAAGAGATGAACACGTGAATTGAGGTTTGCGTATGCTTTTGGAACCGAGAAGTGGACTTTGCGTTTGGCTTGAGAGGTGCAAAGTTGAGCTTTACGTTTCTCTTGAGAAGCGCAAAGTGAAGTTTGCGTTTCACTTGAGGAGCGCAAAGTTGGACTTTGCGTTTGTTGTTGGACGCGCAAAGTTGAACTTTGCGTGTGTTCGTCTTCTGCTTTGCGCTTGTTTGTCCTGTACTTCAAAAAATCGTCTAAAATCTGTTCCTGAAACGATTTAGCAATACCAAATTCTACCCTTATGTCTAGAAACACTTCTAGAACTGAATGTAAACACTCGATCGCAATAAAACACACTTTTTAAATAAAAATTTGATAGCACAGTGACTTAAAGCTTTCGACTGTTTTATCACTAAAATCACAAAATGGAACTCGATAAATGATTTATAGTGAAATCAAACAACAACAACTCGATCTAGCATGCTAATCGATCACAACCTGATCGATTTTAACACCTAAAACACTTTAAATCTCAAAATCACTTTTTCAAATAAAACACAGAGACGTTTTTGCAAAGAACTTGATTTTGATCTTAATTAGGCTCTGATACCAATTGTGGGTCCAACAATACTATATCAAGTTCTTAGATTAAACAACACAATATCGATTACCAACTTGTATTGATTATAACAACGGTTACAAGGTTGATCAGATTTAAGCTTTGATTGTGTTCTCTGTGTATTCTCTCTTTTACACCTTTAAGTGTGTGTTTATATGTGTGAAAGCTTATCTGATAATAGAGAGTTTGAGAGATATCACAAAGATCTAATCTAACTAGTGTGTCTAACACACATCCTATAATATCTAGATTTAATATCTAGATATTATTTCTAACTAAATAATATAACTAAACTAAATAACTAGAAACTAACTAAGTTAACTAATATCTAACAAACTAGATATTAAGTTAACTATTACAATAACAAACAATTACATTGACATTTATTACAAACGACATAGACTTTAATATCGAGAGTCGACGTTTCGGCTTTAGCTTCAGATTGCGATCTTCAGATTGGATGATCTTGAATCCAATGAGACTGTGTCTTAACAGTAACCCCAAAATAAAGTCCATTGAAATGTATACCCATGGTTCACTAGGTACAGGTAATGGTGTATACAAACCATGTGGTAGATTTAGCCTTCTTACAAGTGATACACTTGCTACAAATCCTCTCAACATCACGTTTCATCTTAGGCCAATAGAAATGTTCACGCAAAACTCCTAATGTCTTTTGCACACCAAAATGTCCCATTTAACCTCCCCCATGAGCTTCTCTCACAAGTACCTCACGTAATGATCATTGAGGAATGCAAATCTTGTTCTCTTTAAACAAGTACCCATCAACCACATGGAACTTTCCAAATGGTCCATTTACACACGAGTTAAACATATCAACAAATTCACCATCGTTTGCATACATCTCCTTTATAAATGCAAAACCAAACAACCTTGTATTGAGAGAAGTAAGAAGAACATACCTTCGAGACAAAGCATCAACAACAACATTTTCCTTACCTTGCTTATTATACTTGATCATATAAGGAAAGGTCTCAATGTATTCAAGCCATCTAGCATGCCTCTTATTCAACTTACCTTGCCCCTTCAGATGCTTCAAAGATTGATGATCTGTGTGAATGACAAACTCCTTGTGCCAAAGATAGTGTTGCCATGTTTGCAAGTCTCTTACTAATGCATACAACTCTTTATCGTATGTTGGGTAGTTCAAGGTTGCCCCGTTTAGCTTTTCACTAAAATACGCAATTGGTCTTCTTTCTTGCATCAAAACAGTTCCTATTCCAACTCCTGATGCATCACACTCAACTTCAAAAGTTTTATGAAAGTTAGGTAATGCTAGCAATGTTGCAGAACACAACTTTTCTTTAAGCTTATGAAATGCATGATCTTGTGCTACTCCCCATTTAAAACCAACAGACTTTTTAATAATTTCCGTGAGTGGTGCTGCAAGTGTGCTAAAATATTTACAAATCGACGATAAAAGCTAGTTAGTCCATGAAAACTTCTCACCTCGGTGATGCTTGTAGGTGTAGGCCACTCTTTGATGGCTTTTACCTTTTCAACATCAACCTCGATTCCTTGTGCACTTACAACAAAACCAAGGAAAACAACCTTATCCATGCAAAAACTACATTTCTTAACATTAGCATATAATTTTTCCTTTCGCAAAACATCAAGCACACACTTCAAATGGATACATATGCTCTTCCAAATTCTTACTGTAAATTAGGATGTCATCAAAGTACAATACAAAAAACTTTCCAATAAACTCACGCAGAACATGATTCATTAATCTCATGAAAGTGCTCGGTGCATTACTAAGTCCGAAAGGCATTACTAACCACTCATAAAGCCCATATTTTGTTTTAAATGCAGTTTTCCACTCATCCCCTTCCCTCATCATAATTTGATGATACCCAGATTTCAAATCAATCTTTGTAAAAATACTAGACCCATTCAGTTCATCAAGCATATCATCTAACGTAGGAATAGGATGACGATACTTTACCGTTATGTTGTTTATGGCTCTAAAATCAACACACATTCTCCATGATCCATCTTTCTTGGGAACAAGAAGTACTGGAACCGCACATGGACTCAAACTCTCTCGGATATACCCCTTTGAAATCAATTCTTCAACTTGCCTTTGTAGTTCCTTTGTCTCTTCAGGATTGCTTCTATAAGCGAGACGGTTTGGAATGCTTGCTCCCGGGGTGAAATTCATTTGATGTTCAGTTCCCCTAATGGGTGGTAACCCATTTGGAATTTCCTTCGGAAATACATCCTCAAATTCCTGCAACAAAGACAGAACAACACTTGGAAGAGAAGGGTTAAATTCGTTAGTGCTTAAACAAGCCTCCTTGTACACAAGTACAAACATAGGCCGTTTGGAGAAATAAGCAACTCTCACATCACTCTCAGCAAAGAAGCTCACTTTTTCCTTTCCTTTTCTCTCCTTACTTTCTTCTTTTTTAAGAAACTCTTTTTTTGACCTTTCATTTTTTCCACTCTCTTTTCTTTTTGATTTGTCACTCTCCCTTGACCAAAACATTCTTTTTCCCTCCCTCATTTTTCAATTCACTCTCATTTTTTTTTCTCTCTATTTTCAACTTAAGTTGATCTTCATACACTTGTTGAGGTGTTAATGGTGCAAGGGTAATGGTTATATTGTTCAACACAAAGGAGTATCTATTTGTGAAACCGTCCTTAATTGCATCAAACTCCCATGGTCTTCCCAAAAGTATATGACCAGCATGCATGGGAACCACATCACACAAAACTTCATCATTATATCTACCAATGGAGAATGAAACCAGGACTTGCTTACGAACCCGAACTTCCGCACATTCATTCAACCATTGTAGCTTGTAAGGTGAAGGTGATCGATAACAGACAAATTCAACTTCTCAACTAATGTAGTGCTAGCAACATAAGTACATCTTCCTCCATCAATAATCATGGAACATACCTTGTTATTGACAAGACAACGAGTGTGAAAAATATTTTCCCTTTGCTGGTTCATATCATCTTTCTTCACTTGGGAATTCAAGGCACGCCTAGTCACAAGGGATTCTCCTTCGGCCGCATATTCAACGTCATCATCACTAGGATCTTCTATTAAAGGCACAAAACTCTCACTTTCATCTTCTGTCCCCACTTCATCATTGTCTTTCAAGATCATAACCCTCTTGTTTGGACATTGTGATGCTATGTGACATGTTCCCAAGCATTTGAAACATTTTATATCTCTATTTCTAGAAGTTTGAGATTCAAATTTACCCTTGTTTTTGGTTGATGTTTCATCTTTATTCTTGGAAGCCTCCTTAGATCCTCCTTTTTCTTCTCTCTTCCAATTTTGTTTCAAAGGAGAACTATTGTACTTTGCTGCCCCTCGATGCTTCAATTGCTTTTCTACCTTAATAGCCATGTGGATGTCTTCCAGCTCCACATAATGATGCAGATCCACCACATTTGCTATCTCTCTATTCAGACCATTCAAAAAGCGGGCCATTGTAGCTTCTCTATCTTCTTCCACATTAGCCCGTATGAGAGCTACCTCCATCTCTTGGTGATAATCCTCCACGCTCCTTGAACCCTATTTTAAACTTTGTAACTTTTGATAAAGCTCACGATAATAATGAGTAGGTACAAATCTTTTCCTCATTAATGCTTTAATCTCTCCCCATGTTTCTACATGCCAATCACCATTCCTTCTCCTATTTGATACTAGTTGATCCCACCATACGATTGCATAATCAGTAAATTCTATCACCGCCAACTTAACCTTTTTTATTTCAGAATAATTATGACAATCAAAAAGCAACTCTACTTTTTTCTCCCACTCTAAATATGCTTCAGGGTCATTCCTACCTTGGAAAGAAGGTATCTTCATTTTGATGTTACCAAGGTTACCGTCCATCCTATTTCTTCCTCTGGGAACATTTCGTCTGTTTCTTCTTTCATTCCTACCTCTTCTACCTCCATGTCTAAATGTCCCCACTTTGGATTCATAGGCTTCCTCATCCACACTATTATCTTCATTTCGAACTTCATCTTCTTGCCTCACGGAATTTCGAGAATTAGACCGCCTTCTTTCTAAAATCAGTAATCATTTATTCTTGTGTATCCATTTTGTCACGCATTTCTCCCATCACAATATTAAGATGCTCAAATTGTTTTTGCATTGCCTCCAAAATGAACTTAGAATTATCATTTCCTTCCATTTTAACCCTGCAAAGAAAGTTAGGAAAAAAATAGGACCTCTGAATCACTCCCTCACGTGTTTACCCTCAAAATATGTAACTCTTACCCTCGTGTTTGAGCTCTCTTTTTGGCTTTTTTTTAAAGAATGATCTCACAAAAAAAAGTCTCACACCTCTTTTGGGCCTTTTTCCTCTCAAGAGTCCTTCCTTTGGGGTCCTTTGCTAAACTAATCAATCTCAAACAAGAATTTGTCAACTTGTAGAATTCACTAAATCACTTAAGAGTCAAGAAAGATGATGATGAGATAAGATGTAAGAGAATATGGGGAAGGATGATAAAATAAGAATAATTCAAAAACAAAAACACTTGTGAAGTGAAGAGCGAATAACAAGAATATTGGAATACTTCAATAATTTCCTCTCTTTTTTTTGCCTTTTTTTCTTTTGTTTCCTTTTATTTTTCATTCTTTTTTCTTTCTTTTTTTTCCTTTTTTTTATCTTTTGTTTTTTTTTCTAAAGAGTACCATTTTTCTGAACTAGAAGATATTTAAAAGAAAATGGAAAGAAACACAAACTAAAAAGATAGGAACCTGATTTAGAATCGAAGCTCTGATACCAAGATGATGTGTCCCGGAAAGGAGATATCTCTTTCGAACCCACAATCAAAGGTAATTCACCCCAAGAAAGTCTAGAATCAGGATGTAGATGATCGAGTAGACACTTGAACTCGGTCGATGATAGAACAAGGACCCGAAGTGATAAGGAACGCCACAAGGTGATCAACCTTGATAAGTTCAAGAAGTTCAACAAAGAACCAAAAGGAGAAACCCTCTCTCAATGTGTGAAAACACTCAAATATATTGATTAAGGAATGAATCTCCAAGTACAAAGAAGAGGCCTATTTATAGGTTTCAAAGTCCTAACCAAAAGACTCTTCTTATATGTTAAGACTTAAATTTTCAATCACCATAAATCTAGACATTTAAGTAGCCATTTAATTCTTGAAAGAAATTCAAAAATTAATAGAAAAAATACATGGGCTCTTTTTTGACATGGGCCTTTATTGGGCTAGGATGAGGTTATGACCCTCAACATAATTCGGCCCACTTGCATTTCCTTTTGTCTTCATTTCTTCTACCAGTCCGGTTAATGCCTCTTTTATACTTTTAGCTTGTGCTCTTGTTATGGGTCCAGTCGGAATCTTCAATGCATTATCTAGATCGTCTTGGAGGCTCACATCATTTTCACACATTGAGAGAGAGTTTCTCCTTTCGGTTCTTTGTTGAACTTCTTGAACTTATCAAGGTTGATCACCTTTTGGCGTTCCTTATCACTTCGGGTCCTTGTTCTATCATCGACGGGGTTCAAGTGTCTACTCGATCATCTACATCCTGATTCTAGACTTTCTTAGGGCGAATTACCTTTGATTGTGGGTTCGAAGGAGATATCTCCTTTTCGGGTCGCATCATCTTGGTATCAGAGCTTCGATTCTAAATCAGGTTCCTATCTTTTTAGGTTGTGTTTCTTCCCATTTTCTTTTAAAATATCTTCTAGTTCAGAAAAAGGGTAATCTTTAGAAAAAAAAAACAAAAGAGAAAAAAAAAGGAAAAAAAAAGAAAGAAAAATAAAAGGAAACAAAAGAAAAAAAGGCAAAAACAAAGAGGAAATTATTGAAGTATTCCAATATTCTTGTTATTCGCTCTTCACTTCACTCTTGTGTTTTTGTTTTTGAATTGTTTTTATTTTATCATTCTTCCCCATATTCTCTTACATCTTATCTCATCATCATCTTTCTTGACTCTTATGTGATTTAGTGAATTCTACAAGTTGACAAATTCTTGTTTGAGATTGGTTAGTTTAGCAAAGGACCCAAAAGGAAGGACTCTTGAGAGGAAAAAGGCCCAAAAGAGGTGTGAGATTTGTTTTTTTTTTTTTTTTTTGAGATCATTCTTTAAAAAAAGCCAAAAACAGAGTTCAAACACGAGGGTAAGAGTGACATATTTTGAGGTTACGTGAGGGATTTATGGGTGTTTGGCCGACTAACTGGGTTGATTGTTATCCCGTGCTTAATTCAAGCACGTTGCCGATGGTGAATGATCTGGAGCGTGATGCAATTTGCTGGCTGGATGTGCATAATAATTTGGTTGATTTCTCGGTCAAGACAACTTTGGTTTCGTTTGGAGGTATGCATCGTATTTTTCATTGGCATACAAGTGTTTGGTTTCCGGGTCACATTGCCAAACATGCGTTCTGCATGTGGGTCGCTTGCCCAATAGACTTCCAACCCATGATCGCATGTACACGTGGGTGGACGACGATAATATTCTTCTTTGTCCATTCTGTGAGAGTTGCATGGACTCACATAATCATTTATTTTTTGAATGTGAGTACTCCAAGGATATTTGGCATTGGATGAAGTTTGTTGCTAACATTGATGATTGGCCTGATAATTGGGATGCTATCATGATGATCTTTATGGATGATAGTCGTACACCAAGGCGCCACAGTCAGAAACTTTTCTTGGGAGCGGCGGTCTATCATATATGGCGGGAGCGGAATAATCGTATTTTTCGGAATGAAAAATGCACTCAAGATTTTATTGTTAAGGCCATCCGGAATGTGGTTCAGGTTCGGCTTGCGGGGAGGAACAAGACCATAAGACACATGGATAATGATGCGGTTTGAGTGTTGGTGGTTGTGCTCGGCAATGGGGGTTGTTTCCAAGTTTGTTTGTTTCGTTGTTTGGTTGTAGGCGTTTTGCCTTCCTCGTTTTTTTCCTTCTTAATATATTTGCCGCGTTTTCCTTCAAAAAAAAACACGTGAGGGAGTGATTGAGAGGTCCTATTTTTCCCTAACTTTCTTTGCAGGGTTAAAATGGAAGGAAATGATAATTCTAAGTTCATTTTGGAGGCAATTCAAAACAATTTGAGCGTCTTAATATTGTGATGGGAGAAATGCGTGACAGAATGGATACACAAGAATAAATGATTACTGATTTGCGAAGAAGGCGGTCTAATTCTCGAAATTCCGCGAGGCAAGAAGATGAAGTTCGAAATGAAGATAGTAGTGTGGATGAGGAAGCCTATGAATCCAAAGCGGGGACATTTAGACATGGAGGTAAGAGGTAGGAATGAAAGAAGAAATAGATGAAATGTTCCGAGAGGAAGAAATAGGATGGACGGTATTCTTGATAACATCAAAATGAAGATACCTTCTTTCCAAGGTAGGAATGACCCTGAAGCATATTTAGAGTGGGAGAAAAAATTAGAGTTGATTTTTGATTGTCATAATTATTCTGAAATAAAAAAGGTTAAGTTGGCGGTGATAGAATTTACTGATTATGCAATCGTATGGTGGGATCAACTAGTATCAAATAGGAGGAGGAATGGTGAAAGGCATGTAGAAACATGGGGAGAGATGAAAGCATTAATGAGGAAAAGATTTGTACCTATTCATTATTATCGTGAGCTTTATCAAAAGTTACAAAGTTTAAAACAGGGTTCAAGGAGCGTAGAGGATTATCAACAAGAGATGGAGGTAGCTCTCATACGGGCTAATGTGGAAGAAGATAGAGAAGCTACAATGGCCCGCTTTTTGAATGGTCTGAATAGAGAGATAGCAAATGTGGTGGATATGCATCATTACATGAAGCTGGAAGACATGGTCCACATGGCTATTAAGGTAGAAAAGCAATTGAAGCATCGAGGGGCAGCAAAGTACAATAACCCTTGAAACAAAATTGGAAGAGAGATATAAAGATGAAGCATCAACCAAAAACAAGGGTAAATTTGAATCTCAAACTTCTAGAAATAGAGATATAAAATGTTTCAAATGCTTGGGAACAGGTCACATAGCATCACAATGTCCAAACAAGAGGGTTATGATCTTGAAAGACAATGATGAAGTGGTGACAGAAGATGAAAGTGAGAGTTTTGTGCCTTTAATAGAAGATCCTAGTGATGATGACGTTGAATATGCGGCAGAAGGAGAATCCCTTGTGACTCGGTGTGCCTTGAATTCCCAGGTGAAGAAAGATGATATGCAGCAAAGGGAAAATATTTTTCACACTCGTTATCTTGTCAATAACAAGGTATGTTCCATGATTATTGATGGAGGAAGTTGTACTAATGTTGCTAGCACTACATTAGTTGAGAAGTTGAATTTGCCTGTTATCGATCACCCTACACCTTACAAGCTACAATGGTTAAATGAATGTGGGGAAGTTTGGGTTCGTAAGCAAGTCCTGGTTTCATTCTCCGTTGGTAGATATACTGATGAAGTTTTGTGTGATGTGGTTCCCATGCATGTTGGTCATATACTTTTGGGAAGACCATGGGAGTTTGATCGTCGGGAAATTAAGGACGGTTTCACAAATAGATACTCCTTTGTGATGAACAATAGAACCACTACCCTTGCACCATTAACACCTCAACAAGTGTATAAAGATCAACTCAAGTTGAAAAGAGAGAGAGAAAAAAAGAGAGTGAATTGAAAAATGAGGGAGGGAAAAAGAATGATTGGTCAAAGGAGAGTGACAAATCAAAAATAAAAGAGAGTGGAAAAAATGAGAGGTCAAAAAAAGAGTTTCTTAAAAAAGAAGAAAGTAAGGAGAGAAAAGGAAAGGAAAAAGTGAGTTTCTTTGCAAAAGAGAGTGATGTGAGACTTGCTTATTTCTCCAAACGGCCTATGTTTGTACTTGTGTATAAGGAGGCTTGTTTAAGCACTAACGAACTTAACCCTTCTCTTCCAAGTGTTGTTCTGTCTTTGTTGCAGGAATTTGAGGATGTATTTCTGGAGGAAATTCCAAATGGGTTACCACCCATTAGGAGAATTGAAAATCAAATGGATTTCATCCCGGGAGCAAGCATTCCAAACCGTCCCGCTTATAGGAGCAATCCTGAAGAGACAAAGTGATGTGATCTCGCCCAACAAGTGAGGGTTTGAACACGTGTTGCCCGATCATTCTATTTATTGCAAGGATAGTCGTGGCGGAAACCGTGACCCATTGCCTATATATAAGAAGGCAAGAACCTTGGTATAATAGCACGCCACAATCAACCCACCAAGTTGATTGATAAGTGTTGAACGTCACAAGCTACATAATAACATGATAAGTTCTAAAGCTCACAAAGAACTAAAAGAGTTTAAAACTCACAAATCAAAAGTGTCTATCTATATTACTTGGATGATGATTACAAAGGCTCCTATTTATAGGTTTCAAAAGACACCCCAAAAGACTCTTCTTAAATTCTAAGAATTAATTTCAATCAAGAATTAAAGGCATACCTTTAAGTCATGAATCTAGACATACTCTAAAACATTATTCATAGACTTTTTAATCACCTAAACTTTAACATAGGCCTAAAAACGGATTGGGCTTTCTAAACATGATTATTGGGCTCAAACACAAGTTATAACAAAAGACTTGGGTCAATTTGGACTACCCAAATAATGCTTCATGACTTTGTTCTTTGAACATGCCCAAAGGCTTGCAATCTTCTAAACAAATGTTTCTTTTTAGCTCCTTGATTCGCCAATTTCTTCTCTTCATCATTTAAGGTCGCTTAAGTTTTCATTATCCCAATTATTTGAATACAAGCCTTGATTATCATATCATTCACCCTCTCTTCAAAAAGATTCGTCCCGAATCTTCATTAACAAAAAAAAAACAATAAAAAAAATTTGGTATTAATTTTTTTTTCTTCCATGTATTCTTCATCTTTTTTTAGCCGAATATTTTTTCCCCTTTTTTTTATTTCGGCTTTCTTTTTTCTTTCTACAAAATTTAGCAAGAAAATGGAAGTAACTAAAAATAAAAAGTTTTTGAATTTCTCAAAGAACTCAAAACTCAAAAATAGGAACCTCGTCAACTTGTGACAAGACCCACTACTAATACTTGAATTTTGATCCTAAGAAACCAAACAAAATAGAAGTAGATGAGAGGATGTTTTCTTTAGAAGTCAATAGTCACTAGTAAGAACCTTGCCAACTTGCAACAAAACCCATTACCAAAATGTGATTCTTAAATCCCAAGAAATCAAGAATAAAAGGGAAAAAATAATTAAAACAAAAAAGATATGCAACCAATAGAGCTGACTCTGATACGAAATGATGTGATCTCGCCCAACAAGTGAGGGTTTGAACACGTGTTGCCTGATCGTTCTATTGGTTACTAGGATAGTCGTGGCGGAAACCGTGACCCATTGCCTATAAGGAGGCAAGAACCTTGGTATAATAGCACGCCACAATCAACCCACCAAGTTGATTGATAAGTGTTAAACGCCACAAGCTACATAATAACTTGATAAGTTCTAAAGCTCACAAAGAACTAAAAGAGTTTAAAACTCACAAATCAAAGTGTCTATATTACTTGGATGATGATTACAAAGGCTCCTATTTATAGGATTCAAAAAGACATCCCAAAAGACTCTTCTTAAATTCTAAGAATTAATTTTAATCAAGAATTAAAGGCATACCTTTAAGTCATGAATCTAGACATACTCTAAAACATTATTCATAAACTTTTTAATCACCTAAACTTTAACATAGGCCTAAAAACGGATTGGGCTTTCTAAACATGATTATTGGGCTCAAACACAAGTTATAACAAAAGACTTGGGTCAATTTGGACTACCCAAATAATGCTTCATGACTTTGTTCTTTGAACATGCCCAAAGGCTTGCAATCTTCTAAACAAATGTTTCTTTTTAGCTCCTTGATTCGCCAATTTCTTCTCTTCATCATTTAAGGTCGCTTAAGTTTTCATTAGCCCAATTATTTGAATACAAGCCTTGATTATCATATCATTCACCCTCTCTTCAAAAAGATTCGTCCCGAATCTTCATTAACAAAAAAAAACAATAAAAAAAATTTGGTATTAATTTTTTTTCTTCCATGTATTCTTCATCTTTTTTTAGCCGAATATTTTTTCCCCTTTTTTTTATTTCGGCTTTCTTTTTTCTTTCTACAAAATTTAGCAAGAAAATGGAAGTAACTAAAAATAAAAAGTTTTTGAATTTCTCAAAGAACTCAAAACTCAAAAATAGGAACCTCGTCAACTTGTGACAAGACCCACTACTAATACTTGAATTTTGATCCTAAGAAACCAAACAAAATAGAAGTAGATGAGAGGATGTTTTCTTTAGAAGTCAATAGTCACTAGTAAGAACCTTGCCAACTTGCAACAAAACCCATTACCAAAATGTGATTCTTAAATCCCAAGAAATCAAGAATAAAAGGGAAAAAATAATTAAAAAAAAAAAAAGATATGCAACCAATAGAGCTGACTCTGATACAAAATGATGTGATCTCGCCCAACAAGTGAGGGTTTGAACACGTGTTGCCTGATCGTTCTATTGGTTACTAGGATAGTCGTGGCGGAAACCGTGACCCATTGCCTATAAGGAGGCAAGAACCTTGGTATAATAGCACGCCACAATCAACCCACCAAGTTGATTGATAAGTGTTAAACGCCACAAGCTACATAATAACTTGATAAGTTCTAAAGCTCACAAAGAACTAAAAGAGTTTAAAACTCACAAATCAAAGTGTCTATATTACTTGGATGATGATTACAAAGGCTCCTATTTATAGGATTCAAAAAGACATCCCAAAAGACTCTTCTTAAATTATAAGAATTAATTTCAATCAAGAATTAAAGGCATACCTTTAAGTCATGAATCTAGACATACTCTAAAACATTATTCATAAACTTTTTAATCACCTAAACTTTAACATAGGCCTAAAAACGGATTGGGCTTTCTAAACATGATTATTGGGCTCAAACACAAGTTATAACAAAAGACTTGGGTCAATTTGAACTACCCAAATAATGCTTCATGAATTTGTTCTTTGAACATGCCCAAAGGCTTGCAATCTTCTAAACAAATGTTTCTTTTTAGCTCCTTGATTCGCCAATTTCTTCTCTTCATCATTTAAGGTCGCTTAAGTTTTCATTAGCCCAATTATTTGAATACAAGCCTTGATTATCATATCATTCACCCTCTCTTCAAAAAGATTCGTCCCGAATCTTCATTAACAAAAAAAAAACAATAAAAAAAATTTGGTATTAATTTTTTTTTCTTCCATGTATTCTTCATCTTTTTTTAGCCGAATATTTTTTCCCCTTTTTTTTATTTCGGCTTTCTTTTTTCTTTCTACAAAATTTAGCAAGAAAATGGAAGTAACTAAAAATAAAAAGTTTTTGAATTTCTCAAAGAACTCAAAACTCAAAAATAGGAACCTCGTCAACTTTTGACAAGACCCACTACTAATACTTGAATTTTGATCCTAACAAACCAAACAAAATAGAAGTAGATGAGAGGATGTTTTCTTTAGAAGTCAATAGTCACTAGTAAGAACCTTGCCAACTTGCAACAAAACCCATTACCAAAATGTGATTCTTAAATCCCAAGAAATCAAGAATAAAAGGGAAAAAATAATTAAAAAAAAAAGATATGCAATCAATAGAGCTGACTCTGATACGAAATGATGTGATCTCGCCCAACAAGTGAGGGTTTGAACACGTGTTGCCTGATCGTTCTATTGGTTACTAGGATAGTCGTGGCGGAAACCGTGACCCATTGCCTATAAGGAGGCAAGAACCTTGGTATAATAGCACGCCACAATCAACCCACCAAGTTGATTGATAAGTGTTAAACGCCACAAGCTACATAATAACTTGATAAGTTCTAAAGCTCACAAAGAACTAAAAGAGTTTAAAACTCACAAATCAAAGTGTCTATATTACTTGGATGATGATTACAAAGGCTCTTATTTATAGGATTCAAAAAGACATCCCAAAAGACTCTTCTTAAATTATAAGAATTAATTTCAATCAAGAATTAAAGGCATACCTTTAAGTCATGAATCTAGACATACTCTAAAACATTATTCATAAACTTTTTAATCACCTAAACTTTAACATAGGCCTAAAAACGGATTGGGCTTTCTAAACATGATTATTGGGCTCAAACACAAGTTATAACAAAAGACTTGGGTCAATTTGAACTACCCAAATAATGCTTCATGAATTTGTTCTTTGAACATGCCCAAAGGTTTGCAATCTTCTAAACAAATGTTTCTTTTTAGCTCCTTGATTCGCCAATTTCTTCTCTTCATCATTTAAGGTCGCTTAAGTTTTCATTAGCCCAATTATTTGAATACAAGCCTTGATTATCATATCATTCACCCTCTCTTCAAAAAGATTCGTCCCGAATCTTCATTAACAAAAAAAAACAATAAAAAAAATTTGGTATTAATTTTTTTTTCTTCCATGTATTCTTCATCTTTTTTTAGCCGAATATTTTTTCCCCTTTTTTTTATTTCGGCTTTATTTTTTCTTTCTACAAAATTTAGCAAGAAAATGGAAGTAACTAAAAATAAAAAGTTTTTGAATTTCTCAAAGAACTCAAAACTCAATAAAAGGAACCTCGTCAACTTGTGATAAGACCCACTACTAATTCTTGAATTTTGATCCTAAGAAACCAAAGAAAATAGAAGTAGATGAGAGGATGGTTTCTTTAGAATTCAATAGTCATTAGTAAGAAACTTGCCAACTTGCGACAAAACCCATTACCAAAATGTGATTCTTAAATCCCAAGAAATCAAGAATAAAAGGGAAAAAATAATAAAAAAAAGATATGCAACCAATAAAGCTGGCTCTGAAACCAAATGATGTGATCTCGCCCAACAAGTGAGGGTTTGAACACGTGTTGTCCGATCGTTCTATTGGTTGCTAGGATAGTCGTGGTGGAAACCGTGACCCATTGCCTATAAGAAGGCACACCTTGGTATAATAGCACGCCACAATCAACCCACCAAGTTGATTGATAAGTGTTGAACGCCACAAACTACATAATAACTTGATAAGTTCTAAAGCTCACAAAGAACTAAAAGAGTTTAAAACTCACAAATCAAAGTGTCTATATTACTTTGATGATGATTACAAAGGCTCATATTTATAGGGTTCAAAAACACACCCCAAAAGACTCTTCTTAAATTCTGAAAATTAATTTCAATCAAGAATTAAAGGCATACCTTTAATTCATGAATCTAGACATACTCTAAAACATTATTCATAAACTTTTTAATCACCTAAACTTTAACATAGGTCTAAAAACGGATTGGGCTTTCTAAGCATGATTATTGGGCTCAAACACAATCCATGCTTTGATATTTGGATTTCATTCCGTTATATGGTCGCGTGAGTATTGAATTTTAGTTTCATGTTTTCGGTGGCATATTATATCTATATGGATTGTTTTCCATGATTTATGGGTTGCGTCTTAAGCCTCATCCGTGTTTGAATGTCTTGCATAATAACGTTTTATTATTGTTTATATTATTTGGAAGTTTGATACGTTTTCACGTTTTGATTGTGGTTCGTTCATTTTATAAATGTGTGTTATTGGAAAACGGGTCGTTTTCATATTTAAAGTAATCGTTTTGAAATATTATGATTTAAATTGCATTCTTTCCTTTTAAAGATATATTTATTCATGTTGAAAACTCTTGAACTCACTAGGTGTTAGCCTAACCTTTTTATTTGTCGGCATGTGCATCAGGTACCAGTTGGTGGTATGGTACTAGCAACTATGTGAAGAGATGAGTTGTGTGCACGAGAGAGTAGCTTGGGTGAAGTCTTCCGCACCTTGGGAATAGCAACTTGGATTGGGTAAAGTAACACCCGGCCTCGATTTAGTCTTTGTATAAGACTTGATTATTATTTGTTGAGGGTTAATCTAGAATTCAGTTTGAGATATTTTGAGGATAGGTTTGTATAAATAAAATTTTATCCTTTACTTGTTGTATTATGGAAAATTTTTAATTAGTCTTTCCAAATTTGAGGGTGTTACAGTTTGGATGGCAAATCCGGATTACCAAATCCAGGCATCAATTTTGGAAGTCAGATCCGGATGATACAAACTTAGGATTTCAACTCCGAATATAAGTTTGAACACGAGTCTGAAGCCAAATCCGAAATTGTTTATTCAACTATTACTTGTTCAGATGTGGCAATTTGAATGGTTCCAAAGGATACACTATGTCTTAAGATTTCTTTTAAGTTTTAGATCAGATGTATTTGTTTTATTATCAAATCAAATGGTTGAGACTATATTTGTCACAATTTTTAGGCAAACAAACAACTTCACAAAGTTTAGATAAAAATAAGGAGAGAAAAAAAGCGAAGGAGGCTCAAAAGGACTCAAACACAAAACTAAAACTGATTTGATAACTCTATTTTTAAAGGTTATAAAGGAAAATCCCAATTTGTTTGCATATAAATTGCATTACATGTCACCTGCCTACTAAGATTGTAACGACACGTATACAAATATGTTTGACCAATCATGAGAGGAGCAAGTTGATCTCTGATTGAACATTTCAAAAGAAAGGTTTTGAAGGTGCATTTATACCCCCTACATCCAACTACTTTAAAACTCCATCTTGAACTTCTTGCAAAATCAATAAACATCTCAAAGCAATTTGAATAACTCAAATTGGAGAGCAATCTCAAGTTCCCTTGTCAAGTGAAAAGAGCATCTGACCCGTTCTACACGCCCATACAAGTGGCCGTTTATCAGACACTTTCCTCTTTCCTGGTAAGCGCTTACTAAGTCATATTACCTTATCGGATGCATATGATTAGCGCTTACCGATATGATACTGTTTTTGTGGACTAAAATCTTACCCGATAAGTGATATTGTTAAATTTTACCGGTAAACACTTACAGGTAAGTGTTTCTAAACGGCCCCTCATCACGACCCTGGGGAAGTTGAATGCATTTAAGCAGTAAGCAGTTGTCGAATCAAGGAATAGCTAAATGCATAGAAAAGAACAAGTCACATCGATTTTTACCAACATTCGATCAAACAACAGTAATATGGTCATTTGTACATTGATCAGCAAGAAAATAAACCAATATGCTTCTAACATGTAAGTGTTTAATGAAAGAGAGCACAAATGTTACATCGTACAGAAAACAATACCACCTCTATGATACAAACAATATATAAACCTCGGTCTATCTTTAACAGAAAACCGAAAACAAAACCAATGAATACACCTAACCAAAAAAAATAAAAAAAATCAACACCAATAGAATAAGCAACACGACCAATACATGAAACCTGCCCGTTTGTCAATGTACAAAGGGGTTGTTTTTGGTGTGTTTTGTGATCTCAAATCTTCGTTTTCAGAATATTTCACTAACTACATGGGGAGTGATGGCCCATGAAATCTCTCGAGTGCACCACCACATATTCCAACTTGTAGCATGAGCCAAGAGTAAGTTTTAGGGATGACATCATATGGACTTCAACTAAATCCATGCAAGAGAGCCACGATCATTTGCAACTTGTGGACGGCCCCTAGTTGGTGTCGGTGGTCTGTTTGCATTAAGTTCCTACCCCCATGACAAGAATGTATAGAAGTTAACAGCGATCCCGCAATATGAAGGGCCCAAACGCCAAGGTTTCAAAAACAGAAATGGTACCTGCATCCATGTATCTTCTATATGGCGTTCAGGGGAAGTTTCAGGAGACGAAATTGCAGGTGGCAGCGGATGAATGAGTTTTGGAACCACCACAAGATCTCTACCCAGGACCAATATTGCACCTGCATTATTTGCAGTCCCTACAGGAAAAACCAGTGGAAATAATCAATATACATCAAAATGGTGCACTCATAAGTTACTCGCAATGTACCCACGCGAGTATAAGATTTTACTGTAAACTGAGAATGAAAAATTAATAAAACTTCTAAAAATTACAAAATAAAATCTGAAATTTATGTTTGAAGAAAATAAAAATTACAATTGGTTGTAACATGTTTGCTATTTTGAAGATCCAGTAAACAAAAGCACGAAATAAATATATCAATGTGTGTCAAATTAAAGATTATAAAATTCTCATTTCTTCATATAATTTTTTTAATTCGAAGCTTTAACAATAGATATAAATTTTATTTTATTTATATTGATGCAATTTTGGACAAATATAATGATGGTTTTCCTTTAATTGAACGTGTTTATCGGTTTGTTATTTGTTAGTTTTATGGAGTTCAAAAGGCTTTAGAAAGTTGAATGTATGCTATAATAATTTATAACCTAGAATTTTGAGATAATTGAATTAATGAACGGTATCTTATACTTAATAATATATTTTTAAGAGTTTTTTGCCAATTGCTTTATAACAGGATCAAGAATGGAAGACTTACCACAATAATTAGTGGCTGAGAAAAGGGTAATCAAATGTCCTTGGGCAAAGCGCTCAAAGCCGTCCATTACACATTCATGTGCACGTACAATTAATTGGAGATCATTGTTGTTGCAGAACTCCATCACACGATCAGGCTGTGATAATGATATGCAAGTGACTCATAAGATGGTGAAAAAATGAAATAAATGAACTAATAAACTTATGTTCTCCAGATAACCAATCAGAACAGTCATGAATGAGTGCTTAAATTACACCTTCAAATAAGAATACAATATAGTTGTAAAATTTTTGGACATATGTTTTGTTGTACACATCCGTCCTTTTTCATCTCCAGATACTAATTAAGCACAGACGTCATGTTTCTTCAGAAAACACCATGGTCATGCCATGGTTAATTTCATACATGCACAGGCACATAGACATCTGTAAATACACATACAAAATTGTTTTATGTGCTCAGATTATACTAGTCAATTTTACACACACCATTATATCCAAATAAGAAAAACTTACCATGAGTTGTCAACATTAGTCATTATTAAGTAAACACTTTCTAAAATCATAGTTCATAAATTACGTCTCCATCTCAACATTAAAAGCATATCAATTTCACATATCTAATTGTTCAAACATTTTAAGATGAAACTCATTGGACCAACTTTAATGCTCTGTTCTCGAGTTTTTTTTTTTACGAAGGAAAGGAAGGTAAAGGGATGGAAAGTAGGAGAGAAAGAAAAAAATGTTATGTTCTTGAGTTTTTCTTAAGGAGGGAAAGGTAAAGACAGGGAAGGAAAATAATGTTGATTTTCCTCCCAAATGTGGGAGGAAAGGGAAGGAAAGGAAAGAAAAGAATATAAAAAAATAAAAAAATATTTATAAAATTACACATATACCCATCAATTACATTCCAATATAAAATAAGTAAGGAAAATTTTGTAAAAGTGACATCTTTCCTTTCCTTTCTCTACTACTCAAGAACATGAAAAGTTATTTTCTTTCCTTTCCTTCCCTTTCCTTCTTTCCCTTCAATCTCAAGAACACAAATAAAGATATTTCTTTCTTTTCCTTCCCTTTCTTTTCTTTTCTTTTCCTTCACTTTTTTCCTTTTCTTCATTCCAAAATTTGAGAACACAGTGTAAGAGAGAAACTTCAGCAAGTCGATATCTGTAACCAAACCAGAAATCCTTTGCATATACGTCCATGTGGTGGAAGAAAATTTAGAATGATGGTCATGTGTAGGCATACAATTGTAGTATATGATCAGAGCGTAACATTCTTCCCTCAAAATACTTTAAAAGAAACAACACTCACCCCAAAAGTAACTAACCCAGGACCTCTGGCATTTGGTCGTAGTCCTTCCACACTGTCATTTTCTGTTGGATCAGACCTATCCAGAAAGATAACCATCAGAATGTTACTACTTAATCAAATTAAACTTCAGCTGAACCATAAATGGATCAAAAGGACCAACCACAACAAATCCATAAGTACAATAGAACCAGCCTCCATCGTAATTGGTCGTTGAAGGCTTTCGATCTGCTCAATATGGTTGATTGACCTCCCAATACCACCATGCATACAAATTATCTTTTTCTCAATTAAAGCTGCCAGCGGTAACCAGTTGAATAATCTGTTTATCCGGTGCCATACCCAGATTCCATCTCTCTCACCCTGTTCAGAATATATCATGACCATTATTAGAAATGGACAACCTCAAAATTAAAGCTGCATCAACAAAACCAATAACATGATATTACCATCCGCTCTATGCACTCGATGCGAAAGCCAAAAAGTGCATTTATATCAGCAGCTTCATGATTCCCACGAATTAAATGAACATTTTGTGGATACTCAACCTGCAATATTCCCCCAATTGCAACATATATAAATCATGCTTCTTACATAACTAAATCAACTTTCCACACAACACTGGGGGACATGAGTAGTACCTTTAAAGCTAACAGAAGACTAATGGTTTCCAAGCTGTGTTGACCTCGATCAACATAATCTCCTAAGAAGAGATAATCGATATATCTGATATGCAACAAAAAAAGAAGAGAGGATGACAAGCAAGGTACAAAGCATACAGTAGAATACTGTGAGTTCACAAAAAGATGGAACTGAATGCTGATATACATCATTTAAAGTATAGTTCTATTATGGATTCAGTCTCAACAATCTGTTTGACATATTTTAGGAAGAACATATCTTACTTTTCCCAAATAATATTAACTGGATATTTCTGACAATAAGTACATGCAGGTAAGAAGACAGACAGCACAACCAGTAACTTTTAATTCTAATGACACAGGCATTGTTACATATAGACATACTAGCAAGAGAAATGCAGGTATGCAAATAATGGGCCTGAAACATTCTTACTCCCTCTTTCCAAAAATGTAATGTTTGACTTAGCATTATAGTTTAAGAAAAAGTCTGACTAATAATCAAATACCTAAAATACCCTTAATAAGACAACAGAGAAAATTTGTGGACCAAAAACCAGTCACCAATATATTGTAATACTCACTACTGAACAGATAGGTAGACTTAAAACGAGTCTTTCCAGAAAGAAAACGTTGCATTTTTTGGGAAAACCAAAACAGGAAGTGTTGCATTTTATTTTTTGGACGGAGGGAGTATTAGAAAAAAACATGTTTTTTATTCCTAATTGCACCAGAAATAAAATGGTCAACAATTAAAAACAAATATAAAGAGGAAAAAGAATCGCTGAAATAATGACTTTCTGACTTTAGACTGTAGGTAGGATGTATGAGCCATAAAGATGTACTAAGAGGATCTCTTACGCTATGTCTCCAGCAGTCGACGGGGATCCATACTCATCAAAAAGTCGCATGAGATCTCCGAATTGCCCATGCAAATCACCAAATATCTTGATAGGAGCCCTTAGTTGCAGTACACTAGGTTCGCTTGAAAATATTCTTTCAGAACTATCACAAAGATCAGCTATCTCATTGCAATCCAGAAAAAATTGTCGACGAACAGGAGGCTTCCAGCCACGAGGCTTCAATAGGTGAGCTATCACCTGAAAGATCAGAAAAGGAGCAGCTTTAGAAAGTGTTGGAATGGTACAAATTAAAACAAAAGGCACAAAACAATTACAAACCGACAAACGAAGGTACAAAGTAAAATAAATAAACAAAGGAGTACGACATACAAAAGGTAAAGCATTATTGATTAATCAGAGTCAATTCATAGGGTTATTTCCACAGATTTTGAAGGTTTTTCCATAGAAGTCATATAGAAACGATATACCAACTCCAACATTGACTGTTTTGGATGTATGTTGATAAGTGCCAAGAACCATTTATATCTGGTTTATTTTACTTTGACATACATAATAGAGTATACTACAATTTTCGTCCCTATGATTTGTTGTTTATTGCTATTTTCGTCCCTGGTCTTTAAAAATTGCTTTTCTCGTCACAATGGTTTCCAATTTGTTCCCCTTTTCGTCCCTCTGATCAACTCCGCTAGAAGTTTGTTAAGTTGGGGGCATTTTGGTCATTTCACCCTTTAATTTATGTATTCTATTATTTGTTTTAAAGAATTTTAGTGTGTACAACCACTTTATGCACCCAACCCCGTCTACCTTCTTCCCCAAGACATCACCTCTGCAACCCTTTCCTCCTCCTCCAGGCTCCGGCGACCTGAGTCCAACCGGCACACCCCTACCAGCTTGTTCTTTTCACATCTCTTTACATCTCCAACAGAACTAGAAACAAAAAACAAAAAAAACACGAAACCAAAAACGAGAAACTGTGCCTCTCACAAAACCATAAACGAGAAAAAAAACCACAAACCATATAAAAGAAACTGTACCTCTATCTCTGTCACAAAACCATAAACGAAAAAAAATCCACAGCCCATATAAAAGAAACTGTATCTATGTTCTTTAAAAGCTCATTCCATAGTCATCGATCCAAAATCCTTTCCACCTACACCCAATGTGGTTTGTAATTCATTGAAAGTCAATGCGCATATAGAAGATTCAAGATTGTTTGGTCAATGGCGAATTTGCTGCCATCTGACCACAGTTCTTGAAATTGATATATGAACTCATGTCTCAAATCGTTCAATGCATATTAGAATCTAACAAGATCAAGTTATCCCCTTGATTTCTTGATATCCGAATGCAAGTCATTATTCACCAACTAAAGAAAATTTAAAATGTGGTATAAAGATATTACATTAAAGATTAAACTTTCTTGATAAGGTAATTTTAGATAAGAATCCAAGATCATCTTTATGAATTTACTTCATTCTAGCAAATACCCATCTTTAAGGAGGGAATTTAGAAGAAAAATATCTATGAGCATCATAGTTCTACCATATGGGCATGGGATAGATATTGCAGTCAAGAACCATTCTCATAGCTAAATCCAAAAAGAAAGATGTGCAAGTTCCTCTGCACGAGGTACATGTCAGTAAGGGAAGATAGAAAGAAAAAAAGTGCCCTACTTTATCCATTATCAAGATGGTGAAACAGCAAAATTCTATCTTTTTTCTTCTATCCCAATCAAGATTCAAAAAATAAGTCAAAATCAGAAGATATTAGGTCAAATCAAGCTACAAAACCAGAAATGAAAAAACCCCACCTTATCCATCATCAAGAAAGTGAAACTGCGGTGCCGTTTGTTTTTTAAGAGATCTAAAGTCTGAAGTCTTATTTTAGTTATGATTAATAAGAGATGGTGTGTAAAAAGGTCTGAATGATTTAGACTTAAGAGCCATTAAGAGGGTTTTTTTTTAAAACAAACAACCCCTGCCTCTCTCTCTCTCTCTCCCCCCGACACACACACACACACAAAACCAGAAACGGAAAAGGAAAAAAAACCACTAAACCAGAAACGAGAAATGTAAAAAATATTAAGCTCTCATCTCTCTCTATTCTATCTCGGTCTCTCACTTAATTAACATAAACTGTTGATTAAGCATTTATTAGTCCAGAAACAAAATTAACACATGGTGGAACTACTATGTTTCATTCAGAGGGAGGAGGGTGGAATACAGTGAAGGGGAGGAGGAGGGTGGTTTAGGAAGAAGAAGAGGGGAAGGAGGGCATGTATACAAGTGGGTTTAAAATAAGGTTGTAAGGGTGGGTTCTTTTTGCAGTGATGAACCTGAGCTGTGATTGGGGAGGGGTGGCAGAAAGGGGCAGAAGAATGCGGTGGGTGTGGATATAAGAGGGAGGAAGAAGGTGGCGGGGTAGAGGTTGATCACCACAGACAGCTGTTTGGGGAAGGGAAGGGGGAGGGCCGGAGATGGGTTCACCGGAGGGGTTGCAGGTTTAAAAAAGAAAGGCTTGGGGAAGGTGTAGCAATCTGGTGGTGTAGGGTTGAAGAAAATGGGCAGCGGAAAGCCACCGGTGTGGGACATTGCCGGATATGGAGCTGATGGCATTGGTGAGAGAACCGTTGAGGAAGGGTAGCATAGGGTGATAAGATACACACACCACACATATATATTAATTTTTAATAGAAATGTAAACAAAATGGTAAAGAAGACCAAATACCCTTAATTAATGGTTGAAATCTAATGAAGTTAGTCTGAGGGGAGAAAAATGAAATGAATTGGAAACCACGGTGACGAGAAAAGCAATTTTCAGTGATGAAAATAGTAATAAACAACAAACCCACAGGGACGAAAATCGTAGTTTATTCTACATTTTATTTTTATATTCTGCGTTCAGCTTGTTAAGAGAGAAAATAGAGCCAAAGTGATCCATGGAAGGCCTAAAAATAGTGGCTAATCAAATTTAACATATATTCCGGTATGCAAGGAGTACAGTGCAGAATCATGGAAATGCAACATTTGTGCTTTCATTGCTACTTCCACATGCACCATGTATTTTTATGGTTGCAACAAAAAATCTATATACGTTCTATAATTTTCTGATGAACAATCAAAATATGTATCTGCTGTTCTGTTCTTCCATGTTGCATAAACAGAAAAACCCACAAACTAAAAATTAATATAAATGACGAACCTTTCACTAATGTTCAATTTAATTTTAGTTTTTCATGAACTTGTTCATCCTATTTATGGCAAAAATAATTGGTCCAATACAGTAAAAGCTAGCAGGGGAAGCTCTGAGCAAAACTGCATCATTAGATACTTCCAATGGGAGCCCACTCAGGTGCCTACCATCCTTTCATATGTACCATCCAATGCTAGCAACCCCCAGCAAAACCTTGTATTATTAATTAATGTTGGACTACATGTCCATTTGTAACACCCAGAAAATTTCAATAAGGTAATTTGAGTTAACCTTGAGATTTCATTTTCTATGGTTTGACCTACAACGTCTAATGCCAATTCCACCTTATTAACCTCGATCATCGAACGATTTTTGTATCAAAATGAGATTTCGGGACTCGTTGGGCAATGGGAGATTATGCCGGCGATTATGCCAAGGGGCATAATCGCATGTCAAAGTCACGAAGAGGGGAGACCTCTCGGTACAGCTGGGGCGATTGTGCCCGACAATTGTGACATGGTCACTCTCGCAGTCTCGCCGTGGCACTCTCGCGGCTCGGGACATGCTCACGGTACACATCCGGCGATAGTGACAAGTGGTCGGGCCCAAGGGGTTTTATAAGACAGCCCCGATTTTACTTCCATTTTATTTGATTTTGAGGTTTCTTCTAGCCGATTTCTCTCTGCAGTTTGAGTAAGTTTCCTTCCTCAAATCCATCTCTCTTCATTTACTTCCAACCTAATGGTTGTTGAGACCATTTAATGCTTGTTCTAGGGTTACTTAAAGAGAGTTCTAGGGTGCTCAAGCTTCCAACAATCATCTCCTACATCCTAGGGTTTGGTTTTCTTTTGAAAACTACTAAGGTGAGTTCCTCTCATTTTATAAACTTTATGCATGTTAAAATGTGGGTTTTAATCCTTCTAAACATCTTCACACTAATTATTTCTTGGTCTAGATGAGTTTTCATCAAAACCTAAATTTTGGAGATTTTAGGGTTTACTTGGAAGGATATGTTTACTAAGATAAATAAGTGAAGCTTTCAGTTTATTTGAGGGTTACACCCTTGTGGAACATACTTTCTTCAAATTTTGAATCGTGAACACTTTGGGTCAAAACTAGGGTTTTGAAATAATTGGGTATTTTGGATGGAAACTTGTGGAACTTGGGTTTTTATGTTGAGAAAAAGTTTAAATGTATATTTGAGAATCATGGAACTTTACAAGGATTATTGGAAAATTGGTTATGTCTTTGATGGCATCTTATTTGCTTCGAGGACCTTGATGAGAGGTTTAATTATGGAAATTGAATGGTACTTGGTTAAATGGAAATTGTTGTTGGTTGGTATTGAGTGTAATGGATCCATAAGCACTAAAGTCAATATGTCCGATGATGGAACGCTAGTTTTCCACATTGAGGCACGGTTAGGCATCGACGGTATGGTGCAAGTCCTACGTGCTAGTACATCTCCTTGGATGAGGATAATTCAATGTATAGACCTAGAGGGGTTGAAGTTGACATTCCACGGGTGTACGCTTTAAGTAGCCGAGCTCAACATCCAATACGTGTATTATTATGTGATTAGTTTTACTAACATGTCAAGTGGCTTACTTTTGTGTTCCGTCACTTATGTTAGTACAGCGGGACTCCCCCGTCAACCCAAGAGGTATTTGTATAAAAGCGAAATTTTATCCATGCTTGTTTACTTATGTATCCGTACTAATTTCATCAAAACATATCATCTACTCTAATATAATTGTTTGTTCTCACTAGGCTAAATTTTTTTTCTTAAAATGACATGTATATCAGGTCATTCTAGCGGTGGGACTCCTCGGGTTTGAGCGGAGAGTCTTGAAGAGTAGTAGCATTTTTGGGAGAATATAGAGGCGTGCATTTTGGTACAGAAATAGTATATTTTGGAAGTGAGATAGCAACACCCGTCCATAATCTAAACTACGTTGGTCTAGATTAGTAGGTTGTTGAGTTTTATTTCACTTGGTTTTTGTAATGTAAACGCCATACAATTGTTTCCCCTTTCTAGGTAATTTGTTTATGATAATTTTGTTTTATTCCGCAATTATTCAGATTTAAATTAACCCCTATTTGTAGGGTGTTACACCATTATTTTCTATGAACAGTACACACACATCTACACAAACAGATATAACATAATACACTTCTAAAACTAACATGTACATGAATCTTCACTACCTTTTTGGGCACACTGTTGATCGACATTTGGCGATCTAAAAGTTTCCTTGCTGCAGTTGCATTTTCTGGGGTCCCATAGCTAACCCGCCTGCCTTCATTTTCAAACTGATCAATTGATAGCTGTCTGACCATTCCACCTAATGCTCCACCAGTCTCTGCAGCTACTACCACCTGCAAATCCATGAGAATCAGATATGCTGTATGGGCTAAATATAGTGAGACTGATAAAAGAACATATTAAGCCAGTAGCAATTATAATACTCACAGCGCGGTGATGCAATCGTATTCCAGTTGGAGCAGAATTGATTCCAACATCAGATTCTGGCTTTATCAGGGAGGATGTTTGTTTTCCACTAGGAGTAGCCTCTGCTCCACGATCCCTATCTGGCAGTTCAACTTCTCCATTTGACTGACGCGCTTTTGCAGCAGCAAGGGTTTTAGCAATGGCCTCAGCTTCTGCTGCTGATGCCTCAACCAAGTATTCAACTCCTTTGCTTAGTCTCCTGCATATTAAACATGATATGCTTGATATCAAACTTATGTACTCCATTCAGCTAATACAAATCAATCAATGATCAAACTGCTAAAACTACCTTGAGCCTGGGAGCATAGCATTCTCAGTGCTGATATCTGTATACATGTCACCATTTACTGGTGGAGCAACAGGATTCCCCAGAACAACTGCACCATCAGGATCTGCTTCAGATGGCTGCCTCGTTCTGTCATCAACAAATCCGTACCTTCCAGGTAACCTCCCTACCTGTGCATTGGAGGATGCAGCTGCAGCTGCTGCATGTGACGCTGCAGATGTCATTTCAGCGGCAGCCAGGTCTTCAGCAACTAAAAGATCATCTAACAATACCCCTGTAACGGAAGAACCAACATTAAGTATGGGCTGCACAGTACTAATGAATGACTTGACAGATTGAAGAACCATAACTGTCACAGCAAGTATGCCACCTGATTATCAGTTATTCATTATGTAGCTGATATGGGGATTAGGGAAGAACCTTTAGTGTTACAAACAGGAACCATACTCCATAATGATTTAGCTGTGAGAAGGCACCAAATGTGATGACTTACTAAGTAATAATATAGCCTAAAAGTATATTACAAAAAATATCCCTGACTTGCAACTTTAGTCCAATGACTATTTTTACTTGCACTTTTCATCCCACCCTCTCATCTTGATCCCTACTTCCATCTCCATCAAGTTTAATGTTCTTATGAATCTCACCAACACAAAATAAAAATGGATCAAAACACATAAGATTGAAGAAAACCAAACTCCAGGTTGGGTAAGAACACCAAACCATTGCTCGAGGTTGCAACCTCATAAGGTTGAAGATAAGGTCAAAGATGAAGATTGGGATGAAGCTTTAACTGCCACTGTTTGGTTTAAGCTGTTGTGAGATTGTACTACACATGCAACCATCTACCAACATCAAGTAACGCAAACAATGGAGTATGGGCATAGGTCAAAGGTTGGTGTTCGACTAAAATTGTCTGAACATGTAATTTTTTCAAGAAGGTAAATTGTTCTTCGGTCAAAGATATAACGTCTAATGTGATTATTTTTCAACATTTGTCTCTTGAGCATTCCCCTCAAAGGTGGTGTACAGAATAGTAGTCTATAACCCTAGATCAACAATTGTTTCTATCTCTCTCAAAAAAACGCCTCATTAGTTCATGAAAAAGAAAGGCACTTCCCAATATAGCTAGCATATATTTGTCTCCTCAATAATTTATTTAATCTTATGCATATCGGCATTCGGCAACCCAGGTTTTAAGACCTAGAATAAAGGAAGTTGTGTATCAATCTTTTACTGCAATTTACAGTTCTCTTGTGTTGAAGCATGTCATTTAACGCTTTATTCACCATGCTAGCTTTTAAGAATTGAAGTTTTCCACAAAACAAATAAATGCTAAAAGGATAAGCAAGCAAATTTCTAAGCTAACTTATAATCTGTACACAACTGGTAACCACCAACTTACATCCTCCTGTGGCAACTATTGGTGGTTTATCAGAGTTCTAGTATGAAAAGATTTCCAAAACTTTCCTGATCAAGAATACTAATATTTATCCTTCAAGTTAAAGTAAAGAACAAGCTACCAAGTGGATCTGCTCGATATCACTCTTTTTCACACAACAACCTCCTTAGGGCATAAACGGTCATAGACCCAAACTGAAAAGTCACATGCCTCCATACAAGACAGAAGTTTTTGCTTTGTAAATATGTCTAAAAGAATCATGATTTGAGAATCGTAAGAATAACTAGTGATCCGAGCATAAAAAACAAGGAGAAATTACATTCTAGGATAAGGTGTTACCTCCACGTAAACCACCGTAGATGAATATTAAATCACCTACGGCCGCAGCAGCATGCCTACAACGCCTTGTCAATTCAACTGCAGCATCGCCACCAGCTGCATCAGCACTGTATCTACCTGTCCGAGGAGAGGTCACAACAGATTTTGTATCGCACCAGACTCCTGCCGCAGTATCAAGAACTGTACAGAAGAGAAATATGAAAGTAGTGAGATACATGTGTAAATATCATTAAAGCAAATATTGAAATAAAACCAAAATGATATACACCCTTTGTAATTGATTGGTTCGCCTCTGTCTCAACATTCCATTACTTTAAAATGATTCAAGAATAGACTATTTTGTCATTGTAAACAAGGAGCAGAAACATTTCGGGGCAACCATGTAAAAGTAAACGTGAATCTTCATCCCCATGTTATTCACCCATCCATATTAAGCACAAAAATTTGAAAATGTGCATGCATGATGTTGATACTCTTACGAAGTAAAGTAGCATTCTTAAGACCGGATCCCAGAAACAGGACGCAACAATGGCCAATTTTTAATGTTCAGAGGAAAAAACAGCATCCAGTAGGAGAGTGATAATTGTAGTTGTTAGTGAAATAGTTTGCAGTAGCACTTCCCTTAGGTTTCAGTTGACAGTTGTTTTATCATTTTTGTTTGGTTTGGTTTGGTTTTGTTTCTTGGACCGAGTCCAATTGTATATTTGTATGTTATGTATAGTTATACAGGTTAGCAAGTAAACGAGACAATGATTATCCAGCATTCTACAAAAATAAAAAAAGAATGCACATCATCCTAGTAGTTATGTAGATGTCATCGAGCTCACAATAGATGAGAGTGGCAGTGTTGCTGACCTGAAGAGCTACAACTATGATGCTTCCTTGCTATAGAATTAACAATCCCAAGGGATCCGTTCCTCGCAAGAGGAAATTTATTCTGGACCTCCTATTTGAGTAGTCTACTCAGGAACCACCGTTGAGGCCACAAAGCCCGAATCATCAAGAAAAGTTCAAAAGATTGGTTGGTAAGCAACTAGCTACTGCATATTTGGTTGGTGTAATTATTTAGTTAAAAAATTGCGCCTTGTTAATTGTATATTTAGGTGGCGTTTGTTTTTTAAGAGGTCTAAAGTCTGAAGTCTTATTTTCCTTCTGATTAATAAGAGGTGGTGCTGAAGTCTGAAATCTGAATCAATAAGACGGTTTGTTTTTGTAATTTCTGAAATCTGAATCTGAATCAACAATAACAACAATACTGTTTGTTTTTGTAAATTGTCTATTTGTTCATTTTTCTATCTTAATACATGGTATAAGTACTTATTTGCTAATACTACTAATTTGCTATTACCATTTACAAAGAAAAAAAAAACCAGGATAGAAGCAGACTTCATTCAACAGCTTGGTGTTTACATGATGTATACTGTTTAACGAGGATGGGAGGGCTCTAAAACCACTTGCAACAGCTTCAATGCTTGACATTGAAGATTTCTTGCAGGAAAAAGTTTTCTTAGAGGTACCAAAGCATCGAGAAGAATGATCAAATTGTTACAGAGAAGAAGAAATCAAGAACCAGAATCGATCGAGAAGTATGAGGATCATACCGTTCAGGAGCAGCTTGTTTAATATCGATCGAGAGTCCACAGAAGGGTAACAGAAGGGCAGATAACCCTTTTAGTCGAAAAAACCCAAAAAAATCCAGAGATCGATTTGGCAGTAGAGCTTGAGAGATCGATCAATTTGGCTTTTGAGTGTCCTCTGAGATCGATTTGGCAGCAGGGTTTGAGAGACCGATCGATTTGGCTTGAGAGATCGATCGATTTGGCTTGAGAGATCGATCGATTTGGCTTTTGGGTGTCATCTGAGATCGATTTCGCAGTGGGCTTGAGAGATTGATCGATTTGGCTTGAGAGCTCGATCGATTTAGCTTTTGGGTGTCATCTGAGATCGATTTCGCAGTGGGCTTGAGAGATCGATCTGGGCAGTGGGCTTGAGAGATCGATCGGCGAGACCTGGAAGGAGGCGATATCTAGAGGGAGGCGCCGATTATACGATGTAAAAAGAGTTCAGTGGTTTTAAGGGCTTTATTTACCACTTATAAAATCAGAGCACTCTCAGAGCTTTTCAGCTCTTGTTTAAAAAAAAATCAAACAGTCTTAATCTGGTAATATCTGACCGATTTAGACTTCAGACAAATTCAGATGTTTTAAAAGAAAAACAAACAGGCCCTTAGTGTATATTGGTCTACGGCCCATGGGCCTTGTCTAGGTGTCATTTAGGGTTTCTGTCTTGTATATACAGAGGGTTCACCCTCCTTGTTTGATACAGAAATAAGAGTACTAGTTATTCTTTCATGGTATCAGAGCCCTAATCGCTGCCGCCATCGGAACCCTAGCCGTCGTTGTCGGAACTCGCCGAAACCCTAACCGCCATCGCCGAAACCCTACCTGCCTCTGTCCAGATCTGCCGCCGCTGCCCCGCCGTCGCTGCCCCGGTCCAGATATGATGTCCGCCGCTGCCCCGCCGCCGCCGTCCTGCCACTGCTGTCCCAGTCCAGATCTGCTGTCCAGAACCTCATCCTTGTCCAGAACTGCTGCTACCTTTGCCTTCCAGATCTGCCACTGCCGCCACCGTCCAGATTAGCCACCATTTGTAGTATTTTTCAGTCCCGAACCATCTGAGGTATTCTATTATCATACTCTCCTGCCCCGCTTTAATCCTCAGTTTGTTTTAAACCTGTAATTGTCCAATGGGAGACGAAAAGAAGATTGAATCTGCTCCAGGAAGTCAAATTGCAAATTGCTCCTGGTATAATCAACTTTGCTTCGGTTTTACGCATTCCTGTGAAACTCGACTCTAGTAATTGGAGTTCTTGGAGTCTATTCGTTCAGAAAGGTCTTGCAAGCGTAGACAAATCAGATCATCTGACTAAACAGCCTCCTGATCCGATTCTCCGGGAATGGTATATTGATGACAGTGGAATTCAGATGGCCTTGTGGAATGCTATGGAACCACAGATACTTACCATTGCTCAAAACTTTCCCACTGTGAAAGAAATGTGGGATCATCTTTCCTCATCCTTCTCAGCAAAGGAATCTCTATCTCATGCATATTCTGTGGTCCAAGCCTATAGCAGAGCCGAGCAAGGTGACTCTTCATTTACCGACTATTTTACCCGATTCTCAAAACTTCGGGATGAACTACGGACCATGTTTCCACCCACTACTGATTTGAAGATTCTGGAGGAGCGGAACGACAAGATGGATGTAATGATGTTTATTGTTGGTCTGTCACCTAAATACTCTAATGCTCGCCTATTAGCTAGTCTTTATTGTTTAGGGTAGCCTTTGTAATTTTCTTATTCTTGTACCCTTTTTGTGTAACTTTGTATTCTATAAATGTACATCCCCACACATTGGTGGGGCATTCACTTTGCTATTAATCAGATGGTATCAGAACCTTGACTTTTTCTCTCCCTCCAACCCCCTCTCTTCCTTTTCCATACCTTCTGTCTTCCTCATCAACTTTCTTACTTCTGCCATGGCTTCCACATCCAACGAAAACAGCATCCCCTTAAACACCATCATTCATATGTTAACAATCAAACTTGGATCCACCAATTACCTTTTATGGAAAAATCAAATCATCCCTATTCTCTCTTATCAAAACCTTCTCAATCATGTTGATGGAACCGGTATTGCTCCTCCCTCTACTCATCTTAAGGCCGATAAAATTGTTGACAACCCGGATTATTCAGCATGGGTCTTAGCTGATCAGAAAACAGTTATTATCCTTCACGCCTCTCTATCTGAGGAAGCCGTCACGTTGATTGTCGGTCTGTCCACGGCTCGACAAATCTGGACAGCCTTAGAGGCCGCCTATGGCAACTCTTCCATCGAAAGGGTTCACACCATCCGTGATCAGCTTCGAATCATTCAGAAGGGGTCTAAATCTGTGGCCGAATATGGCCGGTTATTCAAAACCCTTTGTGATCAGCTAGCCGCTATTGGGCATCCGGTGGATGACAGTGATCAACTTCACTGGTTTCTTTGCGGTTTAGGTCCCTCTTTTGAAACCTTTTCTACCACAATTCGATCCGCCAGGCCTGCACCATCGTTTGTTGATTTGCTTGCTAGAACCGAGAGTCACGAGTTGTTTTATCAAGCCCTGGAACGGTCATCCTCTCCTACCGTTGCCTTTACCGCCACTCACCAGCCGCAACCTTCGGCTGGTCGTGGTCGCGGCGGTAGGTCATCCAGGGCACCCAATCAGAATGGTGGTCGAGGTCGTGGGAGACGTCCACCTCATTGCCAATTATGCTGAACCAATGGCCACTATGCTAACTTGTGTCATCGGTTATCATCTTTTGCTTCGCAACCCCCTGCTGATAATGATGACCTTGCCAAAGCCTTTGCTGCTCACTGTCATGTTACTACTGCTGCTCCAGATTGGTATGTTGATTCCGGTGCTACGGATCACATGACAGCTACCATCGATAACGTTACTAATGCCACTCCGGCCTCAGGTACCAATTTTGTTACCTTTGGGAACAATCAGTGCCTTCCAATTTCACATACCGGTTCTTCTCGTGTTCATCATAATGTGGTCTTAAACGATGTCTTGGTTGTGCCTCGTTTAACCAAAAACCTTTTATCAGTGAGTAAACTCACCAGGGATAACCATGTGGATGTTTTGTTTTCTCACCCTAATTTCGTTGTTCAGGATCGGACCACAAAACGGGTGCTGGCCCAAGGCAAATGTGATCAAGGGCTTTATGTTCTGCAATCAAGTCCACAGGCTTTAATCGCCTCGAATAAGACTCCCAAAGCATCTTTTGAAACTTGGCACTCTAGGCTTGGGCATGTTAATTTTGATACTTTATTTTATCTGCATAAACTTGGACTCTTATCATTTAGTGCTTTACTTCCCAAACCAGGGATTTGCTTATCATGTCAAATGGCAAAAATTCATAAATTACCTTTTGAATTGAACCATAAACGTGCGGCTCTTCCTCTTGAGCTAATTCATTGTGATGTTTGGGGGCCCTCGCCAGTTGAGTCCCATGATAATTTTCGGTATTATATTGTGTTTGTAGACGACCATTCCCGGTTCTCGTGGTTATATCCTTTGTCTCGGAAATCTGATGTATATAAGGCTATTGAGGTGTTTGTTACATTTGTTCAAACTCAATTTTCTTGTAAGATCAAAGTCTTTCAAAGTGATGGTGGCACCGAGTTTGTTAATCACTGTGTTCGGGACTTGTTTGATGCTAATGGGACTCTTCATCGACTATCTTGTCCGTACACTCCTCCTCAAAATGCTAGAGCGGAACGAAAACACCGGCATATTGTGGAAACCGGGTTGGCCATGCTTTTTAACGCTAATTTACCCTCCACCTTTTGGGTGGATGCGTTTACCTCGGCGGTTCATATTATCAATCGGTTGCCTACTAAGGTGTTGGATGGGAAATCCCCATTCGAAATTTTGTATCATCGTGTCCCGGATTACGATACATTCCGGACATTTGGTTGTCGGGTATTTCCTTACCTCCGACCTTATTCGGAACATAAACTCGCCCCACGTAGCCTACCGTGTGTATTTATAGGCTATAGCTCCAAATATAAAGGGTTTCGTTGTCTTGACCCTGTCACCTCTCGGATTTATGTCTCCCGCCATGCCCAATTCGACGAGGCAATGTTTCCATTTTCCTCGTCCACTGTTGCCGAGCCAAACCTCGATTTACCCGTCCTCACTTTTTCCGATTTTCCCATTCTTCACCCTACCAACCCTCCTGTTCCCCCTTGCCAACCACCTCCCACTAAGCCCTTGCCATGCCCTTTGTGCATGGATTCTCCCTCAACTCCACCACCCATTGCTCCACCTTTGGCTCCTCAACCCACTTCACCAACTGTACCAGCCCCTCCCACTACCATACCGTCGGTCTCGGCTGCTCCACCCCTCTCACCAACTGTACCACCCTCTCCCACTAACACACCGTTGGTCTCGGTTGCTCAACCCACCTCACCAACTGTACCAGCCCCTCCTGTCTTGGCTCCCATCAGTTCGACTCACCCTATGATTACTCGGGCCAAGGCTGGTATCTTCAAACCTCGTCATATCGCAGATTTGTCTCAACTTAACCACCTTCCACTGCATTCTGCTCTTTATGCTACCACCGACCCGACCTCCTTTAAAACCGCTGAACGGGATCCCAAATGGGTTAGGGCAATGCAACAAGAACTTGCTGCCTTGCATAAAAATAACACGTGGTCCCTTGTTCCTCGTCCTACCAACCGGAAAATTGTGGGCTCTAAATGGCTTTATCGAACTAAGTTTCACTCTGATGGCTCGGTGGAACGTTACAAAGCTCGCCTTGTCGCTCAGGGTTTTTCTCCAATACCGGGTCTCGACTACTCTCATACATTTAGTCCGGTTGTCAAGGCCTCAACCGTTCGTGTTATCTTGTCGCTTGCGGTCATTCATAAATGGAACTTACATCAGCTTGATGTTAACAACGCTTTTTTACATGGCCATCTTGATGAGTGTGTTTACATGGAACAACCTCCGGGTTTTGCTCATCCTAGCTTTCCTCATCATGTTTGCAAACTAAATAAAGCGTTATATGGCCTCAAACAAGCACCTAGGGCATGGTTTCATCGTTTGAGCACCTTTCTTCTTGCAAATGGATTCAAGGGAAGTCGGGCCGACACGTCTCTATTTGTGTTCAAAAGAGACACATGTATTATGTACATGTTGGTTTATGTTGATGATTTGATTCTTACAGGAAGCGATGAGAAAATTATCACATCCTTTATTTCCAAGTTGAATCAGGAGTTTGCTATCAAAGATTTGGGTCGCCTAAATTATTTTCTCGGTCTTGAAGTTACATACTTGAAGGATGGGCTCTTTCTCAATCAATCTAAGTATACCCAGGAGATACTTAATCGAGCTCACATGATGGATGCTAAGCCATGCTTCACACCACTATCTTCTAACATTTCTCTTGTTAAGAATGGTGAACCATTTTCTGATCCTACACAGTATCGTGCTATAGTTGGAGCATTACAATATCTGACTATCACGCGCCCGGATATTTCTTATGCTGTCAATCAATTGAGCCAATTTTTGAGTGCTCCAACTAGTGATCATTATCAGCAAGTTAAACGTATTCTCCGGTACCTCAAAGAGACATTAGCGTACGGCTTGACCTTTACTAACCGATCTCAATCAGCCCTTCTCGGCTTTTCCGACGCTGACTGGGCTAGGTGCCTTGAAACTCGTCGATCTACATATGGCTATTCGATCTTCTTAGGGGGGAATCTCGTATCTTGGAGTGCCAAGAAGCAACCCACAGTATCACGGTCAAGCTGTGAATCTGAGTATCGTGCGATGGCAAACACAGCGGCAGAACTTATTTGGCTCTCACACCTGCTTCAAGAACTTCATGCTTTACCTGCTAGTCGTCCGACCCTCCTTTGTGATAATCGGAGTGCCATTTTCCTAACTCAAAATCCTATCTCACACAAACGAGTCAAACATATTGAATTAGATTATCACTTCATTCGCGAGCTAGTTACTGCCGGAAAGTTACACACCCGCTTCATTCCAACCAAGCTCCAAGTGGCGGACATCTTCACCAAGAGTTTACCTCGTCCGCAGTTCGAGTTCTTTCGGAATTTACTTCGGTTGGGCCCGCCACCCTCTCGCTTGACGGGGGGGGGGGGGGGGGGGGGGTATTAGCTAGTCTTTATTGTTTAGGGTAGCCATTGTAATTTTCTTATTCTTGTACCCTTTTTGTGTAACGTTGTATTCTATAAATGTACATCCCCACACATTGGTGGGGCATTCACTTTGCTATTAATCAGATCGCCCCTTATTGTTGAGCAACCCTACCACTACATCCTCTGTTGCATCCACGTATCATCTGTTACGGGAAATGTATGGTCCGGATGCAATCACTACTGACACATCTGCCATGCATACTTCTACTGGTAGGGGTACTGGCCGAGGTTCTCATGTGTTTCCAGAGAAGGGTATTGGACGTGGAAGTGGTATTCAGTGTAACTATTGCAAGGAATTCGGACACACGAAGTGGAATTGTCTGAATCGTCCTCCTGGATCTCAACCACCTCCTCGTCCCAAAGCTCGAATTGCCACTACTGGTGAGCTTGCTGATCAAACTCCAACCTACACTCTTAATGAGGAGGACTATCACCGACTCCAGCAACTCCTAGTCTCCCAGTCGATCTCCCCTACTCCACAGGCCAACTCGGCCAATTCAAGTACGTTTTCCAGTCTTGATTCATCTTGGGTTATTGATTCTGGAGCTACTCATCACATGACTGGGAATCAAGGTATCCTTTCTAGCCTACATAAAGCTTTCCATCCACCCGTTCGTATTGCTGATGGATCTTCATGCCCAGTTTAGGGCATTGGATCCATTAACAATTCAACAAACCTACGCCTCTCCTCTATTTTGTTTGTTCCTAACTTTCCTGATAATCTTTGTTCAGTAAGTCGAATTACAAAACAAAATAACTGCTCTGTAACCTTTTTTCCTACTCACTGTATTTTTCAGGAACTGGGGACGAACCGACTGATTGGCACAGGCTTTGAATCAAGAGGTCTCTACCGTTTATCCTTACCTCCACGTCCTACATCAAACATATGTGATTCTAGTATAAGGGAGGCTCACTGCCGGCTAGGCCATCCCTCTGCAGCAGTTCTGAGACAACTGAGACCGAACTTTCCACTTTCGTCTATTAATTTTCATTGTGAGTCATGTCAGCTTGGTAAACATACCAGACGTCCCTACCCTCCCAGAGTGTCTAGTAGAGTCGGTTTTCTTTTTGAACTCGTGCATTCCGATGTATGAGGTCCTTGCCCTACAACGTCCACTTTGGGCTTTCAGTACTTTATTACTTTTATTGATGATTATTCTCGTGCTACTTGGGTTTATTTATTAAAATCTCGTCGTGAAGTATTTACCATTTTTCGCGAATTTCATTCATATATTCAAACCAATTTAACTCATCAATCAAAACTTTACGATCTGATAATGCAAAGGAATACTTCTCTACTGACTTCTCTTCGTATTTGAAAACACACGACATTGTTCATGAATCTTCGTGCGTGTATACATCCCAACAAAATGGTGTTGTTGAACGCAAGAATCGACATTTGTTGGATGTTGCTCGAACAATCATGTTTCAATCCCATGTCCCTAAACGATTCTGGGGGGACGCGATTCTTACTGCCGCGTATCTGATTAACCGCATGCCTACACCTGTCCTTCATGGTAAATCCCCCTTTTCTGTACTCTTTCCTAACGGAACTCCCTTTCCTCTTGCACCCAAAATTTTTGGATGCGTAGCCTATGTTCATATGATCATCGTCCACAACTTACTAAACTTGATCCACGAGTTATTCGTTGTGTCTTTCTTGGTTACTCACGAGTCCAGAAAGGGTATCGGTGTTATAGTCCCTCTCTTCACCGCTACTTTACTACTGCCGATGTCACCTTCCATGAGTCCTGCCCTTACTTCCTCGAACATTCCCATCCCATTTCCGATCCGTTCCCTGATCTTGACATACCCGACTCTCACCTTATTCCCACATTTCCTGTGTCCGCTGTACCCTCTGTTCCTCCGGTCTCGGACGCTCCGACTCCTGCTACCACGGACCTACCGGCAACACCTCCGCCGTTACTTTTCACATATGCTCGACGACATAAGGATCAAACAACAGAGCCTCTTAATTCACAACCGAACCATGACTCTGGTCCATCCTCAGTTTCACTTCCCACAAATGAGCCTGACACACCGTTACCAGATACACCCTTACCAGCAACAACCATACCTAATACCACCTCTCCTACACCTGATGTTCCTATCTATGATCCTCCTGGAGCACCATTTCCCGATATACCTATTGCCTTTCGCAAAGAACCTCGACACTACATCCGTTATCCTATTCAGGATTATGTTGCCTACTCTCACCTATCCCCCGAGTCGAAAGCCTATACCAGCACCCTGGATTCCTACCCAATTCCCAGAGATGTAACGACTGTTCTAGCTCACCCAGGATGACGACAGGCTATGGAAGACGAGTTAGGGGCTCTCCGGGCAAATCATACCTGTGATCTTGAAACACTTCCTCCGGGAAAACGTATTGTTGGTTGTCGTTGGGTATTTACAGTTAAACTCCACCCAGATGGCTCCCTACATCGCCTGAAGGCTCGGTTAGTTGCTAAAGGGTATTCTCAGGCATACGGCATTGATTATGATGAAACTTTCTCACCGGTTGCTAAAATGCCGTCTGTCCGTATTTGTATTGCCCTTGTTGCCATTCATCATTGGCCGCTCCATCAGCTTGATGTCAAGAACGCCTTTCTTAATGGTGTTCTTGAGGAGGAGGTATATATGGAGCAACCACCTGGGTTTATTGTCGAGGAGGAGGCCTCGAAAGTTTGCAGATTACGCCGTTCTTTATATGGTCTTAAGCAGTCTCCCAGGGCATGGTTTGGTCGATTTTCTAGTGTTATGGGAGAATTTGGGATGGTTCGCAGCGCATCTGATCATTCTGTGTTCTTTAGACATCAGCAGGGCAAAAGGATTATTGTAGTGCTTTATGTTGATGACATCATAATTACAGGGGATGATGAGGTCGGGATTGTCAAACTCAAACAGTTTCTTCAGTCGCAGTTTCAGATAAGCGACTTAGGTCGACTTCGGTACTTCCTTGGCATAGAGGTATCTCGCTCTCCACAAGGAATACTTCTCTCTCAACGGAAGTATGTCCTTGATTTGTTGACCGAATGTGGCTTACTGGGTTGCAAGCCCGTTGATACTCCAATGCTTCCTACAAGGAAGCTCCTTCCAGAGGACGGAAATCCGATGAAGGATCCTGAGCGCTACAGACGATTGGTCGGGAAGCTTAATTATTTAACAGTCACACGACCAGATATTTCCTTTACCGTCAGTGTCCTGAGCCAATTCATGGCTGCTCCATACACTGGACACTGGGATGCTACTCTTCGTGTCTTGAGATATCTCAAGACCACACCAGGTCTTGGCATCTTATATTCTGATCAGGGGCATTGTCGTGTGGGTGCTTTTACAAAAGAAAGAGATGGTCGGATATCTGGTTTTTTAGATGCAGGTTGCCCGATCTCTCGACGATCTACTACCGGGTATTGTGTATTTGTTGGAGGAAATCTTGTATCGTGGAAGAGTAAGAAGCAACACACAGTATCTAAATCTAGTGCTGAATCAGAATATAGAGCCATGGCAGATGTTACATCAGAAATGATATGGGTTCGTCGTCTTCTCATAGAGCTCGGTGTAGTTTCTAATAACTTGATGCGGTTATACTGCGATAGTCAATCAGCTATTCATATAGCAAAAAATCAAGTATTTCATGAGCGGACGAAGCACATTGAGGTTGACTGTCATCTTATCAGAGATCGAGTTGTAGGCACACAAGCAGACCCTCCATCCATTCAACCAATTCACATTAAGATAGACTTTCAGCTTGCGGACATCCTCACCAAACCTCTCCGGAAAACTCAAATAGATTTTATTTGTAACAAGTTGGGCATGATTAACATTTATGCTCCAACTTGAGGAGGAGTGTTAATTGTATATTTAGTGTATATTGGTCTATAGCCCATAGGCCTTGTCTAGGTGTCCTTTAGGGTTTCTGTCTTGTATAGGTTCACCCTCCTTGTTTGATACAGAAATAAGAGTACTAGTTATTCTTTCACGCCTTACACCAATCGTTGGAATGCCATCTTCTGTGCCATGAGAAATCTCAGGGGGTCCAGCCATCGGTTTTCTAGGTATACATATTCAGTGACATTGTTGAGTATCCATTGTCATAGGATGGGTGAAACAAAATCTAAGGCTTCACATATGTGGATAGGAAATTACTTGGTGGTCTACCACTGTTGCTATGTCTTATCTATCGCAATCTTGTTTCCTCAAGAGCAAGAAAAATAATAGTTTCACACTCGGATGTTGAAACTCCATGTCATGCAATAATGGATGTTACTTGCAGAATTGTCTGGATCAAACATATCTACTGTGAGTTCGGCACTCTCCCTAACAAACCGATGAGACTTTATTGTGATAATCAATCTGCAATCTGTGTATGCAAGAACCAAGTCCTCTACCAGAGAAAAGGTTTACAAACAAGAACATTCATCTTGTATGTAATAACATTATGGGTACAACGACCCAGTCCTCCGATTATCCAGCTCATTAATATCTTATATCTGTAATAAGTATCGGGTTAGCTCACATTCAGATGGAACCTCTACAAAGAGCTTTAGATTGAATCTAACGATGATAACTTGGGTGTGATCAATATTTATGCTCCAACTTCACGAGTCTTAGTAGCAATGTTTTCAGTTATGCTTTTGTTCGGTTTATGACAAATGACGTTTCATTATGTTACTATTTCTAATTTATCTCTTGGGTAAACAGGCCCTTGTTCATTATTCATATAGGGTACTCTCCATCAATAATAAGTGTTACTTTGAATCCTATATCTCCGTAGTAGCCTTCAAGGAGCCTAAGAACAAGGCACGGCGCCCTTAATGTTTGACTTTAGACGTATGGCCTTACTATTTTCCCAAAATCCACACATTACTGTTCATTTTACTAATAAGTTAAAGCCTAATACAAGTAGCATAAACTGACAATATTCAGTTAAGACCTAGCAATTTATGCTCTTCATGCCCTTCTGCACAAACTCATTTTTTTCCATTGGCATTAATGGCCTCCTTTTCTTCTATTTGGTAGTACTAAGAGTAAAGACATGAGTTCATGTTTAGATAGCCACTCTGTAAAATCAATATTTTGAATCATATGTGTTCAGTTATACTTATATCACATAAGTCAACAATGAAAATTAGAAAAGATGGTTTGTGGATGATCTAGAAGACAAATTGCAAGTGACCAGTTCTCTTGAGAAAGAGAGCCAATTTGGAGGTTTGGACCAACTCAAAGAAATATTGAATGCTTAAAATACTTTAACATTTTGACATATGGTGAAACAGTAATTCCTATATCAACGGAGTTACTTTATTGCAACAATGCGGGATCAAAAGTACAACAAACCATACCTGCCACACTTGATGAGTCCTCCACCATGCGTCCACCTCCAAGTGCCCCCCCAGATACATGAAGCCTAGCATTGACGAAGACCTACAATGACAAATGAACACCTTAGAGCACTCCGCATATTTGTGTGCATGCATCAGCGCGTCTGAGACACGGACAGTCTATAACTAAATTCAAAAAAAGAACTCACCGCTGCATGTTGATAACGAGAAGATGGTGAAACCCCAGGAGCAATTGCCCATTCCCAGCGACCATCTCTGTGTTTTGCAAGCCCATAAGCACTTGCCAGAGGCTGCAGAAATGAGTATATAAAGCAAGTAAGAAAAATATCATGGTTGGTAGCTCTTAGTATTCCCATGCATCTTAATTTTACTGAGCTTGAGCAAGTCATAGGGAGTTGACTCTGCTAACAATTAAACAAGCTCACTACTAGTCTACTAGTAAGCTTGTTTCACATATAGCAAAAGACATTTCCTATTACCATCTTCGTGTGGATTACCTTGTTACCAGCCTATCTTAGAAACAACTAAATTGGACCCCAAGCTATGGAGATGAGTAATACGTAAACTATCCCTAATATGATCAGTGAAGTGCTCAACCGTCACAACCAAACCTCACAATGTACTTGCATACTTTTGGGAAGAGGAGACAACTACTACTTGAGCAGAACATGAAGCTGAGAAACTAGTGGCAATTGCACGACAAGAATAAGACAGGTTGTAGGATAGTGCAACTACTGGTGCCTTATGAGACCACAATCACATAAATAACAAAATCAGGGGTCTTCGGTATCAGATAGTGTGCAAGCATAACATATTGCTCACCACACTATTCGCATCCCGCCCACCACAAAGCAAAAGAAGACCATCAGAACGTGCGCTGGCAGTAGCATACCTATATCAAAGTGAAAGGATCAAATGAGATATCAGCAAGAATATGTTATGAATTATGATGTAAACTGTACAAATTTTATCAAAGTAACCCCCCCCCCCCAAATGTGTCATCCTGCCAACAACTAAGCAACACAAATAACCTAAAAGAAAAATCAATATTATCATTATATAGGGAGCGATTGAATGGCGTTTTGAAAGGGATTATTGCAAATCCTAGAATCAAACTTTAATTATTTTGAACCTAAATAATCAGAAAAACAAAATCAGTTTTTGTCAAACACTCGAAACTGATTATTGCAATTTCAAGTCACAATAATCACGCACATCCAAATACCCCATAGATAGGCTATAAGAGAGGAATTCTTATCCCAGCCATTTGATGATTATGTTCACTAGGAACCAAGCTTCTTGATTACTTCGACATAATCTAGGTGATCACGAAGTAACACTTAGTTCCCAATAACCAAAAAAAAACAAATGTTCTAATGTTCTATGGAGAAATCATCACCTAGGATTTCAGTCATCAAACGAAACATAGAGAAAGGAAAAATATAACTTGAATGGTCGAATTGGATAGTAAACGATTGCCTAGAAAGTTAAGCATCTAGTTTATGGACCAACTTTAATCAGTTTATCAACAAGGCCTATCGAATACACAATTATTATAATTCACAATGTAATAGGTTTCGTATTACGTCCCTAAGAAACATTTATCATTTTGGTAATTGGGCCGAGACAAACATTATCAGACAAGTGGCAGCGTGATATTTCCATATTAGTATATTTACTTGTTTTAGGAAGGAGGGAGTAACATATGAGCAGCTACAGAGGTCGTTACCAACAATCTATAAATTTAAGATCAACATACAAATCAAGGGATTTAAGCACCAAAGTATGCCAAAAATGGCTACATACGACTGTTTGGCAGTTGCTGAATGGTTTGGTGCAGAATGATTAAGAGGCTCTTATGATATAGTGCAATATGAAATATGGTTGTTTGGTAATTGTTCAGAATGAAATCAGGGTAGTTAAGGGAGACCCAAGATACAAAATGATTCAGAGGGTTTTGGAACCATTAAGAGGCAACCTTTTTTTCTGCCAAACAGAATTCACCTCTTAACGATTCAACGATTCAGAGGTTGCTTCTTAATGGAACCATTAAGAGGTAAACAAACAGCCCCTAAGAAACCATACATGAAAATTAAAGGGGGGAAAACTAGTAGACATACATGCAAGGTGGTGGACCCTCTCCCTCTGGTTCTAATTTCCGCCATTCATATGGTTTCGCAGCTGTATCCAAGGCCCACACGTCAGCAAGAGGTCGCTTTCCTGGTTAAAGAAACAGGGTATGCGTTACATATGTGAGAAAGAACCAAAAATACTCGTTGTGAGGCAGTACGCTAGAAGAAACTGACCATCATTTCCACCAATTGCCATAAGATATCTTTGCCCCACCAGAGCCATGACATGCCCATATCGTGGACCAGGACCAGGGCCTTGGACCACCACTCTACAAGAGATAAACATTTGTTTGACTGAGTTTGCAACACTGCAGCTTCCAAGATATGCAGATACGTGCAAGTAAAGAATCAAATACTTCAAATTCAAACCTGTGCCATCGGGGCCGGTGTTGCGTTAGGTCAAGAACATGCAAGTCCTCGGCAGACAGACCAGCTGGACCGATTCCACCCTGTGTTGGAGTAAACAAATACTTGAAATATGTAACAGAGAACAGAAAAACTACAAAGAGCATCGACGAGCGGACTAGTTTTTGAGATGTCGAATTATCACACCTGAATAACCACCATTGTACCCACCGCAGTTGCCACATGAGCTGCCCTTGGTGTAGGTGGTTCTCCAAAGGGAGTTATTCTGCAAAATTTCGTAATATCTCAATGGAATGTTTAAAAAAAATTCCATTTGAATCAGGCGCAAGCTATATATTGGAAATAAAGAAGACTTTGAAGTTGCTGTGGAAAAACACTAACCTAGACCATTTATTTGTCAATACATCATAACAGTGCACATCAGCGGTCGCACCTGATAAACCTGTGATACGAAAAACATATAGAAAGACGCTTTGAGGAGTAGAGTAATCAGATGCCCACAAGAAAGTTCAAATAAGAATGAAAAGAGTAATATTCTCCTACAGTTATTATTTTGGCTTGAAAGTTATTTAACTATCTAAAACCAAATTCATCATCTGAATGGGAAACCCATATCAGATATATATGTCTATCTTAAGGTGAAGTATTATAAGTGGATTGCAGTATCTATACAGACTGAATGCAGTTGAAAATGTGAGTAAAACAAATGTCTTCCTGCTAGTTTAACTTTAAAGTTGCCCATAGTCAATAAAATTTGTATTTTGGGCATTAGAAACTAAATACTAAAATACTTTGCATTCTGCTACTTCGGATATAGATAGTAGCAGAGTAATGCAATTTCAAGGCCTCAGAAAGGAAAAAGTTCAGAAGCACTTCAATCAACTAACATTGATATACTCAATGGACTGAATTAATAAATTCAGTATTCATCCATAAAAGGAAAATTGATTTATGGGTCCTCGTGTAATCAAACTTTAAGATTCCAAAGCCAAGGAATCTACTGCCTTTCTACCAATCTTGGGTGTCAATGCAATCAAAAGAAAACTGAAATTAATACACAACAAAACTTTTCATTGTTGTGCAATTTTTGTTTTATTTTGCCAAAAATACACAATAATGAAGAGTTATGGTAAAAAAAAATGGAAGGGAGGCAGAAACATACGGATTCCAGCACCTCCTGCCGAGGTAGGAGTCCCAGCGTTAGCGGAGTTGCCCTCGAGAGCTGTTGCACCACCAAAGAGTATAAGCCTCGGGCCCATATAATTTGGTGTTCCTTCCTCCCCAACTGCGGCGACAGCAGTCAAGGTGTGTCCACACCTCGGACCAGGGCCATCTTCCTTCTTCTCTAATATAGCATTCACCAGGGTATAGTTAGGAGCATGCCTAGGCCCACCCACCGGACTACCACTTGTCTGCTGAACTTGAGACTGCAGCGGCTGAGCGGAAGAAACCGGAGACTCATCCTCGGCCGCTGCTGGAGACTCCTCTAGCAGCGCCTCCGATACAGTACCATTAGTATCAAGGTTGTTATTGCTACCTTGATCAGACTCCAACGATGAAGCCATTGACGAATCCACATCCATCTCTTACCAATTCGAAACGGTTATTCCCTAGATCGGAGCTTGAATTTTCACTGATTCGCGTTCCTGATCAACAACATAACTTTAATTCCCACAACACGCCCTCCAATTTACTTCAATTATGAAACCCCTAGTTTAGATCCTCGCAGATTCAATTCGAGTATCCCAACAAAAATCAAATCCGAGAAAGAGAGGAAACTAAATGCTCTTTAGGTTATTGCTTTTTTTCTCCCTCTCTTTCTCTGCCTTTGGGAAAATCTCTTCTACTCCTTCTTTCTCTCTACAAATACATCAAAGATTCTCTCTGTCTATAACCCTAATAACTCCTTATCTCTCTCTAAGAACTTCTGATTTTTAGGTTTCTCGCTCTATAGAAACATAAATAAGTAAAATGAACTGTAATTTGATATCTTCTTTTTGTCTCTTGACCACCGGTACGGAGCGTGATACGGCAGAGGACGGTGGTGAGCGACAGAACGAGGGTTCAATGATCACCGGCTGCGGATTCTTTGGGTTCGGCTGATTGAGGATTTTTCAAAATCAAAAGGGAGTAAAGAGTGTACTAAACGCGCTTCCAGGTGCGCGTATCGTTAAAGTAATAAAATATAAATTCATCCATAAACACTTTTTGAGTTTTTATCGATCGTCCTCCCTCGTATGCTTGCATTATATCCATTTTCTAGCATTTTTTTATCAATTAGTTCAAATTTTTCCCTTCAGTTTTGTATACTTAAGACCATTTAGGATACATTAGTTATAAATCATAATGGTTGTGAGTATGATTTCTATGTCTTAATAGGAAATTAGTTTTTGATAGCTAACATGGCACTTTTTTAAATTGTGTTAGAAATTGAATTTTAGTGGATGGTCTTAGGTGTTGTTCAATGATTTTTGTGGGTTAGCGTTTGAATATGTTGTTCAAACCCATATAAGTATGCAATTTGAACCTGGCTTTTCATAATCGTTTTCATCTTTAACATATTTCCTTACCAAACTTCTTTTTCTTCTTCTATCGAAGAGCCTAAGTCAGTAGGGGTGTGCAAAACCCGACCGCACCCGAAAAACCGATCCATAAAAAGCCCGAACAACCCGACCCTAACCACCCGATCATACCCGAAGTCCGAAGTCCGAATTTTAGGCCAGATATATCGGTTCGGGTAGGGTCTTAATATACGTCACCCGATCCGACCCGAAACCCGAAAACTAATAACTAAATATAAAATACTATTTTTTAATACATTTCCTAAAACCTAATTGTATCTACTTCTCTTGCCTCTCGGTCTCTCAAGTCTCATCGTCCGTTTTCTCAATCCTCTCGTCTACTTTAATCTTTAATGTTCAAGGCTTCAATGCCTTCAAGCATGATGGATGTTGCACGAAAAGTGTTGTTCGAGACTTTGAATCTTTATTATTTTGTAAATATAACAATAACATATGTTAGACTTTTGTTTTCAAATTTTGTTAATTTAAAAAAAAAACTGTAGAATTTACATGTTTCAACGTTCAGTTTTTTTTTTCTTTTTGCTGCACAGTCACGCAAGACATGAGTTCTAGAATAAAAAATTGGATTTATCTGAAATCCGACTAGGCCCGACACCGAAAACCCGATTCCCCAAATTGCAATATTCGGGGCCTAAATAGCCTACCCGAAACCCGATCGGGTTTTTCATTTTCCCACCCGAACTGATCTGAACCGACCCATGCTCACCCCTATAAGTCAGGGTTTCTTGAGTCATTTTCGTTAGGAACCTATAGCAGAAATGATCATTTCTTAGAGTTCATTCATTGGCATTAGTATTATCTTCTTCTGTAGATAAAACAACGATCAAAATTCCTCTTATCACATGTTTCTTACGATTCTTTGATGAAAGCTTCTTCTTTTGGATCACTAGACTCCTCATAGATGCATTCATCATCTTGATCATCTCCACAATATGATCACAATCTGCTTCTTTTTTTCGTAACATTATGTTATATTCAAATGTCTATATAATTTGCCTCTTTTTTCAATGTGTAATGACTCGACTATTATTTGCTTAATTTATATGCATGTACCACAAAGATTTCTTCAATGTATATCATTGATTATTATTTGCTTAAAAGATTTCTATAATCCGAATGTTGTTGTTACATACATTCGGATTATAAAAATCTTTGAAGATATTGAACTAAATGACGAACCTCAGGAACGATGTCTCCACGGTATCCACGTTAACCAATTAATCCTCTTCACATCTTACGTCAAGAATGAATATCCATTTCTTCTTCGTGTTACTAGATAAGAAAGCTTGAAGAAGAGTAGTCATTTCAAAAAGGAGGAAGAGACATGATTTTTCCCGTTCTGGGGTTTTTAAAAGGCTTACAAGAAAGTGACCCATCCTTCTATTCATGGAGAGTTCGCATCATATGTCACTCTTCACTCTCTAACTTTTATATTTAGTCAAATACTAGACATACTCATCCAACTAATAAGTTGTACATTAGGTATAAATAAATAAACACCTTAATTATTTAATCTTCTTATTCAGTTAGCATTCTTTGTGAGTTACTTATTGAAACATTGCCATGTTAGAAATAATCATAAATCCTATTTATACTTATAAATGAAGAGTGACATCTAACAATACATTATCGCCACCCAAATGACAAGGATTTGTGATTAAACGATCATCAATATCGTGATCACTAAACATGTACACATTATTTCTCATTGTAATTGATCCATATTGAGCACCCAACATGGATGTGTCATCCCCATTATGTCAAATCCTTAGTTTGTTTTCCAGAATATATTAACAGTATATAAGGGTTCAAACCAGAACACGTTCATTTTATGAAAACGCGAGAACATCTTTTACTACAATGAATCACATGTAATACTGTAGACCATCACATGTGATACACATGTGATAATGAATCAAAGTATAATTAACACGTGATTTTCTATAGTAAAGCAGTGTTCTTGCATTTTCGTAAAATGAAGGTATTCTCGTTTGAACCTCCACATATAATATATATATATATATATATATATATATATATATATATATATAGTGGGGTTATTATGCAACATTTTACATCATGCAACCCTTGTAACCCTTTTATCCACCACACATTTTACTTTTAGCTTTTTTCCTTTTTTTTAATTACATAAAATGTTTAGTGGATAGAGAGGTTGCAAGGGTTGCACCATGTATAAATGGGTTGTATTTGAACGCCCCTCTCTCAATATATAAATTTATATATATATATCCCTTCATGGGAAAATTGATTATTTTGTGATAACCGTGAGATCTAATCTCAACCACAAATCAAAGAATAATTTAGAAAATAAATAAATTTGGTAATTTTGATTTAAAATTATAATTAAAGGACATTTTAGGTATTTTTAAAAATCTCCTCTCTCCTCTCTCCGGCATCTGGTGAAACTAATTCCGACGAAATACACTGTGATACCCTTTTTGATACAAAATAGACTATGATATCCAAAGTGATACAAAATACACTGTGATACCCACCGTGATACAAAATGCAATGTCATACATAAAATACATACAAGATCCAGTGTGATACCCAAAATACATACAACAACCACTGTGATACCCACTATGACACCACTGTGATACCTAGAGTGATTCCAACTGTGATACTTATTGTGATACCGGTTGTGATACCCACTCACGTGATACCGTTGTGACACTGATTATGATACCAATTATATATATATATATATATCAACTACCTATGCATGCATGTGTTTCCTCAATATCATTATATCAAAAGACCCAAAGACATCGTGTATGTCATACAGATGAACAAATCATATCTTGATCCATGTAAAGACTACTAAGCTATACATGACATACTTAATAAACATTTTGACACTCGGTTATGATAGATTAGAATCATTGTCAAAGCATGTTACTCATACAACAAACTCCATTATCTCGAGTCAAATGCCAATATGTATAAATACCACTAGAGAAACACTTATCGAACTCATATGACATCCGATGTATTGTTCTCATAATGAGTTATGTCAAGTATAGAAGATCATCACCTAGTACCCATATGTGATTTCATATCTCCATATGAAGCTCTACATATGCTAGTCATTATCGTATTACTCCAATATAAGCCTAAATTTGACCGTAAACATTCTAGAACACGATATTATAAAGTTATTATATTTTTTTTTGGAAAGGAGGCGACACTCCTGGCAAAAAAATAAAAAAAAGGAAAAAACAGCTAAGTGGCGAGGGACTCCCTCCCAAAGAAAACCAACTCTCTTTTCGAAAGACAGGCCCAACGAAAAGGAGAGTACAACAACCAGAAACAAATACCACAAGTAAATCTAACGTACCATAAAACCAAAAGCCAAAAGCAACAAAGACTAATAGAGACTACATACATCGAAAACAAAATGAGAAAGCCTCTAAAAGCAACCAAACGAACTCTTTGATGCCGAAACTCAACACAAATCCAGTTAGACTCCATGAATCAATCAATCAACAGCAGGTACATGACTTCCACTTCCCACTCAACCATCTTTATGCTTCCCCACGAGCTTCATGTACACAATTCTTCTTATTTCAGTCACAATCTGCTATGGGTCTCTTATTCGTTCTGAAAACAGACGCCAATTACGCTCTTGCCATATGAAATAAATAGTAGCCGCAAAGATAAGACGTGATCTTGTGTTTCCCGGACGCCATCTTTCAATCTCGATGTCACCTAGGATGTCCTCCCATCGATCAGGTACATTATGAGTAAACAGGCTTCGTTGCCAACCAAATCTACGAAGAGAAAATACATTGGAATAAAAAGATGGTCGTGACTATCCATGCACACCTTGCAAATAGGGCATATCAGACTATCCTCCTCACTCCTCCATCGGACCATACGGTCTTGTGTTTGTAACCTTCTCCGAAACGCCAACCATAGACAAAAGGAATGTTTCGATATATGTTTTGAGAACCAACAGAATTAATACCAAGGAACCTTCTGAAAAGGGTCGTACAAAGTCTGCCACACCTCCGAAACTGTAAGACGAGTCGCATGATGGTGAATATTAATCCATATTAGTTTATCACTAACATCTTCAATTATCGACGGAATAGGAATATTACCCAATTCCCGACACCTCTCGATCCAAACATTAGGCCACCCACTAGTGAGAACCGTAAGCACATCCGCCACCGTAGACTTCCAATTGAACCCAGTAGCATGAATTAGACGATAAGAGAGAAATTGGGATAGATGGCCAACGTGAATCCACTTATCCTCCCAAGCATTAATCGAGTCACCCTTCCCCACCAAGTATATAAAGAATGGTCGGACTTGCTCTCTCAAAGCAAGAAGGCGTCTCCAAATCCAAGTCGATTTAGGTGCTACCAGAACCGTCCAATAATGATCCTCTCTCAATCGGTGCAAGTAAATCCACGTGACCCATATGGAATTCCGTTTCCGCAGAATATCCCAAATATGTGGAACCAAGAGAGAGCGGTTCCATAGAGCAAGGCGTTTCAATCCCAACCCACCTTCCTTCTTCGGGTGGCAAACTTCATCCCAAGCAACTTTAATTCTCCCTTTGGAGAAATCTCCACTAGCCCAAAGGAAATCATGAAAAAGACGCTCTAAATCATGAATTATTGACGATGGGATTGTGAAAACCATCATCCAATAAAGTTGCATGGACTCCAAAACCGATTTAATTAGTTGCAATCGTCCCCCAAAAGATAAGAATTTAGACTTCCAATTTAAAATTCGGGCACGTACCTTGGTAAGAAGTGGAGAAAAATCTACACATTTGATCCTTTTTGATGATAAAGGAACTCCAAGATACCGAAAAGGTAAAGACCCCATCTGAAACGGTAACATAGACATAATATCATTCCTAGTTTCTGGATCAACATTCGCAAAATATAGAGAACTTTTTGGCATGCTTGGCTTTAACCCGGACAAAAGAGCAAACGCCTCCAACACCCTTTTCACAACCAAAATCGATGAGGTGTCACCTTTAGAGAAGACCATTAGATCGTCCGCAAAACAAAGATGAGTAAGGGAAATTCTATCACAACCCTTACGGAAATGGAATCCCGAGTCTTCAACAATATGCTTACGAAATAAGCAAGTAAACGCTTCCATAACAAGAGTAAAAAGATAAGGGGATAAAGGACACCCTTGCCGAATTCCTCCTGTGCCTTTAAAGAACCCATACGACTCACCATTAACAATAATCGAATAAGAAGTAGTAGAAACTACCTCCATGATCCAATGGCGCATAATAGGATGAAACCCCATTGCATCTAAAACGGCAGACAAGAAACGTCAATCGATCGAGTCATAGGCTTTTTGGATATCCACCTTAAGAGCACATCGGGGCGGGCCATTATTCCTATCATATCCCGAAAGCAACTCATGAGCCATTAGAATATTGTCAGAAATACGTCTTCCAGGTATAAACGCCGATTGGTTCGGACTAACCAATTTATCCAAAAAGTCTTTAAGCCGCCAAGAGAGAATTTTAGAAATGGACTTGTAAAGAACATTACATAGAGAAATTGGTCGATAATCCGTGACCTTGGAAGCATTCTGGGTCTTCGGAATAAGACAAATAGACATATGATTTAGTTCCCGAGCTAGTTTCCCCCGATAGAAAAAATCTTGGACCGCTATAGTCACATCCTTCCCCACAATGTCCCAAGCCGATTTATAAAACTTGGACGTAAAACCATCCGAGACAGGGGCACGGTCATCTCCAATATCAAACATAGCCAACTTGACTTCCTCCTTAGTAATAGGTCTGATCATAAAATTAGCATCCTCTATAGATAAAACATTATGGAATAAATTAGAGGGAAGAGAAGGGGTCACTGTTAGATCAGACTCTCCAAGGATGGATCAAAAATGAGCAACAAAAGCTTGCCCTACCTCCGAAACCTCCACCAAATCACCATTGGCATCACATATAGAAGTAATCAAGTGTCTATTTTTCTTCTCTTTTACCATCTTATGAAAGAAAGTCGTGTTCAAATCACCCTCCATTAGCCACCGAACTTTAGCTTTTTGGCATAAACTTTGCTCCTCATTTTGCAGAGCCTCCTGAAAAGTCGTAAGAGTATAAGCAAGATCCTCACGAATAATCAGATTGTGGGGATCCGCATCTGCATCCCTTTGCACCTGTTCCACCTCAAGTCTAAGAGCATTAACCCTTTTAGCAAGATTTCCATGAGTCACTCGAAGACCCCAGATCGGTTTTTTAATAGATTTCAACCGTGAAGTGACCTGATAAGCATAGGATCCAACCACTAGGACTTCCCAACACTCCTTGACGATTTTTAAAAAATCAGAATGATTAGTGAGAAAATTATCAAACTTGAAAGACCACGTACCTCATTGCCGACCACCCTCAAAAGAAACCATCATTGGACAATGATCGGAAATGCCACGTGGTAAGAAATGTGCGGTGGTACGAGCAAAGGAATCAAGAAAAGCCGTATTAGCCATCACACGATCAAGTTTCTGAACAATTCCACCATCAAGCAACGATTTTTGTGCCCAAGTAAAGAAGCATCCCGTGGATTGAATATCAAATAAATCCAAACTAGACACACAATCATGGAATTCCTCCATTCGTGTATCCCTTCTAGAAATTCCCCCATCACTTTCATTCACATGGAGATAAGTATTGAAATCCCCCATCATAAGCCAATTATTATTATTACAAACATGCCCAAATTGTCTCATATCCTCCCAAAGAACACGGCGACGAAGCAAGTTATTATCTCCATACACGATAGACAAGAAAAAAGAATATGAGCAACCCTTAAGAAAAACACGACTATGGATCACTTGAGAAGACATAACAATAACCATAACATCAAACACCATAGGATCCCAACCAATCACAATTCTAGAGCCATGGGAACTGTGAACTTGGTTAGGCTTGTGTGTACCATCTTTGGCAAGAACGCAATCGTCGACTCTTCTCGGATCAAAGGAGGAAGCCAAGGCAACTTCTTATGGAAATTAAAAGATCCGTGACTCTGAAGTTATTGGGCCAGAGGGCGGACGTTGAAACTGATGATCATACTTAGCTTCTCATGGGTTATGAATGGTGTATGCGCTTGTTTAAGTGCTCTCGGGAGTTGGTTGTATGCTTTAGGGGTTGTTTTATTTGGTTTATTATGTATGTGGTTTCTTTTAGCCTCTGTCTGTTTTGGCTTTTGATTTTGTGGTACGTTCGTATTTTTTGTGGTGTTTGCTTTCGTTGATCCTCCCCTTTTCAGTTAGGGCATGTCCTAATGATTAGGGGTGCTTGGTCATAGGGAGGGTTTTTTCCCTCGCCTTTTCTTTGTTTTATTTTCTCGTTTGTTTATTGCCAGGAGTTCTGCCTCCTTTCCAAAAGTGACCATAGTCTCCTTTCCCCCATACAAGCTAGGAACCGAAACCTGGAGTTCTCTTTTGAGTTCTCCAACAACCCAAACATTAATTAAGACTTTTGCAAACCCAGGCCTCCCCCAAGCATCATCGCACATCACAGAGGTACATTCATCCATCATCTTAGGGACCCCCAACGCACTAGCAATTCGTCCAACCCCTTCCCGATTAAACACTACTAATGGTATATTGTGAAGCTTGACCCATAACGGACAAGATGTATGCTCCGTCTTGATTAATCCCTGTTGTGGATCACAAGGGAACACAAACAACGGTACCCCACCAATCATCCAAGGACCACCCTCCAAAACTTGACGCAAACCTTCCGCATTTTCAAAACGGAATAAAAGAAAACCCGACCCATTCATCATGGAGTCTCTCAGACCAAACTTCCCCCATAGCAATTTCACCACTTTTTGCACCGTAGGGAAATACAAGCATGGGCCGAGAAAATACCCATATAGGGTATTCTCATAAAGTGTCGCTGCCTTTTTCGTTAATTCAACCGGGAGAACAACGCGAGTGTCTCCTTTCCCCGACAAAGGAAAAAAAGAAAGAGAATTCCATGAGAACCATTCGGCTGGAGTTTTGATGCATAAGAATCCTTGGTTCCATTGTCACGCTGAAGAATAGTAACATTCCCAAGTCGATCGAACACCAATGACTTCATCGGCTGTGTATCACAAGGGCTCTGAATAGGACCACGTCCCTCATCCACGTTTGGACTAAGCGGCCCATGCACAGGTGCATGCACACTCGGATTAGGGTTAGGGTCCGAGATTCCCCCTCCCCTTTCTCCGCAGTTTGATCTCCCGTACTAACACCATCATTAGCCATACTTACCAAAACAAAATGATCATCCCTAGGAGACAACGAAGACCAAAGCTAGTGCAGTGCTGAAACTCGAAAAACGAGTAATGAAGGCTACTCCAACAATGGTGCTGAAATCTCGAAGGGCAAACCAATCACTGAGGTGAAATAGCTGCTAAAAAAGATGACTTCAACCTGTTGCTCTACCACCGACCCACGAGATGAGTTAAGGATCCAGAAACGCAAATCTTAACCAAACCACCGTCCCGCGATCTGGGGTGGCAGCCGCAAATTAAAAACACCACCGCGCACACTTTTTTTTTCTCAAAAAGGGATAACACCACCGACCCACTAAAGATTTTGATTGCAAACTAGAAACAATGCAATCCTAACCCTCTCACTAACAAGTCACCACCGTCCCACTAGCATATGAGAACCAATCACCATGCACCAAGAATACGTGAGGAATATTGCCGCCGCAAAAACCCTCCAACAAACTTGGAGCCGCCGATTAGGAGAAAAAACACACCACTAGCGCCGTTCTCTCTCTTTTGTAAATTGGAATAGCACCACCACCAACCCACTAACACATGAACCAATCGAAAAGCAACAAAAATCAAGAATCAGCAGCCTTGAGCCGTCGATTTAAACATTTTTCTTAAAGAACCCTAATCGCCTACCATAGAGAGAGAATTTTGTGTCTGTGGGTATAACGGGTTTATGTCTCCTTTATTATGAAGTTATTATTATGTTTAAACAAAAAAAATGTAATATAAACATAATAATTTGAGTAATGTATTTTATTAATTTCATAAGTAGATGTTCAAACATACAATCTTATGTAATTGACATTTGTGCATACACTTACATATGGACCAAGAAATGAAAGCCAAGTATCCTCACTTGTTTACTTGGTGCAAATTTGAAAATTAGAATTTTTGATAAGGGAAAGTTCATAATAACCATATAATCAAATAAAATAATTTTGTTTTATTTTTTCGTTTGGGGTGTAAAGTGGCAAAAAAAAGTATAAGTGATATGTTTAACCTCCTTAATCAAAATCTCTACCGGTTTTGACTTGTTATCAAAGAGCCTGGAATTCCGCTCACACCAAATGGAATTCCGCTCACGCCAAATGGAATAAATCGAAGCAGCAAAAGCGACTTTTTACATGAGACTCCACTGGATGCCATTTGCAAACAACGCCAAAATATCGTCCCATCTTTGTTACTCGTGTTACTCGTCAATATTCCTATCATTGGTTTGGTTCATATCATGTCTATCATAATTATGGTTCAAAAGTTTTTCAAAAGACCAGAGGATCCAAATTTAAATGGATGCCAAAATCTTGTGCTAACTTGACAGGACCCATCTATAAATGGGTACCTAAACCTATTATTACTTGATTTCTCATGTGCAGACCCGTCATATGTGGTACTTGGATTTAGGCTGTTCCAATCATATGACAGGGCAGAAAAATATATTGTCTAATTATACAGAGAAATTTTGCGGTAATGTGAGATTTGGAAATGACCAATTTTCACCGATACTAGGTTATGGAGATGCCGTGCAAGAGAACTTAACGATAAAGAAGGTGAGTTATGTTGAAGGATTATGACACATTCTGTTTAGCATTGGTCAGTTCTGTGACAAGGATTTATAGGTAAATTTCAAGGCCAAGAGATGTTGTGTCAGAACGGAAGACGGTAAAGAACTCTTGGTCGGGACGCGAAAGTCAAACATCTACATGATCAATCTGTCAAATGTCAAGACTGATAATGCGGCGTGTCTACTTTCTAAAGCCTCTATGCAACAAAGCTGGTTATGGCATAGAAGGCTATCTCATCTCAACTTTAGATATATTATGTAACACCCTCAAATCAGAAAAGGAGCAGCTAATTTAAAATTTCCAAAAAATGCCTCAAAGAAAGACAAAGTATCTTACAACAAGTCTATTAATGAAATACTGTTCTAGATTTAACCATCAACAAATATAAATAAATCCAGTAAACATAGACTAAACAAAGGTCGGGTGTTACTAAACCCAAATACAAAATGCTATAACCTAAGATAACGGGGGAAAGCTTCACCAAACTACTCGCCCTTGAACATAATCTATTTCTCATCTCTTCACAGTGTTGCTAGTACCACACCCAACCGGGAGCTGATGCACATGCCGACAAATAAAAAGGTTAGGCTAACGCCTAGTGAGTTCAAGAGTTTTCAACATGAATAAATGTTTTGTTAAAAGAAAAGAATGCAATTAAAATCATAATCTTTCAAAATGATTTACCTCAAATATGAAAACGACTCGTTTTCCAATAACATGCATTTTTAAGGCAAACAGCCCGATACAAAATATTCTTTATAAAATGATGCCGCCTAAAACTCACTCAAAAGTGAATAGAAAGCGGACTCCCAATTATAAAAACGCGGATAAAACTTTGCATCCCGAAACACCCAAAAACACGGGTGGGGCGTAATACTCAATTCGTAAATCATGGAAAGCAATCCATAAAAATATAATATGCCATCGGAAACATGGAACTAAAATCCAATACTCACGCGACCATAAAATGGGATGAAACCCAAGGTTAAAACATGGACAATTAAATATCCAAAATATTGCTGGCCGACAACGGGGGAGACCCGTATCCGTTGAGAGTGGAGGAACACAAAAGTATGTCACTCATACAACGTTAATCGTATGACACTTCACGACATGAAAGCCCAAGTGTCCCTACGACTCCCTTCAAGCTACACCCAAAGAGACAACTGACCTTAGCGAATATTACCATGAATATCGCCAAAGGTTCAGCACAGTCGGGGGTTACAACCATGGAATTGCTTCGACATGGTGGAGGCCCCAAATATAAAATCTCCCCTCTAGCTCATGATAACTCAACTGAACTCAGCCCTCCTAGTGTACACTTGAAAGGTTAAGGTCATAAAACATGGGTCCCGGAGTCCAACCCCGTAATACCCAATTGACCATCAAATAAAGACTGACTTACATACCTATGGATCCAATGCAACACAATCTAACATACATGATTACACAAGAATGACCAACGCACTCGAGCATGTAATTATCGTCAATATGCAACAAGGTGCATTAATATGCAAATCATAACTCGGGCTCTACATTGAGCCATTTAAAACTGGACAAATGTCCTCAAGACTCCTTTTAAGTCAATACCAAGCTGAAGTTCTCAAAATCCATTTGACCAACAAATGTCGGTCCCCAAAGAGAAAAACGCATTTAAACGACGTTTATGCAGACACATACCTCAAAGCCGTCATTTACCCAAAACTCAATACGGAATGAGACAAATGGTTTCCAAATGGGTTCTAATCTTATCTTTTCCAAAATGTCACATAACACGTAGATAATCATTTTCCAAATGATTTATGAAATCAAATACACCAAAAATGCATAAATCATAGATTAGACTTCATGTGTACAAAATCACCAAGAATGCATAAATCATAAAATATACTTCATTTGTGCAAAATTACCAAATGCATAAGTCATACTATTTACTTATCAAATATTCAAGTCCCAAATATGGCTTTTCATGAAATTCAAATAACCCAAGTTTAATAAATATGAAAACTTATCAAAATACTTAACACTTTGAGAATTACCAAGTAAAACATATTTTTACTTCAAAATACTCGTTTTGGCATGTACATAGTTTTCACAAAGCAACTTGAACTCACCTTGCTAGGTTAAGTTAAACCTAGGTTCCAAACTAAACCATTTGCCTCTAAAAGTGTAGATTCCACCATTTCCAAGTCATCACCAACAACAACCTAGGGTTTCCAAACAACCCATTCCTTCAAGTCTAGAATAACCCATTAACAAAGAAAACCTTTAGATACGAAGATCCTTATACTAAAGCTAGGAATATTCAAAGAAACTTACCACTTTAGATATTGAGACATTCCACCCAAAGCTATTCAAGGAACCCATCTAACTCTTCAACCCAAGCTTCCAAATACCGAACCTTTATACTTCTTTGTGATAAACCCACCATGTATGCTCTAAATCTGAGATAAGAGCTCTCAAAAATCGCACCAATGGAGAGGAGAGAAATGGGGATGGAGGCTAATGAGAGAAAACCCTAAAAATTGGGTTTTAAATCGATCAGACCTTTCCCGCGGCCGACCTCAATTCGCGGGCCAAGCCGCGCGTGTCTCTAAGCCACAGACCACAGTGAGTTGCACGGGCTTATCCGCGGCTTGAAGCTGCGGGCCAAGCCGTGCGTGTCCCTGTTGTGCCTCCTCACGTCTTATGTTAAACCGTTCCCTGACCGTTTCTCTTGACCAATCGCTGACCGTTTTCCTTGGTCGGTCGTTAATCGGTTTTTAGGAAATTACGGCTGTTACAATTAACAAGTTGGTGACAGGGAATTTGGGGAGAGGACTTCCAGAGCTGAAGTACTGTTGATCCAAACTCTCTCAGTGATTTGATAACGACCCTCTTCTATACTTAGTGAAAATTACGTTTTAATATGTATTAGTGTTTCACCATCAGCGATCAGACTGAGTCTGTTCAGTTATCGCTGATAGTATCTCTCATAAATATTTCTATGTATTAGTGTTTCACTATCAGTGATCAGACTGAGTATGTTCAGTTATCACTGATAGTTTCTGAAGTAAACAGCCAACGTAATCCCTGAAGACAAGTCTCGCGTCAACACATGTTCATAGCTGAATCGAAGACGAAGCTGCTGAACAAAGAGAAGTCTACTAGTGACCTGATGCGGATATCAGTGAAGCAAAGACAACTCTACATATACGCGAAGGAACATGAGGAAAAGCTTCAGCGATAGCTGAACCTCTTTATCTCTGAAAGAAGAGATACTCAGCGATCGATCAATCACAAAGCTTATGCCTCAAGTTTCCTTTTGTCTATCCTTGCACAACCTAGTATGATGTGTCAAAACGGACATGTCTCTGCAACCATTCGTACAAAAACTCTGTCAACTACACTGTTCATGACCCGGCCGAAAGCATGTCTCCCAAAAGTAAGACTCTCAAAACCAATCAGTGAACGCCACGTGTAAAGTGCCCTGCCATGCATTTAATGCATAGGGTATAAATAGGAAGTTCACCCCTTCATCTGAAGTGTGCTCAATCCTTGAACCCAATATAGAAACCCTTGTTTTCTATATCTCTTAAATCCCCCATTCTCTGAATTTCTTGTGCAATCATCTTAGTGTTTCTTAAGTTTGTTTAGATTGAGTCTGTCTTAATCTTATTCCGCAACAAACTTGTAAATTGTATTTTTGATTTATCAATAAACAATTTATTAAACTTTAATTTATGTGTTTGTATTCAACCCCCCCTCCCCCCTTCTACAAACTTGTTAAGAACCTTCGGGACCAACAAGTGGTATCAAAGCAGTTTGTTTAATCTAATAAACAAGATCTTGCTAATTACTCTTCCTTGCTATTCTAAAATGGCACTAAACACAAACACAAACTACTATGATAATGGTTCACTTTCTAAACCTCCTCGATTTAGCAGAGATAACTTTTCTCTATGGAAAAATCGAATGATGCTATTTCTTGAAGGTGCGGATCCTACTATACCTGAATATATAGAAAACGGACCCTATGAACCTGTTAGAAGTATAGCTGCGGTTCCCGCTACTGCCACCACTGAAGCTGTCCCTGAACGATATGTCGTTAAGGAAATAAGACAGTGGAGTGATGAAGATAAAAAGAAGGTAGGCATAGATGCAAGAGCAAAGACCATTATCTCAATGGCTCTGCCTGATGAAGTTTTCCATTCCATCATGCATCTGAAAACTTCTAAAGAAATGTGGGAAACCATATGTGTTCAATATGAGGGCACCACTGAAATCCAAGAGACTCGAAAGATTAACTTGGTAAGACAGTATGAAACTTTTATCGCTGGAAAGAATGAATCTCTTTCTGACATTCATCAGCGGTTTAACTGCCTAATCATTGACCTAAGAACCGTTGGTAGGACCTATTCTAATTCTGAGGTCCTAACAAAATTCTTGGAAAGTATTCCGGAAAGCTGGGACAATTATTCAATATGTCTTAAGCTGACAAAAGACTTACATACTCTCTCTCTAAGCACTTTATATGGAATATTGCTCAACTATGAGCAATCTAATATCCTGAAGAAGAATCTTGTAAAAGATTCTAAAGACTCCAAAAGCACTCCTGTTGCTTTAGTCTCTTCAGAGATAATTCCATCTCAGCGATCTACTCTCACCATCACTGAGTTAGATTCTGAATCTGAGGATCTATCAGACCCTGATCTTTCAGAGTTTGATGAGTCCTTAGCACTATTGACAAACTCTTTTAAGAGATTTGCAAGAAAGAGTAACTTCCGAAGAAGTAAACATCTCTCTCTTACTGAAAAGCCAAAATCAACTTCGGTTGATAAGGCTACTGCCACTTGCTATAACTGCGAAAAAATTGGACATTTTGCTAGTGAATGCAGGTCGAAAAAGGTCTTCAAACCTTCTACCTTAAGAAGATCCAGTGATGACAAATACCATAAGCTGAAAAACAAATATCAAAAGCTGAAAAGCTATCAGCGAAAAGGTAAAGGTCTCATCGCTGAAGAACACGACTGGGCTGAATCAGAAAAATCAAGTTCTGATGAAGAAGAAGTTGCTAATCTTTGCCTCATGGCTGAGATTAAAGAAGAAGTGGAAGAACCATCTGAACCTTCTATGAGCTACATATCATCTCAGGTTTCTATCTCTACAAATCCCTCTCTGCCTGAAGCTGAGAGAAGTCGAGCTGTTGATGTGCTGACAATTGACCTTTATAATGCTCTAAACGACAAAACTCAAGTTGAGAATAAAAATGTACATTTAACTCAAGAGCTAGAGAAATGTCATGAAAAGATCAGTGAACTAAATCTTTTAGAAGAAAAGTTGAAAGATCAAGTCATTATAAATGAAATCATCAGCATTGAACGCGAACAAGCCATTGCTGCTCTAAAAGCAGAAAAGGCTCATGTTGAAAAATGGTGCAAATCATCAACAAAGATCTCTGAGATAATAAATGCTCAAACTCCTGAAAGTGATAAAACTGGTCTTGGTTTTTGGACACCTCAGGACGATCCTAAGGAAGAAAGTTCCTCGCTTAAGTTTGGAACTTTTGTCACCTCGTTCTTTGACACTTCTTATAATCAATTCTATCCCTGTTCTTCAAATCCCATCCCTGAGGAAAAATCCAAAGACACTAAGTCTATGGATAAAGGAAAGTCCATTCTCCTTCCTCAGAAGGCAACCAGGAAAGCAAAGCTGAAAGTTCCTTCTAAACAATCAGCTAAGCAATCCTCTAGCTCTGTGATAGAAATTTTTGATCTCTGTCCTCCAAAGCTAAAGATTGACATTAAACCTATGAGATCTGAAGGAATGAAAATTCCTCCCAGATCTTAAAAGAAAAGTCTTCTTGGACCTGGCCCTGCTCATCTTAAACTTGCAAAACCTTCAACTGTTTCTAAAACCGTTTTCAAATACAGAAAATGTTATCACTGTGGTTTTACTGATCATATTGCAAGCAAATGTCCAAATGCCACCAAAGCTGATAAAACAGCTAAAGTGAAGAAAAATGCCTCTAAAGTTGAAAAGGTCACCAAGGTTGAAAAATCAACCAAGGTGAAAAATACCACTAAGGTTAAGAAATTAACCAAAGTGAAGATTACCACTGAAGCTGAATCTTCATCAGCTGTGAAGACTGCTGAACCTTCCTTATCCACTAACTCTGAAGGACCCATTGAAAAGTGGGTACCAAACAACGCTTAATCTTCCTTATGTGTGCAGGAATCAAAGGGCATCTGGTATCTCGATAGTGGATGTTCTCGACATATGACTGGACAAAAAGACCTGCTCACTGAATACAAGGAAGAGAAAGGTCCCTCTGTGACCTTTGGTGGAAAAGGAAAAGGATTTACCCGAGGGTTTGGTGTCCTCAGCAATGGGACAACTACCTTTCGAAGAGTCGCTTATGTAGATGGACTGAAGCACAACCTTCTAAGCATCAGTCAACTATGTGATAAAGACTATGAAGTTCGTTTTTCTAAGAAAGTATGTTCAGTGGTAGATGAAAAAGGAAAACTTGCTCTCAGTGGTTATCGCAGAGAAAATGTCTATGTAATAGATATGGACTCTACTATCACTGAAAACTTATGTTTTCTCTCTAAGGCCTCTTCTGATGTCAACTGGCTATGGCATAAAAGGCTCTCTCATCTAAACTTCAAAACCCTGAATTCTCTCTCATCTAAGGAACTGGTTTCTGGTCTTCCTCAGCACTCATATGCTAAAGAATCTCTCTGCTCAACATGTGAAAAAGGAAAACAAACAAAAACTAGTTTTAAGTCGAAACAAGTTTCCTCAGTGACAAGTCCTCTTCAGCTCTTGCATATGGATCTGTTTGGCCCTGTCAACATCCAATCAATAGCTGGAAAGAAATATACGCTTGTCATTGTAGATGAATATTCTCGCTACACCTGGGTTATCTTTCTTCGCTGTAAGAGTGATACTCCAGAAGAACTAATATCTTTTGTTAAAAAGATGGAAGTGCTGAAGAATCTTACTGTTCGTTCAATAAGAAGTGATCATGGAACTGAATTCAAAAACAGTTCCCTGAACAATTTCTTTGAGAACAAGGGAATCTCACACAACTTCTCTTCAGTGAGAACACCTCAGCAAAACGAAGTCGCTGAAAGAAGAAACAGAACGATCATAGAAGCTGCTAGATCAATGCTCAGCGATTCTCATCTCCCTACTCAATTTTGGGCAGAAGCTGTAAACACTGCATGTTTTACTCAAAACAGATCGCTGATAATAAAGCGATTTAGGAAGACAACTAATGAACTTTTTCTTGGAAGGAAGCCTTCTATCAGCTTTCTTCATATCTTTGGTTGTCAGTGCTTTATTTTAAACAACAGAGATCAACTTGGAAAGTTCGACCCAAAAGCTGATGATGGAATATTTCTAGGATATTCCTCCATCTCCAAAGCCTACAGAGTTTTCAACAAGAGAAGACAAACCGTAGAAGAAACAATTCACGTCACTTTTGATGAAACTCGCTCAGCGAACTTCAAACCAATCGCTGACAATGAAGAGTTAAATGTTTGGATGCTTTCTCACTACATAGAAACAGAACCTTTCTTCTCAAACCATCAACATTCTGATCCTCCAACCGCTGATGATGATTCGAACATTATACATCCTAACGCTGAATCCACCTCATGGGTTTCAGCTGAACCTCTAAACACATTACTACCATCAAATCTGCCTTCGTCTGAAAACCTCTCTGGTGAACCTACTCAACAGTTAATTGCTGATGAACCTCAAACGTCTTCATCAGTAAACATTCCAATTGTTGATCCAACCTCTGAGTTAAGCAATCATGCTCCTGCTCAGCGATGGACCAAAGATCACCCAATAGATCAAATCCTTGGTGATCTCGAAGCAGGTATTCAGACACGAAGAAGCTCAGGTAATATCTGTCTCTTTGTAAATTTTCTCTCTTTAATAGAACCAAAGAAGACTGATGATGCCCTCAGAGATCCAAACTGGGTCAGCGCTATGCAAGAAGAGCTGATTGAATTTTCTCGAAACAAAGTTTGGAATCTCGTTCCTAGACCATCTGATAAAACTGTAATAGGCACCAAATGGGTGTTTAGAAACAAGTTAGATGAACATGGAACTGTAACCCGCAACAAGGCTCGACTTGTTGCTCAGGGATACAGACAAGAGGAAGGCATAGACTATGATGAAACCTTTGTCCCTGTGGCCAGGCTTGAAGCAATTCGACTATTCTTAGCTTATGCAGTCTATAAAGACTTCATCGTTTATCAAATAAACGTAAAATCAGCGTTCCTAAATAGAAAGCTGAATGAAGAAGTCTATGTAGAACAACCACCGGGGTTCTATGACCCTAAGCATCCAAATTATATTTATAAATTGGATAAGGCTCTCTATGGTCTAAAACAAGCCCCTCGTGCTTGGTATGACACTCTCTCATCTTTTCTTATCTCTGAAAATTTTGAACGTGGCAAGATTGATAATACGTTATTTTTCAGAAAGATAAAAGGTCATATAATTCTTGTACAAATATATGTCGATGACATAATATTTGGTTCTACTAACCCATCTCTGTGTACTCGCTTCGCTGAAAGAATGAAGAAAGAATATAAAATGAGTATGATGGGTGAACTGACATATTTTCTTGGTCTTCAGATTAAACAATCTGACAAAGGTACTTTTATCTGCCAAGGTAAGTATGTTAAAGATATGCTGAAGAAGTTTGATCTCACACAAACTTCAGCGATGAAAACTCCTATGGCACCACCCCTGACACTTAACAAAGATCCTTCTGGAAAACCTGTTAATGTCACTGCCTATAGAGGAATGATAGGCTCCCTGCTGTATCTAACAGCGAGCCGACCTGACATTATGTACTCTACTTGTTTATGTGCACGCTATCAATCTGAACCCAAGGAATCCCATCTGATCGCTGTAAAGCGAATTTTCAGATATCTGAAAGAAACTCCTAACCTCGGTCATTGGTATCCCAAAGACTCAGGGTTCGATCTAACTGGATATTCTGATAGTAATTTTGCAGGCTGTAAACTCGACAGAAAAAGTACCACTGGTGGATGTCAACTCTTGGGAGGAAAGCTGGTAAGCTGGACAAGCAAAAAGCAAAATTCTGTGTCCACTTCCACAGCTGAAGCTGAATACGTAGCCGCTGGAAGCTGTTGTTCTCAAATCTTGTGGATGAGAAATCAACTATTGGATTATGACCTTCAGCTGTCAAAGATTCCTATCTATTGCGACAGCACTAGTGCTATCGCTATAGCAAATAATCCAGTGCTACATTCAAAGACAAAACACATTGAGATCATATATCATTTTATCAGAGATCATGTGATGAATGGTGATATTGAACTTCACTTTATCCCTACTGACTTTCAGCTTGCTGATATATTCACCAAACCTCTTGATGAGACAAGGTTCAACTTTCTCCTCAGTGAGCTTGGAATGCTGAACCTTGAAGAATAATTCTTCAGTGTTCATGTATTGTGTCAGTAATCAAAAGTTCCTCTTTCATCATTCTCTCTGATAAATATTCTGACCCTCAGGTATGTTTTCTCAATCCCTACAACTGAATCTTCATTCAATTGAGATGTTTTTTTTTAAAATATAAACCTTAATCACTGAATCTTTCTTCAAATGATTAAAAGCTTTTTGAAATTAAATTTATCACTAATATTTCTTGTCAGTGATCCTTTTAAAAAGAAAATCTATCCCCATCTTTACTATCAGGGATATTTTCAAAAAGAAAATCAATCGCTGATTTTTTCTTCAGTGATAATTTCAAAACGGACAAATGAATAGTCTCTCTCTTCTATGATGTCATTTGAACCGACAATCCACGACATGCCTTTTATGACACGTTCGTCCGTTGCTCTTCTATCCAATCAACTTCGTGGGACGTGTCCATGTCATGATGAGCATTTCTTTTCCCGCTTCTCTCACACTCTCTCTCCTCTCTCTCTCTCGTATAAAAATAATGTTTTTCCATTCTTATCAATTTACGCTTTCTGGAAATACTTTCAAAGCAAGAATACTCTCTCAAGCATTCTAGCAATTCTCAAGCATTTGCATCTTCAACCTCACAGATCAACAGGTTATTCTTGATCTTCTTCTTATTCTTGTCTCAAACCTCATTCATAAAATCATTTTCATTTTCATTTTATTCTTTAAAAACCATTTTACTTTGATTTTCTCTATTCAAAAATCTTTGGTTTTTCTTCTTGTTCTTGAATCTTGTTCTAATATAAACTGTTTTCCTCTACAAATATGTTGATTTCCTACGTTTCTTTCCCTAAATAGAAACTAGCAAATCTTTTTTTATTTTAAGACTAAACCTTTCTTCTACTCGTTTATCTACTCATCATTCAGAATGACTCAATCTGCACTGGTCGCCTCAAAGAACGTCCAATTCACCATCTCCGATTCTGAGCTTCCAAAGAACAACCATCTTGCTCGCCTCGACTTTGATGGTGTCAAGTATCCTCATCTGAAGGAGGCCGCAATATTTCTGAAGCAATCCTGCATTGCTTACGCTATCACTGTGGATCCCACACCTTCTAAAGCACTACTTCAGCAATTCTGGTTCACAGCTGAAGAAACCTCCCTCACCAACAAAAAGGGTGAATAGGTTCCTGCCATCTCCTTCATCACTCAACTTGGCTCAGGGATGATGACTGCCCTAGGCCTGAGGAAAGCTCTGCGTTTTCCCGACAAACCCAGGAATGGATTCGACGCCTTGCCAACTGACGCTGAACTCATCCAATTCCTGGATGCCATGGAATACGCTTGGGAACCCAAACCAAGAACTACGATTCCCAACAAGAAGCTGACTCTTGTGAAGAAGGCACTGATGCCTTCCCAGCTCAACTACATCTTCTCATACATCATTCAGTGTATGAGTGGGAAGAGTGTGTCACTAGACCAAGCCAGCAAGGTTCAGGTCCAGATGGCTTACTCAGTGATAGCTGGACGCAACTTCGACTACGCAACAACTATCTTTGACGATCTGAAGTCAAAAATAGAGAAGACTGAGAGGGATCCCAAAGTTCCCTACGTATGCTTCATCTGCGCGTACCTGAAGTTCCTCTTTCCTACCACTTACCCCACCAACTCGGATGCATCCTTTCCGAAAGTGGGTCAGCGATCCTTGGAGGTCAAGCCGCTCCCCAACGAGGTAAGTATTTCTGAACTTCGCTCTTGACTCTCTCTCCTCACTTCTTCGTCTTCAGCGGCCACGCAGGAGGTTCCTTCTTCTGCTATCCCTGTCGCTACCCCTTCAAAACGACCATCAACTGGTTCCCCTGGTCCTTCGAAGAAGGCCAAGGTGACCAAGGAGAAAGCTACTTCTAGCTCTATACCTAAGGATGTTTCTCTACAAACTTCCTTGGATGCTTTTGTGGGTCTCTCCTCCACATCCTAAGCAACAACCACTTCAACCGTGCCAGCGATCTCGGTCGCTGTCACAACAACAGTGACACAACCTACGATCTCAGCTCAACAACCTGAGGTAACTACCCCTATCCCTACATCTTCTATCCCCATCTCTAGTCCTTCTATTTCTTTGATCTCTAACCCTCCTTCTATCTCTACTCCACAGTTTGGACCCATAGGACCTGAACATCATTCTTTTGAGGAATCTTTACAATTCTACAAAATGTTTGATAATTCAGGTATCCCTATAACCTTAAACACTTCTCCCAGCTCACCATATAAGCCTGGTTCTGAAACACTAACTTATCTTTCAGGTCCTAGCTTAGCGACTGTTGACAACAATGTCAACAATCTGAGTGCAAAGGTGGAATCCATGACTGCTTCTCTCAACACCACCACCAACGCTGTTCAATCAGCTGGTGAAGCGCTGAAGACGCTGACTGCCACCTGCGCCTCCAAAGCTGACATCTCTCAAATCGCTACTCTTCAGTAAGCGATTGTCAAAGTCAGGGAAGAATCCAAACAGCAGTATGATGACCTGTCTGCAAAGATCAACTCCTACACTGCTACTCTTCAGCAAGTCCTCGACAAGCTGAATGAACCAGCTCCAACTCCTGCTCCTTCATTTACAGATGACGATAGAACTGCTCTATGCATAGCTGTGGATTTTATTCACCAAGCTACGTCCGACATCCCTGTACTTGAAGATCGGCTCACAGGACTGGAGGCTGAAGTCCAGAAGTTGGCTGCCGCAAAAACTTCATCTCCTTCCAAAGATCTCTCCCTTGTTGATAATGACAAGGAGGGGGAGAAGACCGCTGAAGAAAATACGGAGGTTGAAGTCGCTGCTGAACAACTAAAGGAAACTCCCTCTCAAGTTGAGGGGGAGATAGCTGCTGACAAAGCCCCTCCCACCATCGCTGATATAGTCGATGATGAAGAGGAGGAAGAAGACAATGATGAAGACCTTGATCTTGAAGATCAAGAGGATGATTCTCATCAAGATGATGATGATGACGATGAAGAAGATCAATCTCTCTGGTGTTCTTCAGTCGCCACATCATCAACGATAGCTTCGAAAGAAGTTATCCGAGCAGGGGGGAGACAAGAAACATCTTCAGGAACCCCTTCCCAAATCAAAGGTGCATCTGCTGAGGGAACCCTAAAGATGATCTCACTACCTGAGGAGAATCCTTCTCAGGTATGCCTTACACTTGTTCCTTTTTCCTTCTATAAAAATCCCACCCCTGTTTCTTTCTAGCCTTTATCTCTCTCTGCTCTAAATAAATCTAACCTTTTTCATTTTCTGACCAAACAGTTCTCTCCCTTGCTTAAGGGTAAAGAGCTCCAGATAATCCCAGCTGTTGAAGTTGATGACCAAATAATCCCAGTCTCTGTCAGAGAGATTGATGAAGAGGATGAAGAAGAAGAAGAGTCCCTGCAACATCATGGAAGGCCCTCTAGACCCTCTCACTGGTCTGAGGAAGTGAGAAAGAAAAGAACAAGGATGATCTCTCATCTGGAGAGTCAACGACAAAAGGTCCCCTCTCAATCATCAGAGCTGAAATTCCTGACTGACGCTGAAATTGAAGAATCCGTCAGGGCTGAGAAGCTGATTGCTGAATGTCAAAGAGATGCCTCTCTGGCTCTCAAAATTCAGTCTTCTCAAGTCAAAGACAAGAAGCTGAAACGCAAACCAGTAGAAGTCCAGACAACTCTGTTGAAAGAGATTGAAGAAGAACGCTCCAAAGAAAAAGCGGTCAGCAATAATACAATCGAATGGTGAAAACACAAAATCGACTATCGCTCTGACCCAATGAAGATCGTAGCGGTTGCCATCTCTGGAAGAAAGAAGAAGGATAAGCTTTCTGTCACCATGGAAATTACCAGAGAGGATGGAAGCTGCAAGGCTATGTTCATTTCAAAGCTGGAAGACTTCGGCTACATGGAGTGGCTTGAGTTCAAAGATGCGCTGAAAAAATCAAAGTCTACATACAGAGGCTACGTTGAAAGGGTGAATGATGCTCTCATCAACAAAGTCGCTGCAATACTAAAAGTGCCATCTACTCTTCCCTCAAAATCCATGCAAGTCAAGAAAAAGGCCGTCTCCTCCTCGTCTGATAATGTCGCAGTGATAAGGAATGAAACCTCCATCAAATTCTCCAGAGAAGCTCTGTTCGGTCCTCCTCCTGATCTTTCAGTTCTAGATCTCTCTCTGCCTCCTGGCGGACCATATGCTGCAGGACAAGTTCTTGAAGAACCTTTTGGAATCTTTTTCAGAGATGACGAGGAAAAACTGGGATTTCAAAGGGTCTCTGAAATCCCTATCTGTCCCCTCGCTCTTTTCAAGGATGTCATGTGCCTATGGTGTACTCTCTCTCCTGCTGCTGAGCCAATCATAGCGATTATCTGCAAAGAATCTTTAGAGCGAAGGCAAAAAGGAGAAGAAATACCTGAGTATTTGATCAATTCTCCTAAACCCTCTTTAGATAACTGATAGATTAGTTTTCCTTCTTGTAATCTATTAGTTTAACTTACAGTAGTTAGTACATCACTTGTACTTGTAATTTTCATACCTTGTAATTCTTTTCTTGGTTTAATGAAAATTTCAGTGAAGTACTTAACTCCATCAGTGCTGTAAAAGATCCCTCAAAATAGTAATTGGGACATGTATGTTACGAGTCCTGATTATTCCATCATTTTGAATCATAAAGTAATTTTCTTCAGTTACTTTGTCATTATCAAATAGGGGGAGATTGTTGATCCAAACTCTCTCAGTGATTTGATAACGACCCTCTTCTATACTTAGTGAAAATTACATTTTAATATGTATTAGTGTTTCACCATCAGCGATCAGACTGAGTCTGTTCAGTTATCGCTGATAGTATCTCTCATAAACATTTTTATGTATTAGTGTTTCACTATCAGTGATCAGACTGAGTATGTTCAGTTATCACTGATAGTTTCTGAAGTAAACAGCCAACGTAATCCCTGAAGACAAGTCTCGCGTCAACACATGTTCATAGCTGAATCGAAGACGAAGCTGCTGAACAAAGAGAAGTCTACTAGTGACCTGATGCGGATATCAGTGAAGCAAAGACAACTCTACATATACGCGAAGGAACATGAGGAAAAGCTTCAGCGATAGCTGAATCTCTTTATCTCTGAAAGAAGAGATACTCAGCGATCAATCGATCACAAAGCTTATGCCTCAAGTTTCCTTTTGTCTATCCTTGCACAACCTAGTACGATGTGTCAGAACGGACATGTCTCTGCAACCATTCGTACAACAACTCTGTCAACTACACTGTTTATGACCCGGCCGAAAGCATGTCTCCCAAAAGTAAGACTCTCAAAGCCAATCAGTGAACGCCAGGTGTAAAGTGCCCTGCCATGCATTTAATGCATAGGGTATAAATAGGAAGTTCACCCCTTCATCTGAAGTGTGCTCAATCCTTGAACCCAATATAGAAACCCTTGTTTTCTATATCTCTTAAATCCCCCATTCTCTGAATTTCTTGTGCAATCATCTTAGTGTTTCTTAAGTTTGTTTAGATTGAGTCTGTCTTAATCTTATTCCGCAACAAACTTGTAAATTGTATTTTTGATTTATCAATAAACAATTTATTAAACTTTAATTTCTGTGTTTGTATTCAACCCCCCCCCCCTTCTACAAACTTGTTAAGCACCTTCAGGACCAACAAGTACGTAAAAGAACATTTGTGTGACGCGTGTGAGAAAGGCAAGATGAAAAGAGCCTCACACAAGCCTAAGCCTGAACCGAGCACAAGTTCTTCTTTAGAGTTGTTGCATATGGATCTCTGTGGTCCAATACGAACGGAAAGCATAAACGGCAAGAAATATGTTCTTGTGATTGTGGATGATTTTTCAAGATACACTTGGTTCAAATTTATGAGATCAAAGGACGAAACTCCGGAGATCATCATCTCATTCTTAAAGACAGTTGAAGTGAATTTGCAGAAGACAGTTAAGCTACTCAGAACTGGTAATGGCACATAATTCAAGAATAAAATAGTTGACGATTATCTCGAATCGGTCACGATAACTCATCAGTTTTTTGCTGCCAGAACGCCGGAACAAAATGGGGTAGTTGAACGAAGAAATCAGACCCTTGTTGAGGCTGCACGAATGATGCTGAGCCAATCCGATCTACCTTTATTTTTGTGGGCCGAAGCTGTCTCAACTGCATGTTATACTCAAAATCGCTTAATCATTCATCGCCGGTTTGGTAAAACTCCATATGCTTTGATAAACAATAGAATACCTAGCTTTAAACATTTTCACATCTTTGGATGCAGGTGTTTTGTGCTGAATGATAAGGAGAACTTGAACAAGTTCAGTCCCAAGGCTGATGAAGGCATTTTCATTGGATATTCTCAAACGTCTACTGCATACAGAGTTTACTTGAAGAAATCTAAGATAGTTGTTGAGAGCGTTAATGTCACATTTGATGAAGATATGGATTCTGAGCAACTCAGTTTCGAACCCGTGATAACAGGAGTATTAGCTTCTGGACAGATCAGTCCAGAACCTGTGGTTAAAGTTTCTAATCCTGATAAAGCGTCAACATCTACGTCTCATTTAACAAGATTGACATATCTGAAGATTCAAGTAATCATCATCCAATCACATCAGATGTATCGACTGAATCAAATTTCCCGATTCAAGAAGAAACTCAAGTTCAAACACCTACTCAATTAGTTGAAGTTGCACATGATACTGTAGAAACAGAAGTTATTCATTCAGTTGGATATACTGTCATGCCTACCCAACAGACATCAAATGTTCAATCAACTGAAACTTCTGCACCAGTTACTTCAACCGAACCCCTACAAGAAGAACATACTGGATATCTAGATGATCAACATGATCAGTCTACATCTATACCACTCCCTCATGTACATAAGTGGACCCAAAGAGCACCCGGTTCATCAAATTATTGGCGATCCATCAATGCACCGCAAACTAGGTCTGCAACTGCAAACGAGTGCATGTTTGATTCTTTTCTGAGCAAGATAGAGCCTACACGAGTATCTGAAGCTCTAAAAGATCCATATTGGATAACTGCTATGCAAGAAGAGCTCAATCAATTTGAATCGCTTAAAGTCTGGAGACTCGTACCTCGACCAGAAGGAAAAACAATTATAGGTACAAAATGGGTATTGAGAACGAGAAAGATGAGGATGGTATCATGGTCAGAAATAAAAGCTCGACTTGTTGCTAAAGGATATCGGTAAGAGGAAGGAATAGATTATGATGAGACATACGCTCCAGTTGCACGTATAGAGGCAATCAGAATGTTTCTAGCCTACGCTGCACACAAAAACTTCACTGTCTACCAAATGGACGTGAAGATTGCCTTTCTAAATGGCATACTGAAAGAGGAACGTCTCACAACCAGAAGGATTTGTCAATGCTGAAAAACCGGATCATGTTTATATTCTTGACAAGGCCCTCTATGATTTAAAGCAAGCTCCTCGAGCCTGGTACGATGTTCTATCCAAGTTTTTAGTCAAGTCAGGCTTCTCGAAAGGTAAAATCGATACCACTCTCTTTATCAAAAAGGAAAAAGTTGATATCATTTTAATTCAAATATATGTAGACGATATAATATTTGGTTCAACAAATCCGAAGTACTGTAAGAACTTTTCTAATCTAATGGTGTTCAGATTCTAATGAGTATGATGGGAGAGATGAATTTCTTTCTCGAATTACAAGTTAGACAATTTTCAGTGGGGATTTTCATTAATCAAGCAAAGTACATTTATGATATTTTGAGAAAATTTAAAATGGAAAATTGTACTCCAATTGGTACCCCGATGGCACTAGGAACTAAGATTGGAGCTGATCTTTCTGGAAAATCTGTTGATTTTAGAACCTATATAGGAATGATTGGTTTTTAATGTACTTAACGACAAGTAGACCGAATATTATGTTTTCTACATGCTTATGTGCTAGATATCAAGCTTCGCCTAAAGAATCCCATCTTTCAGCTGTAAAACGGATATTTAGATATCTGAAAGGGACTTCAGATCTTAGTTTGTGGTATCCTAAAGATACAGGTTTTGAGCTAACAACGTATTCAGATGCAGATCATGCAGGTTGTATGTTTAGACAGGAAGAGTACTTCGGGACATATACAATTTTTGGTAGATAAGCTCGTGAGTTGGACTTCGAAGAAACAACTGTGTGTATCTACTTCAACAACCGAGGCAGAGTACGTAGCTGCGGCTAGCTGATCTTCTCAGGTGCTGTGGATGTGAACACAACTCCGAGATTATGGGTTCCAATATAACAAAATCCCGATTTACTGTGATTCCAAGAGCGCTATTGCTATATCTGTGAATCCTGTTCAGCATACGAAAACCAAGCACATTGACGTGCGATATCATTTTATCAAAGATAATGTTGAAAAAGGTACAATTGAACTTTACTTTGTAAACACGGATTACCAACTTGCTGATTTGTTTACCAAGCCGTTGGATGAAAAGAGATTTAATTTTCTCATTTCGACACTTGGCATGTTGAACCTCAAGACATAATATGTAGTTACCTAGTACAGTTTATTTTGTTAGTTTTCTTCATTTCTTTATTTTTCATCTGAACGATATCTGCACTGAAAGGTTTTGTTTATGTTTACAGGGGAACTATTCTAAGTTTAGAAGATCTAAATTCGAGGGGGAGTATGAGAAATTTTTGCATATGTTTTATACTGACACTTTTTTTTTCATGATGCATACTTTTAGGGGGAGTAAGGACATTGATTTATGATTATTTCAGATCAGAACTCGTTCTTAACAAGTTTTATTGCTTTCATGTCTTTAATTTTCATATAAGTGTTTTTGTTTTCAATAAGACTTTGTTGCTTTGACGTCTTTTTGACTATTTGCAGATTTTGAGGGGAGCTTACATGATCATATCGATCATGACTTTGGAGCTGACTTTATGAGATTAAAACTGAGCATAAGGATTATTCTACTCTTAGTCTAATTGTGTTTGAAAGGACAACTTTCAAACATGGAAAACATGTTTCTAAATGTTCAAACCACTTCTTATTCTCAAAATGTTTTCATGAATTAGAAGTGTGATTTTTAAATGTTTTCATTTTATGAACTTCATTATTAAACTAACCGTGTGTTTCCAAAGATAAATAATTGTGTATTATCTTTTCTATATACTGTCAAGTATTCACACACACCATTTGAACTTCATTGATATTTAAGCGTTAATTCTTTCATAGCGTTTCTTTCAAGAATGTCTATTTTTGCTTCATATAGACAACATCCAATTTATCATGACCTAAGCTTTTAATGATAAATCATTCTTATTTGATTTTTTCATACATTGTCAGATTCTCAAAACATATCTATTGATTTCACTTCATTCAATCAATTTCTTTGTTTTAAGAGAATCTTCCATGATTAAAATGCACAAATCTTCATGATTATCTTGTTGAGCATACATATATCTGACATGTATTTCATATTGTGCTTTAACTGTTAAAGTTAAACTATTGAGCAACCTTTTGCTTTTAGGACAAAATACATGGGAATTGTGTGAGATTTTAAAAGAACTTCTATGGATTCACGATAACCAATGTTTCCTACCCAAGAAGTTATCCTTGAGTGATAGAGAGGCGAGGGGTCAATATCTAAATATGGGTGTGTGATGTGTAACACTCGTAATTTTCGTCCTGTAAAGATCTCCGGACGTTTTTGAAACTTGTAAATGGTGGGTTCGTGTTAGGAAAACATTATCTAAGTCCCTTGGAGTATCAGGAGCTTTCAGATGCAAAAAAAGGAAGATTTCGGGATCCTGCATAGCTTGGGCGATAGTGCACGCGACTGTGATGTGTGTCACTATCGTGGGGCAAAATCGCAGGCCGGTGTGAAGCCACGGTACATCTCCAGCGAGAGTGCCCGCGAGAGTGCCAAGGGCACAATCGCGATCGACCCCAGATTGGTTTAAGACCCCGATTTTCAGCCCTAATTCATTTGTTCTTCTCCAAACTCATTTCCTCTCTACCTCAAGACGAAAACCCTTCCCTCTTTATGGATCTTGGAGCATTCAAGACCTTGAATTTGAAGACCTAATGTGACCTATCACATTTTGGTTAAGATTTGGAAGCAAGTTAGAGCCCCATCTCATCTTCCACCTTTCATGGACTTCTAAGAGTTCATCAAACCTTCTCTACCCTTTTGACGATTTGAAGGGTGATGTTCATAGTGGTGACCTAGAGGTGTTTTGTTGAGGGATTCAAGTCTTGGTAAAGGTAAACTTCTATTCTCTTCAACTATGGAAATTAGGGTTTTGAGATATGATGAAATCTTCATGTAAAATGTTTGGGGAACGATTCTATATGGTAGAACGTGATTACTTATGGTTGGGAACTTGTGGTTTGGGGCATTCACAATTTTACAGCGGGGAACAGGTGATGGCGAAGGTACGGAGCAGTTGACAAAGGAGCTGCAAAAACAAAGGCCATCGGTCTTTGATTGATTGTTTGGGACGAGCACGAAGGATGAACGATTACTGTTTGGAGAGGATGAGAAATCCAAATTGAACTTCGCTGCTGCTGTGGGGAATAAGGAATCGCCAACGCTACAATTCTTCCCGCTAGCTGATAAAGTACAATCCCCCATTCATATTTCTGTTTTGCTTGCAAAGGAAGCCGTGAAAGAATACCATACAACCTTGTATGGTTACTTTCTAGGGCCTCGTTTACTCTTCCCGGTGGTCCAAAGGTTTGTCAAGGTTGTTTGGGGAAAATATGGACTCCGAGATTCGATGATGAACGATAATGAAATATACTTCTTTAGATTCAATGACGAGGGGGGAAGTGCGCAAGTGGTAGAGGCGGGACCTCTCATGATTCGGGGTTTTCCTCTATTTGTTTTCCCGTGGGACCCTACAAAGGGCCTTAGCAAACCGGTTCACTCCACATGCCCGTTATGGGTAAAGTTACACAATGTTCCCCTTGTTGCCTTCAATCGGGAAGGAATAAGTCGCATAGCAAGTGCAATTGGCATGCCCAAACAAATGGACTCATGTACGGCGACAATGTGTGATAAAGCGTGGGGACGACCGGGTTTTGCGAAAGTGCTGATCGAGACGTGGGCTGTGGGTGAATTAAAGAGAGAACTTGAGGTGGTAGTACCTAATCTCAGTGGAGGGGAAGATGCTCGTGTCAAAATAGGTGTGGAGCACTTATGGGAGCCCACTCAGTGCGCTCATTGCCTTGTCTTCGGACACAAAACATCGACTTGTGCTAAATCTGTAGGCCAAAGGATGGAAAACGCTAGAAAATCGAGAGTTGACGATGAGGGGTTTACTAGGGTGGAAAAGCGCCAATGGCACCCTAAGGCGAAACAACTGAAATTGGCTAATGAATCTATGGAGGCGTGAAGCTCTTTGGGTAAGAAGCAGGGCAATAAAGGGAATGGGGTTAGTCAACAGAAAGCAACCATGCAAGCCATGTAAGACACACAGGTTAGTGAACCACTTGAGTCGCAAAATGTTTCTGACAAGCAGGTTATGGAGGATGGCCATGGGACTATTTTAATTGAGCAACAAAGTGGATGCATTGACAAACAAAAGAATAAAGAGCATGATGCCATGGTAATGATGGAGGGGACAGGTGTGAAATCTTGGCCAGAGCCTCCATCGCTAAGTACACCGGTCCGTGAGCTAGCTCCAACGGCTGCGGCGGTGGTGAATAATATTCGTATAGCGCAAAAGCCTTTGAAGGGATTTCTTAAAACTTCCAATCGTTTTAATGTGCTCGAAGAAGGGCGATGTGAATGGTTGAAGTGATACCTCTGAGAAGAAGCAAGATAGCAATGCAACAAAGTCTCAAGATGGAGAACAGACAAAGAATGCGGTGGAGGCGATCCAAATTGACCCCAAGATTAGTATTGTTTAACGCTGCAATGTGGAATATACGTGGCCTAAATGCGACGAGTAAGCAAAATGAAGTGAGAAATTTGTTGAAGGCAAATAGGCTAAGCATGTGCGCGATTGTTGAGTCCCATGTGGCGAGAGATTCCTTATCGAGGGTATGTACCTATACTTTTGGGAGGTGGAATTGGGTGTCGAACCAGGCCTACTCGAGTGGGGGGACGAGAATTATATTGGCGTGGGATGTTCGAATGATGGACGCAACGGTCCTAAAATCCCATGCACAGTTCATGCATTGTGAAGCTCGTGTGAGGGGTTCAAATGGATCTTTCTTTTTTTCGATTATCTGTGGTGCTAACAATGGAGTGGCTAGAAAAGAATTATGGTCCGGTATTCGTAAATTTTGGGCAATCTTGGGAGCTAAACCGTGGGTGCTACTTGGGGACTTTAACACTATGTTGTTTCCTCACGATGGTTATGGGGGATTTTCGAGACGAAATGGTGACATGCATGACTTTCATGAGTGTATCGAGGATGATGAAATCTTTGACATCCATTATTCCGGCATCCAATTTACTTGGTGTCAAAAGCCAAGTGATGAATCGGGTATCCATCGCAAGCTTGATAGTATAATGGTGAACACGGAATTCACAACGGCCTTTCATAGTACATGTGCTCGGTTTCTACCACGTGGAGTCTCGGATCACTCACCGACCATTTTATCCTTTGATGGGGTCACTCGACAAAAGGTATGGGGTTTCCGTTTTGATAATTTCTTGGTGGATCACCCTTTGTTTTTGTAGACTATCAAAGAAGTTTGGGATACCTCGAGAGAGGGAACCTTTATGTATCGTGTTACTTCTAAACTTAAAGAGTTGAAAGCTCCTTTGCGATGTCTTCGATCCTCTTATGGTAATCTGTTCAAGCGTGTGGATTCCTTTAAAATTGAATTGGATGTTGCTCAGTTGGCGTGTGATTTAGATCCAGAAAATTACAAGCTTAAAGAGAATCTTGCTCATTTACGTTTAGCGTACCAACAAGTGCGACGTGATGAGGAGTCTGCGGGCTCGTCAAAGGGCTAAGGTGAAATGGCTAAACGAAGGGGATTCGAATACCAAGTTCTTTCATCATGTGGTGCGCGAGAAAGGCACGCACAACATATACATGAGGTTTATACTATGGCCGGGGATTATGTGCATGGCGATGATGTCCCTCACATTTTTGTTGATCATTTCAAAGCAATCCTTGGGTGTGTCGATCACACCGTGGATCCGAATGTCCCGATGGAATGGTTTATTAATAAGCTTTCGGCTGGTGAGGCTAATTACATGATTCGACCGTTTACTGATGAGGAAATTAAAGCGTACATGTTTCAAATAGGGAATGATAAAGCTCCGAAATCGGATGGGTACTCCGTCAAGTTCTTTAAAGGGGCTTGGGAGGTTGTTGGAAAGGATGTTTGCGTTGCTATACATAACTTCTTTTATCGGGGGCATTTGGAAAAAGAGATCAATCACACGCTCATTTGTCTTATCCCTAAAATCACCAATGCAACTAGGGTGATGGACTTTCGTCCAATTTCCTGTTGTTCGGTTCTTTACAAATGTATAAGCAAAATCATTGTGGAAAGGATGAAGGACTCGTTGACTAATTTGGTGAGTGGGGCGCAGTCGGCTTTCATACCAGGGCGTATGATTTCGGATAATATTCTTATGGCTCATGAATTGGTATGGTTACCAAATGGATGTGGGTCTTCCAAGATGTGCTTTCAAAATTGACATTCAGAAAGCATATGATACGGTTAATTGGTTGTATCTTTTAAATATGCTTTTGGGATTTGGATATCATCCGGTTTTGGTAGGTTGGATAAAGGAAATGGTTACGACGACTTCTTATTCTATTGCTATTAATGGGGACGTGAAAGGTTGGTTCCAAGGAGGAAGGGGTATTCGGCAAGGGGACCCCTCTCTCCGTATCTCATTATAATTGTGATGGAAGGTTTTACAAAAAAATTCGATCAATGCATTTTGGAGGCGACGTCTTTTGGGTATCATAAGGGGTGTGAGGAGTTGGGATTAACGCACTTGTGTTTTGCCGATGATCTTTTTTTCTTCATAAGAGGCGACGTTGCTTCGGTAGAGGTCTTAAAGAAAGCGCTTCACTTGTTCAAGACTCGGTCGGGTCTTTCGCCGAGTCTCCAAAAAAGCAAGGTTTTTTTCGGTAATGTGCCTCCTAATATTCAAAGTGCCATTATGGAATGTCTCCCATTTCATTTGGGGACCTTTCTCATTCGTTATTTAGAAGTTCCTTTGTCTCCGAAACGTCTCAGATCGGGGGACTTCGGTGTTTTGGTAGCAAAAGTGAGGGCTCGTGTTCAAAATTGGAAGGCTAAGTTTCTCTCGTTTGGGGGAAGAAGACAACTTATCATTTATGTTCTTCAATCTCTGTAGCTCTATTGGATGGCCATCTTCAGGATCCCGTCGGGAACTATTCATGAGATTGAATCTGTGTTTCGTAATTTTCTCTAGGCTCACGATGATTCCTCAAAAGAGAAATGTAGACTTTCGTGGGACGTGGTTTGTCGCCCTAGAAAGTACGGTGGTCTCGACATTAAACGCCTCTCTCTATGGAACAAATCTATTCTTCTAAAAAAACCAATGGGACCTTATCCAAAAACGTAATACGCTCTGGGTGAGGTGGGTGCTGGCTTACCATGTCCGCTCCACTCCTGCTTGGCTTGTGCGCCGTATACAAGGACCTGGTCATGGGTGCTCATTAATCTCATGGACCTTCGTGATCAGGTACGTTGGTTTATATGGGTCAAAATAGGTGATGGGAGGGATACGAATGCTATGGAAGATGCGTGGCTTAATTGTGGTCACTTGTCAGGCCTGGTCTCTTACCGTATTGCTAGCTCCATGGGAGTTTATGTTTCAACTTCGGCGAGGGACTTTATTCAAATGGTGCATGGCATGTGGCTGGAGGAATGGACACAAAGGTTTGAGCGTCTTTCTAATGTTACGTTACCAATGTTGCATGATGGAGTTGGTGATAAAGTTTATTGGCGGAAAAGCAATAATGAGTTGGTGGATTTTTTGGTGAATGTGGCTTACGACTCGCTTGATGGTCCTCATGAACCTGTGCCTTGGACTACTTCAGTGTGGTTTAAAGGTCATATACCGAATCATTCCTTTTGCTTGTGGTTGGCTTGTATGCGCAGACTTCCAACTCAAGATCGGATAATGATGTGGAAGGATGACCCTCCGGACATGAAGTGTTCCCTTTGTTCACATGGTAATGACTCACATGGCCACCTTTTTTTCGATTGTCGATTCTCACAGGAGGTGTGGACGACTGTGCAGACGAAAGTTGATTGGACTGGGTTTCCTAGATAGTGGGATGATATTGGTATGGCAATGGCCGATCTTACTAGGAAGCCGAAGAAGCTTGAGCACCAGTTGGCTCTTGCAGCTTCGGTCTATTTTGTTTGGCAGGAACGAAATCGTCGCCTCTTTACGAGTGGATCGTGTACTGCTTTGTAATTAGCTGATGAAATCGTCTCAGTAGTTATGATGCGTGTTGCTTGGAAGACTAGAATGAAAATCCTGTTCGTGATGGGACTTAGTCTGGGCGTGCCTTTCAGGTAGATGTTGCGGTTTTGAAAGTTGTTTTGGTTTCGTTTCTTTTGTATTTTTGTCTCTACCATGTATCGTTCTATTTGCTTATGTTCCTTTTGGCTTGTGGTTGTTTGGTTTGGTTGTGTTTCTAGCTTCTTTTGCTTCGTTTTGAAGCTTTGGACCCTGGCTTAGGCCGTTTTGCTATTTTTTCGTTCTCTTTATAAAATTGCATGGATTATTCCTCCCAAAAAAAACTTATGGATCTAGGTTTTGGAAGGATTTTGCTTGTGGATTCGGATTTCTTCAAGAAACCTCAAGTTGGGGATAAATCTAAATTTAGCCTAAATCTAGCAAGGTGAGTTCAAGTTGATTTATGAAAACGTTGTACATGCCAAAATGTCCATTTTAAAGCATTTATGTGTTTTACATGAAACTATCAAGAGTGACCTCTTGTCACAATCGCGGGCACAGTCGCCCAGGGCGTGCCGTAGGCTAAAATCCAACTTTTCGACCCGACATGCTCTCGATCCAAAACCCAAAATCCACAAGCACAACCCAGGTAAGATTTATAATTACAGATTAATCAGAAAGGTGGAAGTTAAGGATTCACCAAAATCACGGGTTACAAAATAAAGGGGAGAAGTAGAGCAGCATAAATCAAAATAGCAAGAAAAAAAATCATAAAGCAAGCATACTAGGAGAAGAAAATCTAGGGTTAATTTTTAGGCAGATACAAACGTCATTCAAGAAACATACCTTGTTCAAGAATAAATTGAAACAAACCTTGTTTGGAAGGATAGGAGACTCACATTGTTTTTCTTTCCTCCTTTATTTCCCATGAAAATCCACTTGTTCTTTCTGCAAAATTCTTTCCTTGAAGAACCAAAGTAAACAATGGTAGTGGAATCATAGAAATTTAAGAGAAGTAGAATTATGAAAAATACCTGAAAACATGTAAGTGATTTTCGAAAGTACTTTGACAAAAGAGAAGGATTGGAGAAAGCTTAGAGGTATAATATAGATCGTAGGTTAACCTTGCCATTTACTTCACATCATTGGAAATGAATGGAGATATGGTGGAATGGAACCTAAACTGGGGAAGGAAAAAAAGAAAGGCTATAAAGGAATCATCATGTATCTACTTCTTTTTCTACAAAGAAACACCCCCCCTAAATAAGAGATTTTTGAAATATGAAACAATTAAAACAAAATAAATCAATAAAAAGTGAGCCTTGGTCGGAGGTTTGGATTTGGATTTGGATTCTAGGGTTTTCATTCTTACCTTTATTTGATAACACACTTCAAGATTCCCGTCAGTTCATATCTTGAAATTTTCAAAAAAATGTATTGGAAAACCCATAAGAAACATCAAAAATCAGAATACTTACATCCTTCAATGGCATTAGAGGATGATTTAACATAACCTTATTAAACAATCCTTTAAGAGCTTTAGAGAGATTTGGCAGATTTTAATTTGGGATTGTGTCAACATATCTCAAGAGTATCTTGAGACATTTTAGGGGGAGACTTGAGAAGGGATTTAAATCCCATATTTAAATTTGAATTTGAATTTTGAATTTGGTAGGACTAAAGGATTTAATAGGAGATTCTTGGATAGGAAACATCTTAGTGCAAGAACTTCCATTGGGACCATAAACCTAAAATTGAAACAAGATATAATGGGGTATGCATTTGTAGTTTGTACCATATGCATAATAACTTTTAATTAAGAGATTTGATGTTTCATGCATTAAAATGTAGTACATAGTGCTTTAGATGTTGTCTTTAAGATTTTGTTCTAAATGCATATTAATGTAGAGTATATATATATATATATATATAAAGAGAGTGAGTGACAGAGAGATGAAAGTTTCGTTAGGAACCCGGGAACCATCCACGATGTGTCACTTGTCCCTCTTTAGGATGAATATTCATCATGAATAACACATTTCATGATGAATATGGACATGTTATTCATGATGAATAATACATCTATATTCCTGATGAATATATATATATATATATATATATATATATATATATATATATATATATATACTAGAGGAGTGTGCCATACAATGCAACACAATACATCTCTATTTCGTCTTTCTCAATTTTATTTTATGAATTTGTGTCGTTTTGATAGAGAGATAGAGTTTTTGTTCCTTATTAGTTTTATGGAGTATTTTTCCGTATTAGTAGTGCTGAAAGTTTATCTTGTATTGATGAGAACCCATCCAACGACCCGAATGATGAAGATCCGTTGAGATGGCAGATTGGACCGATCACAAGATCCCGCTCCAAGATGTTCAAAGATGCTCTCAATGGGTTGATAAAATCCTGTCGGAAACAATCACTCATCAATTCATCAAATAACCAAGGAAATCTTCGACTTTTGATCCAAATTGAAGGCCAAGATTAGTCTAAGGCTTGGTAGCCCAAGTTGTGATTATTTCATCAATAAATCACCCAACTCCAAGAAAATTCGGCCAACTCCACACAAGGCCCATGTTTAAGCCCTAAATCACTCATTTCAAGTCCAAATGGACTCAAATCAAAGCCCACTTAAAGAGTAGTCTTTTTCCTACAATTTAAGAAGGATCCAAGCCCAAAGAGAAGCCTAATCCACGTCCATGAATCTGTCCAAAAATAGATCCAAGTTCAAGTAACTCATATCATTGAATTGGAAGGCATTTTGAAGGGTCCTATCATTATGAAGGCCTTTACTTACAAGATATTAGAGAGTTGCCTCAAATTAATGTCTAGAATTTAATTGAGTCTTTTGATTTATCTTTTTGTATCCTATAAATAGGTTGCCTTTGTAATCTTTTGAAAACACCTTTGATTTGAATGAAATTGTGAGTTTTAAACACTTTTTGTTCTTTGTGAACTACAAAACTTATCAAGTCTTCTTGCTTGTAGCGTTCAATACATATCAATCAACTTGGTGGGTTGATTGTGGTGTATCTTATACCAAGGTTTTTGTCTCACTATAGACAACGGGTCGCGGTTTCACCATTACTATCTCGGGCAACCAATAGACGATCGGAAAAATCATATCATGTATTTAAATGTGTTTATCAGTTGACTATGAGTTAGTTGTATAAAGTTCAAACGTATTAATAAAAAATGTTATATAATATAGTAAAAATACTATGATTAAAGTAGGAAGTTTGAATATTTCTTACTTACACTTTACTAAACATAGTGTACAACTTTATTAAACATGGTTTATCTTATGAATCATGTACAACTTTACTGCCCCATCATTACCTTTCTAAGACGACGATCCTTGTGGTGCACCTTATGAATCTTCCATTGTTAGACCAACTCGCTTATCCGTGTATGCAAACAGTGCAATGTCTCATTCCATTCTATAGAAACTTTGAATTTTACACACAAAATAACAATAAGTATCTAGATTTTCCTGAAGTTCAAAGCTAGAGGGATGTCTTTGGACAAGAATCAACATCTCATGGAGAAATTGTATTTTGTATCTTGGTCATATTTCATTTTGAACTTTCTAGCTGTAGTAGGTATATTGGGTCATATTCTGTAACGCCATGCAATTTGCAAGTAAGGTATCATTCTAATTGGTGAGATAGGTGGTACTACAGAAGAAGATGTTGTTGCCCTTATAAAGGTAAAATATGGTATACTTGGGTATTTTGTGGTTTGCTTATACCATATTAAGATCCAATTGGTTCTAGATGGAGTTTATTTCTTTTACAGTGAGACACCTGTATAGATAACACGAGCGGGGTTTTCCCTATATGGTGACTGGAATATGTATTTTAGAGTCTTGGGCATGCTACCAAGTCAATTTTGCTGGAAATATTGTAAAGGCTTTTATTGTAGAGGTTAATTGAGCATGGGAGTGGTAGTTATAATTCTTGTATTTTTTATAAAGCAGATTTACAACATTCTATCTCATGAAACTAGGAAGTTATGTATTTTGTGTATATTTTTACAAGGAGCAACCATAGTGGATCAGATTGTTAGCATACTCTAGTGGAAAATTATGTGCCAAAACATGAATTCCGAGTATGACTATTACTAGCTACGCAGGTCTATTTTTTTCTAAAGAAATCAAGGGGGAGAGGAGCTGAAGCTGAGCTGAAGCGGATGATTACTTTACAAAACATAGGGGGAGAATGTTAGAACATAAATGTTCTATTTTAGAAGTTTAGTAAAGTAATCCATTTTTATTAGTATTGGGCCTTGTACTTGGGTTTGGGCTTAAATGTGTAACAAAGATGTAAGGGTTATAAATAGGATCTGATAGTTATTGTTATTAGTAACTTTCATTTGTAACCATGTAGACATACGAATTCATACGCTCTCTGTAGTTTAGTTTCAATTCTTGTGAATAATAAACTACATATTCTTCCCAATTATCCTTGTCATTTTTGTTTAATCAATTTAATTGATCTCAATGGACCTCACAAAATTACTAGAAAATCCTAATAAAAAGTGATGGAAAATGTGATAAATTATCCACTCATCACATCCCCACACTTGAACTGTTGCTTGTCCCCAATCAACGAAAAAAGACAAACATAAAGACTCAATTTGACAGGTAAAATTTAAAAAGAAAAGTTATAGTGGTCAGTTCAACAAACAATAAACATAGCCTTTCATAAATCACTTTATATTCACTTTACAAACACAAACACCATAGACCAAAACACAAGTCCCTATTGTTAGGCATGATTACTTTCTTAAAATAGGATCAATAGGAATTTATAGGTTTTGCAATTTTTGGGCTTCTCACTTTCTCACACACACCTCACTTTCTGTGTCCAGATGCTGCAGCATCTGCTGCAGCCTATCCTATATGCCAGATTTGTTTTTGTTAGCCTAGATAGGGCTGATTGAGCCATTCTATGCCAATATCATAATGAAAAGAGCTTGATTGAGCCATAGTTGCCAATATCACATGATTGATTGAGCCTTGTGATGCCAATACCACTATTTGTTGCTAATTATTGAACAAGACTAAAGGACTCAAACCTTTTCATCTTTTCAGTTTTGACACAAAACTCCCCTCCCCACACTTAGAAAGAAACAATGTCCTCATTGTTTTAAGAACATGTTTAGGCATAAAAAGGTTAAAGGGGCAAGGAGAGTGTATAAGGCTATGTAAAAAAATGGCCTATATCCTTTCCTATTTTCAAAACAGTTGGCCTATTTGCTTCCCAGGTGTCTTGGTTTAGTTCTAGCATAAGTGTTCAAAGTAAATATGTACAAATGAATTAGTTGGGCTAGGTTATGTGCACTGACCTAGAATGAAACTATCACAGAATACAGAAAATTCCCAGACTCTTAATGGACTAAATAAAGATGAAAATAACAAACTAAAAGACACTACATGGAGCTAAGGAACAGAAATTGACCTTTCCTACTCAAAATGAGTAGGCTCTTCTGCTGCAGGGCCTCCAAGAAACTCATCCTGCAGCTTAGTCAGTGCTGCAGGGTACTCTGGTAGGTAGGTGGATGCCTCCATGTGGTCATTGGCCCAGACCTGGTCCTTGACATCCATTCTCTTCTTGTGCCACTTCCCGTAGATTGCATTCTCCTTCATCAACTCCTTGATGAACTTCTCTTGTCTCCTCATTCTTCTCTTCACTGCCAACTCTCTCTCCTCGAACATCTTCTCAAGCTCCTCCTTCTGTGAGGCTAGCTTCTCATCACACTACTCCTCTTGGTCATCCAACTTATCCACCACCTTCTTTTGATTGTACTCCAAAATTCTTATCATCATGGTGAATGCAGCTGCTTCCACCCGGCCAGATGTTGCAGCACTCTTGCAGCCTGTACTGGTCTCAGCACATCACCTTCATCTTCATGCTTCCTCACTTGGTTCCTCATGATCCTGTTGATTGCCATCTTATCTATCACATCCTTCTTCTCCACATACTCATCACCTTCAAATGTCCTCACCTTAGCTTTCTCCATCAAGGTATGGATTAGGGCAGGATGCCATAATCCACCCTTAGGCTTCTCAATGCGACTCTTGATGCTCTTGTTGATCACTTGGCCAATATTAAACTTCTTCCCTGTCAAAATAGATTAAAGTAGCATGCACCTTTCAAATGGAAGGCTTGTATCATGGGATGTTAGCATTAGTGTGTGTCTAATGAAGTGGAACCACACGTTGGACTGTGGGGACAAGTGCATTGTCTCTAGCTTTTGGGCCTCTCCCTTACTGCTCTAATATGCCCCTTCTTTTGCTATGTTATCTAGCACTCTCTTGGCATCTGCTACACTGTCTCTTCTCATCAACTTGGTGTAAACAGAGGCTTGTGGTGGTATTAGGCCAAACAGGCTATTTATGGCCTCATCAGAGTAGCACACATCCATGCCCCTCACTGTGACTATCTCATCTGGTGTCACAACAGCCTCTGCATAGAACTCTCTCACCTAGTCTATGTTGTGCTTTGATGGTACTTTGCACAAAAGCTCCCAACCCATGGCCTCTATTGCTTCTTGGACAAAAGGATACTTAGAAATGATTCTTGGACTGAATCCTTTGTCCTGAAGCCCATACCTGGTTTTGAACTGCTCATACTTGTGTTCAGCCTCTTTGTAAGTAAACCTTGTCAATCTCTCTTCATAGTCTTCCTCATTATCCTCTGGTTCATCCATTTTCTGCTTTCCCTTCTCCTCTCTTGTGGATATCTTTGTTGCTTTTCTTCCATGACCAATGCTCTTTGCTTTCTTCTTTGTCTTGTCTTTGGACTGAGTTTCCTTGGATTTATTCTTTAGCTTGCTCTTCTTCTTAACAGTCTTCTCTGCCACCTCTTTATTACTTTCCTTTCTCCTCTGCTCAATAATCCATTCATTGACCTCTTCCTCTATGTTTTCTTCCTCATCATCAGCCTTCTCCATTTCCTCCACCACTTGATCTTCATCACCAACAACCTCATTGTTGCCATCACCTGAGTTTTCTGGAGTTCTCAAAAGCTCATCCAAAATGGTATCATTTCCCACTCTTCCTTAGATATTCACTGGTCTTTCAGGGATAGTTACTGCTACTGCCTCATGCTGCGACATCTATGGCACAATAGTGAGGCTTTCACTCCTTATGTCATGGACTAAGGTTGCATCCATCACAAAAAACAGGGGAAATGGACACTGGGATAGTGGCTTCTAGTGGTAATGTGGTGTTTATCACCGGTGGTGTTTATGTTTCTAGGCTAGGAGGTTGGTTCATTTTAAAAGCTTCATGTTGAGATGGTGATAGGCTCATATTGAAGGATTCGGTGGGTTCTTGAGCATCCGAAAGAAGTGGGCTTTGGGTTTGGCTAGTTTCCACAGAGGTGATGTTTAGTTGACACCCTCCACACTAGGTTGATCACCCACTATGGTCGTAGAAGGATTTTCCACTACCACAGGGATCACAGACCCTGTTTTAGGTTCTTCTATAGGTTTGTTTGGAGAAGGGGATTTAGTGGAATCACTGGAAGAGGTTTGGGTTTTTGGATTTACCTCAGGCTCGACAGTCTTCTCCACCCTCTGTTTCTTCGAACTACCCTCTACAACCTTCTTTATCAAGTTCTTTTTCTTTTCTTTTGGGGTTTGACTTCTTTTGATCATTTGGACCTTCTTAACCCCTTCACCAAGTCACTCTCCTTCGGTGATGGAACAGAATTCTTCGAACTCTTTTTCATTGTTGCTTCGTCTGCCGCAGTTTCTGCTATGAACAAAGACAAAGAAAGAAAATGGGGAGACAAGGGGTCATGGAATGAGAAGTGATAACCGAAAATTGGTTATCACTTTGGCCCTTTTGGGGAACTTAGAAAGGTGGTTTTTGGAAGATAGGAAAATGATTTTCTAACTTTTGATAATTTAAAACCAGAGATTGGGGTTAAATGAGAGAGAAAAAAACGGTGTAGGAATAGTAGGCTATCATGAAGATTCCTACTTTTTGCTTGAAATGATTTTTTTGCCAAAGTAGAGATGTTTTTACTTTATGGCCTTTCACATTTTTCATTGTACAAGAAAAAACAACTGTAAATAATTTCAAACTTTTTACAAATAAAACTATCTGATTATTTTTAATTCTAGATTAAAAATATAGTTTTATATTTCATTCGGTTCCCACATGCTGTAGCATCATCTGAGACTTTAGAGTATGCACACTTTCACAAACTTTAAACATACCAAATTTAAATCAAAAGGACATTATACACATATATACAATTGGACTATTCTTGGGGACTCTCAAAATCATGGATTTAGAGTGGTTGAAGTTGTACCATAGAAGAGGATCCTGTAGGTACAGTTGTATTTAGAACATATTTAACTTTTTGTCCATTAACTTTGAATGAGGCTCCATTGTTTGGATCAATGAGTTTTATGACTCCATATGGAAAAACTTTCTTGATTTCAAAAGGTCCAGTCCACTTTGACCTTAATTTTCCAGGGAAAAGTTGAAGTCTTGAGTTAAACAACAAAACCTTTTCACCAACATTGAAATCCTTGTGCATAATCCTCTTGTCATGCCATATTTTGGTTTTATCCTTGTAGATCTTGCCATTCTCATAGGATTGATTTCTGAGTTCTTTCAATTCATTGATCTGCAACTTTCTCCTTTCACCTGCATCATTAATACTCATGTTAAGTTCTTTAAGAGCCCAAAATGCTTTATGTTCAAGTTCTAATGGCAAGTGACAAGCTTTTCCAAGATAAGCATGTAAGGAGACATTCCAATTGGGGATTTATAGGCAGTCCTATAAGCCCAAAGAGCATCATCTAGTTTAAATGACCAATCCTTTTTGGAATACTCTTGATTTCCCTATTTGAAAGTTCAGCTAAGCCATTTGTTTGTGGATGATAGGCTGTAGAAACTCATAACTTATGTTGTATTTTTCCAAAACTCTTTCATCATGTTGTTCACAAAATGGGTGCCTTCATCACTGATTATGCCTCTAAGGGTTTCAAATGTTGTGAATATGTTTTTGTGAAGGAATTTCACCACTGTTTTTGCATCATTACTGTGGCAAGCTATTGCCTCTACCCATTTAGAGACATAATCCACAGCTACCTAGATGTACTGACAGTTTCCATATATGGGAAATGGTCCCATGAAATCTATTCCCCATACATCAAATATTTCAACCTCTAAAATGCCATTAAGGGTCATCTCATGTCTTTGGGAAATAGATCCAACTCTTTGACACTCATTACACTTTTTAACAAATTTATCATCATCAATAAAATGTGTAGGCCAAAAGAATCCAAATTGGAGGACTTTTGTTGCAGTTCTTTGGCCACCAAAGTGCCTACCATATGCAGCCGCATGACAATGTTGTAGCACTGCAGTAGTGTCCTCATGAGGTATACACCTCCTTAGGATTTGGTCAGCTCCCAGCTTAAACAGAAATGGATCATCCTACAGGTAGTTCTTTGCATCACTAAACAGTTTCTTTCTTTGGTTTCTGTTATATTCAGGTGGAATGATCCCAGCAGCTAGGTAATTTGCAATGTCAATAAACCATGGTGCTGTAGCATGCTGCAACACCAGTAACTGTTCATCAGGGAACTTTTGATTTATCTCAATTAAAGGTCCTTTTCCTTTTTTCTAATCTGGACAAGTGATCAGCAACTTGGTTTTCAGTAACTTTTCTATCTATTATTTCCAGATCAAACTCTTGTAACAATAACACCCACCGAATTAATCTTAGCTTTGCATCTTTTTCAGAAATTAAGTACTTGATGGATGCATAGTCAGTGTGAACTGTAACCTTGGTCCCCATTAGATAAGATCTGAATTTTTCAAAGGCAAATACAACAGCCAACAATTCCTTCTCAGTGGTTGTGTAGTTAACTTGTGCTTCATTTAGAGTTTTACTAGAGTAATAGAGAGGGTGAAAAATCTTTCCTTTCTTTTGTCCCAAAACTGCACCAATTGCCCAATCACTTGCATCACATATGAGTTCAAATGGTTGTGTCCAATCAAGTGTGATTACAATGGGTGCTGAAATCAAAGCTTGTTTCAAAAAGTTGAAAGCTTTCCTACATTCATTATTGAAATCAAAACAAAAGGTTGGTCATACTACAGCAGTATACAGAGTGGTTTGGAAATCTTTGAAAAATCTCCTGTAAAAGCCAGCATGACCAAGGAAGCTTCTAATTCCCTTAACATTTGTAGGTTCTGGAAGTTTTTCAATGACTTCCAGTTTTGCTTTGTCAACCTCTATTCCTCTATTTGAAATTAAATGACCCAAAGCAATACCTTCTTTGACCATGAAATGACACTTTTCCCAATTTAAAATGAAGTCAGTCTCTTTACATCTTTTAAGGCTTTGTTCAAGGTTTTTCAAACATTGTTCATATGAAGATCCATTGACAGAAAAGTCATCCATGAATATTTCCATAGAGGTTTCCAACATATTAGAGAAAATGGACATCATGCATCTTTGGAAGGTGGCAGGTGCATTGCATAGTCCAAAGGGCATTCTCCTAAAGGCAAAAGTACTAAAAGGACAAGTGAAAGTGGTTTTCTCTTGGTCCTCAGGTGCTATGGCAATCTGGTTGTAACCAGAATATCCATCTAGGAAACGGTAATACTCCTTACCAACTAGTCTGTCCAACATTTAATCAATGAAAGGCAATGGGAAACGGCCTTTATGGGTTGCTTTGTTAAGCTTCCGATAATCCATACATATTCTCCATCCTGACACACTACCCTAGTTGGGATCAACTCATTCTTTTCATTCTTAACAACTGTCACACCTCCTTTCTTAGGGACACATTGGACAGGGATTACCCAAGAACTACCAACTATGGGGTAAATAATTCCAGCATCTAACCACTTGAGTATTTCTTTCTAGACTACTTCTTTCATCACAAGGTTTAGTCTCTTTTGTGGCTCTACAGATCTGAAATCCTTGTCCTTAAAAATGATTTTGTGTTGACAGATTGATGGACTAATGCCTTTTAAGTCAGAAATTTTCCAACCTATAGCCTTGGTGTAGGCTTGAAGCACTTTCACTAACTACTCTTTCTGTTTGGGTTCTAAGGTTGATTAAATGATAACAGGTAATTTGTTCTCATTACTTAGAAAAACATACTTAAGATGTGCAGGAAGTTGCTTTAGTTCAAGGTCTGGTGGTGCTTCTTCAATTGATGGTAAGGGGTTCTCTCTTGTATTTTCTTCCAACAGCTCATATGCTGCCACAGGCTGCAGCACATGCTGTAACTCATGCTGTAACACATCATCACAGTGATTGCTATCATCTAAATCATCATCATCATCATATGCCTCGTATAAGTCATCAACATTTAATTCATCATCATCATCATGCTTATCCTCCTATAACTCATCATCTTCCAGGTCATTATCTATCTTTTCACCTAGAATCTCCTCTAAGGTCTCTTCTTGACACAAAGATTCTACAGAGCTTAGGACAGAACATTCTTCTACTTCATCAGGGTATTTCATGGAAGTAAAGACATTGAAGGTGACATTTTGGTCTTGAACTCTCATAGTCAACTCTCCTTTTTGTACATCTATGATGGCTCAACTAGTGGCTAAAAATGGCCTTCCTAACAAAATAGGAGTTTCTTTGTCAGCCTCAAAGTCTAGGATGATGAAATCAGCAGGAAATATGAATATTTATACTTGCACCAAAACATCCTCTATCTTTCCTTTAGGATAACCTATGGATTTGTCAGCTAACTGCAAGGTCACAGTGGTAGGTCTAGCCTCTCCTATTCTTAGTGTGTTGAAAATAGACAAAGGCATAAGATTGATGCTAGCACCTAGGTCACATAATGCTTTCCCAAACTATTTTCCTACTATAGAACAGGGTATTGTAAAACAACCTGGGTCTTTCTGTTTCGGGGAAAGCTTGTTGGTCAGAAGGGCACTACAAACTTCAGTCAATGACACAGTCTCATATTCATTTAGTTTCTTTTTCTTGCTCAATATATCCTTAAGGAACTTGGCATAAGTAGGCATGCTTTCAATTGCTTCAACCAAAGGGATGCTGATATGCAATTGCTTGAACACATCTAGAAACTTCTTGAATTGTACCTCCTCTGTTTGATTCCTTAACCTCTGGGGGTATGGAATGTAAGGTGGTACTGGTGTGACAACAACCTTCTTTGGGTCAGAAGTGGAAGGAACAGTAGGCATGACCTATTCAATTACTATTTTTGGTTTTTCAATTTTGTCAGTTGGTGCTGCAACACTGGCAGTAGCATCAACTGCAGTTGACTTACCTTTCTTGTTATCATCAGGGGATAACAAGGGAAGCTCAGATCTATCAGGTATCAACACAGATTCAAAAATTGTTGTGGGTCTAAGAGATGTAACAGTAGTAAGGGGTACCACTATAACACTCTTTTCTTTGTCTGTGTCACTAATAGTCCTAGGTTCTTTTTGGATAGTCTTAACTAAATATTTTCCACTCCTAAGGGATATACCCTTCACATGTTCCTTGGTTGTGTTCTTAGGAGTCTCAGTATCACTAGGCAAGATTCCAACAGTTCTGTTTCTCAATTCCAATGCAATTTGTTCAATCTGAGTTTCCAAAGTCCTTAAAGCAGTATTTTGGTGATTGATTGTAGAGTTAGTGTGGTTTATAAATCCTTTCAACATTGTTTCCAAAGAGACAGATGAATCAACATTTTGACTTTGTTTACTTTGAAAAGGTTGTTGACTTTGTTGACTTTGAATAGGTGGTTGGCTTTGTTGAAAATGACCTTGAGAACTACTTGGTTGGTTTTGGAAATTTGAAGTTCTTTGTTCTTTTGCAATAGGTGGATTCAAACAAGGACTATTCCAAGAAAAATTGGGATGGCTTCTCCAATTTGAGTTATATTTGTTTGAATACTGCCCATTCCTATTATGCACATAGTTTACATACTCATAATTCTGGCTACACTGGTCATATGTATGTCCTTCACCACAGACTACACATTGTACGGGGCATGGGTTCATGAACAGATGCTGCAACAACAGTATTCACAACAGTGGCAGCATATATGTTTTTAATTATGTTGGCCATTGATGTGAGATGTGCAGTAAGTGCAGTATAAGGATCTATTTAATGAATTCCTGCAGTTTTTCTAGGTACTAGTGCATGTGGATCAGACCAATAACCATTGTTGCTAGAAATCTTTTCCAAAATCTCATAACCATCATTATAGGTACTAGAGGTGAAGGCTCCTCCTGCAGTAGCATCGAGCATCTGCTTAGCAGTAGTATTTAAACCATTGTAGAATGTATCTAGCTGTATACAGTAGGGTATGCCATGGTGAGGGAATTTCCTTAACAACTCTTTAAACCGTTCCCAAGCATCCGGAATAGCTTCATCGTCCATTTGTCTAAACATGCTTATCTCATTTCTGGACTTAGCATTCCGTGTTGGTGGAAAATATTTTTTTTAGAAATCTTTCAGCCATGTCATTCCAAGTTTCAATTGAATTAGGCTGCAATGAATTATACCATGATCTTGCTCTATCTCTGAGTGAAAAAGGAAATAACTTCAGTCGTAAGGCTTCATCAGTTACTCTACTGAGATGTAAAGAATCAGTGATTTCCATAAAAGTTTTGAGGATCTTCATATGGCATGCCACTGAACTGTCCACTGGATTGTAACATGTAAACATTACAGGTTTCAGTTCAAAATGTGTGCACTCAATCTGTGGTCTAACTATGCCTGCATGTAATTGATCAAACATAGGCATAACATAGTCCATGATTCTTCCAGTTTTAGAATTTTCAATATTAATGATGTCTTGGGCCTCGGGCCGTGGCTCTGGCCCAAATGCTTCTGCCATTTCAGGTGTTTCAAGGATGGGTGACAAAGTTCTTTGAATTCTTCTCCTTCTTCGAAAAGTTCTTTCAATGTTAGGTTCCAAATCAAGGATATCACCGTGGAACAAACATGGCATGCAACCAAAATCAGTAACAAAGGTGATTAGAAAAATCAGATTTTAAAAGTGACTTAAAGAAAAATTTGTTTTGGCTTGTCCCCAGCAACGGCGCCAAAAACTTGGTCGGCGGATTGATACCAAATCTGTCACACCCCGCCAAAGCGGAAACACGAGATATGACAGCACACGGTTTCATAACATAAAGTAATAAACAACACCAACCATAACATTCAACAAAGTAGTATAAATATTGTTATATAACCCAAAAAAAAAGATCTCAAAATAACGGCTGTTACAAAAGTTGACAAAAGTTTGTCAATGTCATATCGGTTGATGATGTCACACATGAGTGCACCCTAAGTTCCATCACTTACTTATTTGCACCTGAAAAGCATATAAAAGAAAAGGTCAACTACATTGAGTTGGTGAGTTCACAGGTTTTAGATATGCACAAATCATTTCATATACCAAATTTTGATAATTGAAGCATTTTGTACAATTCGACTTTTAAACTTAAAAGAAATTCATGAGTATTGCCATTTTAAATTATGTATGACTTGAGTCGGTATTGATAAAACTTGTTGAGCCACTACTAAACCATCCCTGACCAATTTCAACGCCCCAATGAACTAACTCAGCGGTGGTCTATGCCACATGGATAGTCATATTCTCTAGTATAGTGCACCCTTACTCGTCAGCATGAGGTGGGTTTGTCAGACCAAATAGTGCTATCCACTAATACTATAGGCCCAATTTTTAGGTTAATAGTAGTTCTTAAGGGGACTAACTCTTTGATACTCAACATACCAACATTTCTTATACGTCATACCATTATATTTCCGAATGCTTATAATAAAGCATCATACATTGATAAATATGCAATACTTTATAACCAATCTCATGAATCTTTACAAATGTAATTTGACATGCTTTCCACCCCAAAATCAATTAAAACAGTAAAAGTGGGGTTGTGAATACTCACTTGCAGCGTAAAGTATACATACCATAGTGCATAAACAATTGAATTCAAAATTCGACAATTTTAACGAACAATCATTCAGTAGAAACAATTTGTAAATTCACATGCTTTTCACCCCAAAACGTATAAAAAACGGTAAAAGAGGGGTTGTGAATACTCACAATTTTAGCAGCTGCTCGAGAATATCTGCTAGGTTGCTTTAATCTTGGTACTACGCCTTTCCTATGAAAGTGAAGCACATTATCAGTTCGAACCTATTTTTACGTTTTCGGACGTTACTTAGGTCACTATGTCTTATAAATGCCTTACATGCCTTTTTATTAAATTTGGGTAACACATTTGAGCGTATAATAGATATTCATAAGGTTGGATGATTCTTGATAACACAAATTTTGGGCATACAATTTTTAAGGAAAAAGCCTTTAGATTTATTTTACGTAGGATTAGCGAGTACTAATCCTACTTAACTTATTGACATAATTTCGGTTTATCGGATCAAATTTTAAGGATTAAGGGTTGACAAATTTTATTTTAAGTTTGATTACCTAATAATATTTATATTAAAATTAAAATCTTCATTTTTAATTATTATTATGTCCAAAAGTCCAAAATGAGCATTTTTAAGAAAGTTAATTAGCTACTGTTTGCTGTCAGAAATTTTAAGTCATAAAATCTTTGTATTTTGAATATTTTCCCCAACTTATTATTTTGCCAAATTTTTATATGACTCATTTTAATGTATTAGGGAACTTTTGGCATAAATTACAACATTTTTGGTTAAGTCTAGATAGGGTAATGATTACTTTAAAGTTTATTCGTCACAGAGAACTATGCAGCTTACACCTTCTTTTGACTCAGCCATTTCAGGGGTCAAAACTCAGTCTTTTTAGGTGATTCAAATTGGGTTTTGTTCCTGTCTCAAAGGTGAAATTTTCAGAAAAAGATTCATCACACTTGGATCAAAATTGAGTGACTCATAGCACAAGATTAAAGTTATACCACCATGCATTTATCTTTTTAAAACATTACAATATCAAAACATAGTATTTATCATTGTTTACAATTCCCAAAGACTTAAACATAACGATATATATAGAACAAAATAATCTTGCGTCAAAACATGAAGTACGCGGCTTAAACATCGTTGTTTACCTTCTTGATTCCTGAAAAGCATGTATAAAATCAAGGTCAACTACAAAGAGTTGGTGATTTCACAGGTTTTAGATATGCACAAATCATTTCATATGCAAAATTTTGATAAATGAAGCATTTTGTACAATTTCGACTCTTAAACTTAAAAGAAATTCATGAGTATTGCCATTTTAAATTCCGTATGACTTGATTCGGTATTGATAAAACTTGTTAAGCCACTACTAAACCGTCCCTGACCAATTTCAACGCCCCAATGAGCTACCTCAGCGGTGGTCCTTGCCACATGGATAGTCAAATTCTCTAGTATAGTGCACCCCTACTCGTCAGCATAAGGTGGACTTATCAGACCAAATAGTGCTATCCACTAATACTATAGGCCCAATTTTTGGGTTAATAGTAGTGCTTAAGGGGACTAACTCTTAGATACTCAACATACCAACAACTTTTATACGTCATACAATTATATTTCCGAACGCTTATAATACAGCCTTATATGTTGATAAATATGCAATACTTTATAACCAATCTCATGAATCTTTACAAACATAATTTGACATGCTTTCCACCCCAAAATCAATTAAAACGGTAAAAGTGGGACTGTGAATACTCACATTTTGGAGAAAGCGCGAAGATTTTGAGATAGTGATCACCGAAGGTCGTCACTTCCTAGATTTCCTATAACGAAATATGCCACAAGGAAAATACGTCAATACTCATACCTAAGTCCAAATAACCCGTCCAAGTGATTTATGAAATGCCAATAAGTGTATATTTTAGTCCAAATTCATTTTAAGGTCAAATATAGGTCTTAGAATGCCTCAATGCAAAGTTTGAATATGTTAAGACCATCTTTCTGGATTTCAGCACTTGCTGTCCAGAAAATGGGTCTACAAAGTGACTAGAGAAACCTATCTTCCCAAAGAACAATCTTTACCAAATTTTTTGAGGAACTAATATACTGAGTTATGAATTAATATGCAAAATTTCATGATTCATAGAGGTGTTTTGATACCCCAAATAAATTCCACAAAACAGAATGTCACTGATTTTCAGATCAGTGACACACTTCACTTGCAGCTTATATTTGGGATACCAAAGCTCAGAACTATGCAATAAGCCATATATGATTGCAAGGCTAACTCAAAAACATATCATGAGGAAAAATTTAACCCAATTTGGACAAGAATTGAGGGAGTTACGACCTTTGGAAATTGGGTGTATGAATCTGCCATTTCTGGACAGATTGCACCATCTTTTTCTAAAATCCAATTGGATGACCAAACCTCCACCATTTTGGGTGATTCTTGACTCTATGGATCGCTAACACCTTAAACGAAAATTCTTGTGGCAACTTTCATTATAGGAAACTTAGGGATTGACAACCGTCGGCTAGCGCTACTATAAAGTATCCGCATTCACTTCGCAAGGTGAGTAATCACAGCCCCGTTTTAATCGTTTTAATTGATTTGGGGTGGAAAGCATGCTTAATTAAGTTCATTAAGATTCATGATTGGTTATAATGTGTTGCGTTTATTAAATCGTTAAGGCTTATTTATAAGCACTTTGAATTATAACGGTATGACGTTGAAATGATTGGTATGTTGAGTCTAAGTGAAGTAAAGTCCCCTTGGTACACTACTATTAACTCATCTGAAAATGGGTCTATAGTATTAGTGGATAGCGCTATTTGGTCTGACAAACCCACCTTATGCTGACGAGTAAGGGTGCACTATGCTAGAGAAGTGATTATCTATGTGGCTTGACCACCGCTGAGGTAACTCACGTGGGGCGTTGAAAGTTTAAGTCCAGGACGGTTTAGTAGTGGCTCAACGTGGTTTAATAAATACCGACTCAAGTCATACAATTGTTGAATTGGCAATACCCATGAATCGTTTTCAAATTAAGATATCGAATTATTCGATAAAGTTCCGTTTATCAAACTTTGCATATGAAATATTTTGTGCATAATTAAAACTTGTGAACTCACTAACTCTTTGTAGTTGACCTTGTTTTTATACATGCTTTTCAGGGAACAAAGAGGGTAAGCCATAAAGTTTATACCGCATACATCTTGGTCAAACGCGGGAATGTTTTGTTTTATATAAACCAACTTGTTTAAGACATGGGTTTGTAGTTGACGATAAATATTTTGTCTTTGAATATTGTAATATGTTATAAAGTGTATGTATGGTGGTATGACTTTATTCTTGTGCTATGCGTATCGAGCTGTTATGCCCCGTGTTTCTGCTTTAGCGGGGTGTAACATATTTGGTATCAGAGCCACAGGTTATAGAGAATACCGGGTTTACCTTAAAAACCATACACTATAACCCCTATTTTCAAAAATTGTTTTACAAATAAAATTACGAATTCGAGTATACTACTAGTATGACTAGAATATGTTTCATATTATTATATTCTAACTTAAACGAAGCTTGATCACCCTCGTTTAATTTAGATGTATATAATGGGGACATGGACCGGTTATGCTAGGGGTTACTAAAAATAGAAACTTTTGTTCATGAAAATGAAAAGCATGGCTGTTATGTGAGTTTGCATGGTATTTTTTTATGTTAATTATCATGAGATGCTATGAATGATAAATTAATATTACATCATGTATGAAATGCATAGCTAATAAGATTAAGATATATATATATATATATATATATATATATATATATATATATGTCGTGTTTAAGCTATAGAATTGATAATGGACAACAATGAACAAAGATATAAAAATTGACTATATTTTTAAATTAAATCTATGTCTTAGAAATATGCCGCCAAGAAGAGAAGACCCCGAGATTGCTCGACTTGTATCCGAGCAAATTCTAGCCACACTTCCCAATATTGTTAGTCAAATAATAGCAGGTTTAAATGTTAATCAACCTAACCAGCCAAGAGACGGTGCAAATACAGAAAGAGAATGTACATACAAGACCTTTAGGTCTTGTAATCCAAAAGAATTTCACGGAACCGAGGGAGCCGTTGGACTGTTGTCATGGATCGAAGGAATGGAGTCTATTCTCCATATAAGCAAATGTTCTGAAGCAAACAAGGTGGGGTTTGCAGCATGCTTGCTACAAGGGAGAGCATTGACCTGGTGGAATACACAAGTGCAAACACAGGGAAGAGACGCAGCTAACAGGATTACATGGGAAGAGTTCAAAGAGTTGCTTAAAGGGGAATATTGTCCAAGAAGTGAGATGCAAAATCTAAAGGCAGAACTATGGAATCATGTGATGGTAGGGAACTGTTGGGATTTAATGTTCAAAAAAGTTTCAAAAACCCATGAAAGACTAAGAATATCTTTCATGCAACGGAAGCAAAAAAATTTGAACAAAAACATAAAACGATTTTATTCGCATCAATGATCTTGTTACATGCAATGAAAAGATATAATTTAAAACAAAGGAATGTTTGGAGATATAACCTTTGGAGACTTTGGTTCCTCACGGGAGGTTGATCGTTGATGAAGATGGTAGAACCCAAGGTAGAGTTCCTCTAGCGGTATCCACCTACAAGCTCCAACACCTCGAATGCTAGTTCATTTGTTCTTGATGATGCAAAGATCTTTTCTTGAATCAAATCTACAAGGGATTTGAATAACCAAGAAACACCAAAACCACCACTATTGTGGTTTTGGCCGTACACAAGAGAGAGGGAGGAGGGAGGGATTTTATTTTTATAAAACTTGTTCCTTTTCTATCCAAAATGAAAGGTGATGTCTTGAATAAAAACAACCAACCACCTCACAAAAGAACCAATGAGGATGCACCCTTTCATGCATATTTTCATTCAAGTCCTTCCATTTTAAAATATAGCCATGCATATTTTTCCTTTAGCCCTCCTAGTTTAAATTAGTTAAAATCCTTATTTTAACTATCAAACTATATGATATATAGTCCCTCCTTTTAAATTCTATTTGCATATGAACCCATCATATTCTAGAATCTTTTATTTGCATCTAATATTATGAATCATATTCAATAATAATTTTCAAGAATTATTAATATTTATCAAGAATCGAATTCTATAAATATTAATTAAGTGTCTACTTGTTTTGGTGTGACCCTATAGGATCATATATTACCGGCAATATTATTTTATAATCATTCTTGAGAATATAGAACCAACAATCTCCCACTTGCTCAAGATTGCATTATAGAATAATATAGACAGTGGTGGACGTCTAGCAACATCTCACTGCCCCCAGCAATGTATGACTGTATGTGCCATTCATCAACATCCAATTCCCACAAGCTCAAAGTTTCAATTGATGTATAAGGTGTGGTATCAGTTACCCCTTTGTTCGAACATCATGTTGAACATGAGACATGGATCGCTATCATTCTCATATGTCGTTCAACTTTTGGTAAGGCGCCTTAGATGTCTCACTCTTAAACCATTTAGAGGAACAAATCCCATTTTGACTACATACGCCTCTTATGCAGTTCATACTATACCCAATGATGGCCTTTATAGCTGCCTACTATTTCAAGATCAGCGGTTAACCATATCAAAGCACAGTACTCCCTACACTCAAGTCCCTAATATGCATCTCAGGTCAAAGGATACAAAGATATTACCTTTATTCAAGTGTCACTCATGACAACGATCCATGAAGTGATCTTGAAGCGGGTCATGTCCAGTACTTGATTCCTAGCAAGTACCTATGAACTTGGTTGCAACACTTTGCCACTTTTACCCCTAAAAGTCAACCAATCCAATTCATATTAGTCTTACTTCATTGTTGTTCCCACAACTATGACTGACTTATGGACGTTTAGAATAACTAATTTATTCAAGGATTAAACATGCTAATATGGAACTCAACAAGTATTTAATGAAAAAATATTTACAAATTAATTCATTTCAATAGTTGTCGTTTAACACTTTTCCAAAATCCAAATACTAAACCAGATCAAATCCATTCACTAGAATAACGAAGTCCTATAGCTCTAGCGTGATCCTCATGCTTAGCTGGTGGAAGAGACTTTGTGAGTGGGTCTGCTAAATTTTGATCTGTATGAACTTTGTGAATACTTATTTCACCTCTTTCAACTTCATCCCGTATATAGTTGAATTTTCGGTGAATGTGCCTGGTCCTCTACTGTGACATGGCATCATTAGCTATAGCTATGGCACCCTCATTATCACATAGGATTTCTAGGGAATCCTGAATGGTAGGGACCACCCCTAGATCTTCAATGAACTTCTTTATCCAGGCAGCTTCTTTTGCAGCCTCTGAAGCAGCAGTGTACTCTGACTCTGTAGTGGATTGTGCAACCACACTCTGCTTGGAACTCATCCAAGAGACCGCGCCTCCATTCATAATAAAGACAAAACCTGACTGTGACTTACAATCATCCCTATCCGTTTGAAAGCTAGCATCAGTGTAACACTTTACACTAAGACTTTCTTCCTGACCTCCATAGATAAGGAACATTTCTTTAGTTCTTCGTAAGTACTTTAGAATGTTCTTCACAGCAATCCAGTGACCTTCTCCCGGATCTTGTTGGTATCTACTCGTCATGCTCAAAGCATATGATACATCCGGTCTTGTGCATATCATAACATACATGATGGATCCAATTGCAGAAGCATATGGAATGCCACTCATTTTGTCTCGCTCAGCCTGTGTGCTAGGACATTGAGATTTGCTCAATATGGTACCAGATGGCATCGGCAATGATCCTCTCTTAGAGTCCTGCATCTTGAACCTTTTCAAGATTTTGTCAATGTATGCATTTTGACTTAAACCTATAAGCCTTCTTAATCTATCTCTATAGATCTTTATACCAAGAATATAAGTTGCTTCACCCAAATCTTTCATTGAGAAACATTTCTCAAGCCAAGCCTTAACCTCTTTCATGGAAGGAATATCATTTCCAAAGAGCAGTATGTCATCCACATACAATACTAGGAACATTACAATCTTCCCACTAGTTTTCTTGTAAACACATGGCTCATCTTTATTTCTTATGAAACCAAACTCTTTGATTTTCTCATTAAAACGAAGGTTCCAGCTTCGAGATGCTTGTTTTAGTCCATAAATAGATCTCTTGAGTTTACACACTTTATTAGGATACTTTGGATCGACAAAACCTTCAGGCTGAACCATATAGACATCTTCAGTTAAGTGTCCATTCAGAAAAGCCGTTTTGACGTCCATTTGCCATATCTCATAGTCATAATATGCAGCAATGGCAAACAATATTCTAATAGACTTGATCATAGCCACAGGAGAGAAGGTCTCATCATAGTCAATACCATGAATTTGAGTGAAACCTTTCGCCACAAGTCTTGCTTTGTATGTGTGCAGATTTCCATCCATGTCGGTTTTCTTCTTGAAAACCCATTTGCTTCCTACAGTTTTTCCATTGGGAGGAAGATCAACCAAGTCCCATACTTGATTATCATACATGGATTGCATCTCAGTATTCATGGCTTCGAGCCAATTACCAGACTCAGAACCTGTCACAACATTCTGGTAGTTGGCGGGTTCATTAGAATCCACCATGAAACAACATTCATCATAAGAGATGGAAAAACCATATCTTTCTGGTTCATGTCGAATTCTACTAGATCTGCGAATACTTTGTGTTACATTTGTCTCCTGACCAACCATTTGTTCAGGGTCAACATCCTCATGTTGAGCACTAGTACCAACCTCAGGTGCATCAGCTAATGGTTCTTCTTCAAGCACCACTTGCTTCCCACTAGAATCTTCCATTAGAAACTTGGTTTCTAGGAATTCAGCCTTTCTTGCTATAAATACTTTATTCTCAGTGGGATTGTAGAAGTAATATCCAATATAGTCTTTAGGATATCCTACAAAAATGCATTTAGTAGATCTGGGATCTAATTTGTTTGAAGCATCTTGTCTCACATAAGCCTCACATCCCCATACCTTTAAATAGGATAAGGATGGAACCTTTCCATGCCAGATCTCATAAGGAGTTTTATCTACCATTTTGGTTGGAGCCATATTTAAAATACGGGCAACCGTAATTAAGGCGTAACTCCAAAATGATAAAGGGAGAGTACTTCTACTCATCATAGAGCGAACCATATCTAGTAAGGTTCGGTTCCTCCTCTCAGACACACCATTATGTTGTGGCGTTCTAGGTGGAGTTAGTTGTGAGACAATCCCACGATTCTCTAGATGACTCAGGAATTCATCACTCAGATACTCACCTCCTCTATCCGAGCGAAGGATTTTAATGGTTTTGTTGAGTTGATTTTCAACTTCACTTTGAAATAATTTGAACATTTCAAATGCTTCATGTTTATGTTTCATCAAATAAACATATCCATAACGACTGAAGTCGTCAGTGAAGGTGATGAAGAATCTAGCACCATCTCTAGACATGGTTCTGAAAGGACCACATACATCAGTATGTATGATTCCTAACAGATCTTTCGCTCTTTCACTAGAACCAGAGAAAGGAGCTTTAGTCATCTTCCCATATAAACAGGATTCGCATATATCAAATGAATCGTCCTCATTTGCCTTCAAAATACCACTCTTTTGAAGTTGGGATATGCGTTTCTTGTTTATATGGCCAAGACGACAATGCCATAGATAAGAATCATTCAAACCTTTCTTGAGTCTTTTGGTGTTAGCTTGGTATATAGAACTATTGTTTATTGAACTATCCAAATTTACTTCATATATTCCATTAAGAGGTCTAGCTTCGAAATAGAATATATCATTCTTGTAAGCATGAATAAAATCGTCATTAAAACGATAAGTAAAACCAGATTGTTTTAAACGAGCAACTGAAATAAAATTTCTAGTCAAACTAGGTACAAAACACACATTATTTAATGTTAAGTACAGGCCATTTGGTAAATGTAAATCGTAATCTCCTAAAGCTTGAGCTGCAACTGTTGCTCCATTTCCCACGTGGAGTACGATTTCGCCTGTCTTTAGTTGCTTACTTTTTCTGAACCCCTGTAACATATTACATATGTGAGTTCCACACCCAGTATCAAATACCCAAGTGTTAGGTGAAAAAGTAAATAGATCTATTTCTATCACATAGATACCTGAAGGCCCTGCCTCAACCTTCCTTTTCTTCAACTCTGCCAGATAAGTAGGACAGTTCCTTTTCCAGTGACCAATTGCACCACATTCAAAACATGTGTCTTCTTTGGCCACTTTCTCCTTCTTCTTTGGTTGTGGTGTTTGGGCAACCTTTTTGCCCCTGCCCTTGACAACCTTTGTCTTAGCCTTGGAGTTAATGGTTTTGGGCTTCTTGGTTCTACCCTCCCGAATCATGAGCACATGAGGGGTTTTCTTAGGGAGGTTCTTCTCAGCAGTTTTGAGCATCTGATGCAATTCTGAGACAGGTTTCTCCCAACCATTCATGTTGTAGTTCATGATGAAGGGGTCATAGGATTTGGGTAAAGAGTTCAAGATTATATCCGTTGCCAAATCCGTTGGATATTTAGAGCCAAGACACTCCAAATGATCCAAATGACCTTTCATCTTTAGAACATGATTGCTCACATTTCCTCCCTCCTCCATTTTACATGCGTGCAACATTCGAACGGTTTCGAATCGTTCTGTCCGGGCTTGCTGTTGGAACATTTCCTTCAGTTGAATGATCATATCATATGCCGTGTGATGCTCAAAAATTTCTTGGAGTTCGGGGATCATGGAAGCCAGCATTAGACTCGACACCTCGATCGAATCATCCATATGTTTCGACCAATCTGCGTGAGGAGCTCTAGGAGTGAGAGGAGGCTCATCGGGAAGTGGGGTATCCAACACATACAACTTCTTTTCTGGCTTGAGAACAATTCTAAGGTTACGGTGCCAGTTGAGGAAGTTGGTGTGGTTAAGTTTTTCCTTTTCAAGGATGGATCGAAGGTAATGGGTAGGATGGTTCGCACTTTGGGCCATCTACAAAAATTTAACAAAGTTCTATTTAGCATTTTTTTTTGATTTTTAAAACTTTAATTATAAATATAAAGTCTAGGATCCAACGTTGCAAAACAAATAAATGGTTAGGTGACCTTTATCCCATATATTTAATTCAACAAGGTAGGTAATGATTACCAATTACATCCAAATGTAATTCCTAGTTTTATGGGATCCTTAACATTGTTTGTTAATTGGCATGTTTGATCCCATCTATGCCTCGGATTTCTAATGCTTAGGTGACCTTTATCACAAAAGATTCCCGATCAAGTCATCCAACTTGAACAACGTGTGGAATCGACCCATAACTAGTGGTTAGGTGACCTTTATCCCACTAGAAATCGTGAAAACCACTTCGGCCATCAAAAGACAATCCAAGTAGTTAGGTGACCTTTATCCCACAAGGATCGTACAAATGACGTGTGAGTGTTTTCAAAAGGACGGCATAGACTTGCATTTATTGAAGGGATTTCAATGTTTTACGATTCTAGTTTTGAAAAACATTTTGTATCTTGCGTTATTGCATACATCCAATAATACATGGTACTATAATTTTTCTCATCATATGGTTCCTTAGTCAAAAGAAATCCTTATTTTATCAACTTAATATTTGTGGTCAAATTATTAATATCATATATTAAGGTTTATGTTTGATCACAAAAGAACCGTTTATAGTCTTTTAATAACCATTTATTTAGACTATGAATTTGGATGAGTCTTAAAATCTCTATTTTAACTCTTTTTACTAATTTCAAAAATTTGACGTTTGGAATTTTTTTTTTAGAACAAAAATTTATAAAACCATTTTAGCATCTTATGACAAAATTCGTCAAATCTTGATTTCCAAATTCTTAGTGTCATATTATTGAATGCATCCAATAATCAAGGTACTCTAAATTTTGAAAAACTTATTTCTTCAAAATAAAATTTAACATTTAAAATCCGATTTTAAAGTTAGAGTGTTTTTCAATAAACTATTTTATTTAAAACACATTTCAACCAATTTACATGTTATGGATTTAAAATCTCTATTTAAAAGTTTGGTCCTCTTCTCACTTTTAAAACATATCTTAAAAAAAATCGCTCCAAATTTTCAAACAATTTTAAAGCGCGTTTGAACCAATTTTATGTCCTTTGCTAGCATATAAAATATCTTATATTTTGAAGCAAATAAAAGGAACATAAACAAACACAACATGCAAAAGAATGTGCATAAAACAAAGCCATTTCTAATGACATTTCTTGTGAGCCAAAACAAGAAATGTCAAGTCCATTCCTAAGGACAATTTTTTTTTTAAAGAAGATCTTCATGCTCCCACTTGCTTTGACATCTCCATGCAAACAAGTCACCAAGCTTCATCTTCAAGTTCCATGTTGGTCTCCATTTATTTACAATTTATAAATAAATAAACTAGTTCTAACAACTAATCTAATATTTACAAAATGAACATAATAGAAGATAATAAAACCTATTTACTATTACAAACCAACATGAATAAAAAAAAAATTACAACCATATCGATTTTTTTTAACTCACATAAAAACACGAAAGGTCCATGGCTTGTTTATGCACATATTTCATAAAATAAAACAACACTTTGTTTTGAAAGGCAACTTTTATGTAACAAAAATGCATGTTAAAATTTTGTTACAAAAAATATAAAGACTAGCATAAAAGTTGCCATGCATGAACCCTTTTCATACAAGATGATTTTTTTTTTTTTTTTTTTTTTATCCATGGCTTCCAAAAACCAAGATTCAATCAAAAATCTAATCATGCATATAACATCGGCTCTGATACCACTTGTTGGGATTTAATGTTAAAAAAAGTTTCAAAAACCCATGAAAGACTAAGAATATCTTTCATCAACGGAAGCAAAAAAATTTGAACAAAAACATAAAACGATTTTATTCGCATCAATGATCTTGTTACATGCAATGAAAAGATATAATTTAAAACAAAGGAATGTTTGGAGATATAACCTTTGGAGACTTTGGTTCCTCACGGGAGGTTGATCGTTGATGAAGATGGTAGAACCCAAGGTAGAGTTCCTCTAGCGGTATCCACCAACAAGCTCCAACACCTCGAATGCTAGTTCATTTGTTCTTGATGATGCAAAGATCTTTTCTTGAATCAAATCTACAAGGGATTTGAATAACCAAGAAACACCAAAACCACCACTATTGTGGTTTTGGCCGTACACAAGAGAGAGGGAGGAGGGAGGGATTTTATTTTTATAAAACTTGTTCCTTTTCTATCCAAAATGAAAGGTGATGTCTTGAATAAAAACAACCAACCACCTCACAAAAGAACCAATGAGGATGCACCCTTTCATGCATATTTTCATTCAAGTCCTTCCATTTTAAAATATAGCCATGCATATTTTTCCTTTAGCCCTCCTAGTTTAAATTAGTTAAAATCCTTATTTTAACTATCAAACTATATGATATATAGTCCCTCCTTTTAAATTCTATTTGCATATGAACCCATCATATTCTAGAATCTTTTATTTGCATATAATATTATGAATCATATTCAATAATAATTTTCAAGAATTATTAATATTTATCAAGAATCGAATTCTATAAATATTAATTAAGTGTCTACTTGTTTTGGTGTGACCCTATAGGATCATATATTACCGGCAATATTATTTTATAATCATTCTTGAGAATATAGAACCAACAGGAACGACATAGACACATATACAACCCGATTTAATGAATTGGCAAAAATGGTACCAAATTTGGTAACACCGGAGGAGAACCGGGTGGATAAGTATATGTGGGGTTTAGCTTCGGAAATCCGAGGGGATGTGACCTCGGGTAATCCGAAAACCTTGCAGGAGGCAGTAAACTTGGCAACCAAACTCACCAACAATGCCAATCGTTCAGGGCTTTTTACTCATGAAAAAGTCAAAGAAAAGAGGAAGATTGAGGAGACTTCAAGAAGGCAGATGGATAAGAGAAGAGGAAAGAAACAGAGAACTATGGGTAATTACGGAGTACAGGTACAGACAGCTGACAAGGGGAAGGGAGCATACCCAAGATGTGATAAGTGTAACAATCACCATTTTGGAAATTGTGTTGTTTGTCGCAAATGCAACAAGGGAGGTCACTATGGGAAGGATTGTAAGTCGGGTGGAAGACGGGTTTGTTTTAAATGTGGGAGTCCAGATCATTTCAGGAACGTTTGCCCTAAGTTAAACAAGAGAGAAAATGTTAATCAGGCACAACCAGTCAATCAGGGGAATCCAAGAGGTCAAGCGCGAGGTCAGGTATTTGAGATCGGGACTGAGGAAGCGAGACGGGATCCAGATGTGATCACATGTACGTTTCTCTTAAATAACTATCATGCATCTGTACTATTTGATTCCGGAGCAGATAGAAGCTTTGTGTCATTGAATTTTATATCGAAAATTAATCAAATGCCTCAAAAATTAAAAGAAGATTATGTTATCGAATTTGCTAACGGACAAGATATTAGGGTCAAAGATGTACTTCCGAACTATATCCTAAGCCTAGCTGAAAAGAAATTTAAAATAGATTTAATTCCGATAAAGTTAGGTAGCTTTGATATAGTTGTGGGCATGGATTGGTTATCGAAAAACCAGGCAGAAATAAGTTGTTCCGAAAAGACTCTTCGAATTCCATTACCGGGAGGAGAAGTACTTATAGTACCTGGAGAAAAGTCCAAAAGGAAGTTGAAAATGGTGTCCTGTATGAAGATGCAGAAGTATCTGAGAAAAGAATGTGATGCATTTCTGGCGCATGTGGTGAGTAAAGAGACTAAGGAAAACTGGTTACAAGATAATCCTATAGTCCGAGATTTTCTTGAAGTGTTTCCCGAGGAGTTACCCGGATTACCTCCACCGAGACAGGTTGAATTCCGCATTGATCTGATTCCAGGAGCTGCACCAGTGGCCAAATCGCCATACCGTTTGGCACCCTCAGAAATGCAAGAACTGTCAGAACAACTTCAAGAGCTGCTTGACAAAGGATTTATCAGGCCTAGTTCTTCTCCTTGGGGAGCTCCAGTTCTTTTCATCAAAAAGAAAGATGGAACGTTCCAAATGTGTATCGATTACAGAGAACTTATTAAGTTAACTCTAAAGAATCGATACCCTCTCCCTCGAATTGACGATTTGTTTGATCAGCTGCAAGGCACGACGTACTTCTCAAAGATTGACCTGCGATCTGGATACCATCAAATGAGAGTCCGCGAGGAAGATATTGACAAAACGACATTTAGAACTCGTTATGGTCATTATGAGTTTCTAGTTATGCCCTTTGGATTGACGAACGCGCCAGCAGTTTTTATGGATCTAATGAACAGAGTCTGTCGGCCATACTTAGACAAGTTTGTGATTGTGTTCATAGATGACATTCTAATTTACTCGCGAAATAAGGAAGATCACGAGCAACACCTGAAGTTGATGTTAGAATTGCTCAAGGAACAGAAATTGTACGCCAAGTTTTCCAAGTGCGAATTTTGGCTTCGAGAAGTACATTTTCTGGGTCATGTGGTTAATGAAAAAGGGATTCATGTTGACCTGGCAAAAGTGGAGGCCATCAAGAAATGGGAAACCCCGAAGACGCCGACGGAAATTCGTCAATTTCTTGGTTTGGCAGGATATTACAGACGATTCATTGCGAATTTTTCCAGAATCGCTCAACCACTCACAACACTAACTTAGAAAGATAAGAAGTTTATCTGGGGAGAAAAATAGGAAGTGGCATTCCAAACGTTGAAACATAAATTGTGCAATGCACCAATCTTAGCGTTACCAGAAGGTACGGATAATTTTGTGGTATTTTATGACGCATCACATCAAGGTTTGGGATGTGTATTAATGCAGCGGGATAAAGTTATAGCTTACGCTTCAAGATAACTCAAGGTTCATGAAAAGAATTACACCACTCATGACTTGGAACTGGGAGCGGTCGTATTCGCATTGAAGATCTGGAGACATTACCTTTATGGCACAAAGTGTACCATCTATACTGATCACAAAAGTCTCCAGCATATCTTTGATCAGAAGATGTTGAATATGAGGCAACGGAGGTGGGTAGAGCTACTCAATGACTATGATTGTGAAATAAAGTATCATTCTGGATAGGCCAACGTAGTAGCAGATGCGTTAAGCAGGAAGGAGAGGATACGAGCCATGGGAATGTTAGTTCAGACAAGTCTCAAAACGCAAATCTGCGAGGCTCAAGAAGAGGCACTAAAGGAGGAGAATTTGAGTAACGAGGCCCTTCATCACTTAGAAAAGGATTTCGAAACCCGATCAGATGGGGTGCGATACTTTAAGAATAAAGTTTGGGTACCTAAGGTTAATGACCTGCGATCGTCAATTTTGGAAGAAGCACACCGATCGAGGTATTCGGTTCACCCGGGAGCCGATAAAATGTACAAGGAATTAAAGGAGTATTATTGGTGGCCGGGGATGAAGAAAGACGTTGCGGTGTTTGTAGGCAAGTGTCTGACATGTGCAAAAGTCAAAGCGGCACATCAAAAACCTTCTGGCCTTCTTCAACAACCAGAGATACCGCAATGGAAATGGGATCAGGTATCAATGGACTTTTCATTACTAAGCTACCCAGAACTAGAAAGGGGAATGACGCAATTTGGGTCATTGTCGACCGACTCACAAAATTCGCGCATTTTCTTCCTATCAGAGAAGACTTTAAAATAGAAAGGTTGGCACAGTTATACATAGACGAAATTGTCTCTCGGCATGGAATACCACTATCTATTATTTCTGATAGAGACAATCGATTCACTTCCCGATTTTGGCAAACATTTCAAAAGGCATTGGGTACCAGACTAGATCTGAGCACCACTTATCATCCGTAGACGGACGGTCAATCAGAAAGAACTATCCAAACCTTGGAAGATATGTTGCGCGCTTGTGCTATAGATTTTGTAGGTAGTTGGGATAAGCATTTGCCGTTAATTGAATTCTCATACAATAACAACTACCACACCAACATTCAAAGCGCACCATACGAAGCTTTGTACGGACGCAAATGTAGATCCCCACTCAGTTGGGTGGAAATTGGTGATAGTCAACTGATTGGACCCGATATTATACAAGAAACCACTGACAAGATATCGACTATTCAAGACAGACTCAAAACTGCGAGAGATCGTCAGAAAAGTTATGCAGATAATCGCAGAAAACGGTTGGAATTTCAAAAGGGTGACAAAGTTCTTTTGAAAGTGTCACCATGGAAAGGGTTAGTACGGTTTGGAAAGAGAGGTAAACTAAGTCCAAGATATATCGGTCCGTTTGAGATACTGGAAAGAATTGGACCGGTAGCTTATAAGCTGAAATTACCTCAAGAATTGAGTGTTGTCCATAACACTTTCGGGACGAAATTCTTCGAATCGTGGGGAGACTGTGATAACTGTCAAATTTATGTCAAAAGGTTAGCTTCTGATTTAATAGAAAACAATTTATAGCGTTGTCACTCCTAGAAAATTTATTAAAGCCTTTAAGTTAAGAATTTCCTGAAAATACGGAAGTTGTGTAGAATACCCGGAACAGTCCCGTGTCTGACCGTCACTGTCCTGAAATGCCAAAAATTAAGATTAAAGTCCAAAATCCATAAAGTTTTAAAGTTATAAGGTTATAGTTAAGTTATTTTCATCATTTTGCATATTAGTTGTTTTTAGCAAAAATTGAGAATCGGGTATGACGGTTCTCAATTATATCTGATTTTTAGAAATTTGTCTACATTATATAATATTTAAAAGTTTATTATTTTTTATTATTATTAAAAAAAAGAGTGATTAATCACCTATGACATGTGTCATCATCTAAATTTCTTTGATTAATAAATTAATTAATTTAATTATTAGATTAAAAAGGGTTTTATCTCATTTGAAAAACAAATTCTTCCACTCCCTCTCTTCACCATTCACGGCCGAACCATCACCACCACCATCTCCATATCATTTTCAAAATTGAAGCAAAATCAAGAGTGGAATCAAGAAATTTGACATTAATTTGAAGATTAGAACAAAGTTTGAACATCAATTTCACAAGGTATCATCCGAAACCTACCTTTTTGTCTACATTTATGTATTTTCGGTTTTAACTTGAAATATTGAAATTATGCATGATGTGGTTATGGAAATTGGGTTTTTGTTCATGAAATGGATTACTTTTGGTAGATACAATGTTATGTTGCAAGTTTTGATTTCAATTTCAAAGAAAGAAATTGGTTTTCCATCAAGAATCTTGGTTTGATGTTCATGCATATGGAATTTTGATACATTAGTGGCTTAAACCACTAATTTGTGGTGTTATAAGATTAATATTCTTGTTGTTTTCTTGAATTATGATCAAAAGAGTTTTTAGGATCACTTATTCTTTCACTTAAAGAATGCATGCATGTAAAGCTTGAAATATTGATGATAATGGTATAGTGATTATGTTTACACAAAGAATAGTTTAGCTTACATATGTTCTTAAGATGGAAATTCTCAAATCCAAATGATTAAGAACATAAAAGTGATGTTTATATCACTTTAGTTAGTAGATTGTTCATATGGGTGATGGATGAGCATCTATAGATTACTATGAGTCCATAAACCATAAGGTTTTCATCTCAAGACTATGTTATGATTTATTATGGTGTGATAACATATGGTTATTTCAATAAACCAATTGTAAAATGATCACCATTTCAATTTTCATAATCTTAATTTACCACAGATTTGCTGTCCAGAAAATGGACCTACTTCCAACGTGCATAACTCATGTTCTACATGTCAAAATTTGGGCTTTTTGCTACCAATCTTAAGTTTAAGGTGTTAGCTTTCGAAAAAGTCTGGAAACACCCAAATTAGAGGAGTTTTGATCACTCAAATGAATTTTAAGAAAAAGTGGTGCAATCTGTCCAGAAATGGCAGATTCATACACTTAACTTGCAGAGGTCATAACTCCCTCAATTCTTGTCCAAATTGGGTGAATTTTTTTTTTACATGAAAGGTTTTTGATTTAGATTTGCATCCATATAGGGCTCATTGTCTAATTCTGAGTTTTGGTATCCCAATTGTTAGCCACAAGTGAAGTGCGTCACTGATCTGAAAATCAGTGACACTCTGTTTTGTGGAATATATTTGGGGTATCAAAACACCTCCAAAAATTATAAAAAAATGCAGATTTATTCATTACTCAGTATAGTAGTACCACAAAAATTTTGGTTGGATTTGTCCTTTGGAAAGATAGGTTTCTATTACCATTTTGTAGACCAAATTTCCGGACAGCAAGAGCTGATTTAAAAAAAATGGTCTTAATGAACTTAAATCTTGTATTAGGGTTTATAAGGACTTAAAAGTGATTTAAGGATGGTTTTGGTCATTAACAAATACTTAACGGCATTTCATTAGTCACTTGGACGGATTACTTGGACTTAGGGACGGGTATTAATGTAAAGTCTTGTGGCAACTTTCGTTATAGGAAACTTAGGGATTGACAACCGTCGGCTAGCACTACTATAAAGTATCCGCATTCACTTCGCAAGGTGAGTAATCACAACCCCGTTTTAATCGTTTAATTGATTTGGGGTGGAAAGCATGCTTAATTAAGTTCATTAAGATTCATGATTGGTTATAATGTGTTGCGTTTATTAAATCGTTAAGGCTTATTTATAAGCACTTTGAATTATAACGGTATGACGTTGAAATGGTTGGTATGTTGAGTCTAAGTGAAGTAAAGTCCCCTTGGTACACTAATATTAACTCATCTGAAAATGGGCCTATAGTATTAGTGGATAGCGCTATTTGGTCTGACAAACCCACCTTATGCTGACGAGTAAGGATGCACTATGCTAGAAAAGTGATTATCTATGTGGCTTGACCACCGCTGAGGTAACTCACGTGGGGCGTTGAAAGTTTAAGTCTAGGACGGTTTAGTAGTGGCTCAACGTGGTTTAATAAATACCGACTCAAGTCATACAATTGTTGAATTGGCAATACCCATGAATCGTTTTCAAATTAAGATATCGAATTATTCGATAAAGTTCCGTTTATCAAACTTTGCATATGAAATATTTTGTGCATAATTAAAACCTGTGAACTCACCAACTCTTTGTAGTTGACCTTGTTTTTATACATGCTTTTCAAGGAACAAAGAGGGTAAGCCATAAAGTTTATACCGCATACATCTTGGTCAAACGCGGGAATGTTTTGTTTTATATAAACCAACTTGTTTAAGACATGGGTTTGTAGTTGACGATAAATATTATGTCTTTGAATATTGTAATATGTTACGAAGTGTATGTATGGTGGTATGACTTTATTCTTGTGCTATGCATATCGAGCTGTTATGCCCCGTATTTCCGCTTTAGCGGGGTGTGACAGATTTATGTAACCCGAAAATCACAAATGGAATCCCATGCAAGTATACATGTTAAACCACTATCGTTCGATCAAGTAATAAAGTGGTACTAAGTACCAAGTATCGATCCCACATAGACAATAAAACGTGCCGGGATTCTTAAGTCAGTCTTAAAAGGTGATTTCAATAAGAGATTTGGAAGGAATGATCTTTGAGTGTTGGTAACTGTAAATTAAAGTGCTTGAACAGATTAAAAGAAAGCAAGGGTGTAATAGGACTCATGCTGCAACACTAGTTCTCAACTTCACTATCGGTTCACATAACCCTTTTGCAAGGTTCATATTAAAATATGTTTACCGGCAACGACTAATTAGGCGACCCAACCGATTCCGCACAAATATTATTATTCTCCCCGTATAGTTTACAATCAATAAAGATTGAAGTGGTTTGTTACAACCCCTACAAACACTTCAGTGTTTAGAAGTTTATGTTAACTTGCAATCAAGCCAACTCATCCAAGTGAAACAATGTACGTCACCTCATCAAGAAGCACTTGGATGAAACTCAGAAACAAGGAGTGAATAGTGAAATTGATAGCTAGTAGCATGACATTAATCTATAATTACATACACTTTTATCTCCCAACCATCACTTACACCCAAGCTAGGGACTTACCCCATAATCGCATGACACATGGTGTGTTGTTGGAAAGATAATGAGCAAATGCATGAAAGTAAATGACTGGAATTGGACTGCGTAAATGTAAAGAACATAAATGTAAGGCATAAATGTAAAGCCGAATTGTAAACGACAAGGAATTGTAAAGGTGCTGTGAACGGTGCTGTGACACTGAACAGTAGCATACTGAAATTAAAGACTTAATATTAAAATGATTTAGAGTAACAAAGTTAGGATAGCTAGGTGAGCTATCTAACCGAGAGAACATGCTTAAACTACTGGATTGAGCTCTCTATTTATACATAGAAGAGCTCCTAATCTTAGCAACTAAGAAAGCATAATAAGATAATCAAAGTACAAAGGGACATGGTCCCCACCACTAACTAGGAATCAAATGTCATAATTAGGTACATAAGCATCTTTTAAGGAAATCAAAAGTATCAAAAGAGCATATATGCTCTGCTCATTATCTCTTTCAACCGAATTACTTCCAAGTTTCCCTCAAAGATCCTAGTTGCACCAACCAAAAGGTTATGAAGTCTTGTCCATGACAGCAGTCCCATGCTGTGACTCCTGCTACAGTATCATTCATTAGTAAGTCGACATAAAAATACATAAGTAAGGTAAATTTCCAATACTTAGCTCCCAACTCAACAAAAGGTAAAAATAAGAATGAAAGACTCAAATTTTGTGATTGGGAAATTAAAATTAGTAGAATATCCTAATAAAAAGTGATGGAAAATGTGATAAATTATCCACTCATCAATCTTTCTCCTTATCTGGATAATGAGAATTTGAGGGCAAATTCTTTGAAAGAAGGGGGGGGGGGGAATGATGTGAATTATGAAGAGCCTGTTACTTTGTTGCTCAACCCAATGGGATTTGATTTGGACAAGAGGAATACGTGGGTGAGGATAAACCCTAGGTCCATACCTAGGTTAGAAACGGAATCCCAATTTGTTTCTACTCTATTTTTTTTAATTTCCTTTTTATTAGATTTTTGCCACAAGGTTTTGGATTCCACTTGGATTCGTTTTACTTGGTTTGGATTTAGGAAAAGTTTTCTTATTATAAGGTTCCTAATTAGAAGTTTCCTTATTATAAGTTCCTTATTATAAGTTTCCTTAGTTATCTTTTTTTTCTTAGTATATATCATGGTTCTAAATGGTGTGAGGCGTGGCGTGGCGGCGAGGCCAAGCCTCAAGCCTTAGGAGCCACGGTGAAACCATGACGTTTTTAAGGCATGACTTATGGCGTCAATTTTTTAATTTATATATAATATTATATATAAAAACATTTGTTTTGGTGTGTTACTCAATGATTCAATAGTAATAAGCAAGTTAATTTAGGTTATATATATTAAAAACTTGCAAATAAGACATTAAAAACATAATGAGAAACCAAATATTGCATTACAAAAACTGCGCACTAGGCCATGGCGTGCTATGGGCTTAAGTGGCGCGAGACACAAGCCTTGGTGCCATGGCGCGCCATGACAGTTGTACGACGAGTTTTTTAGAACAGTGGTATATATAGGATCAACCATGTAACTTGAAGATCAATTAATAAGATTTCGTTTTTCTTCTACATACCTTGTGCAACTTGCATAAGATTTGTTCTTATTTTCTGAACTTTAATTACTATATTGTTTTAAGGTTTAGATCGGTAAAAATAACTTAGTTTCTGGATTGAACTAAGGAGTTTGGAATTCAAAGTACACGTTTCTAGATTGATCATGTAGGATTGAAATATTGGTTCAAATTCAAACGTAAGGAGCAAGAACATATCAAGGATCGATCTTTAAATCACCGTTTCTAGACTTCTACGACCAAACCATTGGATTCCACATCATACCTATTAAGTCTTAAGTGATCATAACAAACTACTGAGACTATGTGATCCAATCTGAGGTGTATCAAATTTCATAGTTGCAAAACTGTCTTGTGTACAAGAAATGGTGTATGACATGACCAATTGCTCAAATTGTAAACAAACTGACTGAAGCTATTATAATATCCTAAAAACAGCAAAATAAAATAAAAGAAAATGACAAGGAGATGTAAGTGATAGAACCTGTCCTACTCATGAATGAGTAGGAGAAGTTTCCACTTGCATCCTACCCTTCTGACTTGGAAATGGGAAATAATCTTTCAGCAACCTTGCATCCTGCATTCTCCATGCGGTCCTTATTATCTGATCCATGGCTTCTTCATACTTCAGCCAAGCATCTCTTTCTCTTCTCGTTCTCCTTAACTCATCCTTCATTCCTTGTATCTGCCTCAAAATCTCCTTCTGATCCTTTACCTGTGCTTTGGCATGGGTTTTAAATTCTTTGTGGAAGGATGTTGAAGGATTCTCAGAACTCTCATCCTCAGTGGGGAAAGAACCATGGGGGCTTGGTTTTTGAGGAGCCTGGCAATGTTATTTCTATCCATGACTATGTTCTTCTTAGAGAAGGTATCATTAGGAATGTGTACCACATGGGAGGCTGTGAATAGCTTATGAATGATTGTAGGGTAAAAGAGCCTCCCATTGGACCTTTCTGAACTGGTTTTTATATTGAGGGGAGATAAGTCTACCAATATCAAATATGTCCCTTGATAATACAGTAAACTAGAAACACCCTGTCCATACACAAGTCTGTGTCATGGCATCTGGAAAGAGGGTGTGTCTAACAAAGTAGGACCAGATGTTGGCTTCAGTAGTGAGGGATTCGATCCTAAGGTGCCTTGTCTTCCCATTAAACATCCACTTAGACCCAGGTTAGGCAAGTGTATGCAAAATATCCTCAAGTTGGCTATCATTCACTCTGATCATTAATTCATCTAGCTTGGTATTTTCTAAAGGGCATATAATTGGGTGAATAATCAATCCTTATTTTTCTCACCATGATTTCTGTGTAGAAATCCCTCACCAAATCCAAATTGTAGGCCGGAGGGATTGCACACAAAATTTCCGACCCCATTCTTGCCATCACATCTCCAATTACTGGAAACGTAGCAATGCATTGATCATGGAAACCTTTGGGTGTGTGTCCTAATCTCTTGGCAAACCACGAATGCCTCTCTTGAGCATTCTTACAACTAAAAAGTGAAAAGTGGGATACCTGCTCTGATGGAGTAACTTCAGGAATAGCATGATCTTGTGGAGGTTGGGATGGACCTGCACCATTTTGAGTGTACATATGTGGTCTCCTCCATCTAGTTCCTCTCTTTGTCACCCTGCTTCGATTGAGGTGAGGCAATCCCTCATTAAAAGCTGAGAGCCTCAACATCTTGGATGGCCTTTCCTACCTCTAAGCAATAGACGTTTATCTAGTATAGATGATATGGACTATTAATCCCAAATTGCAAGTGATTAACAATACGATTCACAAATCTCACAAATGTATTGAATTGAAATCATGATTACAATCTCTCTCTCTCTCTCTACAAACTTTCTCTCTCTAGAAACTCTCTCTACAATATATTCTCCAATATGTGCCACACTAAATTACAAGGAACAAAAAGGTATTTATACCTAAATCTAATACAAAAGAAACAAAAATAACTAACAAATGCATTGAATTTTACAAATAAAGTTTTGACTTTGACTTTCTCCATTTAAGTATGTTGATTTTGACTTCACTCTTTGAGGCTTTGACTTAAGGCATTCAACTTCAATCTTGATGATCTTGAATACAACAAATATTGCACTAACATTCTCCCCTTTTGGATTAGAGATCATTCTTCAAAAGATAAATTGATAATCTCCCACTTTGTAATAATTTGCTCTTCTCAGGTAGTCGAGATTATTCTTGAAACAAATTTAGCTTTAACAATCTCCCCTTTATAGATAAACAACCAAAAAGTCATCCTCTTCCTTTGGAATCAAAATGTATTTAAACATTTTCAACAACAATCTCCCCATTTCTTAATTGATATCATCTTCAGAAAAGAAATTATCTTCAACTTTCGTTCACTTTCCTTTTTCAAACAATCTTCAAAGAAAGTATCTGTGATCTTCAATAAACTTTAAGAAATCTTTGAATGTATTCTGAACTGTCTTTCATTATTAGAACCTTCTTTATCTTTCTATATCTTCTCCCACATAAAACCATTTCTTGAAATTGTCTCCCATAAACTTATTTTTCATTATACTTTCTCCATCTTTTTGATGAATGCAAGCATCGACATCATCAAAAATTGGCATGAAAAATCATTATTTCAATTTCTGACCATGATCTTTCCAACTGATATACGTAACATCCGTCAATTCATAATGATTCTGAATCTTTTCAAATTCAGAATGGAATGGTAAACCTGAATCAACAAAAGAATCAGTTAATATTCCTGTAAGTAGCACGAAGTCACTTAGTACAATAAATGTACTCTACAAGGAGTTTTATTGATGATCACTCCCCAGGACATCCATCCAATCATCGAAAAACTCAAGGTAATTCTATGAATGATCCGACAAAAAAACAAATTTTCTGTGTGTAAGTGCTTGTGTTATGAAAGAATTAAAGCATTTTGTACTGTTCAGGCTCAAAAATGTGTAAACTATTGAGACATAACAAGTTTTCCACGACTCAATGTGCATGATCAAAATGCGAAAGTGGGGCCGACTTCCTTCTGTTTCAATATCCAAATCTTCCAAATGAAGATCAGATAGATTATATGTTGTGTCCTTAGAAAATATGAAACATTTATTTGTTGGGAAAGAAATGAGTTGCTAGTGGGGTTAAAAATCATGAGTTGGCATGGGCTCACTACTTGTTTCAATGACGGTAACCAAAGAGTTGTGAAACAATTAGTAACATGGTTGGCCGGCTCAGAAAGTAGTTGGTGCAGAGTTCTTATATTCTTTTAACTCTATTCTCACACCCTCTTTCTTTTTATCATTATGCTCACTTCTAACCAAACTCTCTTTTCCATTTTATCTCAGCTCAATGCGAAAAACTCAACCCTTTGAGTTATCTCCCCCACTCTTTGATATTGACCCTTCACCCCTCAATCACTCAGGATAACTTCTTGGGTAGGAAACATTGGTTAACGTTAATCCATAGAAGTCTTGTAAGCTCGCACACTGATCCCATGAAATTTATCCTAAAAAGAATAGTGTTGTTCAACAGTTTAAAGTGAACAATTAAGAATCTCATAATATAAATTACACTGTCAGTGAATGTATGCTCGGCAAAAATATCATGGTTAATTGAGAATTTTGTACTTTGAAGATTTCTCACAACAAAAATATTGAATGAATGAAATGAATTCGAAAGACTTGTTTGAGAATCTGACAATGTATCGGAAATATCAAATATGAATGATAAAATGAAAGGTTAAGGTCATGAAGGAATTGGAATTTGTCTATATGAACAAATATAAACAATCTTGAAAGAATCGCTTATGTTTCAATGAATATGACGATCACCAAACATTGAAATGCAAACTTTGTCCCAATGATGTGCAATCAATCAAGATGAACAATGAATTCAATCACAATGTCCATTTTATTGATCTTGAATTCAACAGTACAAAGATGCTCTCAAATGAAATATTTCTCTCTCTAAACATTATGCTCTCTTTTAGTCATATGAGTCTACAAACAAAAACAAGGTATTTATACCTACATATACATATGAGACTCTGAAACAAAATGAAGAAGAGGTTGAAGAGAAAAGAGCTGAGAAGAAGAAGGCAGTACAAGTTCCTGATCCTATAGCTTTGGTTGTTGATGAAAAGAAGAAAGAAAAGAAAGAAAAGATTGAGAAGAAGAAGAAAAAGATAGTGAGTTCAAGTTCAGAGTCTGGTTCTGTGTCTGACAGTGATGATGGCGAAAGTCTGAAACAAGCCATGATATTGCTGACCCGTGCATTTCAGAAGAAATTTTATAAGAAGCCGGGATCAAATTCTCAACGCTATTCTTCTTCAAGTTCAAAGAACCACGAGCACCGAGAGAGGGTAGAAGGAAAGAGATTTGAAGAGAATAGGTATGGTGAGAAGAAACCGGATGAGAAGAAGAAGTTTGCAAATGACTACACTACTGCTGAAAAGTCTTCAACTGATTCAATCAAATGTTATAACTGCGGTAAGTTGGGTCATTATGCCAAAGATTGTAGGAAGCCAAAAGTACGCAACTCTCAGTACTATCAGAACATGTTGCTTTTGGCAAGACAACAAGAAGCTGGTGTTGCTTTAATGGCAGAGGATGAGTTTTGGTTGGATCATTCCGAGGATGAAGGAGAAGATAAAGAAGAAAATGCTCATATCTGTCTAATGGGCAAAGAGGACAAGAATGACGAGTCAGATGATGAAGAAGTGAATGAGGTATTAAACTTAACTCCAAAAGATTTTATTACCAAGTTGGAAACCATGGTGATTGAGCTACAAAATTTACAAAATAATCTGAAAAATGAAAAGGAAAAGGTTGCTAAAAAGAACACGAAAATCTTTGAACTTAATACTTCTGTTATTTCAAACAAAGATCTAATTGATTCTTTACGCAAATCTGATTCTGATTCTGATTCTAAATCTAAAGTAGGTAATTTTGAAAAGAAGATTTCTGAGTTTGAAGGTAAAGTAAATAGTTATGAGTTTGAGAAAAATGAATCTGCACTAACTATTTATAAACTGCAGGTTGAAAACAAGAATTTAAACAAGAAGGCAAATGGTCTGGAAGTTAAACTTTATAAAAGAGATCAAACAGATCAAACCATCTTTCTTAATACTCCTAATGAAGAGGTAGATGTTAAGCAAAGTTGGGGACTTGGTTTTAACAACCCCCATTATCTTAAGAAAGCTATCAGAAAACAGCCGACACTTTATAACTATGATTTTCTTGCCTGTGCTGGTAAACATACTCATTTGAAACCCAAATTTGTTACCAAATTGTCAGATGAAGATGAGGCCAAAGAAACTGAAAACAGAAAGAATAAAAAGAAAATGCAACTACCGTTTAACTATGTAAAGTTAAATGATAGTTATCTTTCAGAAACATCAAAAGTTCTTTCAAAAGACTATTTTGTTAGTTATTCCGCATCTGAGATGAAGGCAAAACCTGCGATTGCAAAGGTTTATGTTCCTACATCTATTCTTGAAAGCAAAATAGTTGAACTTGAAAATCTTTTATCTGATGAAAAACTTTTGGTTGATATAGAACAAAATGTGTTTTCTACAGTTATAAAGAATACTGTTTTACAAGAAAAATCAACAAAGTGTTCTACAGTTTCAAAGGAACCTCAAATTTTCTCTGATAATTCTGATGACTTATTTGAGTCTGCAAATGATTCTTTTAATTCTGATAATGGATGCATGGAAGAATCTGATATGTTTGACGTCCATTCTAAACTTCCTGATCATTCTACTTGTCTTGAAAATGACAAAGTGTTACCAAGTGGTGTTAGTAATGACAAAGTTTCTGTAACTGCTGATTACTATGCTAATGGTAAGAAACATAAGAAGCAGCGATTACAGAAACAGAAATACACTGGTACACAAAAGAAACCTCAGTCACAGAAATCTATTTTTCCTAATAAATCTACATCTTATGTTTCAGATTTAAGGAAGAAAAAGCTGAAAGCTCAATCCAAATGGAGACCAAAACAGAAGGATGCTGAGATAGCTGAATCAGTTACTGATAATTCTTGTACTAAATCTGTTAGTAGTGATTCTGATGTAGTTGATCAATGTGCTTCTCATAAACAAAACCTTGTAAATTCTTACAAGCGTTATTCAATAAAGCAGTTGATTCAATTATCTCCTATTACTACTAAATTTCATCATAATTATCGGAAAACTGACTTTGCTTATTCTCATGATTCTTCTGATTGGTATGGATCTTATCATGTATATTCTTCTAGATCAAATGATTTTAAAGGTTTTCAAAAGAGCAGAGGATCCATTTTCAAGTGGATGCCAAAATCTTGTACTAATCTGTTAGGGCCCGTTTTTAAATGGGTACCTAAATCTATTATTGCCTGATTTCTCTTGCAGACCCGACATATGTGGTACTTGGATAGTGGATGTTCCAAGCATATGACTGGGCAAAAAGCTTTATTGTCTAACTATACAGAGAAATTCAGTGGAAATGTCAGATTTGGAAACGATCAGCTTTCACCTATCTTAGGATATGGTGACATTATACAAGACAACATAACGATCAGTAAAGTGAGTTATGTCGAAGGTTTGGGGCACAACTTATTCAGCATAGGTCAATTCTGTGATAAACGGTTAGAGGTAAACTTCAAGTCAAAGAGTTGCTCAGTTCGCACAGAAGATGGAACAGAACTCTTATCTGGAAATCGAAAGACAAACCTCTATACCATCAACTTGTCCAAAGTTCAGATTGACAATCAGGTATGCTTGTTGACAAAAGCTACACAACAACAAAGTTGGCTCTGGCATAGACGGTTATCTCACTTGAACTTTCGTTACATCAACAAGCTGGTTCGTGGAAAATTGGTAAAGGGACTTCCTGAGCTGAAATACGAGAAAGAACACTTATGTGCAGCATGTGAGAAGGGTAAGATGAAGAGAGCCGCACACAAACCGAAGCCTGAACCAAGCACTAGTTCTCCGTTAGAATTGCTACACATGGATTTATGTGGACCAATGAGAACTCAGAGTTTGGGTGGTAAGAAATATGTGTTGGTAATTGTGGACGATTATTCCAGATACACGTGGGTCAAATTTCTTCGTTCAAAAGATGAGACACCGGAAGTTCTCATTTCATTCTTAAAGACGACCCAGGTGAAACTGCAGCGACAAGTCAAGTTTCTTCGAACTGACAATGGCACAGAATTCTAGAACAAGATTGTTGATGAATATCTCGATTCAGTTGGGATTTCACATCAGTATTCTGCTGCTAGAACCCCTCAACAAAATGGAGTAGTAGAAAGACGTAATAGGACGCTAGTCGAGGCCGCTCGGACTATGCTTAGCCAATCGGATCTACCTCTATTCTTGTGGGCGGAAGCTGTGTCGACTGCATGCCATACGCAAAATCGTTCCATAATACACCGCCGTTTTCAGAAGACTCCATATGAGCTAATCAACAACAGAACACCAACTATCAAATATTTTCACATATTTGGGTGTAAATGTTTTGTGCTTAACGACAGAGAGAGTCTTAATAAATTCAGTGCTAAAGCGGACGAAGGCATCTTTATCGGTTATTCTTCAACTTCTGCAGCATATCTTGTTTATATAAAGAAGTCAAAGACAGTTGTGGAGAGCGTCAATGTTACATTTGATGAAGATATGGCTTCTGATCAAATCAATTCAGAACCCGTTATCACTGGTGTATTAGCTTCTGGGCAGATCAGTCCAGAACCTGTGTCTACAGCGATAAATTCGGATAACGCTTCTACATCTACTTCACATTTAACTGATTTAGATTTGTTATTTGAATTCTTTTATGATGAGTTTCTAGGATCTAATATACCTAAATCTGCTGTGACTGACAGCTTTGAAGATACAAGCTGTCATCATCCAGTCATTTCAGAGGTCATTACTGAACAAGTATCCCCCGTTCAGTCAGAAACTCACATTCCTGATGTTACTCCTACAGTTGAAGTTCCACAAGTTAATGCTGAGCCAGAAGTAATTGTTTCAGTTGAGTCAGAATCTGTTGTTCCAACTGATACTTCTGCACATGAAACTTCAACTGACAACCCCCCTCCTGTAATTCAAACTAAAGATTTTGAAAGTGGATTTCAAGATGATGATCATATTCAATCAGTATCTATTCCACTCCCACATGAGCATCGCTGGACCAAAGACCATCCATTACATCAAGTAATTGGAGATTTTGACAAGCCTGTTCAGACAAGGTCAGCGACTCTTAATCAGTGTATGCATGACTCATTCCTCAGCAAGATTGAGCCAACTCGAGTATCTGAGGCTCTTGCTGATTCGGACTGGGTATCTGCAATGCAAGAAGAGATCAATCAGTTTGAAGCCCTAAATGTTTGGAGACTGGTTCCTAAACCGGAAGGGAAAACCGTGATCGGCACTAAGTGGGTATTCAAGAACAAAAAGGATGAAGATGGTGTCGTCATCAGAAACAAAGCTAGACTTGTTGCCAAAGGCTACCGGCAAGAGGAAGGCATCGATTATGATGAGACGTATGCTCCAGTAGCGCGCATAGAGGCAATCAGAATGTTTTTCGCCTACGCCGCTCATAAGAACTTCACAGTTTTTCAGATGGATGTGAAAACAACCTTTCTGAACGGCATTCTTAAAGAAGAAGTGTACGTGTCTCAACCTGAAGGGTTCGTCAATCAAGACAAGCCAGATCATGTCTATATCTTGGACAAAGCCCTTTATGGATTAAAGCAAGCCCCTCGAGCCTGGTATGATGTATTATCAAAATTCTTGGTCAAGTCTGGTTTCTCAAAAGGTAAGATCGACACTACTTTATTCATCAAGAAAGAAAAAGCTGATATTATAGTTATTCAGATATATGTTGATGATATAATATTTGGTTCTACTAATCCAAAATATTGTAAAAACTTTTCTAACCTCATGGTGTCATGTTTTCAAATGAGTATGATGGGAGAGATGAATTTCTTTCTCGGATTACAAGTTAAACAACTTTCTACGGGAATTTTTATCAATCAGTCTAAGTACATTTTGGACATTCTTCGGAAGTACAAAATGGAAAATCACAAATCTATTGGCACCCCGATGGCACCAGGAACTAAGATCCACACTGATCCTTTGGGAAAAAGTGTTGATGTTAGAACTTATAGAGGTATGATTGGTTCTTTGATGTATCTTACATCGAGTAGACCAGATATTATGTTCTCAACATGTCTTTGTTCTAGATATCAAGCTGCTCCCAAAGAATCTCATTTGGCCGCTGTCAAACGGATCTTTAGATATCTGAAGGGGACTGCAGACCTTGGTTTGTGGTATCCTAAAGATACTGGGTTTCAACTGACTGCATATTCAGATGCAGATCATGCAGGTTGTATGTTGGATAGAAAGAGTACTTCTGGTCACGTTCAATTTCTTGGAGACAAGCTCGTTAGCTGGGCTTCAAAGAAACAGTTATGCGTTTCCACATCGACTGCAGAAGCAGAATATGTAGTTGCTGCCAGTTGCTGCTCTCAAGTCTTGTGGATGCGAACACAGCTACGAGACTTTGGATTCAAATATGACAAAATTCCGATATACTGTGACTCGAAGAGCGCGATTTCCATATCTGCTAATCCTGTCCAACACACCAAAACCAAACACATTGATGTAAGGTATCATTTTATAAAAGATAATGTTGAAAAAGGAACAATTGAACTTTATTTTGTAAAAACAGATTATCAACTTGCAGATTTATTTACCAAACCCTTAGATGAAAAGAGATTTAATTTTCTTGTCTCTAAGCTTGGTATGTTAAATCTTAAGACATAATCGGTTGTTACCTACTAAAGTTACAAATTGTTATTTTTCGTCATTTTCTTTATTTTTATTTCTGAAAGATACCTGCACTTTAATTGTTTGCTCATGATCTCAGGGGGAGTATGAGAAGATTGTTAGATGATCTATATTCATTTGAGGGGGAGTAAAACTAATTTCTGCATTTTGCTTAACTGACAAACTTTTTGCAATTCATGATTTTAGGGGGAGCTTATAAGTCAAAAGGAGTAAGACTATGATTTCTGATTATTTCTGATCAGAACTTGTTCTTTAATTGTTTTACTGCTTTATGTCGTTTATTTTCGAATAAATTTTTGTCAATAAATTTTGACTAGACTTTGAGACTTATGCAGGATGAGAGAAACTGAAATGATCATATCTACATGACTACAACTGACTTTCTGAGATTTAAGATTGAGCGATAAGGTAAATTTCTTATATTAATCTCACATATATCTAAAAGAAGGACAACTTTCAGGTATAGAAAACATGTTCTTAAATGTTCAAACCACTTTCCAATTCTTAAACAGATTTTATAATTTGGAAGTGTGATTTTAAATGTTTTCATTTTATTTTTATGCTTCATTGATAAACAAACCGTGTGTTTCCAAAGATAAATACTTGCTTATTGTCTTTTCTATATACTTTCAAGTATTCACACACACTGGTTTGAATTTTTCTTCAAAATGTTCTTACCACGTCTCTAAATTGGAACAATTTTTCTTCGATGGTAAGACACTCCGCTTGTATTCAAAGAATTTTGAGCGATATTTCATTTCAAAGCGTTTCATTCAAGAATGTCTGTATATTGTTTCGTATAGACAAATATTCATTATTCTTGACCATAAGCCTTAATTGTTATATCATTCATTTCTGATCATTTTATACAATGTCAGATTTTCAAACAAGTTTCTTGCATTCATGTTCATTCATTAAATTTCCTTGTTTGAAAATACTTCAATGGTTTAAAATGCTCATATCTTCATGATTATATCACTGAGCATACTTATATCTGACATTTGTATATGAGCTTTAACTGATATAGGTAAACCATTTGAGCAACTCATGCTTTATAGGACTGGGTTCTTTGTGCTAGGACTTAAATGAAACTTCTATGGATTCACGTTAACTAGTGTTTCCTACCCATGAAGTTAATCCCTTAGTGATTGAGTGTGAGGAGTCAAAAGAAATGAGTGTGGGTGTGCTAAGGTAAAATGGAAAAGAGAGTTTGGTTAGTAGTGAGCTTATTGATTAAAAAGAAAGAGGGTGAGAGATCAGAGTAAAAGAATATCAAACTCTGGACCAACTACTTTCTGAGCCGGACAGCCACATTACTAGTGTTTCACAAATCTTTGGTGAACGTTATTGAAACAGGCAATTAGCCCATGCCAACTTTTGCTTAAAACCCCACCAACCACTCATTTTCTTCTCAAAAAGAAAATGTTTCACATTTTCAAGGGCACGCAGCATATAATCTATCTGGTTTTTCATTTGGAAAATCTGGATATTGAAAAAGAAGGAAGTCTGCCCCGCCTTCGCACTTCAATCATGCACATAGAGTCTGTGTTTATCTACTGTTGTCTCAGTGGTTACACTATGTTGAGCCTTATAAAAGCAATCATCGTGCTTAATTCTTTCTACACTTGCACGAGCACACAAAGATTTTGTTTCTTCGTCATAACATTCATAGAAATTGCCTTTGTGGTATTTCGATGGTTGGATGGAAGCCCTGGGGGAGTGAACATCAAAAAGCTCCTTTATATTGTGTATTCGTTACACACAATAACTTTGTGTTACTGACAGGCATATTAACTGATTCATCTGTTGATTCAGGAGTTACATGTTCTTATTTTGTCTGGATTTGAAAAGATCTAGATGAATATCTTGGAGAGTTGACAAAATCAGAGGCTCAGTATGACAGATCAGAATGGTAAATGACATTTCTTGGAGAAAAGTTTTGATGATATAGATGCTCAAATCATCAAAAAGGGGGAGATAGTATGAAGAAATGTTAAAGATTGGAGATGGTATGCAGAAATGTTAAAGTTTTTCAAGTTTGGAGGAGATTATTTTTTCTGAAATGCTCAAATCAGAAAAGTTCAAAGTAAAGATTTTAAAGTTTTGAAGACGATCAAAGAATTTCTGAAGGTTTCTTTGAAGATTATTTGCTAAAGCATTCGAGCTGATTCTGAAGATAATTTCTTTCCAAAAGTCTGAAAGAGTTCTATGTGAAAGTCTGGGGAGATTGTTCATCATTTTTGAAGACAGCTTTGGAAAGAAGATCATCCATGAAAAAGGGGAGTTTGCTTTGACAGAGCTTAAAGTGAAGACTGAATTGCTAGATCTTTCAACAATGATCTTGAATCCAAAGGGGGAGATTGTTAGAGCATAAATATGTTGGATACAAGATCAAGCTTACTGAAGGTCAAAGTTGAGAAAGTCAAAGCTGCTAAAGTCAAACCTCATTAAAAGTCAAAGTCTATTAATAAAAGTCAATGTATTTTGTATTTGTTGTTTCCTTGTTTTAGAGGGTAGTATAAATAGTTTTCTCTTTGTATTTTCATAAAGGAGTTGAGTTACAAGAGATAGAAGTGAGAGAGAAAGAATACGTAGAGAGAGAGAGAGAGAGAGTTCTAGAGAGAGATCTTTGTAATTGGGATTTGAGAAAGTAATCAAACAGGTAATTGTTTGTTAATCTTGTTGTGTTTGTTTAATATTGATTAGAAACTAGATTTAGGGACACACAATTACAAAGACTTTGACTTTTGCTTTAAGTGGCTTTGACTTGAGCTTTTGACTTTGACTTTCATTCTTCATGATCTTGGATCCAACATAACTATGCACTAACAATCTCCCCCTTTGGATTCAAGATCATCTTAAAAAAGAATAAGCGTTGAATCTCCTCCTTTGATTCAGAAACAAATGATCTCCCCCTTTGGATAAACAAAATCAAATTTTAGCATTTGCGAACAATCTTCTTCTTTGTTTAATCTTTGACAAAATCAATCTCTTCCTTCAAACTTCTTCACAAAGATAAACATTTCATCTCCCCTTTATTTGAAAAAAAACAATCAAAGTCAATTTCCCCCTTTCTTCTTTATCTCACTCTTTATACCTTGACAAACAATCTTTAGAATCACAGTATTCTCCCCCAAAGTCTGTGAATGTGCTCTTTCATAACTTTAACAATCTCCCCCAAGGTAAAAACAACCTCTTTCAGACTTCAGAAAAGAAATTATCTTTAGATTCAACTCACTTTTTTTAGTAAATAATCTTCAAAGAAAATTTCTGCAAATTTTCAAGCAACTTTCTGAACATTTGAACTTTCTCTTTCTTTATGAACATTCTCCCCATATTTCTGAAATATACCCTTCAAAATTGCCATCACTTGAATTCTCTATTCACAGAACTTTCACCATATGATCTTTAGTCATCATTTCATGAAATTAATTCTCCCTTAATTTCTTTTCCATTTCTTGGTCTTCTCCCCCTTTTTGACGATGTAAAGCATATAAATCATCAAAATTGTCTCCAAGAAATGTCATGAAACTTTTTATGACCAATGATCTTTTGAATTGAACATCTGAACCATCCGTCAATTCATAAAGTATTCATCTGAATCTTTTCAAATTCAGACAAATAAAAATGTAACCCTGAATCAACAAATGAATCCATTTAGTACAACAAATGTACTGTACAAGGAGTTTAATTGATGTTCATTCCCCAGGTCTTCCATTCAATCATCGAATAACACAAGATTATTCTATGAACGTTCCGACAGAAAAACAATTTTTCTGTGTGAAAGTGCTTGTGTATGAAAGAATTTAAACATGAATATTTATAGAAGGCTCAAAATGTGTAAACCATTGAGACAACAATAGTAATACCCGGACTCAATTGTGCATGATCGAAGTGCGGAGGTGGGGAAGACTTCCTTCTTTTTCAATATCCACCTCTTCCGAATAAAGACGAGATAGATTATGTGTTGCGTCCCCAAGAAAATATGAAACATTTCTTTGTTAAGAAAGAAATGAGTAGATGGTGGGGTTTAAATCAAGAGTTGGCATGGGCTAGTGCCTGTTTCAATGATGTTCACGAAAGAATTGTGAAACAACAGTAATGTGGTTGCCCGACTCAGAAAAAGTTGGTGCAGAGTTCTAATATTCTTTTAACTCTGATCTCTCACCCTCATTCTTTTTAATATTGAGCTCACTTCTAACAACTCTCTCTTTTCATTTTATCTCATCACACACCCACACTCATATATTGACCCCTCGCCTCTCGATCACTCAAGGATAACTTCATGGGTAGGAAACACTGGTTATCGTGAATCCATAGAAGTACAAATAAACTCACACAATTCCCATGTATTTTGTCCTAAATAATATGTTGCTCAATTGGTTAAACCTTTTCAGTTAAAGCACAGTATGAAATACATGTTAGATATATGTATGCTCAGTAAGATAATCATGAAGATTTGAGCATTTTAATCATGAAAGATTTTCTCAAAACAAAGAAATTGAATGAATGAAGTGAAATCAATAGAAACGTTTTGAGAATCTGACAATAAAAGATCAAATATGGAAGATTTATCAATAAAAGCTTAGGTCATGAAAAATTGGATGTTGTCTATACGAATCAAATATAGACATTCTTGAAAGAAACGTTTTGAATGAACCAACGCTCAACAAACTTTGAATTTCGAACGGGGTTTATTACCATCGAAAAATTGTTTCATTTTGAGACATGGTAATAATAAAGACAACAAAAAAATGCTAAACCGGTGTGTATGAATACTTGACAGTATATGGAAAAGATAATACACAAGTATTTATCTTTGGAAACACACGGTTAGATTAACAATAAAATCTCATGTAAGAAAACATTTAAAATCACACTTCAAAATTCATGAAATCTATTTAGGAATCGGGAAGTGGTTTGAACTTTTAGAAACATGTTTTCATGTCTGAAAGTTGTCCATCTTTCAAACACATATGAGATTAAGATTAGAATATTTCTTACGCTCAACTTTAATCTCATGAAATCAGCTCGAACGTCATGATTGATATGATCATGTAAGCTCTCCCTCAAAAACTGCCTGTACTCAAAAAGTCATCAAAGCAACAAAGTCTTATTGAAACAAAAACATTTATTAAAAAATTAAAGACATAAAAGTAGTAAAACGTTTTAAGAACGAGTTCTGATCAGATGTAATAAGAAGTCAGTGTCCTTACTCCCCCTGAACATATGTATCATTGTCTCACTCCCCCTGAAATCATGAACAAACTTTAAGTGTAGATATCATTCAGATTAGAAGTAAAGAAATGAAGAAAAATAACAAAATTAAACTGTACTAGGTAACTACAGATTATGTCTTGAGGTTTAACATGCCAAGTTTCAAAATGAGTAAATTAATTCTCTTTTCGTCTAACTTCTTGGTAAACAAATCAACAAGTTGATAATCTGTGTTTACAAAGTAAAGTTCAATTATATATTTTTCAATATTATCTTTAATAAAGTGATATCTCACGTCGATATGCTTGGTTTTCGTGTGTTGAATAGGGTTCTCAGATATAGCAATAGCGATCTTGGAATCACAATAAATCGAAATTTTGTTGTATTGGAAGCCAAAATCTCGGAGTTGTGTTCGCATCCACAACACTTGAGAACAGCAGATAGCCGCAGCTACGTACTCTTCCTCGGCTGTTGAAGTAGATACGCACAGTTGTTTCTTCGAAGTCCAGCTCACGAGCTTATCTCCCAAAAATTGTATATGTCTTGAAGTACTCTTCCTGTCTAACATACAACCTGCATGATCTGCATCTGAATATGATGTTAGCTCAAAACATGTATCTTTAGGATACCACAAACCAAGATCTGCAGTTCTCTTTAGATATCTAAATATTCGCTTTACAGCTGAAAGATGGGATTCTTTATGTGAAACTTGATATCTAGCACATAAGCATGTAGATAACATAATATCTGGTCTACTCGCCGTTAAGTACATTAAAGAACCAATCATTCCTCTATAGGTTCTAAGATCAACAAATTTTCCAGAAATGTTTGTCCCACAATAATTGTTCTAATTAAGAATAACTACAACAAATTCAACTCAAATTGTCATATGATTAGATTTCAATTTCACACTTTACAATTTGTATAAAGATGCTCTCTCTACTTTCTCTCTCTAAGATTCTCTCTGTTTGCGTACTAGTTTCCAAGTGCCACACTTCTTTCATACACGCTCTCAAGAAAACAAAAGAAAAACAATTTATACTAAAGTACAATACAAAGGAATCTAAACTAAATTAGTTGACTTCATTTGACCTTGAGCTTTGACTTTGACTTTGCTTGAGAGGCTTTGACTTGGACTTTGACATTCAACCTTTGATGATCTTGGATACAATATTTATGCTCTAACAATCTCCCCCTTTTGATTCAAGATCATCTAAAAAAAACATTGAAGCTCCCCTTTGATTCAGAAACAAATGATCTCCCCCTTTGGATACACAAAGACTAATTTCAGCAATCACGAACAATCTCCCTCTTGAAGTTTCTGACAAATAATTATCCTTTGAAAGTCAATCTCTCCCTTTAAGTAAATTCGTTCAAAAACAATCTTTCTTTTCTTTGAACTGTTTTCAGACCTTCTGTAATCTCCTTCAAAGTCTGTGACTATCTTTTGCAAGAATCTTTAACAATCTCCCCCAAGGTAACAAAAACCTCTTCCAGACTTCAAAAAATAAATTATCTTCAGATTTAGCTCACTTTGCTTCAGCAAATAATCTTCAAAGAAAATTTCAGTAAATCTTCAACAAACTTTCCGAATTCTTTGAACTTTCTCTTTCAAATCTTGTACAATCTCCCCATTACAAATACTAGCTATTCTCCAAATCATATTTCTTGAAATAACTTCTCCCATTGATCATTTCTTGAAATTACTTATCCCCCTTTTTGATGATGTAGCATAGAAATCATCAAAACATCTTCAAGAAATGCCATAATATTCTGACCACTGATCTTTCAAAAATGAGCCACTAAACATCCGTGAATTCATAATGTATTCATCTGAATCTTTTCAAATTCAGACAAATAAGAATGTAACCCTAAATCAACAAATGAATAAGTTAATATGTCTGTAAGTAACATGAAGTCACTTAGTACAACGAATGTACTCTACAAGCATTTTTATTGATGTTCACTCCCCAGGTCTTCCATTAAATCATAGAATAACACAAGATTATTCTATGAACGTTCCGACTGATAAACAAATTTTTTGTGTGTTTGTGCTTGTGTATGAAAGAATTTATACATGAATGTTTTATAATAGGCTGAAAATGTGTAAACCATTGAGACAACAACAATATTACACGGACTCAATTCTGCATGATCGAAGTGCGAAGGTGGGGCAGACTTCCTTCGGTTTCAATATCCACATCTTCCAAATGAAGACGAGATAGATTATATGCTGCATCCCCAAGAAAAATTGAAACATTTATTTGTTAAGAAAGAAATGAGTAGCTGGTGGGGTTTAAATCAAGAGTTGACATGAGCTAGTTGCCTGTTTCAATGATGTTCACAAAAGAAATTGTGAAACAACAGTAATGTGGATGCCCGACTCAGAAAAAGTTGGTACAGAGTTTTGATATTCTTTTAACTTTGATCTCTCACCCTCTTTCTTTTTTAAACATTGAACTCACTTCTAACCAAACTCTCTTTTCATTTTATCTCAATACACACCTACACTCAGATATTGACTCATTGCCTCTCGATCACTCAAGGTTAACTTCTTGGGTAGAAAACACTGGTTAACGTGAATCCATAGAAGTTTTATTTAGCTCACACAATTCCCATGTATATTTTCCTATAAGCAAAATATTGCTCAATTGGTTTAACTTTTCAGTTAAAGCACAAAATGAAATACATGTCAGATATATGTATGCTCTGTAAGATAATCATGAAGATTTGAGCATTTAAAACCTGAAAGATTTTCTAAAAAACAAGTATATTGAAAGAATGAAATGAATACAGAAGACTGTTTGAGAATCTGACATTGTATGAAAAGATCAAATATGAATGATTTATCAATGAAAGTTTAGGTCATGAAAAATTGGATGTTGTCTATACGAATCAAATATAGACATTCTTGAAAGAAACGTTTTGAATGAAATAACGCTCAATAAACTTTGAAATTCTAACGGGGTGTCTTACCATCGAAAATAATTTCAATTTGAGACATGGTAAGAACATAGTTAATAAAAGTAGTAAATCGGTGTGTATGAATACTTGACAGTATATGGAAAAGATAATACTTGTATTTATCTTGGGAAACACATGGTTTGTTAAACATGAAAGCTCACAATATTGAAAGCACTTAAAATCACACTTTTAAAATTCATGAAAACTTTTAAGAATTGAGAAGTGGTTTGGACGTTTAAGCAAATTGTTTTCATGTTTAAAAGTCGTCCATCTTTCAAACATATATGAGATTAAGAATAGAATATGCCTTACACTCATCATTAATCTCATAAAGTCAACTCCAAAGTCGTGATTGATATGATCATGTAAGCTCCCCCTCAAAGTCTGCAAGTAGTAAAAAAATCGTCAAAGTACAAAGTCTTATTTACAAACTTTATTGAAAAATAAAGACATGAAAGCAATAAAACTTTTAAGAACGAGTTCTGATCAGATGTAATCAGAAGTCAATATACTTACTCCCCCTAAACATATGCATCAGAAAATATGTCAGAGAAAAAATATATGCAACAAAATTTATAACTCCCCCTAGAATGTAGATCATTTAACCTTTATCTCACTCCCCCTGAAAACATGAACAAAACCTTTCAGTGCAGATATCGTTTAGATTAAAAATAAAGAAATGAAGACAAATAACAAAAATAAACTGTACTAGGTAACTACATATTATGTCTTGAGGTTTAACATGCCAAGTTTCGAAATGAGAAAATTAAATCTCTTTTCATCTAACGGCTTGGTAAACAAATATGTAAGTTGATAATCTGTGTTTACAAAGTAAAGTTCAGTTGTACCTTTTTCGACATTATTTTTGATAAAATGATATCTCACAACAATATGTTTAGTCTTTGTTTACTGAACAGGATTAGCTGATATGGCTGTGGCGCTCTTCGAATCACAATATATAGGAATTTTGTTGAACTGGAATCCATAGTTTCGAAGATGTGTCCTCATCCACAATACTTGAGAGCAGCAATTGGCAGCAGTTACATACTCTGCTTCAGCAGTCGAAGTGGAAACACAAAGTTGTTTATTTGATGCCCAACTTACGAGCTTGTCTCCAAGAAATTGAATGTGACCCGATATGCTTTTCCTGTTTAGCATACAACCTACATGATCTTCGTCTGAATACGCTGTTAGCTCAAAACCTGTATCTTTAGGATACCACAAACCAAGATCTATAGTTCCCTTCAGATATCTAAATATTCGGTTTACGTCCCACATATGGGATTCTTTAGGTGAAGCTTGATATCTAGCACATAAGCATGTAGAAAACATAATATCTGGCTGACTAGCCGTCAAGTACATTAAAGAACCAATCATTCCTCTATAGGTTCTAACATCAACAGCTTCTCCCAAGAGATCAACTCTGATTTTAGTTCCTGGTGCCATCGGGGTTGAAATTGGAGTACAATTTGACATATTAAATTTCTTTAAAATGTCAGCAATATACTTCGCTTGATTTATAAAAATCCCCGTGGAAAATTGTCTAACTTGTAATCCGAGAAATAAATTCATCTCTCCCATCATACTCATTTGAAAACGTGACACCATGAGGTTAGAAAAATTCTTACAGTACTTTGGATTAGTTGAACCAAATATGATATCGTCCACATATAATTGAATTAAAATGATATCAGCTTTCTCCCTTTTTATGAATAAAGTGGTGTCAATTTTACCTTTGGAAAATCCAGACTTGACAAGGAATTTGGATAACACATCATACCAAGCTCGAGGGCCTTGTTTGAGTCCCGTAAAGTGCCTTGTCTAGAATATAGATATGATCTAGTTTGTCTACACTTACGAATCCTTTAGGTTGAGAAACGTACACCTCTTCTTTTAACAATCCATTCAGAAAGGCTGTTTTGACATCCATCTGATAGACCATAAAATTCTTATTTGCAACGTAGGCTAGGAACATCCTAATTGCCTCAATACGTGCAACTGGTGCATACGTCTCATCATAATCAATGCCTTCCTCTTGTCTGTATCCCTTGCCTACAAGTCTTGCTTTATTTTGAATAACAACACCATCTTCATCCTTTTTATTCTTGAATACCCACTTGGTGCCAATAATTATCTTTCCTTCAGGTCGGGGCACCAATTGCCATACTTTAAGCGCTTCTAATTGGTTGAGCTCTTCATGCATGGCTGTAACCCAATCTGGAAGCGCTTCTAATTGGTTGAGCTCTTCATGCATGGCTGTAACCCAATCTAGATCACGAAGAGCTTCTGAAACTTTTGTCGGTTCTATTTTACTCAGAAATGAATCAAACAAACATTCATTTGTTGTTGCAGACCTAGTTTGCATCGGCTTTGACGGATCTCCAATAATTAGATGAACCAGATGCTCTTTGGTCCACTTGTATACGTGAGGGAGTGGATTAGATGTAGATTGATCATGTTGATCATCTAAGTATCTAGTATTTTCTTCATGTTAGGGTTCAGTTGAAGTAATCGATGGAGAAGTTTCAGTGGATTGGACATTTGATGTCTGTTGAGTAGGCATTATCGTACATCCAACTGAATGTGTAACTTCTGGCTCTTCATTATCATGTGCAACTTCAACTGATGGAGTAGGTGTTAGTTTCTTCCTAAATCGGGGAATCGGATTCAGTTGAGACATCTGAAGTGATTAGATGATGACTACTTGAATCTTCAGATATGTCAATCACAACAGGTTTAGTCACTTTAGACCCACGAAACTCATCATAGAAAAATTCAAACAATAAATCTAATTCTTTTAAATGAAATGTCCAGAATCTAAAACTCCTGTTATAACGGGTTCTGAACTGATTTGATCAGAAGCCATATCTTCATCAAATGTGACGTTGACGCTTTCAACCATAATTTTTTACTTCTAAATAAACTATGTATGCAGCAGATGTTTGAGAATATCCAATAAAAATACCTTCATCAGCCTTAGGACTAAACTTGTTCAAATTCTCCTTATCGTTCAATACAAAACACCTGCATCCAAAGATGTGAAAATGTTTAATTCTAGGTATTCTATTATTTATCAAAGCATATGGTGTTTTACCAAACCAATGATGAATGATTGATCTGTTTTGTGTATAACATGTAGTTGAGACAGCTTCGGCCCACATAAATAGAGGTAGATTAGATTGACTAAGCATAGTGCGAGAAGCCTCGACTAGAGTTTTGTTTTGTCTTTCTACTACTCCATTCTGTTCTGGTGTTCTGGAAGCATAAAATTGATGTGTTATCCTGACCGATTCGAGATAATCGTCAACAATTCTGTTTTTGAATTTTGTGCCATTATCAGTTCTGAGAAGCTTAACTGTCTTCTGCAAGTTCACTTGAACGATCTTTAGGAATGAGATGATGACATCGTGCGTCTCATCTTTCGATCTTAGAAATTTGACCCAAGTGTATCTTGAATAACCATCCACAATCACTAAGACATATTTCGTGCCGTTTATGCTTTGTGTTCGCATTGAACCATAAAGATCCATATGCAATAGTTCTAAAGGAGTACTTGTGCTTGGTTCAGGCTTAGGCTTATGAGAAGCTCTCTTAATTTTGCCTTTCTCGCTTGCATCACACAGATGTTCTCGTTCATATTTTATCTCTGGAAGTCCTTTCACCAAATTTCCAGTCACCAGTTTGTTGATGTAGCGAAAGTTGAGATGAGATAGCCTTCTATGACATAATCAACTCTATTGCATAGAGGCTTTAGAAAGTAGACACACTGCATTATCAGTCTTGACTTTTGACAGATTTATTATGAAGAGGTTTGACTTCCGCGTCCCGACCAAGAGTTCTTTACCATCTTCAGTTCTAACACAACATCGCTTAGCCTTAAAGTTCACCTCTAAATCCTTGTCACATAATTGACCAATGTTGAATAGGTTGTGTCCTAATCCTTCAACATAATTTTTAATCGTTATGTTCTGTTGTACTACGTCTCCATATCCCAGTATCGGTGAAAATTGGTCATTTCCAAATCGCACATTGCCGCAGAATTTCTCTGTATAATTAGATAAAATATATTTATGCCCAGTCATATGCTTGGAGCAACCATAATCCAAGTACCACATATGATGGGTCTGCACAGGAGAAATCAAGGAACAACAGGTTTAGGTACCCATTTATAAATGGGTTCCTTCGTGTTAGCATACGATTTTGGCACCCATTTGAATTTGGGTCCTCTTTTCTTTTGAAAAACATGAGAATGATGTATATAATAAGTACCAAACCAACAATCAGAATATTGTCGAGTCACAAAAGCATTTCGAGTGTAGAAAACTGAGTAGTAGATGCAGATAATTGGAGCAATTGCTTTATTGAGTAAGTCTTGTAAAAAGTTACAAGTTTTGTTTTATAAGAAGCAATATTACCAATTACATCAGAAAATAATTTTGTATTCTCTCCAACTTTCTGCTTTGACATTCTAGTCTCACTTCTGACTTTTTCTTTCTCAAATCTGAAATACAAGATTTAGATTTATTAGAAACATGAGATTTCTGAGTTTGTGTTTTCTTATGCTTACCCATTTTGGTCTGTTTTTGTGAGTGTCTTTTATTTGGATTTTTACGTTTAAAATAATAGGTACTCACAGGAACTGATTCATCAACCTTAGTTGATGTTTCACCTTTCTCAAATACACTAGGTAAAGCATCAAATATGATAATAAATTCAGAATGATCCGGAAGTTTCGCATTGAAATCAAACATATCAACACTTTCATCAACACAACTATCAGAATTTAAAAAATCATTTTCATCCGCAAATAAGTCTTCAACATCATTTTCATAAACTTGAGGTGCCTTGGAAGAATTTGAAAATATGAAATCATTTGACACATTAGAACACTTTTGTTTAAGAGACATTTTAGCACTATCTGAAGTTTTAGAATTTGTAAAAACATTTCCCATGAAAACTTTACATGATGACGCATCTGAATCAGTAGAATTGTTTACACAAACTCTGTCTGAGTCAGAGTTGTCATCTGTAGCTTCAGATTTAAAAATAGTGTTTCTTCATAACAGTAGAAAACACAACTTTCTCAAGATCAACCAAAATTCTTTCATCAACCAAAATGTTTTCAAGTTCAAAAATTTTGCTTTCTAAGACAAGTAGAGGAACATAAATCTCTACCTTAACTGGTTTTGCCTCCATCTCCTCCGTAGAATAGCTTTGAAAATAATCATTTGACAAAAATTTTGGTCGCTCAGAAAGATAACTAGCATTCAACTTTTTATAGCAGAATGGTAGTTGCATTTTGGTTGTGTTCTTCCTGTTCTCATCTTCCTTAGCCTCAACCTCATCAGATGATTTTGTAACAAATTTGGGTTTCAAATGAGGATTTTTGTCAGCCACATAAATTGAAATTATATATAGCGGGTTGTTTTCGAATAGCTTTCTTCAGATAATGTGGGTTATCGTAACGAAGACCCCACTGATCTTTAAAATCAATTTCTTCCTTTGGTGTGTTTAGAAAAATGGTGTAATGTACTCGAGTATAAAGATTGGCTTCCAAACCATTAATCTTTTTCTGCAATTTTTTATTATCAATCTGCAAATTGTGAACTTTCAAAACAAACTCTTGTTTCTCACGACCAGATTTATTAAACTTTGAAACTGTTTCAGAAATTTGAGTTTCAAGACAAGCTTTTTGTTTTTCAAAAACAGTAGCAGATTTGTTTAAAGAATCAATCAAGTTTTTGTTCCCAGTAATTTCGTTGTTGAGATAAAAAATTGTTTGGCGCTTCTTTGCAACTCTATTTTTCTCCTTTTTAAGCTTAGCTTGTAAGCCTTGAAGCTCGACCATCATGGTTTCCATTTTTGTTAAAAAATCAGATTCAGAAAAGTTATTTACCTCTTCGGAAGTCTCATCGGATGACTCATCATATTTGACGTCTTTTCCCATTAAGCACATGTAGGGTTGTCTCCTCTTTGTCATCTTCAGGCTCAGAATGATCCAACCAAAAATCATCTTCGACCATTAAAGCTTTGCCTGCTTCTTTTTGCTTTGCCAGAAGCATTTTGTTCTTGTAGTATTCAGAATTGCGAACTTTGGGCTTCTGACAATCTTTGGCAAAGTGACCGATTCTCCCATAGTTGTAGCATTTGATAGGTTCTTCCACCTTCTTTGGCTCATAGTCATTCACATATTTCCTCTCTTCCTGCTTCTTTTCACCAAAACTCTTACCATCAGATCTCCTATCATCAAATCTTATTCCTTCAATTCTTTCCTTGTGATCATAGTTCCTTGAACCTGACGAATATCTCTGACTGTTAGAACCCGGTTTCTTATAAAATTTCTTCTGAAAGGCTCGGGTCAGAAGTAGCATAGCTTGCTTCAAATTTTCTCCGTCGTAGGAATCTGAATCAACACTGTCAGTTTCATTAGAATCAGAAACAACTAACTTCTTTTTCTTCTTCTTATCCTTCTTCTCCTTTTCTTTCTTCTTCACAACCAAGGCTATAGGGTCAGCTACTGGCTTTTCACTCTTTTTCTTTTCTCGTCTTTTCTCTTCAACTTCCTCCTCATTCTGACGGAGGGTTTCATATACTTCATGTAGAGTTATGTCACCGAGATCATTTGTTAGTGCACATATTTGTTGGATACAAGATCAGGAAGAATGAAGACCAAAGTTCAAACAAGTCAAAGCTCAAAGTCAACTCTCAAAGTAAAAGTAAAAGTCTTTTGTAATAAAAAGTCAAAGCTAGTTTTGTAAGAGTTTTGTAGTGTTTCTTTTGTGTGCATGTTTTAGTATCTTGAGTGTTTGTCCCTTGGTTTAAATAGGCACATGATTCTTTGTTTTGCGTGTAAGTTCATTCAGAGTATTATGCGCATATATTGTAGAGAGAGAGTTTGAGAGAATAACTTTGTAATCGAATTTCAGTTTGAAATAAAATGGAAATTAAGTGAAATTGTTGATTACATCTTGTTTTACACTGTTTGTGGGAATATTATCTTTCATCTGCTTCATTCTCCTAGTGTGCTTCTTCCACTCTGGCTGAAGAATGCTGAGAAACTTGACGTTGTTCTCCATCTGCTTCTTTTTGACCTTATTCTTTGCCAGCTCATTCAGCAGAGACACAAACCTCTCATAAGTTTCCTCTAATCTTTCATTTTCCTTGGCTTTGAATGCTTCATAACCGTTGATGCATTTGGCTACTTTCATCTGATTGCCAACTTTGGATCCCATCATCATCTTCTCTAATTGATCCCACATCTTTTTGGTCGTTGCCTTGTAGTTGTCTATCTTAATGTAGATCTCATTCGGTATGCTTTGAAGGAGTAGAGATCTAGCCTGCTTGTCAGCTTTGTACCTTTCTTTCTCTTTATCAGAATATTGAGAAATATCCATTGGAACCTTTTTTGTCCTATTTTCTCTCAGATGATTTCCATCTTCACTATCAGATGATTCATCATCAGGAATTTCCATAGTAAGAGGAATCATTGGACCTTCCTCAATAGACATCTTGATGTAACACCATTGGCATGTCTGTAATGAAGTCTAGAAACTTGTCCTTCCATTGTTCGTACTCACCCTTGAACAGAACGGGTGGTTTGACATCGATTCCGAAAGAAAGTGCATCCCTTGAATTCATCCTGACAAATAAACTGTAAAATAAGAACTTAAAATGATCGTTAGTTCGAAAGAAATCAATAACCAAAAAAAATCTTTGAAAAAATTTCAGAAAATAAATTTCCAAAAATTTCTTAAGGCAAGAATCCTCACACCACAAGTAGCTAAACAATTCGCACAACACCACAATTCACAGATCTTCCACAATTCTTACGCAGAAGGAATTCGCACACCCCAGAAATTCGCACGTAAATAGATGCGAATTCTAGAAATTCGCACACAACTATATGCCAATTTTAGACTTGGAATTTTCTAGATCTTTCCACTTTTCGCATGCAATATTCGCACAACAGGGATATATGGATTCTATACTTAGAACTATTTCAACCTCAAACAATTCGTATGGATACAAATTCTAGACTTTGAAAAATATTCCAACTTTCTATGCGAAATCTTAAGAATTCGTATGTAACTCTATGCGAATTTAAGGAACTCGAATGCTTCTATATGCGAAATCCTTACTTTTCACACGTAGGCATATGTGAAATATGTCCTTAAAATAAATTCTCCCAACTTCTCGTACACTGAACTATGCGAATTCTGAACAATTCGTATATAGGCTGATACGAATTATGTACAATTCGTATATAAGCCTATACGAATTCTACACTTGTCAAATTCAGGAATCAAGCACTATGCGAATTCTCTATACGAAATCTTTGGATCTTGCGAGTTCTTCTGGGATTATGCGAGTTCTTCAAGTTTTTGGTAAAAAATCCTTCAATCGATCCAAAAACCCATTAAAACTTTGATGCTGAGTCTGAAACTTCACAAATTTATCCATGAACACTGCATGCAACGATTACAAACAACAAAATACAATCAAATTGTCTTAAGTATACATTTCGAACAGTTTACAATGCGTAGAACTCGTGTTAACCAAGAATTCACAAAAACATCAAATTGACCAAAATTTACAGTGCAAATTTGATACAAACCAATACAAATTCAATCTAATACATCACACGAATACCATAGACTCAATTAAACTCAAAATTACAATGTAAATCACTAAAATCAATTGAATCACAGAAAACAGGGTGCGAAGAACAATTCGTGAAGATTTCGATCGAACTCTCCTCTGATACCAATTGTTTGTCCCACAATAATTGTTCTAATCAAGAATAACTACATCAAATTCAACTCAAATTGTGATTAGATTTCAATTTCACAGTTTACAATTTGTATACAGAATGCTCTCTCTACTTTCTCTCTCTAAGATTCTCTCTGTTTCCGTACTAGTTTCCAAGTGTCACACTTCTTACATACATGCTCTCAAGAAAACAAAAGAAAAACAATTTATACTAAAGTACAATACAAAGGAATCTAAACTAATCTAGTTGACTTTATTTGACCTTGAGCTTTGACTTTGACTTTTCTTGAGAGGCTTTGACTTGGACTTTGACATTCAACCTTTGATGATTTTGGATACAATATTTATGCTCTAACAAGAAAGATCAACTCCAATCTTAGTTCCTTGTGCCATCGGGATACCAATTGGAGTACAATTTTCCATTTTAAATTTTCTCAAAATATCATAAATGTACTTTGCTTGATTTATGAAAATCCCTGTAGAAAATTGTCTAACTTGTAATCCGAGAAAGAAATTCATCTCTCCCATCATACTCATTTGAAATATGGACACCATGAGGTTAGAAAAATTCTTACAAAATACTTCGGATTAGTTAAACCAAATATTATATCGTCTACATATATTTGAATAAATTGATATCAGCTTTTTCCTTTTTAATAATGTGAGTAGTATTGATTTTACCTTTGAAAAACCCAGACTTGACTAAAAACTTTGATAGAACATCGTACCAGGCTCGAGGAGCTTGCTTTAAACCATAGAGAGCTTTGTCAAGAATGTAGACATGATCCGGTTTTTCAGCATTGACAAACCCTTCTGGTTAAGAGACGTATAACTCCTCTTTCAATATGACATTTAGAAAGGCAATTTTCATGTCCATTTGGTAGACAATGAAATTTTTGTGTGCAGCATAGGCTAGAAACATTCTGATTGCCTCTATACATGCAACTGGAGCGTATGTCTCATCATAATCTATTCCTTCATCTTGCCGGTATCCTTTAGCAACAAGTATTGCTTTGTTTCTTACCACGATACCATCTTCATCGTTCTTGTTTTTGAATACCCATTTCGTACCTATAACAACTTTTCCTTTCGGACGAGGTACGTTTCTCCTAACTTTAAGCGATTTGAATTGATTAAGCTCTTCTTGCATAGCTGTTATCCAATCTGGATCTTTTAGAGCTTCGGATACTCGTGTAGGCTCAATCTTGCTCAGAAAAGAATCAAACATGCATTCATTAGTAGTTGCGGACCTAGTTTGCACCAGTTTTAATGGATCTCCAATAATTTGATGTACCTGGTGGTCTTTGGTCCACTTATATACATGAGGGAGTGGATTAGATGTAGACTGATCATGTTGATCATCTAAATATCCAGTATGTTTTTCATGTTGGGGTTCAGTTGAATTAACTGGTGTAGAAGTATTAGTGGATTGGACATTTGATGTATGTTGGATAGGCATGACAATACATCCAACTGAATGTGCAACTTCTGGCTCAGCAGTGTCGTGTGCAACTTCAACTGATTGAGTAGGTGTTTAAATTGGAGTTTCTTCTTGAATTGGGGAATTTGATTCAGTCGAGACCTCTGATGTGATTGGATGATTACTTAAATCTTCAGATCTGTCAATCACAATAGATTTAGTCACTCTAGAACCAAGAAACTCATCATAAAAATATTCAAACAATAAATCTAATTCTATTAAATGAGATGTAGATGTTGATGCTTTATCAGAATTAGAAACGTTAACCGCAGGTTCTGGACTGATTTGTCCAGAAGATAATACTCCTGTTATCACGGGTTCTGAACTGATTTGATCAGAAGCCATATCTTCATCAAATTTGACATTGACGCTCTCAACCACAATCTTTGAATTCTTGAGATATACTCTCTATACCGCAGATGTTTGAGAATATCCAACGAAAATTCGTTCATCAGCCTTCGAACTGGGTTTAAGTTCTCCTTATCATTCAGCACAAAACACCTGCATCCAAAAATGTGAAAATGTTTAATGCTAGGTATTCTATTATTTATCAAAGCATATGGAGTTTTACCAAGCCGATGATGAATGATTGAACGATTTTGAGTATAATATGCAGTTGAGACAGCTTCGGCGCACAAAAATAAAGGTATATCGGATTGGCTCAGCATTGTTCATCCAACTTCAACTAGAGTCCGATTTCTTTGTTCAACTACCCCATTTTTTCTGGAGTTCTGGCAACAGAAAACTGATGAGTTATCCCAACCGATTCGAGATAATCGTCAACCGTTTTGTTCTTGAGTTATGTGCCATTATCAGTTCTAAAAAGCTTAATTGTTATCTGCAAGTTCACTTGAACGGTCTTTAGGAATGAGATGATGACATCGGGCGTCTCATATTTTGATCTTATAAATATGACCCAAGTGTATATTGAATAATCATCCACAATCACGGAGACGTATTTCTTGTCGTTTATGTTTTGTGTTCGCATTAGACCACAGAGATCCATATGCAGCAGTTCTAAAGGATTACTTGTGCTCGGTTCAAGCTTAGGCTTATGTGAGGCTCTTTTCATCTTACCTTTCTCACATGCATCACACAGATGTTCTTTGACGTATTTCAGCTCAGGTAAACCGTTAACCAAATTGCCAGTCACCAACTTGTTAATGTATCTGAAATTGAGATGAGATAGCCTTCTATGCCATAACCAACTTTGTTGCATATAGGCTTTAGAAAGTATACACACCGCATTATCAAGAAATTCGACAGATTAATCGTGTAAAGGTTTGACTTTCGCGTCCCGACCAAGAGTTTTTTACCGTCTTCCGTTCTAACACAACATCGCTTGGCCTTAAAATTCACCTCTAAATCCTTGTCACTGAACTGACCAATGCTGAATTGGTTGTGTCCTAAACCTTCAACATAACTCACCTTCTTTATCGTTAAGTTCTCTTGCACTACGTCTCCTTATCCCAAGATTGGTGAAACTGGTCATTTCCAAATCTCACGTTGCTGTAGAATTTCTCTATATAATTAGATAAAATATCTTTCTGCCCTGTCATATGCTTGGAACAAACTGAATCTAAGTACCACATATGACGGGTCTACACAAGAGAAATCAGACAACAATAGGTTTAGGTACCCATTTATATATGGGTCCTTTCGTGTTAGCACATGATTTTGGCACCCATTGGAATTTGGGTCCTCTTTTCTTTTGAAAAAAAATTTGAATAATAAACATGATATGATCCAAACCAACAATCAAAATATTGGCGAGTTACAAAATCATTTCGATCATATGTAGAAAACTGAGTAGTAGACAGAGATGATCAATTGCTTTATTGAGTAAGTCTTGTAAGAAGTTACAAGTTTTCTTTTATGAATAGCAACTTGACCAATTACATCAGAAAAACTACCAGAAGTCCTATTACAGTTTGAATCAGAAAATGATTTTGTAGCCTCTTCAATCTTCCTTCTTGGTCTCTATTGCAATCTCGCTTCAGACTTTTTCTTTTTCAATTCTGAAACACAAAATTTAGATTTATCAAAAACCTGATATTTAAGAGTCTGTGTATTCTTGTGCTTACCAGTGTTGATCTATTTCTGTGAGCGCCTTTTCTTTTGCTTCTGACATTTAGAGTAATAGGTACTCACAAGAACTGAATCATCAACCTTAGTTGATGTTTCACCTTTTTCAACACACTAGGTAAAGCAACATTATTGATTACAAAAGAAGTATGACTTGGAAGTTTATTATTGAAATCAAATTAATCAACACTTTCATCTAAACAACCATCATAATTTAGGAAATCATTTTCAACCCCAAACAAGTCATTAATATCATCATCAAACTGTTGTGCCTTGGAAGAATTTGTAAATTTGAAATCATTTGAAATTTTAGAACACTTTTGTTTGTAAGACATTTTAGCACAATCTGAAGTTTTAGGACTTGTAAAAACATTTCCGGTGAAAACTTTACAGGATGACACATCTAAATCAGTGGAATTGTTTACACAAAGTCTTTCTGATTCGGAGTTATCATTTGTAACTTCAGATTTAAAATTAGTGTTCTTCATAACAGTAGAAAACACAACTTTCTCAAGATCAACCAAAACTCTTTCTTCCGCTAAAATGTTTTCAAGCTCAGAAGTTTTGCTTTCCAAGACGAGTGGAGGAACATAAATATTTTCTTTAACTGGTTTTGCCTCCATCTCCTCAGTAGAATAGCTTTGAAAATAATCGTTTGGTAGAAACTTTGGTTGCTCAGAAAGATAACTATCATTCAGCTTTTTATAGCAGAATGGTAGTTGCATTTTTGTTGTGTTCTTTCTGTTCTCATCTTCCTTAGCCTCAACCTCATCAAATGATTTTGTAACAAATTTGGGTTTCAAATGAAGACATTTGTCAGCCACTTGTAAGAAATCAAAGTTATATAAAGTTGGTTGTCTTCTGATTGCTTTCTTCAGATAATGTGGGTTTTCGTAACCAATTCCCCAATTATCTTTGAAATCAGTAACTTCCTTTGGTTTGTTTAGATAAATGGTTTGATCAGTTTGACCTCGAGTATAAAGTTTTGCTTCCAAACCATTAATCCTTTTCATCAAAGATTTGTTTTCAGATTGCAATTTACTATAATTGACAACAAACTCTTTCTTCTAAAGTTCAGACTTATTAAATTTATAAACTGTTTCAGGTATTTGATTTTCAAAACAAGCTTTTTGTTTTTCAAAAACAGTAGCAAATTTGTTCAAAGAGTCAATCAAGTTTTTGTTCCCAGCAATTTCCTTGTTGAGATCAAAAATTGTTTGACGCTTTTTCACAACTCTACTTTCCCTCCTTTTTGAGCTTAGCTTTTAAGTCCTGAAGCTCGACCATCATGGTTTCCGTTTGTTTCAAAAAAGCAGATTCTGAAAAGTTATTTACCTCTTCGGAAGTCTCTTCATCAGATTCATCATATTTGACTTCCTTGCCCATTAAGCACATGTGAGCAGTCGCTTCTTTATCGTCCTCATAATCTGAATGATCAAGCCAATAATCATCCTCAGCCATCAGTGCTTTGCCTGCTTTTTTTTGTTTGTCTAGAAGCATGTTCTTTTAGTACTTATAATTTCTAACAGTCGGTTGCCAACAGTCCTTGGCAAAGTGGCCTATTTTACCACAATTGTAGCACTTGACTAGCTCCTCAACTTTTTTCTCTCCATACTCATTCACATACTTTCTCACTTCTGGTGTCCTTTCCACATAACCCTTTCTTTAAGATCTCCTATCATCAAACTTTCTTCCTTCAACTCTTTCCTTATGTTCATAGTTCCTCGATCCTGAAGAGTACCTCTGACTGTTAGATCCCGACTTCTTGTAAAATTTCTTCTGGAAGGCTCGGGTAAGCAAAATCATGGCTTTCTTGAGATTCTCTCCATCATCAGAATCTGAATTAGCACTGTCAGAACTATCAGAACTAGATACCACAATTTTCTTCTTCTTTTTCTTAACTCTCTTCTCTTTCTCTTTCTTCCTATCTACCACCAAAGCCACTGAATCATCAACTTTCTTTTCACTCTTCTTTTTCTCTTCTCTTTCCTCTTCTACTTCCTCTTCATTTTGCCTCAAGGTTTCATAAACTTCATGTAAGGGGATCTCACTCAGATCTTTCATCTGTTTCATCCTCCTTGTATGCTTTTTCCACTCTGGTTGCAGCACACTCAAAAACTTAACATTGTTCTCAATTTGTTTCTTCTTCACTTTGTTCTTTGTTAACTCATTCAACAAAGAAACAAACCTTTCATAGGTTTCCTCAAAACTTTCTCCAGCTTTGGCTTTAAATTCCTCATAGTTGTTTATGTAGTTAGCCACTTTCATCTGGTTGCCAATCTTTGATCCCATCATCATCTTCTCAAACTGATCCCACATCTTTTTAGCAGTTGCCTTGTAGCTTTAAATCTTGATAAAAATTTCATTTGGAATGCTCTGAAGAAGTAAAGATATGGCTTGCTTGTCTTCTTTGTATCTCCTCTTTTGCTCAGGTGTATAACTTGAAAATCCACCAGAATCACTTTAGTTTTTATTCCTCTGTTCTCAGTACCATCTTCACTATCTGAACTTTCATTGTCCTCATTAGGTACTACAACAATCACTGGTTTCATCAGACCCTCATCAATTGACTGTTTGATGTTCACCATTTTCACGAGACGTCTATGAAATCCAGGAATTTGTCCTTCCATTGTTCATATTCACCTTTGAATAGAATTGGTGGTTTAACATCTTTACCTATAGCAAGAGCATCCTTTGAAATCATCTTGAACTGAGCACTGATCTTTAAACATAAAAACAGAAATTTTCCAAGAATTATGAAAATAGTAAAAAATTGACTAAGTACTGAAATCGCAAAGCACTAAGGACCCACTTGTGGCAAATTACTAAGAAACCACTTGTCGTAGACCAAACGAATTAAGAAATGAGAAACTCGCAGACTGAATCATGTGATTTATCACTTGTCGCAGATAGTGGTCTGCGAGTTCTCACTTGTCGCAGATTGAAGGTTGCACGTTCTGTACTCGTCGCAGATAGCTGTCTGCGAGTTCTTACTTGACGCAGATGGAGGTCAGTGAGTTCTGAGACTTACTTGTCGCAAAGCATCTGCGAGTTTTCTTACTTAGAAAAATTTTCGAACTTTAACTTGTTGCAATGCGTCTGCGAGTTCTTATACTTATAAAAATTTCAACCAATAAACTTGTCGCAAACAGAACACTTGTCGAAGGTCTTGACTTGTGAGTTCTCGAACTTGATGCAGAGCAAAGAAAATGAACAGTAACTTGTCGTAGATAGTGGTTTGCGACTTCTGAGTTTGTCGCAAATAGCACTCTTCGAGTTCTTGCCCTCTGCGAGTTCTTCACTATGAATCTTGCGACTTCTTCAAGACTTCGACCACAAAATCACTTTTTCAGCCACAAATTCTTCAATTCTCTGAAATTTATCACCAAACTTTGCAGATTGATTCTCGATGTGATTCTGAACACTTCTCTATTGCAACTTTCGAGCCAAAGGCAAGATTACAACTTTCGATCCAAAGGCAGACTTTTACAACTTCGTACAAAAATTCAACAATAAAACCAAAATTCACACAAATTTGTTGTGAATTAGGCTATACAAATCAAAACAAATCTATTCTATACATCAAATCGAACCCAAATTTATCAATTACAATTCAAAAACAACACTAAATCTCGAAATTCGAATGATGAACAGTGAACTGCGAGTTCTTGATGTTTTCGACCAAATTCTCAGATTATGATCATGATTTTTGAATTGTGTTTGCTCTGATACCAATTGTGTGTCTCAATGATGTGCAATCAATCAAGATGAACAACGAGAATCACAATGTCCATTTTATTGATCTTGAATTCAACAATACAAAGATTCTCTCAAATGAAATATTTCTCTCTCTAAACATTAAGCTCTCTCTTAGTCATATTAGTCTACAAACAAAAATAAGGTATTTATACCTACATATACAAAGACAAAACCAACTAACACTAGTTTATTACAAAGACTTTGACTTTTGCTTTAAGAGGCTTTGACTTGAGCTTTTGACTTTGACTTTCATTCTTCATGATCTTGGATCCAACAAAACTATGCACTAACAAAAACAAGTGTATTACCATCGAAAATTGTTTCATTATGAGACATGGTAATAACAAAATCAATAAGAATGTGAACCGGTGTGTAAGAATACTTGACATTATATGGAAAAGATAATATAAATGTATTGATATTTGGAAACACACGGTAAGTGAATCATTAAAACTCATATAAGAAAACATTTAAAATCACACTTTTGAATTAATGAAATCTTTTTTAGAATAGAGAAGTGGTTTGAACGTTTAAGAAAATAGTTTTCATGCGTGAAAGTCGTCCATCTTTCAAACAATATGAGATTAAGGTTAGAAAATACTTACGTATAGCTTAAATCTCTTAACTCCCCCTCAATTCAGGTTGTTTTCCAATTCGGTACTTAGGTGTTACTTTATCTCCGATTCGTTTGAAAGTATCGGACTTTGGGGGCCTTGCGGAGAAGGTTCGTGCCCGTATTCATAATTGGAAGATGAAGTTCCTTTCTTTTGGGGGTCGTCGACAATTGATCCAATCGGTTCTTCAGTCGATCCAGTTATATTGGATGTCAGTGTTTATGCTGCCTTCGAGTATTGTGCATGAGTTTGAGGCGATGTTTCGGGATTTTCTTTAGGCTCAAGGAGATAGTTCTAAGGGACGGTGTAAGATTGCTTGGTCGAATGTTTGTAAACCGAGAGGTTGTGGAGGTCTTGGCCTCAAAAGAATTTCTGTTTGGAATAGGGTGCTTCTCATGAGACACGTTTGGGATATTGTGAGGAGACGTCAGTCTCTTTGGGTTCAATGGGTGTATGATCAATGTATCAGGTTGGATCATTTCTGGACAACCCGAACGAGAAGTAAATGGTCGTGGGTGATGAAAAATATTTCTGATCTCAGGCCTATTGTTAGGCATTCTTTTATTTCCCGGATTGGGGATGGTGCGTCAACCAATGCTTGGGAGGATAATTGATTATCTTGTGGTTACCTCTCTTCCATTCTTTCTTATCGTGTTATTCATGCATATGGTTTTACTAGAGATAGCACTGTTAAACATCTGCTTGATGTTTTTGGAGGTGTGTGGCCAACGGAGTGGGTGGATCGTGCTCCTGTGTTGAGCTCGGTTATGCTTCCTGTTCGGAATGATGGTAATCGGGATATGGTGATGTGGACCTCTCGGCCAAATATGGTTGGGGAGTTTACGGTTTGTGATGCATGAGTGCTTTGGATGGTGAGTATATGATGGTTCCTTGGCATAAAGATGTGTGGTTCAAGGGTTTCATTCCCAAACATGCTTTCTATATGTGGCTTGCTTGTCAATATCGTTTATCGACACAAGATCGGGTGAATGTATGGAAGCATGATCCGCCAGATTTAAAATGTTCGTTCTGTCTAGATGTTGTTGATTCTCATCGACATCTTTTGTTTGAATGTGCGTTCCCAAAAGAGGTTTGGAATCATGTCAAAGCTGAAGTGGGTTTATTTGGTTTGCCTGATAACTGGGATGATATCCTGCTTGTGCTTTCTAATGGTGTTGGCCCAAGTCGTAAGGTTATGCAAAAGTTGGCCATTTCGGCTTCGGTCTACTTTATTTGGCAAGAGAGAAATAGACGCCTTTTTTCTAATCAGAAGAGGGACCCTCATCAGATTATAAAGGATGTTCAATTTGTGGTTGTGGCATGTAGGCATGGAGGAACAGACGGAAGACGTTGATTAGAAGGCTTGATGATGGGTGATTTTGCTCCGGGTTTTATTTTTGGTGTTTGTTTGTTCTTGTTTTCTGTGTGTTGTTGGTGCGCTCCTTTGATGGTGCGCTTGGGTTTGTATGTTGGGTGGTGGTTTTTTTTTCTTTTTCTTGGATTGCCTGTTGGTTGTCTATGTAACTTTTGTTCTGTTTTGGTTTTTTCTATAATCTTGCCTGGTTTTTCCAAAAAAAAAAGTTATGATTGATTAAATAAAATCTTGTAAGCCCCCCCCCCCCCTCAAAATCTACATACAGTTAAAAGTCATAAAAAATATAAAAGTCTTAGGCAAAGTAAAACATTGAAAAAACGAGTCATGATCTAATTTGACTAGAAGTTAATATTTCACTAATGATTGAGTTTTAAACTGATGTGTATAGGAGTCATTAACTCCCCCTGAAATTTTACATTCAGTAACAAAAATTGTCAATACAAAACATATTCAATTACTCTAACCCCTCCTTGAAAGTTGATCATTTTTTCTTATTACTCACTCACCATGAAATCATGAGCAAACCTTCATTGCAAATATCATTCAGAAAAAAGAACAAAGACATGAAGAAAATTATAAACCAAACTATACGACACAAATACGGATTATATAAAGATCAAGTTTTAAGATTCAACATGCCTAATTTTGAAATTAGAAAATTAAATCTCTTTTCATCTAATGGCTTAGTGAAAAGATCAGCAAGCTGATAATCTGTATTTACAAAGTAGAATTCAATGATACCTTTTTCAACATGGTCTTTTATTAAATTATATCTCAAGTCAATGTGTTTGGTCTTGGTATGTTGTACAAGATTAGTAGATATAGCGATTGCACTCTTTGAATCACAGTAGATCGAGATCTTGTTAAATTGGAATCCATAGTCTCGTAACTGTGTTCTCATTCACAACATTTGAGAACAGTAGCTGGCAGCAGCTACATATTCTGCTTCTGTTGTTGAAGTGGATACACAAAGTTGTTTCTTCGATGCCCAGCTAACGAGCGCGTCTCCCAAATCATGTATCCTTAGGATACCACAAACCAAGACCTGTGGTGCCCTTCAGATATATAAATATTATTTTGACAGCCGAGAGATGGGACTCTTTGGGCTTGGCCTGATATCTCGCACACAAACTTGTAGAAAACATAATATCAGGTCGGTTTGCCGTTAAGTATATTAAAGAACCAATCATACATCGATAGGTCTTTTGATCAACAGTTTTTCCCGTTAGGTCAGCTCCGATATTAGTCCCTGGTGCAATCGGGGTGCTAATAGGTGTACAATTTTCCATTTTAAATTTCTTTAAAATGTCAGAATTGTACTTAGCTTGATTAATAAAAATCTCCGTGGAGAATTGTCGGACTTGTAATCCGAGAAAGAAATCCATCTCTCCCATCATACTCATCTGAAAACAAGACACCATTATGGCAAAAAGGTTTTTACAGTACTTAGGATTAGTTGACCCAAAAATTATGTCATCAACATTGATTTGAATGAGAACAATCTCGCCTTTTTCTTTCTTAATGAAAGAGTAGTGTCGATTTTACCTTTAGAAAACCCGGACATGACTAGAACTTTGAAACGACAATATACCAAGCGTGATTGTTTTAATCCATAAAGGGCTTTATCGAGAATGTAGACATGGTCTTAGCTTCTCAGCACTGACGAACCCTTCTGGTTGAGAAATGTTAGCTCCAAATCAATGTATAGAAGTATTGAAAAATAGGCTAAGTATAGAAGCTTCAAAGACGGTTCTTACACCAAGTGCACCACAGAAGATACAAGCTCAGAAGCTCTGAAAACCTACCCGAGCAGTTCAGAACCTAAAGATCACTCTCAGACTGCAAAACCTCTATGATCAATCACAGAGCCTCTGTGGTGGCAAACCTTTGGAGATGGAAGACATAAAGATTTCAGATTCAAGTGTCAAGACAAGACCACGTACATAACACGTGGGCCTACTGTACGAAGATTCTAAGGATAATTTGTGCGTGTCCCACGTTGTTTTACTTTCCAGGTGGCATTCCTTTTGTGGAATGTCAGCCTTTGTCTAGTACTATGGTGTGCGCCCCTCCTTGTATATTATGGGAGCACTACCTTCCCTTGAAAAGAGCGAGCACACACTATTGAGAGCAATTTGTAATATCCATATTATCCTTTGAGCATGTTCTTGGTGTATTTCTTATATAAATGAAGCATTTAACTCAGTGATAATTGCATACTTGTTTGTTGAATGCTTTGTTGAACATTTGTGTGTTTACTACCAAACCATACCTCTTTACTACATCATAAATCGCTTCTGCACTCATATTACTCTGATTTGTATAGTTTAGGGGTTTATATAATATCTTGAATAGAACTCAACTTGGGATCAACAATTGATATAGAGCAGACTTTGATCTTTAATATCAAAGGATCCTGTTCTATAATTGATTCCAGTGTTTTTGTTAGTAGTTTGAGTCTGTTCTTCATCTTGTTCATCATTTAAAAGAACATCCTCTGTTTTCTGGGTTTACTTCAACCTATTTGATCTAGACTCAAAAATATGTGTGTTTTAGTTATAGAACATTCTTAAAGCTTGTTAGTTGGACTTTACTTCCTTCCCTTATCATATTCTTACCATATTAACTATTACTTGAGTCCATACAGATCTTTCCATTCTTACTCTGTTTTTGCAACCATTTCTGTTACTCTGCAAATGGCAAATGCAATAAACTTTTTCAGCTCAGGATCTCAATCAAAACCTCCCACTCTACTAAGGGACGAATATTCCAGTGGAAAATCAGGATGGTGCACTTTCTTGAAGGTGTGGATCCTGGTTTGGTTGAGTTTCTTCACAATCCCACGTACATCCCCATTACTACTGTTCCAAGGGTACCTACAACTGGTCCTACCCCTAAAGGCCCTGAATACCAACATCCCAAACCCATTGCTGAGTGGAGTGAACAAGAGAGTGCTCTACATGAACTTGCCAAGAAAGCCAAAAGGCTACTCATTATGGCCATTCCAAATGACATTTTTTAGTCATTGGACTCTTGTGAAACATCAAAAGATCTATGGTTAGAGCTTGAAAAACAGTTTGAGGGAGGTGCTAACACTCAAAAGAATAACAGAGCCTTATGCATAAATGAATATTTTGATTTCAAAGCTTTGCCGAAGGAATCCATTTAGAGCACTTATGACAGATTTAACTCCCTTATCAACAAGTGCAAGAGATATGGAATCCACAAGACTTCTGAAGAAAACAATGTCAGGTTTCTTCAGAGCCTCAATGATGAGTGGTTGCATTTGACTATATCCATGCAAGAAACTCTGGATCTTGATGTTTGGTCCATATCTGATATTTTTGGAACTTTGGTGAGCGAAGAGAATCGCATCTCAAAGCTAAAGACTCAGATTGGTGGACCTCTGGCATTAGTAGGAAAATCCACAGAGGTACAGGATAAATGGAAGAGAGAGAGGACAACAGAGGATGTATTGAAGAAGAAGAAGAAGAAGAACAAGGTTCTGGTAGCCGAGAGTGAAGAAGATGATGACTCTGAGGAGGAAATGGACATGGCTTCTATGGCAAAGACACTTACCCTTATGACCAGAGAATACAACATAAATCTTAAAGAAGAAGCCCATGTTCAACAACAACGGAAGAGAGGAAAGAGACGACAGAAGAGGATATGCTGAACAGAGGAAGTTCGTGAGAGAAGAGCATGAAGATCAAAGACAAGAGGAAAGGAGAGGAGATGACAGAAGGGTTGCACATAATGAAGGATGCTTCAGTGTGGGAAGCCTGGGCATTTTGCAGCTGAGTGCAGATCCAATACCACAAAGGGAAAACCAGTCATAGATGCTGCTTTTTTCAAGAAAAAGGCATAATGCTATACACAGAGGTCACTAATGGCCGAACAAGAAAACCTCGTGACCGATGAATCCTCTGATGAAGAGAACACCGATGCACTCTTTTATGGTATGGCAGAAGTCAACACCTCTGATGGTGATAGTGAGGTATCCACTTCTGAATCTTCTTCTCATGACTCTGAAAACAATCTTTTTGAACTTAATGAGGAATTCCTTGCATGCAAAAGCTCGTGCGTAGAGCTTGAGAAAAGGCTAGCCTTCTTTGAGCGTGAGACTAGACTTCTCACTCAAGAGAAGGATAAGCTCTATCTTGAAAAATGCTCACTTGTCTCTAAGCACATTTCAGAAAAGAAATCCTTGAAAGAAAAAGTAGTTTCTCTTGATAAAGCTTAAGGATAAGGTTAAAGAGCCAAGGAAAAATGAGAGTGATCGACTAAATGCCATATCTCTAAAGAATTTTTTTCAAAGAGAAAGAGAAGTCCTTCACCAAGACTTGCTCGACAGAGATTTGCTTATTAGGAAATATCAGGATGCTAAGAAGGTGCATGAAAAGGTGAACACCCAAGTTGGCAGAAGAGGTATAGGGTTCATTGACATTGACCCATATACTGGAAACAATAGAAACAAATCTCTAGCAAACATCTTCTGCCCTGGAAATTTTTTGAAACCAAGTCTTCCAAACTTAATTTCCACATTCAAGAGGCGCAAAAACCTCTGAGGGACCACATCTGAAAAGTCCTTTGGTGATGACTAGTGTATGATATGAAAACAATGACTTGCCATCATCAACCGCTGCAAAAAGGAAATACATTCCAAAGAAATATATATCCCAAAAACATATAGGATTTTTCAGATTTGGTCATCCAGAGACACAGACTCAAATGGCCTTTGTGTGCATGATGACTCTTGAGAAGGAGTTGTCCTCTGAGGCACCAGAGTTTGTGCCTGCCTCTATGGAAGAAAAGCTCTTTAAAAGATTTTTGGAAAATGACATAAGGAAAACTTATGAAAATCACTTCCTAAATCATCCTGATATAACCTTTTGTAGTGCATGAAATATTTGAGCAAGATTTGTTGAAATATCTAAGTGTTCCTGAAGTGGTTCCTTGCATTCTTAAAAATCTAAATGTTCCTAAGAACACTAATGATGTACAAAGTAATACACGTTTCAAAAATCATACCTCAATCCACAGAGACTTTCTTGACTCAAACTCTGAATCAGAATTTGAGTCTTCCTCTGTCGATAAAGAGACTAGTTATGTGGAACAAGAAATAGTTCCCTGTACTCTAGAGGAAAATAGATTATCCTCTAGCATTCTTAATAGAATGGTTACTTCGAAAAGTAGAACTATAGGTGTACCTATTTGTCTTGATTTCCTGGATATGTGCTTACAAGCTAAAGACCTCTCTTGAGCTTGAAAAGTTGAACAAGGAAAAGTTTATGAAATCTCAAAAGTCCAAAGCTCCAAAACCTGTAATACCTTTTCAAGAGAAACTCACTTGGCAACAGAAGGGAAAATGGCCCAAATTTGACAAATTTCATGCTTTTGTGGCAGTGAGTACAAGGAAGGAAAACTCTAGAGGGAGGAGTACACCGAGAGAGCTATCCGAGAGGAGATTTTGCAAAAACTCAACCTAGATTAGATAAAGATTTCTGTAAAAAGAAACCCAAGTCTAAAAGGGGTTGTTGTAATAAAAGCTTTGTACCCTCCGTTGATTTATTTAATGAAAAGTTCAAAGAATTTGCTTCTAGAGTCTCTTATTGTAAATGCTTTGATCTTATGCATGCTCTCAACCAACATTTCTCCAGACCAACCTATCTTATTTCTCACCCCAAATCTAAGAATGCAAAATTCAAGGGTGAGAAAGGACAATATGGTACCTCTGTGAAAGAGGATAAAGCAAAAAAACAAGAGTGGTAAGGCAACTCAAAAGACCTCTAACAAACAAGGACCCGTTTGGAAATGGGTACCTAAATCTCTTTAATCTGTCCACAGAAGAAGCAACATGTGCCAATTTGGTACCTAGACTCCGGGTGCTCAAGGTGACTAGCGACTGAAGGTTACTCACCTCATATAAAGAAAAACTGGGAGGTGGCTTTGTGACATTTGGAGATAATAAGAAGGGGCAAATAAAAGGCTATGGAGTCATTGCTAAAGGGGACATCGATGTCAGCAAAGTGGCTTATGTGGATGGCCTTAAGCACAATCTATTGAGTGTCAGCCAACTCTGTGATAATGGACTCGATGTGATGTTTAAACGAATATAATATACCTCATGGATTTTAAATCAACCAACAAAGAAGAAAAGCTTTGTTTGATATCTAGCAAAAATGAGGAGGCTTAGCTCTGGCACAACAGGTTCTGTCACTTAAACTTTCACACACATGATGAACTTATAAAGTTGGATTTGGTAAGTGACACCAAGTATAAAGTTTGGCAGAGACCATTTATGCTCTACTTCTGAAATGGGCAAACTCAAAAGAGTTGCTCATAAGAGCAAGTCAGACATATCATGTACTAGGCCTCTGCAGATGCTTCATGTCGACCTCTGTGGTCCCATATTTGTGCAGAGCCTAGGTGGAAAGAAGTACATTCTTGTGCTAATAGATGAGTTCTCTAGATTCACTTGGGTGGAATTTGTCCGTACGAAGTCTGACGTCCCTATGGTACTAATCAATCTATTGAAGAGAATACATGTTCTTTATGAATGCAGGGTGCAGAGGTTAAGAAGTGATAATGGTACTGAGAGGGCATTTCACAGAACTTCTCAGCCGTAAGGACTCCACAACAAAATGGTGTTGTTGAACGCAAGAACAGAACACTAGTGGAAGCCGCAAGAACCAAGCTCACTACCTCAGGGATGCGAATTTCTTTTGGGGCAGAAGCCATTTCCATTGCATGCTTCACTCAAAACAAATCATTAATAGTGAAGAGGCATGCAAAAACACCATACCATCTATTTCACCAGAGGAAGCCAAACATCAAATACTTTCACGTTTTTGGATGCAGGTGTTTTGTGCTAAACGACAGAGAGCAAATTGGGAAGTTCAGCCCAAAAGCAGATGAAGCCAAATTTGTTGGATATTCATCTAGATCTAAAGCATACAGGGTCTTCATGCTAACTTCTAAACATATACTTGAGAATATTAATGTTTCCTTTGATGACTCATTTCAGATGACTTCTAAGCAAATCAACTTAGGACTCAAGCTTCAATATTAAGACTCTGGTGAATCATCAAGAACAAATGAAATTCATCATTTGTTTGAAGAGATGTTCAATGATGATGGACCCTCTGAAGGTGATCGCAGAGCCTCTGAAGCCGATGTCTCTGAGGACCAAATAGGTACTTCCCTGACTGGACCTAGTAATACTTCATGCTCTTCCACCACTTGTGTAGGTTCAAATATCGAGGGGAAGCTCACAGAGACCAACAACAGTCAAGGCTCCATGCCCAATCAAGAAGAAGATAATCTTCCCACAATTTCTGAAGGGTCAACACCAGAGCAATCGCATAACTCTGATCAAGGCACCACAAAGCTCTCTACATCAACTCAAGGAGCTCAATCGAGCCCTGTGGCAAGTACAAATGATCAACCTACTCCAACAGAGGTTGATCAAGAACAAGAACATGCTCCTGAAGTATGATTGGAAGGTTCCAATTATCACTTATCACGAATGACTAATTGGATTAAGAGTCACCCACAGAGCCAAATAATTGGTGACCCTTATGAGGGAGTAAAGACTCGCTCTGCTACAGCAAATTTTTGTTTCTTTACAAATTTTGTAAGTATCATCAAGCCAAAGAAGATCTCTGAAGCTCTTGAAGACCCAAACTGCATAGAAGCTATGCAAAAGGAGCTTCTGCAGTTTCAAAGAAACGAAGTATGGACCCTAGTGCCTCTGTCGAAAGGCAAAACTGCAATAGGGACCAAATGGTTCTTCAGGAACAAGAAGGATGAAGATGGTGTGGTGATCAGGAACAAAGCAAGATTGGTGGCCAAGGGATATTGTCAAGAAGAAGGCATTGACTATGAAGAAACCTTTGCCCCTATTGAAAGGCTCGAGGTAATAAGAACTTTCCTTGCCTTTGCAGCCCACAGAGGTTTCAAGGTGTACCAAATGGATGTAAAGTCAACCTTCTTAAATGGAAAAACTCAAGAGGAAGTATGTCCAACAACCACCAGGGTTTGAAAGCTATATGCCTACGACACGTGTCACACAGAAATACTGCTGAGAGTATGTAAACCTATAGGGTCGCACACAAAGAATGCGTTTGTTTCCATTTGTAGAAACCCAAATTTTATGAAAAATATGTGTTAAACTGTAATTATGATAATTACATGGTGAAAACGTAATTATGTTAATTACGGGGAATTATCTGTAATTATTTAATTATATTTTAAAGTTTAAAAGGATAATTATATATACTTATATAATGATATTTTAATGTTTAAAAGGATAATTATATATATACATATATATATATATATTTGAATTTGAATTTGAATATTACAGAAAATTACTAAACCTTATTTAATCCTTAATTATTCTTCTGATATAAATAAGGGGTTAGGCTAACCATTTGATACACAATTGAGTTAGAAAAACATTTCAGAAAAATACAGAAAAGAAACCCTTTTCTTTTCTGTAAAACACATATTATTGGGCTAGCACCCGGTGGAATTTCGCGTGTTCGTGTGTGGATACCGCTAGAGGAAACCTCGATTGGTTTCTAAGTGCTCAGCTAGTTCAACCACAACAGATCTGAAAAGGTACATCTCTAAACACCCTATGGTGTGGTTCTTATTTAATTAAATGCATCATTGGATCCAATTGGGTTTTAAGTTTTAGAAAAGTTTTCTATTTAATTTTGTAACCAAAATTCTTTTTAATTTCCGCTGCGTATAACGGTTACAATTCATTTTAAAACCCAACAGTGGTATCAGAGCCACTTTGAGCATTTAATTAAAAAAAAAGGGGAAACATAAGATGTTATATGACGATAAAATTTAGTATATATGTTTATATATTAGACCCATCCTAATAAACAATATACGTTTGTATTTTTGGTTAAATAAAATAAATAAAAGGAAAGGAAAGGAAAAGATAAGAGAGTGTCAATTATTAAAATAAAAGGAAGTAGTCGACTCTTGTTTGATAAATTAAAAGGGTTTTCAAAACCCTAATGAGATATTTTCTATACCAGCAGCCACATCTCCAAAAACGGTTTGAGAAACCTTATCAAACCCCTCTCCTTTTTCTCATGCCTTTTTCGACTTGGTTTACGTTTGTTGCCGTGTTTTCTTCTCTAAGAGTTCAAATGGTCGTTTTGGATTTTGAGTCAAGACTTTATGTCGTTTGTTTTAAATCGGTTAAAACTTTGACATTAGTATAATGGTCACTTTATTTATGTTGTTTATTTGACCAAATTATTTTAATTATGTTTAAAATTATAATTAATAGGTTAGTAACCCACAAATTATAAGATTAGGCCCAATTAAATTTAAATTGTCATATAGTATTTTGTTCCAGTTTTGGCCTTTATATTTATGTTAAATTATATCGGTCAAATATTTATATATGTATAATATATGGTTTGCCCCAAAGACCCGTTGTTGATTTATTTTTATTTTGGAAAATTAAAATGTATTAATTGCATGGGATGTAATTTTAATTTTCTAGATAGGTCCAAATGTAAAATAGATTAGGATATGTTATATTTCTATTGTAAATCATCCGAAGACGAAGTTTCAAGAAATCAAGACGGAGACCCTGGAGTTCACCAAGATGGCGAGGCCAGTGGGAGAAGATTGATGATGTCCTTAGATATTGATCGTGGTTGTTGTGTTGGCTCACAACACCACATTTAGGGGCAAATCCATATATTATCTTGTATGTTTATTATGTGTTTGTTTTTTTATTTATTGATTTATTATTGTTATGATGATAATTGCAAACGCTTAAAATAAAAATCAAACGCAAAACAATTTTAAATCGGTAAATAAAATATGATATTTTAAATTGATATGTTTATCAAACTCAAACCGATTTAATAAAATAAACTTTTAAAACAAGATTTTAGAGATAAATTCAAACGTTTTAAAAGAATTAGAATGTTTTCTAAAATTAAACCTTTTTAAAAATGTAAACTTAACGCCACCCATTTAAGGTACTTGTTAAGCATACAGGATCCCGGTATGGTCAGTGCTCAGGCAATCATGCCGGTTGAATGTAGTGTAAGATAAGGAGCCAAATTAACGAGATTTAAGTGGACAGTTGCTTGGTCATTCACTTAAATAGCCGTATTTTGGACGACTGATCCTAGTAAACCCTAAGACTAATATTTAGGTGGGATCACGATACCTTAGTATGGTTTGTTTACTTGAGAATATCATAGACAGTTGCTTGGCCATTTATGAGTATTTTCAAGGCGTTGAAGTGGGATTAAACGTGCCAATTTCAATATATGATATATTGAATAGGATCCCACGACATCTAAGAGTTATGTTGAACATAATTGGATGATGCCTACCTAAATAGCATAATTTCATAGACAGTTGCTTGACCATTTATGGAAGTAGGTGAAATGTGGATCTTAGCTCAAATCAATTTTTTTTAAAAGGTTAAATTAATTTGAGATTTTAAAATAATTACTAAAATTGAACTTATTTTGTAGATGGCCGCTAACGCCTCCAACCAAACTGTATGCACAAACGGCTTATCCCAATTTACATTACGATCAATCCTTGACAAGGATAAACTGAACGATACGAACTTCGTGGACTGGTTTCGTTTTTTGAGGGTCGTCCTTAAGCGTGAAAAGAAGTTGTACGTTCTCGAAAACCCCCTGCCAGAAATGCTTTAGCCGAGGTCAGAGCTGCTTATGATAAGCATCTCAATGACTCACTAAATGTTAGATGTCTGATGCTAGCATCCATGACTCCCGAGCTACTGAGGGAACATGAAGACATGAATGCTTGGGATATGATATCCTCTCTTAAATCCATGTTTCAGTTACAAGCAAGGCAAGAGAGATTCGATACAGTCAGGGCATTGCATGCTTGCATGATGACTGAGGGTTCTTCAGTCAGTACCCACGTTTTAAGAATGAAAGGGTATATTGACCGATTAACCCGTCTTGGCTACCCACTGGGTCAAGAATTGGCAACCGAAATGGTTCTTAATTCTTTATCCAAGTCATATGACCAGTTCGTTCTGAACTACAATATGAATGGTTTGGAGAAAACTCTCACGGAGCTTCACGACATGCTTAAAACTGCTGAGAGAAATATGAAATCCAAGTTAGATTTATCCAAACCAAAATAAGTGTTGATGATCAAACCTAAAGGTGGGATAAACAAGAAGAAAAGGGTGGTTACCAAGGGTAAAAGAAAAGTTGGAAGCTCCAACAAGGAAAAGGGCAAGGGAAAGATTCATGAGGAAGCAGTTTGCTTCAACTGCAACCAAAAGGGACACTGGAAGAGAAACTGCCCCGCCCTATTGGTATAAATGAAGAAGCAGAAGGCTAATGGAGTCGGACCTTCTGGTATGTTTACCATTGATTTATTCACTTTTGACTCTGATTCCTGGGTATTGGATATTGGGTGTGGTACTCACATTTGTACTACTTTTCAGGGACTAAGAAGTGAAGAGAAAATGAAACCAGGCCATATGGAGCTTCGAATGGGGAATGGAGCTAAGGTAGTTGCTATTGCTCAGGGGACTTATGACATGAAGCTGCCAAATGGTCTTATTTTAGCACTTAGCAAGTGTTTATATGTACCTAGCATTACTAGGAATATCGTTTCTTTTACTCGTTTGCAACAAACTGGATTTATGTTTACTTTCAGTAATGATTCAATTTCTGCTTACCTTAACAATGTTTTGTATTTTGTGGCCAAACCACACAATGGTATTTATGAAATTGATATGCAAAATAGTTGTAATTATGAATCAATGTATAATGTAAACAATAAACGAATTAAGCGAGGCTTAAATTAGACCTATTTGTGGCATTGTCGTCTTGGACACATAAACAAGAAACGCATAGCTAAACTCCAGGCGGACGGAGTGTCGGAATCATGTGATGATTCATATGATGTATGCGAATCTTGCTTAATGGGCAAGATGACAGAAGCACCTTTTAAAGGCAAACCCGAAAAGGCAACAGAACTATTAGGGATTATACTTCAACCACAAGAAATGGTCATCGCTACTTCATTACTTTTACTGATGACTTCAGTAGATACGGGTATGTTTACCTAATGAAAAACAAATCTGAAAGCTGAGTTTTTTAAAGAGTTTCAGAATGAAGTAGAGAATCAACTTGGCAAAAAGATAAAGACACTTCGATCGGACCGGGGTCGGGAATATCTAAGCCAATAGTTTATTGACCATCTAAGAGATAACGGGATAGTGTATCCCAATTAACTCCTCCCGGAACACCGCAACATAACGGTGTGTTCGAAAGAAGGAATAGAACCTTGTTGGACATGGTTCGCTCTATGATGAGTCGTACCAATCTGCCTAAAAGTTTTTGGGGTTATGCCCTAGAAACAGCTGCCCGAATACTAAATAATGCGCCAACCAAAAATACCGATAAAACCCCTTTCGAACTATGGACTGGAAGATCCCAAAACTGTCATATATGAGAATATGGGGTTGTGAAGCTTATGTTAAGCGGGAAGCTTCTGGGAAGCTTGATTCAAGGTCTGAAAAATGCATCTTTGTAGGATATCCAAAAGAGACAGTTGGATATTACTTCTACAAACCCAGTGAGAACAAAGTTTTTGTTGCGCGCCGCGGTGAGTTTCTAGAAAATGATTTTCTATCGAGAACCACAACGGGGGATACAGTAGATCTTGAAGAAATTCAAGAACCACAAGATGAAACAATGGTTGATACTGACAATCAACATGATGTTGAGCCTCAACAAGTTGTTGAAGGTAATGACGAGATACAAACAATCCGAAGATCGAATAGGAGTCGTCAAGAGCCTGAGAGATATGGTTATCTCATTGGCAATGACGATACAGTTCATGATGAACCCGTAACCTATTAGAAAGCCGTATCAGGTTTAGAATCTGATAAATGGCAATATGCCATGAAGGCTGAAATACAATCCATGTCAGATAACCAAGTTTGGAACTTGGTAGATGCACCTACCGGCTGCAAAGTTGTAGGGTGCAAGGGGGTATTCAAAAAGAAAACTGACATGGATGGTATTGTACATACCTATAAGGCTAGGTTGGTAGCTAAAGGTTTCACTCAGACTCATGGAGTAGATTATGATGAAACTTTTTCTCCAGTAGCCATGATTAAATCCATCATGATACTTCTTGCCATAGTTGCATTTCATGATTATGAAATATGGAAAATGGATGTTAAAACTGCATTCCTTAACGGAACTTTAAGCGAGGACGTGTACATGGTACAACCAGAAGATTTTAAACATCCAAGTTTTCCTGAAAAGGTATGTAAGTTGAAAAAGTCCATTTATGGACTGAAGCAAGCATCTCGTAGTTGGAATCTTCGTTTTGATGAAAAGATTAAAGAATTTGGTTTCTTAAAGAACGAAGATGAACCTTGTGTATGCATACAAGAAAGTCAATGGGAGCATAGTAGTATTCCTAATCCTATATGTCGATGATTTATTGATCATCGGAAATGACATCCCTACCCTTAAAGGTGTAAAAGCCTGGTTAGGGAAGTGTTTCGCGATGAAGGATCTAGGAGAAGCAGCTTATATCCTTGGTATAAAGATCTATCGTGATAGATCAAAACGCTTAATTGGATTAAGCCAAAGTACATATATTGACAAGATCTTAATACGCTTCAAGATGGAGGGTTCTAAGAGAGGAAACTTGCCAATGGTACATGGTGTACATCTGAGCAAAACTTAAAGTCCTATGTCTAAAGAGGACATGAACCGCATGAAGGGTGTTCCCTATGCTTCGACCATCGGTTCAATCATGTATGCCATGTTATGTACTAGACCAGATGTCTCGTATGCCCTAAGCATGACGAGCAGGTATCAGTAAAACCCAGGTGATGCTCACTGGGTAGTAGTAAAGAATATTCTAAAGTATCTGAGAAGAACCAAAGAAATGTTCTTACTGTACGACGGTAAAGAAAGAGATTTGTGTATTCAAGGATACACAGATGCTAGTTTCCAAACCGACCGAAATGAATATAAATCACAGTCGGGATACGTGTTTGTGTTAAACGGGGGTGTTGTGAGCTGGAAGAGCTACAAACAAAGCACAATAGCGGACTCAACTACAAAATCAAAGTACATTGCAGCATCGGACGCCGCAAAGGAAGCTATTTGGATGAAGAAATTCATCACAGATCTGGGAGTAGTCCCCAACATATGTGACCCTGTCGAGATATATTGCGACAATGAGGGTGCCATTGCTCTGGCAAAGGAACCAAGGTCACATCAGCGCTCCAAGCATATCATGAGACGATATCACTTAATTCGAGAGATTATTGAAAGAGGTGACATAAAGATATGTAAAGTTCGATCAGAAGACAATCCAGCAGATCCTCTTACCAAACCTTTGAGTCAAAGCAAGCATGATGCTCACATTAGATCAATAGGCTTGAGGTTTTGTAATAATTTAGTCTGACTTGTAAAATTTTAGTAATCTTTTACTTTGTGAACATTAAAACAGTTATGTTTTACAGTTATGGCATATTGGATATGAGTATTTAATTAAAACATCTATGTGTTCGTTTTAGCATGTTTAACAATCCTTAAATGAATATAATGATCATATTATTTAAAATTGTCCTTGATCACTTATTACTAGTCAGTATATAAATCAAGATCATTATGAAGTCTGGTCATAATCCAAGTTGGAAGTGCACTAGGTGCAACCAGAGTCACATGCGCTTGTCGGAGCACAAGGCGTTGGACAAGACCCACGGTCAAGATCACCTCATAGATCGGCGTCATAAGGTGAGTCTCGAAATAGTATAACACTATTTATCCTCGGACCTGAGATGTGCATTGGGATCTAATGCACAAAGAGTGTTATACTTTTATATAGTCTAACGGTACCCTTGACCGGGTAATCATAAGGGTTATATTAGGTATAACATGAATTATGTAGTTAGTCGTGTACATGCAATATGGGATTTGCTCCTCTCAAGATGAGAGAGATATTTCTGGGCCCCTCGATTACATATTATGATTTACATGCATGAACAGGTGGATTAGTTGGACTAATGACACTTGTATAATCAAATATGTTGGGATCGAGAAACACAATCTTTGAACTATAAATGATGAGATAGATCTATGCCATAAGTTCAAAATAAAATATCGTGAAGCAAAAGGATAATGAATGATTATACTATATGATTGATTAGATCAATCAAATTGCTCGAAAGTAAAAGCACATTTACGTAGCCTTGGGGGCGGTAACGTGTTGCTAGACGCTGACCATCGTCTGTGTTACTGTGTATCGTGTGCAAGTGGGAGAATGTAAGTTATTATATGCCCACGAGACGTGTCACACAGAGATACTGTTGAGGAGTATGTAAACCTATAGGGTCGCACACAAAGAATGCGTTTGTTTCCATTTGTAGAAACCCAGATTTTATGAAAAATATGTGTTAAACTGTAATTATGATAATTACAGGGTGAAAACGTAATTATGTTAATTACGGGGAATTATCAGTAATTATATAATTATATTTTAAAGTTTAAAAGGATAATTATATATATATATATACATACATATATATATATATATATTTGAATTTGAATTTGAATTTGAATATTATAGATAATTACTAAACCTTATTTAATCCTTAATTGAATTATAGTCTAACTATAATTCTTCTGATATAAATAAGGGGTTAGGCTAACCATTTGATACACAATTGAGTTAGAAAAACCTTTCAGAAAAATACAGAAAATAAACCCTTTTTTTCTGTAAAACACATATAGATCTAGGGTTATTGAGCTAGCACCCGGTGGAATTTCGCGTGTTCGTGTGTGGATACCGCTAGAGGAAACCTCGATTGGTTTCTAAGTGCTCAGCTAGTTCAACCACAACAGATCTGAAAAGGTACATCTCTAAACACCCTATGGTGTGGTTCTTATTTAATTAAATGCATCATTGGATCCGATTGGGTTTTAAGTTTTAGAAAAGTTTGCTATTTAATTTTGTAACCAAAATTCTTTTTAATTTCCGCTGCGTATAATGGTCACAATTCATTTTAAAACCCAACATACTCATTCGCTAGGATTTACATTTACGACCCACGGCTAGTAATCGGTCCCACATAACCGTACCAAGTTGCCCTCTAGGGTCCAATGTCTCAACTAGCTACATACGGGAGTTACCCCCAAATAATAAGTCAACAAAATACCTATGGATCCATTTGTAATAGTCTGGACTCGTCACAATACACTTGTGACCAACTATAATCAAACATATAGTTCATAAAACCATTTAGTTCCCAAATCACATTTTAGAGTTAACTGATGATAAGAATACAAAGTCCATACATAAAACATGAGACCATCTTCCCTTTTTCCCAAATATATTTCCTTATCAAATAAATCTTTCAAGTGTAGAACCATTTAAATGTAAACATGGATTCCTCAAATAAATCTTTATTTCTTTTTCCCGAAGTACACTTTCAACCAAAATACCCATAATATATTTAAAACATAAACTTGGCCAAAAACCATAAGTTGAACATTTACTCATCCAAATGTGACAACGATCATATTTGTAGTTCCAAAACATGGATTATATCATCATTTATCAAAATAGTAAGGAACCCTAAAAATCTTCCAAAATACCAAGTTAGATCAAATCTCATAAAAAAAAAAAAGGAAATGTTAAACAAGGAGATGATTAGAAGTTAAAAGGATGCATTTTGATGTGTATAAAGTCTAATAAAATAGAAGTACGAACTCACCTTAGTTTAAATACCAAAACCCTAGAAATTTCTAGTTGGAGATACTAGCACTTGAGAACTTGGAGTCTTCACAATAACCACTTGATGACCTAGCAACACCAAAGATTATCTTAAACCCCCATTTATTAGCAATAAATGAAAAGGGAAGTTGAAGACTTACCTAGGGTTCTTGAGAAAATCGCCCAACTAAAGAGAAAAGGAGAGTAAATGAAATAGAGATCGGTTGGGTCTGATTTAAGCCTCACAGCCTGTTCACGACCTTGCCCGGCGAGAGTGACATGGTTATAATCGCCGGGGCACAATCGCCCGCTCAAAGGGGCTCTCGGTACGTTTCCCGCGAGATTGCCCGACAAGAGTGACATTGGTCACAATCGCCCCAATTGTACGAGGGCTATACCCCTTTCGCGACTGTGACTGGCGAGAGTGACCAAGTGTCACAATCGCGGTCATAGTTGCCAGACCCGTTCTGAGACACGATTTCGATCACAACACTACCCAACTCTTTCTGATTAAACGGATCTGATTCAGGCGGTTAAAGAACCAACATAAGACAAAAGTATCATATGGTTTATCGGTCAAACTTACCGAAATTTCGGGTATCACAATTTCTTTGCTTCATATAATTTTGTTTCAGAAAGGGAAGTTTGTTTTTGCTAAAGGCTGAATTCATTCCAAAGGGGAGATTGTCTTCAACGGATGATAAAGATTGTTCGACTTCAAGAGAAAAGACCTTTAAAGCCGAATTTTGTTTGAAGATTCCTTTTCTATTAAAGATGATGTTTGATAGAGAAAGGGGGAGAATGTCTGTGCAGAAGTTTACCTAAAAGGAGGAGATTGTTATAAAGGGGTAGATTGTTAAAATTGAATTCGCTTGAAGAATGATCTCGAATACAAAGGGGGAGATTGTTAGAGCTATTATTGTTGTATTCAAGATCAAAGAAGTTGAAGTCAAAGTCAAAGCTCCAAGTCAAAGCTAAAAAGGAGAAAGTCAAAGTCAAGGTCTTTTATAGAAAGTCAATGCTTGTCAAAGTAGTTTAGTTTGTTTGTATTTGTTATAGGTATAAATAGTTTCTTCTTTGTAATCATGTAGTTAAGAACTTAATTGGGAATTCATAATCACTTTGAGAGAGCTTTCTAGAGAGAGAAAACTTGTAATACATTCAAGATCAATATACATATGATTTGTGATCAATATTGTTGAAATACACTTGCATTTGGGACTATAACAAGTCAGTATCAGGTAGAGGCAGAAAGAGTTATTTGTGAGGTGATTGATATTGGTTAAGACTTCGAAGACTTACAGAAGATTGAATTAGCCTGACTGCAAATAAAGGCTAAGGTCGATGATTTGTTCGAGTTCTCGAATAATGAATACCAGGAGGAAGGTGACTTTGATATGATCAAAGAGTTGAATGCCACTATTCCACCACTACCTGAACCGAACCCACCTTCATCTACAACATCCCGAGATGGCAGAACCATATACTGCAGCTGAACTGAGAACAGTTCAAAGTACTCATGAAGAAAAATGGGAGCTTAGAAGCATCTTTATACCATTACTTGAAGAGACTGAAACAAAGATTTTTGTCAAGTCCATCAAAGTGCTTGATCTATAGAGAGCAAGGTTCTAAATGGCGTGAGGTGTGGCGTGGCAACGAGGCCAAGCCTCAAGCCTTAGAATCCACGGCGAAGCCATGGCGTTTTCAAGGCGTGACTTATGGCGTCAAATTTTCTAATTCATATATAATATTATATGTAAAAATGTATGTTTTGTAGTGTTACTCAATCAGTAAATAGTAATAAGCAAGTTAAATTAGGTTATATATTAAAAACTTGCAAATAAGACATTAAAAACATAAATAAAAATCAAATATCTCATTACGATAACTGCGCATTAGGTCATGGCGTGCCATGGGCTTAACGTGGCGTGACACACAAGCCTTGGTGCCATGGCGTGCCATGGCGGCTGTGCGGCGAGTTTTTTAGAACAATGATAGAGAGTATATGGGATTACAAACTTCAATGACGAGAAGCGGGTAGAGTATCTTCACATGATGAGATCGAAGAGATAGAATTTCAGGGATGTTAATACAAAGAAAAGAATAGTCTCAATCGTTCAGATCTATGCTCAGAAGCTCATACAAGTCTAGTATCATGTGTTCCGTGTCACTCAAAAAGATGGAGAGGAATGGATATTCACAGAAGCTGATTTCCCGAATCTTGAGCTAGACGATCTTGATACTCTCTACCGTGATTTACGAATGTTGACCATCCGACCGCTAGATATTCAGATTGTTTTAGCTTCGATTATCATGTACATACGAGGTAGAGTCAGAATGTCATATGTTACTGATTTGCAGCTTGGGTTGGAAAACAACCAAAGAAAGGTTAATCTGTTGAAACCTGATCAGTCATTGCCAAACGTTGAAAACTTTCCACTCTTTATGATCCTTGAGCAACCTAAGTTGGGGATAGTGATTCAGAATGACAAGCGTGAAAAGAGGTTTGTGAGAATGAAAGAGCTTGCTGCTTACTCAGATGGTACACTCAGCTTGATTCATTTTCAATTGGATAAGAAGTTAAAGATTGATATGAATGCTCCTGAAAATACGTTAAAAGGCAAAGACAGAGAATTGGCTCTGAAGGTGTATGAATCGGTTGAAGACAATATCTGGGAGAGGAACATGATTAGAAGATTTTAATGCAAACTTGGACTTCGAAGGCGCTATAGGAAACCTTCTAAAACTTGAATACAAGGGGAAGATTGTTAAGTCTTATTTTATAAAGTGTATTCAAGTTTAAGGGTTGATTGTGTAAATAACGTAATGGGTATATAATCTTAATGTTTTAGTAACCCTAAGAGTGTTTAGTTGTATTTATTTATTGTTGGTCCCGAATGTGACAATCAAGTTTGTAGAAGGGGGTTGAATACAAACACAAGATTTTCTTTTTCAGTTTAATAAATTGTTTATTGAAGAATCAAATCACAATTTACAGCTTGTTGTGGAATAAGATTAAGCAAAGCCTAATCTAAAAAAACTTAAGAAATCACACAGAGGTTTGCACTAAGAATTAGAGAAAGGGGGTTGAGGGATATAGAAAGCAATGGTTTCTATATGTTTCTTAGAAAGAGAGAATCTATATCTGTGTTTTTAGAAGGAGGCGAGCTCTTTCTATTTATACCCAATGCATCTCAGAACATGGCAGGGTACTTTACACGTGTCACCATTTGGTTTGATGTATCATGTTGACCTTTTAACAAGGACAACCTTTTGGCAGAGGTGAACAGTGTAGTTTCAGAGTTTGTTGTACAGTCTACTGCAGAGGTATGTTTCTTCTGACATTCTGTACCTTGGTGTGCAAGGATAGGACAATAGAAACTTGAAGCGTAAGCATAGTGATCATCAGTCGTTGAATATCTCTTCCTTCAGGGATGTTAAAGGAAGTTCAGTGAGTTGCAAAGCTTTACTTGTAGATTTCTTCACGTGTTGTAGACTTGTCTTGGTTTCACTGATGTTCGCATCAGATCATGAGTAGGCAAATCATTTGTTCAGCACTTCATCTTGGATTCAGCAAGGAACAACTTTGTCACGATTCTTGTCCTCAAGGATTAGGTTTAATGTATTACAAGTAAACTATTCAGCGAAACTGAAACATACTCAGTATTGCTCGCTGATAGTTGAAACACTAATACATACAGATTAAACGTAATTTTCACTAAGTAGTTTAAAGGGTCATTATCAAATCATTTAGAGAGCTTGGATCAACAATCTCCCCTTATTTGATGATGACAAAGTAATATGAAGAAAATTACATTAAATCAAAATATAAGGATAATCAGAACTCATAACATACGTGTCCCAATTACTATTTTGAGGGATCTTTTTCAGTACTTGTGGTACAAAGTACTTCACTGAAATTTTCATTCAATTGTATATAGAGATTACAAGAAAATGAAACTACAAGTACAAATGTAGTCCTATACTACTGAAAGATAAACTGATTGATTATACGAAGAAAGGAAATCTATCAGTTACACAGGTTCTTCATTGATAGTTGAAACATCAGTTTTAAAGACGTAGTCAGGTACCTTTTCTCCCCTCTGTCTTTTATCGGCGGCTTCCTTTATAATAAGAGCTTTGATGGGGGTAGCTAATACAGAGTAGTCACACCATAAGATGAGAAGATCCAGCAGATGTTGAGTAGGGCAAAGAGAGATCTCTGACACTCTTTGAAATCTGAGTTTTTCTTAAAAATCTCTGAAGAATATCCCGTGGGGTTTCTTTAACACTTTCCTTGCAAAATATGGTCCATTTGTGGGCAGTGTTAGATTGAGGGCTAAAAGATCAGAAGGAGTACCGAGCACAACTTCTAAGGAGAGCTTGACTGAAGTTTCATTCCTGATATGAGAATCATTTTCAGAAGAGGATCCATGCAGTCTTTTTGTGGTTATTGGTTGTCATGGAAGAAAAGAGGGCACATTCAACGTTGCATCGACCTTGTTGATGAGTTCTCCAAGAACTTCTTCAACTTGGCCTCTGTATTTTGATCTTGATTTCCTCAGTGCTTCTCTAAATTCTAACCACTCATAATAACCAAGAGTGTTTAAACGATCCAGATACATGGTTTGGAAGTCTCCATTCTTTCTGAAAATTACCAGAGTTACAGTCACTTTCTTGTTCTTCCTTTTTCCAGAGACAGTTATGTCTGTGATTTCCTCTAAATATGATCGATGAGTAAGCCTTCGTTTGCACCAGGCTAGATCTTCATCAGTGATCTACGTGTCTTGTTTATTTTTCTCTTCCATCTCCATTAGAATAGCTTCTTGTACTAGCATCGGATTTTCTTTCAACATTTGGTCTTCGAACTGAGTTGAATGTATTTTGGCAGCTAAGGAGGCATCTCCTTTACATGCAGCGAGTTGTTTTTCAATTCTGATCGAATCTACAATTTCTTTAGGTGAAAGAAAACCGAGTTTAGTGGAGACATGAGAAGGTACCGTTAGCCTTTGATCTTCCAGTCTTAATATCATTTCAGAAAGTCGTTGAGTTGCGTATGATTTCTTTATATGGTGACTCAGTGACTGTTCTTCTTCTTCGTCTTCAGTTTTTACTGTAAAAGCTGGGATTATTTGCTGAGAGTCTCCCTTAAGCAGGGGAGAGAACTTTCTGAGCAAAAAGAGATGAGTTAGTGTATGGTGAAGAAGAAAGTGTATGGTGGAGAGGGTTTTAGTTTAGAAGGTCAGGGGTGTATGGTGAGAAGAGATAGATAAAGGAAATAAAGAGATATATACCTGAGAAGGCAGCTCCCCTTCAAATGTTGTCAGGATATTCAGATTTCCATCAGTGGCAACTCCCTTTTTCTTGCCTTGATGGGAGGAATCTGGGGCTTTATCCTGTCTGCTCTCCCCTACTTCTTTTATTACAATACTCTTCATCGTTGGGGTTTGAGCGATGGAAGGTGTAAGTACCCACAAAGAAGGGTCTTCTTCATCATCATCATCAGCGATGTGATCTTTTGAAGCTTGACCATCTAGGTCAAGTTCTTCATCTTCATCTTCTTCGTCTTCTTCTCCTTCTTCCTCAAAAGTTACTTCCAGAGGTTCTTCTAGAATCAGCGGGAAGGAAGAAATTGGTACCTGTTCTTCAGCGGTTTCAGCGACTGGCGGCCGTTTCAGCTGGCATCTCCCCCTCAATCAGATAAGGAGGTTCTTCCACTTATATTGTTGTATTTTCTTCATTTGTTGCCTTCTACCCCTCTTTTTCATCATCAGGGGAAGTTTAGGTTTGAGCAGTGGTAGTACTTTTGTGGGCATCAGCCTCGAGCAGTTTTACACGATCCTCAAACTCAAGAATCGCGGATGTCGCTATTTCAACGAAGTTTGCAATATTAGTTATGTGCATCCGGTCATCCTCATTAAAAGATGGTTCAATGGATAGAGTTGGTTCATTCAGCTTTGTGAGTAACTGAGAGAGGAGCTTGTTGGAGGTCGCTACTTGTTCACTGAGGGATTTCATTTCCCTAGTGAGACCAGTTACAGTGCTGGAAAGAGTGTCAACTTTGCCAGTGACTGTCTGAAGATTCAGGGAGTTGGTGGCAACGCTTTCTTTCAGCGATGTAACTTCAGTTTGTATGGAGGTAAGTTGGGATGTGTCGGCTCTGGTGGAGACGATGGTAGAGAGTTGTTTCAGATCAGCATCTGCAGAGTTGATGGCAGTGGTGTTGTGTTGAATGGAAGTAGAGAGCAATGTTACTTTCCCGATCATCGTTCCAAGAGAAGTGTCAATAGTAGCCAAACTAGGAGCCGCAAAAGAAGTTAGTGTTAGAGCACAGATTTGTAGGATACAAGATCATTAATACTGAAGATGAAAGTTCAAGGAAGTAAAAGCTGAAAGTCAACTCTTAAGCATCAAAGTCAAAGTCAAACATAATAAATGTCAAAGTCAAAGTTTGTATATTGTGTTGTTTTAGTTACTAGTATAAATAGTCTTTGTATTCTTTGTAATAGATGTAATTCATGTTGTAAGTTCATACAAGAAAATCAGAGAAGAAGTGAATAGAATATCATTCTAGAGAGAGAGAGAGTATGTAGAGAGAGAAAGTAAGATTTGTAATCTGTGTTTCATATCAATGACATGTGATTTCGAGTTATGTTCATCTTTTTTTTTGGAAAGGATTTCTCCAGGCAATATCATAAAAACAATAAAAAGGGCAAAAGACCGCTACAAGCAACAGTTCAAGTCCAACGCTAACCAGGTAACATCCCCAAGAAAAGCAACAACAAACCAGAAAAACGACAAGGCAATGGTGACAAAGAATAAACAAAACAGAATATCAAAGACACCACGCCAAACCACCAACCAAGCAAGGAAACCACCACAAGCTTCAATCAGCATGAGCAGACGAATCCAACATTCGAGCACTATACTTCCACGCCATCCTCATAAGGATAACCTCCGTAATCTCTTTCAACAAATCTTTAGCCGATCTTCTTTGCTCAGTAAACAGCCGTTTATTCCTTTCCTGCCAAATGTAATAAACGGTTGCTGCAAATGCAAGTTTTTGATCCATCCGCCTTGGGGCCCCACCTCCATTAGCAAGAAGGAGAACGATGTCCGACCACAAATCCGGAAAACCATGCATCATAATTTCTTGCTTAACACCATGCCAAACCTCTTTAGAAAAACTACACATGAAAAACAAATGGTCATGTGAGTCCATCCCACCTTGACAAAGAGAGCAAACCATGTCCGGGGGATCATGCTTCCATATAATCATCCTATCTTGAGTAGGAAGGCGCCGGTGACAAGCAAGACAAAGAAAAAAGGAATGCTTCAGAATATGGCCTTTAAACCACACTTTTTTGAACCAAGGAACTTGCAAAAACATGACCGTAAGAGAAGAGCATGCTTCCTTCACAGTGAAGGGTTTCCCACATTATTTCTTCCTTTCCATAAAATCTTATCTTGGACACCAACATTTGTAGTCGGACAAGGAACATTCGACAACAAAGGGATATGAGTAAGCCAAGAATCCGGCCATACACCGTTAAAAACCTCAAGAACCTCCTTAACTGTAGAATTGGCCTCAAAGCCAAGATCATGGATGTTCCGGTAAGAAAGGAAATGCGATAAGGGGCCAACTGGGAGCCACTCATCCTCCCATGCATGAGAAGAATCACCCTCACCAATTTGAACCATAATGAAAGATCTCACATGTTGTCGAATATCCACAAGCTTTCGAACAAGCCAAGACCAAGATTTTTGCTTTCGAACAAGCCAAAAAAAAGTATTACGGAATCTATGAGCATAAATCCATCTAACCCACAACGACTCACGTTTAGTCACAATATCCCATATATGGGATGAGAGGAGTGATCGATTCCAAACAGCAAGCCGCTTAATACCCAATCCACCTGCCGAAAGAGGTTTACACACATCATCCCAAGATAACCGACACCAACCTTTTGATTGATCACCATGAGCCCACAGGAAATCACGAAAAAGTGACTCAATTGTGTGAATAACCCTAGACGGAATCACAAAAACAGGCATCCAATATAACTGTAGTGACTGTAAAACAGACTGGATTAACTGCAATCGTCCACCAAAAGAGAGGAATTTAGACTTCCAATTATGAATACGACCACGCACCTTTTTCACAAGTCCAGCAAAGTCAACAGCCCGCAACGAAACAGGCGAGAGAGGGACACCCAAATACCGAATTGGAAAAACACCCAAACGAAAAGGGAGGCAATTACGAATTGCCATTTTAGACTCTTCCGAGACGTTTCCAAAAAATATTTCGCTTTTCTCCAAGCTAGGAGAGAGGCGTGACCGAATCTCAAAAAGATGAAGAGCCTTCTTTAAAACTTCCACCGACTGCACATCACCCCTAGTAAAAACAAACAAATCATCTGCAAAGCATAGGTGAGTGATTCTGAAGTCTTCACAACCTGCATGGTATCCAAAGTCAGTAGCTTCTTCAATACACAATCTAAAAAGCATGGAAAATCCTTCCATAACTATCGTAAAAAGATATGGGGATAAAGGATCTCCCTGCCGAATGCCACGCGCTCCCTTAAAGAACCCCACTGAATCACCATTCAAAGCCAAAGAGAATGAAACAGTATTAAGCATCTCGCGAATCCATTTGATCAACACATAATGGAAACCAAAGCCTTCCATCATATTAAGCAAATAGGTCCAATTAACCGTATCATATGCTTTACGAATATCAATTTTGAATGCGCAACAAGGGGGACCAATATCCCGATGGTACCTCGAAACCAACTCGTGATCCATAAGAATATTATCCGTGATTTGCCATCCCGGAATGAACGCTGATTGATTCGAACTAATCAAATAGTCCAACGAATCCTTCAATCTTCCCACTATGATTTTACTGATGCATTTATATAAGGTGGTACAACAAGATATAGGGCGATAATCCATCACCCTGGACGCATTCGGAATTTTAGGAATGAGACAAAGAAGTGTGTGGTTCACATCTTTCTCCAAATGTCCCGTATAAAATAAATTATGAACGGCCGTCATCACATCCCTACCAACAATATGCCAAGCTGATTTGAAAAATTTTGACGAAAACCCATCAGACCCCAGAGCTTTGTCATTTCCAATAGAGAACATGGTTGTCCTAATCTTATCATTAGTAATTGGCCGAATCATGTGAAGAGATTTAGACATAATAAGCCTCTTCTGAAATAATTCAGGCGGCATAAGAGGGTGGACTTGTTCATTTTCCGTCCCAAGAATGCCCTTAAAATAATCAATGAAAGCCTGTGGCACATCCTCCCCATGCATGAAATTACCCTCAGTATCACAAACCGCATGAATATGCTGCTGGTGTCGCCTTTTCTTCACTACCATATGAAAAACTTTCGAATTCGAGTCACCCTCATTGAGCCATTTAACTTTTGCCCTTTGACGGAAGAAAGACTCTTCTTCCACACAAGCTTGGTTGTAAGCCATAAGAATATGCGCCAAATCCTCCATAAGAGTGGCATTCATAGGGTCCTTGTCACACATCATTTGAGCCATATCCAGTTCATGTTTAAGAGTAAGAACCTTTTGAGATAGGTTGCCCTTCATGAACCGAAGACTTCAAAAAGGTGCTTTGAGGCTCTTTAAACGCTTGGTAAGTTGATGCATAAACGAGCCATTAATCGGTATTTTCCAACCATTAGAAACCACCTGTAAAAACAAAGGGTGTTCCGCAAGAATGTTGTCAAATTTAAAGCCCCATACCTTTTTCTGCACGCCTCCTTTAAACGAAAGAATGGCCGGAGAATGATCAGAAATCCCTCTCGGTAAAAAAAACGGCTGCGACATCATGAAATCTCCCGGTAAATTCAGAATTAGCCAGGATTCGATCAAGTTTCCGAATAATACCCCCTTCCTCTCTCGGCTTTTGAGACCACGTATAATGAATACCCGAATATTTGACATCAAAAACCTCAATATCTTCCACACAAGTGTGAAAATCAGCCATATCCTTATTCCGCCTTGACGACCCACCAAAACCATCATGGGGAAAAAGCATAGCGTTAAAATCGCCCAAGATAGTCCAAGGCTTATCATTTATCAAAACATTAAATTTACGGAGACCCGACCATAACACCATTCGGGCCAAAGGATTATTTGCCCCACACACAATGGATTCAAAGAAAGGAGAAGGGTCACCCCTTATTCGAATTTCACAATGCATAAATTGTGCATGGGTTTCAAGTATCATAACATCAATCATACGGATGTCCCAAGCTAGAATAATGCGAGTACCATAATCACAAAAATTATGATTAGATTTCTATTCCCATCTACCAAACACATTACTACAAACAAGATCAAGCGAAGCATTATGAACATGAGATTCTATGATTGCACAAAACGATAACCCATTAACATGAATAAAGTCCCTTACTTCCTTCTATTTCATCGAAGCATTCAAGCCTCGAATGTTCCAAGAGGCTAACTTTAACATAAATTCACAGTTTGAGTTGGCCTTTCCACTTCCATCATGTCTTTGGCCAGGTCTGTACCCAAGACACTCCCATTATCCTCCGCTACTTCTATTTCAATCTCATGGGATTCATTTGATCCTTCCCACCCCCTGCCGACACATCATCTGATAATACATTAAATCGATTAGAGTTAGGATCATTAGAGATGTACGTACCTCTCTTAGCTTTGGTCATTGTTCGAAATGTGTTGATGACCGAAGCCACCATTGGCGCTTTGACATGCAATGGAGTGTGCCCCATCGAGACCGAAACTTCTCTATCTCCTCCCTCCTCATGAGATCCCGTGACAATGGCTTTTCCTTTATCATTATTTCCTTTATCAGCTTGTTCCTTTATTGGTCCATGCAAAGGCTCTACTTGGCTTTGATCCTTTCCACTATCATTTTGCTGCTTAGTTGGTTTCTGAGATGGCTTAGTAAGGCTTGGTTCCGCCATCCCTTGGTCAGGGCTATGGCTCACCTCTTTGGTCTTCAGTTCTTTCGCAGGATTACCCATCGACTTGGTCGATCCATCTCCAGTCTCCTTTTTTTCTTTTGGCTTCGATTTGACCTTCCATACACTCCTTTCAACCTTAGTAAATCCATCCTTATCCACACCATGCATGCTAGACCGAGGAGGCTCTACACGGTTAGACTTTACCTTAGGGCACTACGACGTTTTGTGACCAAAAACACAACATGAGTTACATTGAGATGGATCCCCACATGTATTCCACCAGAATCATCACCTTTTCCTCATTTCCTCCCGTAAGGCTCGGTATAATCACTTCTAGTTCCCTCTTTAATTCACCAACAACCCATACGTCCATAAGGACTTTAGCAAAACCTGAACGTCCCCATTTTTTTCACACATATCAGCCGTACAAGCATCCATCCGTTTTGGGACACCAATAACGCTCGCAATGCGGCTAACCCCTTCACTATTAAATGCCACCAAGGTATGTTGTGAAATTTAATCCACAATGGGCATGTGGTATGCACAGGTTTGCCAAGGCCTTTGGATTGGTCCCATGTAGACACGAATAAAGGAACACCTTGAATCATCAAAGGACCATCTTCAACCACTTGCGTGCAGCCCCCAATATCATTGAACCGAAAGAAAAATATACCGTTATCGTTCATCATCGCATCATTGAGGCCAAACTTACTCCAATGTTGGTTAACAAATCTTTGAACGATTGTGAAAGGGATTCTCGGTCCTAAAAAATATCCATAAAGCACTGCTTGGTACGTTGCCGCCACTTCTCTCGTGAGTTTAATTGGAATGGCAATGGACGTAGCATTCTTGTCCGCTAATGGGTAAAATTTCAGATCTGGCGTACCCTTATTCCCAACTGCAGCCGCAAAAGACTTCTGAGGTTGAGTATGAGAAGCATTTCCAGCCTCCTTTGGATCCCCCGTTGAGAGCCTGTCAAAAACCGAAACCCTTATTGACGGTGCATGGGTTTGCATGGCGTCGACTGCCTCCTTTACTGCATCTGTCGATTCGCCATGAGTCTCCTTCACTCCTCCTTCTTCACCTATGTCACTATACAACCTTACCGAACCCCCATCTCCCTCTATGGCCACTCGAAGCCGTAATACTATCGTATTGTTCAAAAACCATAGCAAGGCAACGAAGGTCCTAGCAAACTAGCACGCTGAAAACCTGCTAAGATCTTCGATAAAATACAACGACGATTACAGAAACACGAAGGCCAGAGAAAAAATCTGAGGATGTTGTCAAAAAAACCCACCGCCGCACTATAGAAAAACAAAACCACTAACCCAGCTGCCAAAACCTATTAAAACTCACAAATCTGCACGTGGAATCTGCTCGAGGAACACACCTCAACCACCGACCCACTCACCACTAAATTGGAATTAAAAAGAAAGCATAAATAACATTAACATGCACCGTCCAGTTTGAAGAATGCAGCGATGAAAGTAAACCCTAATAGCGCCGTCTCTAATCCCACTTTCTTGGAATTAACGAAATAACAAATATCAAAGCCCCTCCTTTGAGATCTCAGCCACCGTCCCACTACCAGACACCACACCGTCACCGTCACACTTCGATGGTAGCCAATTAAAATCAAAAGACACCACACCGACCCACTATCTATCACCCATTAACTTGGAATCGTTTGCCGATAAAAGTAAAACCGCCGCCTTTCTCTTCTTTTCTCAAATTGAAAGAACTCCACCACCGTCCCACTTAAATCCACAACCAATCAGATTCAATGAAAATCAAAGCCCCATGTAATCTCAAGTCTTCGGATTAGATCTTGCAGATTACGACAGAAACCCTAATCGTCGGCCATAGAGTAATGGTTGTTTATTGGGTAATATTTGATTGTTTTGTTTGAGTAGAACTTGAATTCTGGAATGTTAGAGCACAGATTTGTTGGATACAAGATCATTAATACTGAAGATGAAAGTTCAAGGAAGTAAAAGCTGAAAGTCAACTCTTAAGCATCAAAGTCAAAGTCAAATGTAATAAATGTTAAAGTCAAAGTTTGTATATTGTGTTGTTTTAGTTGCAATAGTCTTTGTATTCTTTGTAATAGATGTAATTCATGTTGTAAGTTCATACGAGCAAATCAGAGAAGAAGTGAATAGAATATCATTCTAGAGAGAGAGAGAGAGAGTATGTAGAGAGAGAAAGTAAGATTTGTAATATGTGTTTCATATCAATGACATGTGATTTCGAGTTATGTTCATCTTGATTGTTTTGTTTGATTAGAACTTGAATTCTGGGAATAACAGTTAGTTTTGGAGTTATTGATGGGTAGTGATGCTGAGAGGAGGAGTGTGTAAAGACTTAGGTGTACCTTATGTGAAATCAAGGTTGTGAAATACCAAGTCCCTTTCAAATGAAGAGGATGGCAGATTCACTTGAGTGATACCTCCGAGAGGGATGGCATCATGTCCTATGAGGATAGGTGGAAGGGGGTCGTTGATGCTGGTATTTTAGAGATTTGGGAAGGTACTGAAGGAGTGCAAGAAGTCACCAAAGTGGAGTCAGTGGTGATGGCTTCTGGGGAGATGGTAGAGAGTTCGGAAGTGGTAGAGCTGACCACAATGTTGTCAAGGATGGTTTGCTGAGAGACATCATCTGGTAGTGACATGGGAGGGGCTTGCTCAACATTCCTTCTGGATTTATTTGAGGAGCCAGAAGAGAATGTGGACTTGCGCTTTGAAGAGGTGGTAGTAGAGGGGATAGTCGACGAAGGAACCGTCGACGTATCTATTGAAGAAGAAGAAGAATTGGGGTTGAGACGAGAGAGAAGGGTAGAAAAATGTACCTCATTTGTGGTAGGAGCAACATCGAGAATTTTGAAGCCAATGGTGGTGAAACTGTAATCACCCTTTGTAAGGAACTTTTCTTTCAAGAAGTATCGGAGAATGACAGATACAAACCTGATGAAGGGAATGTGGATGTCCCTGTCTGCTTTGGTGACCTTGGCCATCATTTCTTCGAAAATGAGAGAGGCGTAATCTATCTTGCGTCCTGTGAACACCGTCTACCCCATTTGGGTTTGGCGTTTGTTGGCTTGATCTAGGGAGTCATTCTTGCAGCTTAGGCATTGAATCATGTGGGTCAGGAAGTAGTTGAACTCAGAAGGCATTTGTGCCTTGACGACCTTGGTTAGTTTCTAGTTGGGAACATCAGGTTGTCTGGGTTTGGTTTCCCAATCATAAACCATATGATCCAGAAATTCAATGAGTTCAGCATCAGAAGGGAGTGCTTCGTAACCTTTGGTTGGACGCTTGGGTAGTTCCAAGATGGTACGTAGGATCAGGGGTGTGATGACACCAGGAGCAATGTGGGTTTTGAAGTGAATGGCGGGAACGACATTTTTGAAGGAGTCTCTTTGAGGCCGGTAGATCTATGGTGAGATTCCTTCAGACATGTTGCAACAGTGTCGAGATGAGTGGATGGTTTTGTTGGTGGGAATTCCAGAAGTCCCAAATAGTTGTTGGTGAGAAACTGAGATTCAGTGAATTCAAACATTACAGACGAGGCTTTGACAAGAGTCTCTTGAGCAGGATTTCCTTGAGCATCTATTTCTGGAAAGATGATGAGTAGCAGAACTTGGAATGAGTTTAGAGTTTTTAGGGTTTTAGAGAAGTTAGGGTTTTTAGATGATGATGATGATAAATAAATCAGAAAGGTTCAATGAAATGATTGTGTTAGCCCCAATTCTAAATTGTAAAAGTATTTAAAATATTCTAAGTCCTATTTCAGAGGACTTCCAAAGATAGACTTCAGAGGGCAGGCCTCTGAAGAACATTCCAGAGTTAGAGAAATTCAGCAGAAGACATCAGAGATGGCTTCATCAGAGGCACCTGCATCAAAGCTCTGAAGACCTCCTCTTTGAAGAAAACACTGAAGATTTACAAGTATTGACAGAAGAACAGATGACACGTCACCTAGTGATAAGATTTACTTTTTAGAGTAGGTCACTGTTCAAGCATGTCTTGAGCTTACCTTTTAGGTAAGACACTATTCAAGCATGCTTCTAATGTCAGGATAGTACACTGTTCACTTTATGGTCCTATTAAATAGGACCATCACTCCATTGACAAAAGTGTGCTTTTGATAAATCTTGTATATGAATCATCTTTTAACATACTGAAAGTATTCTAAGGAAGGATCTTGTACGATTTATATATATATCTTATTATAAACTGTGATATTGAATATGCTTTGATATTTAAACTATATTGCTTCCGTTGTTCTTCTTATTATTGTTTATATCATTGTTATAAGATTAAATCTGGGATCCAACAATTGGTATCAAAGCCATCTTTGTTTTTTTTAAACAAAACAAGATCATATCTGTATACTCGGATAGATTTACATCTTACTGATTCAAGCTTTCAAAAAAAATATGTGCATGTTCATATAAACCTTGGTTTATTTAAAGTAACTTCATATGCTCCAGGTTTGAAAGTAAATCACAGTTTTATTTGTTGATAAAAATATCTTCTTAGAAAATCATCAGTTCTTCAAAACTTCATGATTTCTTCAAAATGGCAAACTCAAGTATAAGTGTCATTTATACGGTTGGATCATTAACCAAACCTCCTACACTTCTAAGGGGTGAATATCCCCAATGGAAAATAAGGATGGTAAATTTCTTGGAAGGTATGAACAGGGATTTTTTAAGATCTATGAATGATAGACCTCACCAACCAATGGTGTTGGTACCAAGAGTTCCAGCAACAGCAGATACTACTGAAATACCTGCATACTATGAAAATAAAACTTCAAACTTCACTGAAGAAGAAACTAAATTGATGGAAAATGACTCCAAAGCTGTTAGATTACTGATTATGGCCATTCCCAATTATATCTTTCAAGAACTTGATTCTTGTGTAACTGCAAAAGAGATATTGGATCAGTTGTTGAACCAACTTGAAGGTGGCCTACAAACTCAGAAAAACAGAAGAAATCTTTGCATTAATGAGTACCATGACTTTCATGCATTACCTGAAGAAACCTTGCATCAAACATACTCAAGATTCAACATTCTCATCAATAAATGCAAAAAGTTTGGAGTTATGAGGACAAAAGAAGAAAACAATGTTCTTTTCCTTAAAAGCTTAAATGAAGAATGGTCACAATTGTCCATGTCAATACAGGCCAATCAAAACCTTGAATCTTGGTCATTGACTGATATTTATGGCACTCTTGTTGCTCAGGAAAAAGAAGTTGTTAAACAAAAGTCAAAAACCTCTTTAGGTGGATTACTTGCCCTCATTTCAAAACAAAAAGATGTATCAAAAGAAAGTTGTAGTGAAGAAACAAAGAACTCTTTGAGAAAGGAACCAAAAAGAAAATCTAAAAAGGTTTTAATGGCTGAAGAAGATGAACATTCAGACTCAGACTCAGATCATATCAATGCCTTTGCCAAGTCTCTTGCATTAATTACTCACCAATTTAACAAGAAAATTGGCAAGAAAATCTTTGAAGGCATGAGAGATGATGAAGAAAGGAGGAACCCAGAAAGAAGATTTCAACAAGAGCCTAGATCCACTCCACATAGTGATCAAAAGGGTGTTCATTTCAACAATCATGATGTTGCACAACAATCAAGAACTCATCAATCATTCCAACCCAAGTATCCTCAACCTCAGAGATACTTTCAGCCCCAACCACAAGCTCAGAAAACAGAAACTGTTGCTACTCTTCCACCAAATCAAAATGATGGAAGATGTTTCGGATGTGGAAAACTAGACCATTTCTCTGCAAACTGTAGAGGTAGACTTGTCAAAGATCAATACTACTACAAGTACAAGTACAATGTCAGAGAAAGAGTACTTGTTGCAGAGATGGAAGATTGGCTATCAGCTCTACAAGTGATGGAGAGGAAGAGCCTACCAATCTCTGTGGTATGGCTTTTGCAGATGATGATCAGACTGATGGGTCATCAGAGGACTACTCTGAAAAAGGTAAACTCTCCTTCCACTTCTGAAAGTTAACTTGAAATGGATGTTCTTAAGTTAACAGATGAGTTTCAGATTTTAAAGCAAAAACTCATTGAAGAAAAGGAAAAGAGAAAGCAAATGAAAAAAGATCAAAATTTTTATAAAAGAGAAAAGAATCTTCTTGAGTCAGAGAAGAAAGAATTTTTCAATGAAAAATCTGAGCTTGAAAATTTTCAGAAATTAAAGGAAACCTCTTTGTCTGATAAACTCAAAAAATTGGAAAAAAATGTTAAAAGCCAAATAAGAAGAAGTTAAAAGATCTGAGTATGAAAGGCTCAATTATGTTGCCTTAACAAACTTTTTTCAAAAGGAAAGAGAAATCCTACATCAATCTCTAGAAAGGAAAGAACTTCAAATCAAAAGTTATCTCTAGATGCTCAAGATGTGCATATTAAGATAAATTCTCAAATGGACACTCAAGGAGTGGGATTCAATGAATTGGATCCATTCACTGGATTGAAGAAAACTTCAATTTCTTCCACTTTTTGTATAGGAAAGGTCCAGATCCCTGACTATCCATCTCTGAATAATTTCAAAATAACAAAAACCTCAGAAGGATAAAAAACAAGAGCTCTGAATTTAAAAAATGTCTTATACTCTGAAGCAAAAACATTTCCAAAATCCATCTTAAAGATAGAAAAAGAGACTTCAGAGATACTCTTTACAAAACCTCAGAACAATGATCCTAGAGAAATTTTTAAGTTTGATGCTTTTATCACAAAAGAATCAGAGATATCTGAAATAAGTACCTCTGAAGATGAACCTCAGAGTTCACTCAATCCAGATGCACCTCTGTACTCACCAATGTCAGATGAATGCATCAGAACTACATTTGAGGACGACATTAGAAGAATTTATAAAGAAAATGTCATGGCTGATTTGAAAAAGAAAGAGAGCATGAAAAGAATCATTAAATTCTCTATACCTAAAGAAATTATGAAAACTTCAGAGGTAGTTATCTCTGACAAGGTTTAAGAGAGACTTTCTTGACTCTTATTCTGAATCTGATCCAGAGATAGATGAACAGATATACTATAGACCAGAGAAAGTAATTCATAAAAACATACAGACTGTTGGTTCTGGAATTTTGAACCTTCCTGTTTTTGTTTTGAAAAACAAATCCAGAATACCAATCTGTCCTGATTTTGTAGACATGTGTCTACAAGCAAAAACTTCTCTGGACCTTGAGAAAGAGTTAAAAGAAAAGGCCAAGAATAGAACTAACACTTCTCAACTTTACACTTATAAACCAATCAAAATCACTCCTGAACAAAAAGGCAAATGGCATGAAATTAACCATTTTGATCATGTTTGTGCAGTGAGCAACAAAGAGAAGAAGATGTTTTTGAACAAGAAAAGGCAACTTGAAAAGAAGGTTGTCTTTCAATCCAAAAAGAAGGAAGTAGTTAGGAATACTTGTAATATTCCTAGTGCTAGTTTGAAAAAGAATCAAAGTGTACCAAATACATTCAATGAAATGAAAAACTTTTCTCCTACTTCTTCTTGTTCTAGTAATTGCAAGTGCATTAAACTCATGATTAAGCTAAAAAACCATTTCAGAGGTTCTCATTGTTTTTTGAATCAATCTCTGAATAAAAATTCAGAAACAGCCTCAGAAGAAAAAGAACAATTCTGGCAAAACATCAAAAGTGAAATGCCAAATGTTCATCAAAAACCTCAGAAGTCTAACAAGAAAGAACCCATAATGAGGGTACCTAAGAAACTCTAATATGTCTTGCAGAAACAGCATATGCCCATCTGGTATCTAGATTTTGGATGTTCAAGGCATATGACTGGAGATAAAAAGTTGCTATCCTCTTTCAAAGCAAGATCTGGTGGAGCAGTAACTTTTGGAGATAATATGTAAGGTCTGATTAAAGGTTATGGTGAGTTAACAAGAGGTAATGTTTCTGTATCAAAAGTTGCTTATGTTGATGGGTTAAAACACAACTTAATAAGCATAAGTCAACTCTGTGACCATGGTTTTGATGTGAATTTTAAAGAAAAACATTGTTCACTTCTTCACTCAAAAACAGGTCAAGAAATGCTAAGAGCAGAAAGAAAGGGTAACTTATATAGAATGAATTTTACCAAACACATAAATATTGACTCAGAGAAACTCTGTCTAGTATCTCTGAACAGTGAAGATGTCTGGCTCTGGCATAAGAAGTTCTCTCATCTGAACTTTTCTTCACTTGAAAAGTTGGTCAAACTCAATCTGGTTAAGGGATTACCATCTCTGAAGTTCAACAAAGATCATCTTTATTCTGCTTGTAAAATGGAAAAAATGAAAAGATCTTCCCATAAGACCAAAAGTGATAATAGTTGTCCTAGACCTCTGCATATGCTTCACGTGGACCTCTGTGGTCTTATCTCTATGCAGAGTCTATCAGGTAAAAAGTATATTCTGGTTCTGATTGATGAATACTCTAGATATACTTGGATAGAATTTATCATAGCCAAGTCTCATGTACCTGATATCTTAATAAGATTGTTAAAAAGATTCCAGGTTCTGTTCAACAGCAAAGTTCAAAAACTTAGAAGTGACAATGGGACAAAATTCAGAAATGCCAAAATCAACTCCTATCTTTCAGAGGAAGGCATAACTCCCAACTTCTGTGCAGCAAGAACTCCTCAACAAAATGGTGTTGTTGAGAGGAAAAATAGAACACTTGTTGAAGCTGCAAGAACAATGCTTGCAGAATCTGATCTTCCAACCAACTTTTGGGTAGAAGCTGTAGCTACAGTCTGTTTTACCCAAAACAGAGCTACCATTGTCAAAAGATTCAAGAAAACATCTTATGAACTCATTAACAATAGGAAACCTAATGTTAAATATTTTCATGTAAGGATGTAGATGTTACATTTTGAATGATAGAGAGTCTCTTGGAAAGTTTAACAAAAAAGCAGATGAAGGAAAATTCATTGGCTATTCAATAGCCTCAAAAGCCTTCAGAGTGCTCAATTTGAGAACAAGAACAATCCAAGAGAGTATCAATGTCTCTTTTGATGATGCCAAAAGACTTGATAATAGAAATGTCAACTCAACAACTAAGAATGTCTCTGAATCATCAAAGTTGGGAGAATCTGAACTAAACAAGATATTTGAAGATTTCTTTGATGATGATAACTCAGAATTTCTTTTCAGATATATTCACAGAGCAACCCCAAAATACAGGTACAACTCTTTCTGGTCCCTCTGAAATCACAACTTCTGCTTCTTTAAATACAGGTCCAAGCAATGAATCAAGACAAATTGAAGAACAAATCTCTTCAGAAGCAGAAGATGAACAAGAAACATTTGAAGAATCTCTATAGACATCTGTTGAAGAGACTTCAGAGCCTGTTTCACCATCTCTGGAACCCACTTCAGAGCCTCTGAATAGCACAACAGAGATGTCACCACCTGCCATCTCAGAAGCTCAAACTCCACCTCACATTCATGCTCCAATGACAAGATGGACAAAGGATCATCCCCATGATCAGATCATTGGATCACCTTTAGATGGAATCAAAACCAGATCTGCCACAATCAATGAATGTTATTTTGTAAAAAATTTTAGCATTATTGAACTAAATAAGGTAAATGAAGCTCTTGAAGATCCTAATTGGATCAATGCCATGCAGGATGAACTTCAAGAGTTTGAAAGAAATAAAGTCTGGACCCTAGTTCCCCTTCCTAAAGGAAAATTTGCAATTGGAACTAAATGGGTTTTCAGAAGAAAAAAAAAGGATGAGGATGGCATAATAATCAGAAACAAAGAAAGATTGGTTGCTAAGGGATATTGCCAAGAAGAGGGTATTGATTATGATGAAACCTTTGCACCTGTGGCTAGGCTAGAAGAATCTTCATAGCCTATGTTGCACACAAAGGGTTAAAAGTTTATCAAATGGATGTTAAATCTGTCTTCCTAAATGGCAAGTTAAATGAAGAAGTATATGTCCAGCAGGATTTGAAAGTACAGAGTTTCCTAACTATGTTTATTATCTTGATAAAGCTCTGTATGGACTTAAACAAGCACCAAGAGCCTGGTATGCTACTTTGTCCACATTTCTGATTAATAATGGCTTTGAAAAAGGTACAATTGATACAACCATGTTGATCAAGAGGTACAAAAATGAGATGCTTTTAGTACAGATATATGTTGATGATATTATCTTTGGCTCTACAAATCAGAAGTATTGTGACAAGTTTTCAGAGTTGATGAAGAGTGAAATTGAGATGAGTCTCATGGGAAAATAAACATTCTTTCTTGGCTTACAAGTCAAACAAATGTCAGAGGGTACTTTTATAAGTCAATCTAAGTATGTCTCCGACATTTTGAAAAAATACAAACACAACGATTCAACTTCTATGAAAACACCTATAGCCACAGGAGTCAAACTTGACTCTGATCCTTCTGAAAAATATGTAGATGTCAAGACTTACAGAGGCATGATAGGATCACTTCTATACTTAACTTCTAGTAGGCCTGATAAAATGTTTGCAACCTGTCTCTGTGCTAGATATCAAGCAAATCCAAAAGAATCTCATTTATCTGCAGTCAAGAAAGTATATCATTTCTCTACACGTGTACCCTATTGATTAGTGAGTTGATGGATTGTTTTTTCTGACATGGGAACTCACAATCGCCTTTTCCATAGCCTCACTCCCACTCCCATTGTCCATAAAAACCCATTTCCTACTCATTTCTTTCTTTACGGTCTCATAATTTCCCTCAGCCTTTTTCTCTCTCTAAATCTTCAAGCAAAAAACCTGCAACAATGGCAAACCAAGCTCAAAACTTAGACGACTCTAGTCGAATCGTTCCAAGTTTAAACCTGGTCCAGTTCGATGTTCCAGTCAAAGAAAATAACTACCACTTAGACATCACCCCTGCCAAGTTCGACGAACAGTTTCGTCCTGTTCTAGAAATTTTCAACCGGTGTGAACTGAACGTTGCCCTAACTGACTACGCTCAAGATGTTCCTCTCAGGTATGTACAACAATGGTGGTATTCCAGTGAATACAATGATGAATAAGGAGGAATGGTCGGCTACATTGACCTAGGCGATCAAGGCATCAACATCCGAATTACACCCAACACATTGACTCGAAGATTCTGCCTACCGACTACGAGAGAACTCCAAATCCAACAGTTTGAAAAACCACCAACTCCTGAAGTTCTTCTACAGTTTCTTCATCATTTGGGTTACAACAAGGAGATTACACGCCTAAGCCAGTTCATACGCCAATATCTTCCCCCTACATGGAACTTCATGTTTAGTGTGTTGAATCGCACACTAACATGTAAAATCGGCAGTCAAGACCAAGCACATCCAACCATCTGAGCCATCATCATGTACGCCCTTTTCTTCAACCGACGTATCAACATGGCGAATCTACTCTTCTGTGAACTCTTGACTGCAGTGGACAAAAAGAATAAGGATCTCTCAAAAGGAAAACAACCAATTTCTATTTTGTTTCCTAGATTCATTTCTTTGGTTATTCGAAGAGCCATGGAATGCAAATCTTTCACTGAGGAGGGTCAAAGAACACCACTATTTATAATGAATTCCTTTATTAAACCCATTGTTGTTCCTCCTTATCCAAATGAGAGATGTTTTCCAAATTCCATGATCGAATACCTCCCTACTGATTCTGAAAACCGTATCTTCCTTAGAATTGTTGCCCAACCATTAGAACCGATGGTGGGATCCCCAACACATTTAGGATATGAGCCTGAGTTAGAATCAGAGAGTGAAATCTCTGAAGCTACTCAACAACATCACAGAGAGCAACCAGAGGGTGGCTCTGTGGAAGTGAGTGAGAGAAGAGAAGAGAACCCTCCCTCTGAAGAAGAGCATAACTTTGTCAGAGTTGAGGAAGGTGAGAATACGAGTACTCCAGAGTACGATAACCAAAGGGGAACCCTCTGAAATAGCCAAGTCCTCCCAAAAGGACTTTGCCAAAGACAAAAGTACTCAATTGCCCCATAGTACGATACCGACCCACACACATGATGCCTCTGTGGCTCATAATATAGGTGTTCGTCCTTTAGTCCAAGAGAGACTCCATATCTCTCCTAGAGATTGTCTATCAGAGAGACAATGGCATGCCTTAGTTGTACAAGGACTCCTTGGCGTGGACAGCAAGGTGTCCACTTACGTTAGGTTTTCTTCCTCTTCTGACTCTGACTCAGAGGATGTGAAACCTATTAGAACCATTATAGAGAAAACCTTGGAAAATGATTCTCAAGGATTAATGGGAAGTCCTCCAGGAGCCAACATCAAACACACTCCGAAAGAAGGCCCCTCTGTTCTCGAGGGAATATTAGAATCATGTGTTGATTCTAAGTTTTCCCACTCTGACTATGTCACCAAGGAAGAGTTTAAAATCTTTGGTGATGAACCCAGAGGATCTTTGAAGTATCTAACTTCATCTTGGGAAGACCTCAGAGGCTTCTGCCTCAAACTCTGAAGTTGCAAAGCTCACTTCAGAGGTCTCTGAGCTGCGCACAACACTCAACGTTCAAAGTTCAAGGATGGAGGCCCTGGAAAAGCTAGTTATTGGCAATTCCTCAGTATTATCAAAGGAGATTGAAGCAGCAAAGGCAGAGCTCTTAAAGGAAATCCCAACTACCTCTGCTCCTTCCACTACCTCTGAAGACTTTTCTCATTTCAAAGAGGAAGTCTTGAGGACTTTGGCAGAATCAATCGCCAAAATTCCTGTACCTATTGTTGCTCCAAAAACTCCCATGCCTTTAGAGCTAATCACAAAAACTGAATTACAAAACTTCTCTACATCCGTCACCAACAGAATGATAAAGATCTCGAGCAAGTTTGTTTCCAAGGCAAGCCACCAGACCAAGACTGTTGAAGATCTTCTGAAGAATTCCCTATCTTCATAAGGGAAGCTGAATAGAAAAACTCCAGAGTCTGCCTGCTCTGAAGAGGCAAGAAAGTGGTCTAGATTTGAAGACTCTAATGACAAAGATGATCAATCTCAAGGGTCATCAAGCCTTTAAAAGGGGGAGAAAGCTTAACCAAGAGAGACTGAAAAGAAGAAAGATTCAACTCCTTCCCCATCCAACAGAGACACACGAGTACAAGAAAAGGAACCAGAGAGGCACTCCACCTCTACTGAAGATAACCAATCAGTACAAAAATCTACAGTACCAGTGGTATTCTTTGCACCATCATCCTCAGAAGCCCCAATCATTCAATTAATTGATGTTATGCTAGAGACCATTGGTGCTCTGGACGAAGAAGAAGATGAGCAGCTGGTGGACTTCTCAACCTCTGAAGAAGCAGAAGCTGCAAATGAAGAAGTTCCTGAAGAAGAAGAAATTGAGGTGATTGATGTGGAAGAGTATGAATACAAAAATGCTCAACCTCATCATCCCTCTACTTCAGAGACAGAGCTCAAAATACCAGGCACTGCAGAGCTTGAAGTCATCTTCTCATCTACTATGATAATGTACTTCCCATATCACAATCAAGCAATTCTAATCTCAATCAAGATAGATTTAAGAATGAAGTTCTAGAGAGAAAGTGTTCTTGTCATAGATCTCACAATGTATACAATGAACTCTACTTCCCACATGATTACAAAGACAAAAGGTATTTATACCAAAGTATAAAACCACAAGCTTAATGACTAAGTAATCTCATATTGACTAAACATACATTGACTTTGTTGACTTTACATGACTTGAACTTTTCCTATTAAATCTTGTATACAATAATACACTAACAATCTCCCCCTTTGTATTCAAGATTTAATAAAAATTTGACATAAGTCTTCAGCGCTTGATTCTTCAATCTTTAACTCTGACGCCTTCGAACTTTGAAGCTCTTTCTGAAGTTGTTGAAGAATCTTGAAAAGTCTTTAACACTTTGCAGCTTTGGAAAGTCAACAAGTCTTTAAAAACGAAACATTTGAAGTCTTGTAACAATTTGAACTTTGAAATTCTTTAAACTTCTTTGAAACACTTCATCTTTAAAACATTTGAAACTTCGAGGGATCTTTGAACTTTGTATCTTCATTTCTTCAATCTCTGATCTTTCTTCAGAAAAACGAACTTTCACGAATCTTCTAATTTGAACTTGTCTTCAGAAATCTTTAAGAATGATTCCTTTTCATCTGATTTGATCTTTCAGAAAATTCTTCACAAGTCTTGACTTTATAACTCTGAAATTCTTTGAAATTGATCTCTGTAAATTTCTCCCCCTTTTTATATTGACTTGACTTTGAAACATCTTTCTTCTTCAGAATCTTTTGAATCATCTCTTTTGACAATTAATACTTCTTTCAGAATTTGTTCTTTTGAAATTGATCTCTGTTGATTTCTCCCCCTTTTTGATGATTGTGAGCTTCATAATCATAAAAACATCTTCAATTTCAACATAATCTTTGATTCTCCCCCTTAAAAATACATTCTCCTCCTTTTGATCTGTACTGAATCATGAACTGTATATACTGAATCTTTTCAAATTCAGATATAATGAACGTTGTAACCCTGATTCAACAAATGAAATAGTTAGAAGTGCCTGTCAGTAACGCGGAGTTACTGTGTACAACGAATGTACAATATAAGGAGCTGGTTTGATGATAACTCCCCAGGACTTCCATTCAATCATTGAAAAACACAAGGTTTATCTAAGAGTGTTCTGACAGAAAAACATATTTTATGTGTGCTCGTGCTTGTGTATGAAAGAATTTAGCACAATGACTGTGTTTCATAATAAGGCTCAAATTGTGTAAATTGTTAAGACAGCAACAAGTATTACATGGACTCAATGTGCATGAAAGAGGTACGAAGGTGGGGCAACTTTCCTTCTTTTTCAATATCTAAATCTTCCGAGTGAAGACTAGATAGCAGATATGTTGCGTCCCTAAAGAAAATGAAACATTTCTTTGTTAAGAAAGAAACGGGTGGTTGGTGGGGTTATAGCAAGAGTTGGCATAGGCTCACTGCCTTTTTCAATGATAGTCACCAAAGAATGTGAACCAATCAGAAGATGTGGCTGCCCGGCTCAGAAAGTAGTTGGTGCAGAGTTTTGATATTCTTTTAACTCTGTTTTCACACCCTCTTTCTTTTTATCATTATGCTCACTTCTAACCAAACTCTCATTTCCATTTTACCGCTCCACACAATGAGAAAAACTCAACCGGATGAGTTATCTCCCCCACTCTTTGATTTTTGACCCCTCACCCCTCAATCACTCTAGGATTACTTCCTGTGTAGGAAACACCTGTAAACGTGAATCCATGGAAGTTCTTTTAAGCTCACACATGAATCCCATGTAAGTCCTATAAAGAATGGTTGTTCAACAGTTTAACTTGAATAGATAAGCACAAAAATGATAACAGTGTCAGAATGTATGCTCATTTTAAAAATATGAATGAAATTTGAGCAATTGAACTTTAAAGATCTCTCAAAACAAGGATATTGAATGAATGAAATGAAATCAAGAGAATTGTTTTGAGAATCTGACAATGTATCAATCAGATCAAATAAGATGGTTTAGGGTATCAAAGAATTGGATATTTTGTTTATATGAACGAATATAAACAATTTTGCAATGAACGCACAAATATTGAAATGATGAAAGATGTTCAACAACAGTGATTTACAAACGGGGGTATTACCATCGAAAAATTGTTTCTTTTAGAGAGACATGGTAATAACAAAATCAAATGAAGTACTGAACCGGTGTGTGTGAATACTTGACAGTATATAGAAAAGATAATACGCAAGTATTAATCTTTAGAAACACACGGTCAGTTAAACATTAAAGCTCAATATTGAAAAACATTTAAAATCACACTTCTTAATTCATGAAATCTTTTGAGAATAGAGAAGTGGTTTGAACATTTAAGAAATTGTTTTTCATGTTCGAAAGTTGTTCTTCTTTCAAACAATCACAGATCGAGATTAGAAGATACTTACTGTTAAGCCCCCCCTCAAATCATAATAAAATGATTTAGGTCATGTAAGCTCCCCCTGGATATTTGCAGAATATCCATATTTGAACATGAAAGAACGGGTCCTGATCTGTCATGTGATCAGAAGCCATAGTCTTTACATTAAGACGCGGGTCTTGAACTATGTTATTCAAGAGCCATAAACTTGTACTTTGAAGTACGAGTCCTAGACTGTTTTGTCTAGAAGTCAATCATCTTGCTCCCCCTATACCTGTGGTACCTGCGAAAGAGATTTAACAGGCTTTGGTACCCACTGGTATTTGGGTCCTGGTATGTTAGATTTAGAAATCCACCTCTCATTAGATTTATATCTTTTAAAATCCGAAATCTGAGAAGTTATTCTGTAAGAACTGTACCAGTTATGAGCAGTTTCTCTCTGAACGAATTCATTCTCTCCATAGTAAGAACAACAGATCTTCTTTTGAGCAATCCTGATCGGATGATTAGTTAAGTAAAACATATCAGGATAAACAAAGGATTTACCTTTATGCGCTCTGTTCTTTTTGGCTTTGGATGTGGATGTGGATGCGAATGCTTTGTCTTTCTCTTTCTCTTCAGAAGAATCTTTTAACTCTCCAGACCATCTGACTTTTCTGAGAAGACTTTCCAAGAGATTTTACATAATAGCTCGCTGATCCATCAACAGATTTATCATAGAATAGATTAGATGGTCGAATCTGACTTGATTTGACAATTTTAGGTTTGACACTGTTCTTTTTTAAAACATTTTTATCATGAATAGAACTTGAAGCTGTTTTGAAAGAACAGACTGATTCTGTTGCAAGATCAACAGGTGATTGATTAATCACATCAGCTGAAATCTTTTCTGATAAATTAACGTTTGCAGCTTCTAAGTTCTTTATCTTTTCAGATAAAATGTTTCTTTCAGAAGTTAGTGTATCAAACTTATGTGTCAAATCAGATCTAGCCATCTGTTCTTTAAGAATATCTGATGATAGAACAGATAATTTGGATGTGAGCTTAGATATTTCAGATTCAAAATATGAACGTTCTTGTTCAAAATATGTTTCCAAGTTCTTGTTTTTATCATAAATATCTTTGAAAATCCCAGCATTTTTCTTTTCAAATAATTTCTTTTCTTGCTCAAAAGACCGCTTCTTTTCTTTGAAAATATTTCTTTCTTTTTCAAGAACTTGTCTTTCCTTTGCAAATGTGTCTCTTTCAGTGATTAAAACCTTTTCAAAATCAGACACTTGCTTTGAAAGTTTAATACATCTAAGCTCAAGATTTTTCTTCTCTTGGTCAGCTTTCTTGGAAAGTTCAGACATCATTTTAGTATAAGATTTCTCCAAATTTGAATTTTCCTTATCTGCTTGGATGCTTTTTGACAGTTCAGCATTCTGTATCTCCAAGGCAGATATTTTGTCTTCAAAAGCCTTAAACTTGTTTTGAAACTTGACTGATTCATCTTGTAATTCTGATGATTTCTGTTCAGTCGTCTTCAGTTGGCTTTGAAGATTATTTATCTTTCTTTCTTTTTGCATAATAATCTTCTCTTTAACCCCTATGATTTTTTCTTTCATTTCAATTTGATTCTCTTTATCTTTAATCTCTTTCTCTCTTTCCTTTATGACACCTGCAAAATCAGATTTATCAAGATTAGCACATTTTATACAATCAGGAGTTTTATCAGAATTTGACAATTTAGATTTGAACTCCTGAATCTGATTTAGAAGCTTTGAATTCTGATTTTTCAGCTTGTCTAATTCAGCTTCCATCTTTGGTATTTCTGGCATGTACAAAACAGCCATATCTCTTGCAGATAAAACAGTGTTTCCTCTCTCGTCTGTAGTAGGCATCTTGAATAGAATGTTAGCTGAAAAGAAAATGATCGTCACAAATCAGAAAATTATGATCACTAACAAAAATTTATCTCTAGAAAGAAATGCTTGAATAAAATGATCGTTCCCAAACAAATCAGAAATGTTGACTAAAAAGTCAAACTTGGATCACACAAAAAAAATTTAATTTTCAAAAAAAATTTAAGTCTTGAAACTCGCAGATCACTGAACTCGCAGACCACTAAACACGCTAAACACTATTTGAAGTAAACTCGCTAGCTGAACCGTGCGCGTTTAGCAAACTCGCAGATGCTTATTTGCGCGTTTTAACAAACTCGCAAGTAAACTCGCAGATGAACTCGCAGACAAACTCGCAGATGTACGGAACTCGCTGACTTTGACTTGCGCGTTTTAGAAACTCGCTAACTTCGACTAGCGCGTTTTATGAACTCGCTAACTTCGACTAGCGCGTTTTATGAACTTGCGCGTTCTTCAGCTTGAAGCTTGCGCGTTCTAGGAAGAACTTGCGCGTTTTCTGGATCTTACGCGTTTTGACAGATATGTTCACGAAATCGTTCTAAAACCTGCAATTGATTCTCAAAATGCATCAGTGTGCTCGAAAAACATATTATAACACTTTTCTATCACAAGATTTCCATTAAAAACATCAAAAATCAATGATTTGAATGAATGCACAGTGATCGTTTTCAACTTTTCAAAAACTCAACAATTTGATCAAAATGATCAATCTAGACTTGGAATTTGAAATTGTGATTTGAACAAATGTTGATCCTTATGATTAAACGTATACAATCAAATCAATTTCTTGATTTAATTGTACAAAAACATGATAAATCAAGATCAAACAGTAACATTTTCGAAAATAACAATTTTCTTGAAATTTTCAAGAATTTGAATCTGATTTGGTGATGAAATCTTTCTGAATTTGTTTGGTCTGCTCTGATACCAATTGATAATGTACTTCCCAGATCACAATCAAGCAATTCTAATCTCAATCAAGATAGATTTAACAATGAAGTTCTAGAGAGAGAGTGTAGAGAGAGAAAGTGTTCTTGTCATAGATCTCACAATGTATACAATGAACTCTACTTCCCACATGATTACAGAGACAAAAGGTATTTATACCAAAGTATAAAACCACAAGCTTAATGACTAAGTAATCTCATATTGACTAAACATACATTGACTTTGTTGACTTTACATGACTTGAACTTTTCCTATTAAATCTTGTATACAATAATACACTAACATTTTTGCTTATTAAACTATTAATAAAAGTGTTAACATTTAATTGTATTTGATTTGTATTTGTAAAAAGGCCTTGGGCCTATTGGGTTTAGTTGTAGATGGTCTTGGGCTTAATGTTGTAACAAGGGAGTGTAGATATGGACTATAAATAAGTGTCTTGAGTTGTAATGATTTCATAATTCCAATTAATGAAAATGTAGTCCTTAAGCATTTTCTCTCTCTAGATTAGATTTACTTTCTCTCTCTAGAAAATAAAGTCCTTCTCCTATCCTAACTTGTTATACAAAAATGAAATGATCCAGATCTCGGACCTAACAAGTGGTATCAAAGCCGAACGATGAAATTTTTCTCGTAACGATTATCGGATCTCGACATTTCATGTGTTTTTTTTAGCCCGATCTATATGTAAGTGCCTCCAAATTCTAAATCCTCTTGAAGTATTCTTCTTAATCATATTCCAGATCTATCTCAATTCGTAGAATCGCATTTCTTTTTTAGATTTTTCGATATTTTCGGTATCATTTTTCGCGTCAAATCTATCGATCTGAAAATTCGTTGCATGAATCGATTTGAATTGTCAAGATCTATTCTTTATTGAATTTCGAGCGATCTACAAGTTTCGGATCTGAATTTCGTCGAAACTTGAGCGAGTTATGAGCATTTTAAGTCGTTTCTCCGGAATTTTTAGATCTCGCCGGAATCTGACCGGAATTTGAGGTTTTGAGCATTGATATTGTCACATCTCTTCCAGATCTGTTCTATAATGTTTCTCTAAGGTTTTTGATCAATTTTGAGCAACAAATCGAGAAATATGATGTGTTGAAATCCTCCTCGCCGGAAAAACGTTTTCGCTGGAGTGGTTACTGTTCATCGTCGGCAAAACGTGGATATGCTATGATTTTGTCAAATTCTTCTTCCAGATCTGTTTGTGTGTTAATATCGATCATCTTTGCGAGGAAATTACACATTTTGTAACAATAAATTCGAGTTTTTTTGAGCTGTTTATCACAACCTCGCCGGAAAATCGCAGATGCCGGAAAACCTACTGTTTCACCGGAATTTTTCTGCAACTTCGATCCAGATCTGTTTGTTTTGACATGTTGATCGTTTTGCAAGCTAACTACAAAGGTTCCAGCAAGAAACAGAAGATTTTGTTGTTGTGTTGGTCCCGGAGGTGCTTAACAAGTTTGTAGAAGGGGGGGGGGGGGTTGAATACAAACACAGAAATTAAAGTTTAATAAATTGTTTATTGATAAATCAAAATACAATTTACAAGTTTGTTGCGGAATAAGATTAAGACAGACTCAATCTAAACAAACTTAAGAAACACTAAGATAATTGCACAAGAAATTCAGAGAATGGGGGATTTTAAGAGATATAGAAAACAATGGTTTCTATATGGAGTTCAAGGATTGAGCACACTCATAGATGGAGGGGTGAACTTCCTATTTATACCCTATGCATTAAATGCATAGCAGGGCACTTTACACGTGGCGTTCATAGATTGGCTTTGGGAGTCTTACTTTTGGGAGACATGCTTTCGGCCGGGTCATGAACAGTGTAGTTGACAGAGTTGTTGTACGTATGGTGGCAAAGACATGTCCGTTCTGACACATAGTACTAGTTTGTGCAAGGATAGACAAAAGGAAACTTGATACATAAGCTTCGTGATCTTTTGATCGCTGAATATCTCTTCTTTCAGAGATAAAGAGGTTCAGCTATCGCTGAAGCTTTTCCTCATGTTCCTTTACGTATATGTAGAGTTGTCTTTGCTTCACTAATATCCGCATCAGATCACTAGTAGACTTCTCTATATTCAGCAGCTTCGTCTTCGATTCAGCTATGAACATATGTTGACGCGAGACTTGTCTTCAGGGATTACGTTGGTTGTTTACTTCAGAAACTATCAGTGATAACTGAACAGACTCAGTCTGATCACTGATAGTGAAACACTAATACATAGAAATGTTTGAGAGAGACTATCAGCGATAACTGAACAGACTCAGTCTGATCGCTGATGGTGAAACACCAATACATATTAAAACGTAATTTTCACTAAGTATAGAAGAGGGTCTTTATCAAATCACTGAGAGAGTTTGGATCAACAATCTCCCCCTATTTGATAATGACAAAGTAACTAAAGAAAATTACTTTATGATTCAAAATATAGGAATAAAAAGGACTCATAGCATGCATGTCCCAATTACTATTTTGAGGGATCTTTTACAGTACTGATAGGGTTAAGTACATGACTGCAATTTTCATTTAATTCAGGGATAGAATTACAAGATATGAAAATCATAAGTACAAGTGAATAACTAACTACTGTAAGTATAACTAACAGATTACAGAAAAGGAAACTAATCTATCAGTTATTAAAAGAAGACTTAGGAGGATTGATCATATACTCAGGTATTTCTTCTCCTTTCTGTCTTCGTTCCAAAGATTCTTGGATGATAATTTCTTTGATTTTCTTAGCAGCAGGGGAGAAGTCACACCATAAGCATAAGAGATCCTTGAGATGATTCAGAGGACAGATAGGAATCTCAAAGACTCTTTGAAATCTGAGTTCCTCATCATCATCTCTGAAGAACACTCCATAAGGATCGTCAATTACTTGACCACCTTGGAAAGGACCACCAGGAGGCAGAGATAGATCCAGAGCTGAAAGATCAGGAGGAGGACCAAACAGTGCATCTCTTGAAAATTTGATAGAAGTTTCATTCCTATTGATGGCGACGTCTTCAGAGGAGGAGGACCCAATTCTTCTCTTGAGTTTCAAAGATTTGGGAGGAAGAGAAGATGGCAGCTTCAGTACAGAAGTGACTCTATTTATGAGGGCTTCAGGAAGTCCTTCAACGTAGCCTCTGTATGTAGATTTGGATTTCTTCAGCGCATCCCAGAACTCTAACCATTTCGTAAATCCGAAGCTCTCAAGTTTGGATACGTACATAGCTTTTTGGGTTCCATCCTCTCTGGTAATCTCCATGGTCACTGAGAGTTGTTCCTTTTTCTTGCGACCAGAGATAGTCACGGCTGATATCGGAAGAAGATCAGAACGATAATCCATCTTCTGTTTGAACCATTCGATAGACTTGTCGTTTCTCTCTTGTTCTTTGGAGCGTTCCTCTTCAATTTCTTTCAGCAGTGCAGCTTGAACTTCCACAGGCTTGTTCTTTAGCTTTTTGTCCTTGACTTGAGAAGATTGAATCTTTAAGGCGAGCTGGGCATCTTGTCTGCATTCAGCGATCAGCTTCTCAGCTTTGGCAGATTCTTCTCTTTCGGCTTCAGTAAGGAAGTCGAGCTCTGTGGATGTTTGAAGAGGGACTTTCAGTCGTTGACTTTCTAGTTGAGCAATCATTTCAACTCTTTTCTTCATCACTTCCTCTGACCAATGAGATGGTTGAGAGGGCCTTCCTGGATGGACCAGGGAATCTTCTTCTTCTTCTTCATCAATCTCAGCGATAGAGATTGGGATTATTTCTTCAGCGATAGTAGCTGGAATTATTTGTAGTTCAGAACCCTTAAGCAGGGGTGAGAACTGTCTGGATAGAAAATGAAGGAATGAAGGGATAAGTGTATCTTTTTAGAAAAAAAATAGAGATAAAGGCTAGAAGGAAATAGGGGTTTGGAAAGAGTAGGAGAGTGGTACAATTGAAAGACATACCTGAGAAGGATGCTCCCCCTCAGATTGTGATCCAGTCTTCAAGCATTCTTCAGTGATTGGTTGCTTGTCTTTGCTTTGCGAAGGAGCGCTTGAAGATGTATCACCTCTCACCCCTGCTTTGACAACCTCTTGCGAAGTTGTCCCTGATGCGACGTTCGGCTTGGAGAACCACATAGATTGGTCTTCTTCATCGTCGTCGTCATCATTGGAGGGTTGATGCTTTTCTTGATCATCAAGATCTAGATCATCTTACTCTTCATCGTCTTCTTCCTCATCATCTTCAAAGAGAAGAGAATGAATAGATGAGGGTTCTTTTGCCTTCTTCCTCTCAGATTGAGAGGGAGGTTTCTTTGCAGCAGCGATAGAAGTTTCTTCAGCTTTCTCCCCCACTTTGTCATTATCATCGGCAGGGGGTTGCTCAGCTGCTGGAGTAGCTGTTGAAGCTTTTAGCACTTAGACGTCAGCCTCCAGACGCTTGACCCGTTCTTCAACTGCAGGGATGTCGCACGTGGCATCATGGATGAATTCCACAGCGATGTTGAGGTTGGTCCGATCATCTTCAGTGAAGGAGGGAGGCAGCGCTGGAGCTGGTGCAGTCACCTGTTGTAGAATTTGCTGAAGAAGGGACGTGCAGAGATCAACCTTTGAAGAGAGACCTCGAACTTCAGTGGTAAGAGACTCAAATCGCCCCTGAAAGAGTTGAGAGAACTCTTTGAGTTGGACGACTTGTTCTTCAACAGCTGAAAGTTGGGAGTTCTCAGCTTTAGATGAGCAGGTCGCGGTCAACCTCTTCAGCTCCTCACCAGCCTGATTGACGGCGCTGGTGGTGTCGTTAATGGTGTTGGTGAGAGCGTCCACCTTTTCTCCCAGACTGTTGACATGCGTGTCAACAGACGCCAAACTAGGACCTGAAAATAATGTTAGTTCAGATACGGGCTTATTTGGAGAGGTGGGGAAAGAAGTGTTTAGGATTATAGGTGTACCTGACGTATCAAACATTTTGTAGAACTGCATAGATTCCTCAAAAGTTTGATGTTCAGGTCCTATAGGTAAAGAAGAGGTAGTGGGTTCAGAGACCAAATGAGAAGAAGAGGGAAGAGTTATGGGGATAGAAGTAGGGTTGGGGTTAATCTCAGCGAATGAGATAGTAGGTGGGGTCACTGATGATGTGACAGCGATTGAAATCGCTGACACGACAGGTTGAGTGACTGCTGGAGTTGTGGAGGAAAGACCCACAAATGCATCTAAGGTAGCTTGTTGAGAATCTCCCTCAGGTATAGTACTAGAGGGTGTACTTTCCTTAGTCTTTTTGGCCTTTTTGGAAGGACCAATCGGACTAGCTGATGGTCGTTTGGAAGTAGTGGTAGCGACAGGGATAGCAGACGAAGGAACCGTCTGCGTGGTCGCTGAAAATGAAGAAGAATGGAGAGAGAGACGAGAGCGAAGGAGAGAGATACTAACCTCGTTGGCGAGTGGCTTTACCTCCAGTGATCGTTGACCTATCCTGGCAAAAGTGCCATCATCTTTGGTGGGATAGGTGTTGGGATAGAGGAACTTGATGTACGTACATATGAAACGTACGTACGAGATCTTGGGATCTTGTTCAGGCTTCTCTAATCTCGACCTCAGATCTTCAAAGATTGTTGTGGCGTAGTCAAAGTTTTGACCAGCGATAACGGAGTAGGCCATATGCAGTTGTGTTTTGCTGGATTGATCCAGCGAACCACTCTTCCCGCTCATGCACTGAATTATGTGCGAGAAGATAAAGTTCAGTTGTGAAGGCATCTGAGCTTTGAGAATCTTGGTGAGCTTCTTGTTGGGAATAGAAGATCTCGGTTTATTTTCCCAACAATATCCCATTGCATCCAGAAATGATATCAGCTCAGCATCAGTGGGGAGTGCATCGAACCCACTCTTTGGTTTGTCAGGGAATCTTAAAGATTTCCTGAGGCTAAGAGCGGTCATGCTCCCTGGCCCCAAATCCGTGCTGAGAGAGATAGCAGGGACTCGTTCACCTTTCTTGTTTGTGAGTTCAGTTGCATCAGCAGTGAACCAGAACTGCTGGAGTAGAGTCTTGGAAGGCTTAGGATCCACAGTGATCGCGTAAGCTATGCATGATTGTTTGAGAAATTCAGCAGCTTCCACCAGATGTGGGTATTTGTCAGCTTTGAACTCGAGTCTTCCCAAGTGATTACATTTAGTAATCTCAACTTCAGTGATAGTGAATCGTACATGCTTGGAAGCAACGATTGAAGACTGTGCCATTTCTGTTATGGAAAGAAGCATAATAGAAGAAATGATTTAGACTAAAAAATAAGAAGATGTTTACCAGATTCCATATTAGGAAAGAAACTAGAAAAAATATCGAGTTGTTTTTTAAGAATAGAAAAAAATAGTGTTCTGGGTAGAAAGAATGAAGAACACGTTAAAAACCAAGAGGTTTTTATAAAAAAAAACATAAAATCAGAAAGAGTGATCTTTAGCTTTTAGAAAAAACGTTTTATAAAATCCATAGAAAACGAGTAGGATTTTTAAAAAGAATAAGAAGAACAATGCAAAACCTGTTTATCTTGAAGAAAAGGAGTTGCAGATTCAATGTTCTGGGTTTACTTGCTTGAGTGTTCTTGAGAGAGAGAGTGTTTCTTGCTTTGAAAGTTTTGAAAGCGTAAACCGTATAAAGGAGAGAAGAATTCCTTTTATACGAAGTGATAGAAGAGAGAGAAGGAATGAAGCGGGAAAAAATCATCATGACATTGACACGTTCCACGAAGTTGATTGGATAGAAGAGCAACGGACGAACGTGTCAGAAAAGGCGTGTCGTGGATTATCCGCTCAAATGACGTCATAGGAGAGAGAGACGTTTCATTTTTCCGTTTTGAAATTATCACTGAAGAAAAGTCATCGATAGATTTTCCTTTTTGAAAGTATCCCTGATGGTAAAGATAGGGATAGATTTTCCTTTTAAAGGATCACTGACTAGAAATATCAGTGATTAATGTATTTTTCAAAAGCTTTTAATCATTTGAAGAAAGTTCAGTGATTAAAGTTTATATTTTGAAGAAAAACATCTTAACTGGGTTAAGATTCAGTTGAGAGAACATACCTGAGAGTCAAAATGTTTATCAGAGAGAGAACAATGAGAGGGGAACTTTTGATTACTGACATAATACATGAACGCTGAAGATTTACTATTCGAGGTTCAGCATTCCAAGCTCACTGATGAGAAAGTTGAACCTTGTCTCATCAAGAGGTTTGGTGAATAAATCAGCAAGCTGAAAGTCAGCAGGGATAAAGTGAAGTTCAATATCACCATTCATCACATGATCTCTGATAAAGTGATATCTAATCTCTATGTGTTTCGTCTTTGAATGTAGCACTGGATTATTTGCTATGGCCATAGCACTAGTGTTGTCACAATAGATGGGAATTTTTGACAGTTGAAGGTCATAATCTAATAGTTGATTTCTCATCCACTAGATTTGAGAACAACAGCTTCCAGCGGCTACGTATTCAGCTTCAGCTGTGGAGGTGGACACAGAATTTTGCTTCTTGCTTGTCCAGCTTACCAGCTTTCCTCCCAGGAGTTGACATCCACCAGTGGTACTCTTTCTGTCAGGTTTACAGCCTGCAAAATCACTATCAGAATAACCAGTTAGATCGAACCCTGAGTCTTTGGGATACCAAAGACCGAGGTTAGGAGTTCCTTTCAGATATCTGAAAATTCGCTTTACAGCGATCAGATGGGATTCCTTGGGTTCAGATTGATAGCGTGCACATAAACAAGTAGAGTACATAATGTCAGGTCGGCTTGCTGTTAGATACAGCAGGGAGCCTATCATTCCTCTATAGGCAGTGATATTAACAGGTTTACCAGAAGGATCTTTGTTAAGTGTCAGGGGTGGTGCCATAGGAGTCTTCATCGCTGAAGTTTGTGTGAGATCAAACTTCTTCAGCATATCTTTAACATACTTACCTTGGCAGATAAAAGTACCTTTGTCAGATTGTTTAATCTGAAGACCAAGAAAATATGTCAGCTCACCCATCATACTCATTTTATAATCTTTCTTCATTCTTTCAGCGAAGCGAGTACACAGAGATGGGTTAGTAGAACCAAATATTATGTCATCAACATATATTTGTACAAGAATTATATGACCTTTTCTCTTTCTGAAAAATAACGTATTATCAATTTTGCCATGTTCAAAATTTTCAGAGATAAGAAAAGATGAGAGAGTGTCATACCAAGCTCGAGGGGCTTGTTTTAGACCATAGAGAGCCTTATCCAATTTATAAACATAATTTGGATACTTAGGATCATAAAATCCTGGTGGTTGTTCTACATAGACTTCTTCATTCAGCTTTCCATTTAGGAACGCTGATTTTACGTCCATTTGATAAACGGTGAAGTCTTTATAGACTGCATAAGCTAAGAATAGTCGAATTGCTTCGAGCCTGGCCACAGGGGTAAAGGTTTCATCATAGTCTATGCCTTCCTCTTGTCTGTATCCCTGAGCAACAAGTCGAGCCTTGTTGCGGGTTACAGTTCCATGTTCATCTAACTTGTTTCTAAACACCCATTTGGTGCTTATTACAGTTTTATCAGATGGTCTAGGAACGAGATTCCAAACTTTGTTTCGAGAGAACTCAGTCAGCTCTTCTTGCATAGCGCTGACCCAGTTTGGATCTCTGAGGGCATCATCAGTCTTCTTTGGTTCTATTAAAGAGATAAAATTTACAAAGAGACAGATATTACCTGAGTTTCGTCGTGTCTGAATACCTGCTTCGAGATCACCAAGAATTTGATCTATTGGGTGATCTTTGGTCCATCGCTGAGCAGGAGCATGATTGCTTAACTCAGAGGTTGGATCAACAGTTGGAATGTTTACTGATGATGACGTTTGAGGTTCATCGGCAATCAACTGTTGAGAAGGTTCATCAGAGAGGTTTTCAGACGAAGGTAGATTTGATGGTAGTAGTGTGTTTAGAGGTTCTGCTGAAACCCATGAGGTGGTTTCAGCGGTAGGATGTATAATGTTTGGATCATCATCAGCGGCTGGAGGATCAGAATGCTGATGGTTTGAGAAGAAAGGTTTTGTTTCTCTGTAGTGAGAAAGCATCCAAGCATTTAACTCTTCATTGTCAGCGATTGGTTTGGAGTTCGCTGAGCGAGTTTCATCAAAAGTGACGTGAATTATTTCTTCTACGGTTTGTCTTCTCTTGTTGAAAACTCTGTAGGCTTTGGAGATGGAGGAATATCCTAGAAATATTCCATCATCAGCTTTTGGGTCGAACTTTCCAAGTTGATCTCTGTTGTTTAAGATAAAGCACTGACAACCAAAGATATGAAGAAAACTGATAGAAGGCTTCCTTCCAAGAAAAAGTTCATAAGTTGTCTTACCAAATCGCTTTATTATCAGCGATCTGTTTTGAGTAAAACATGCAGTGTTTACAGCTTCTGCCCAAAATTGAGTAGGGAGATGAGAATCGCTGAGCATTGATCTAGCAGCTTCTATGATTGTTCTGTTTCTTCTTTCAGCGACTCTGTTTTGCTGAGGTGTTCTCACTGAAGAGAAGTTGTGAGAGATTCCCTTATTCTCAAAGAAATTGTTCAGGGAACTGTTTTTGAATTCAGTTCCATGATCACTTCTTATTGAGCGAACAGTAAGATTGTTCAGCACTTCCATCTTTTTCACAAAAGATATTAGTTCTTCTGGAGTATCACTCTTACAGCAAAGAAAGATAACCCAGGTGTAGCGAGAATATTCATCTACAATGACAAGTGTATATTTCTTTCCAGCTATTGATTGGATGTTGACAGGGCCAAACAGATCCATATGCAAGAGCTGAAGAGGACTTGTTACTGAGGAAACTTGTTTCGACTTGAAACTAGCTTTTGTTTGTTTTCCTTTTTCACATGCTGAGCAGAGAGATTATTTAGCATATGAGTGCTGAGGAAGGCCAGAAACCAGTTCCTTAGATGAGAGAGAATTCAGGGTTTTGAAATTTAGATGAGAGAGCCTTTTATGCCATAGCCAGTTGACATCAGAAGAGGCCTTAGAGAGAAAACATAAGTTATCAGTGATAGTAGAGTTCATATCTATTACATAGACATTTTCTCTGCAATGACCACTGAGAGCAAGTTTTCCTTTTTCATCTACCACTGAACATGCTTTCTTAGAAAAGCGAACTTCGTAATCTTTGTCACATAGCTGACTGATGCTTAGAAGGTTGGGCTTCAGTCCATCTACATAAGCGACTCTTCGAAAGGTAGTTGTCCCATTGCTAAGGACACCAAACCCTCGGGTAAATCCTTTTCCATTTCCACCAAAGGTCACAGAGGGACCTTTCTCTTCCTTGTATTCAGTGAGCAGGTCTCTTTGTCCAGTCATATGACGAGAACATCCACTATCGAGATACCAGATGCCCTTTGATCCCTGCATACATAAGGAAGATTAAGCGTTGTTTGGTACCCACTTTTCAATGGGTCCTTCAGAGTTAGTGGATAATGAAGATTCAGCAGTCATCACAGCTGATGAAGAATCAGCTTTAATGGTAATCTTCACTTTGGTTAATTTCTTAACCTTAGTGGTATCTTTCACTTTGGTTGATTTTTCAACTTTGGTGACTTTCTTGGCCTTAGAGGCATTTTTCTTCACTTTAGCTGTTTTATCAGCTTTGGTGGCATTTGGACATTTACTTGCAATATGATCAGTAAAACCACAGTGATAACATTTTCTGTATTTGAAAATGGTTTTAGGATCAGTAGAAGGTTTTGCAAGTTTAAGATGAGCAGGACCAGGTCCGAGAAGGCTTTTCTCATGAGATATAGGAGGGATTTTCATTTCTACAGATCTCATTGGTCTAAGGTCAATCTTTAGCTTTGGAGGACAGAGATCAAAAATTTCTATCACAGAGCTATAGGATAGCTTAGCTGAAGGTTTAGAAGGAATTTTCAGCTTTGCTTTCCTGGTTGCCTTCTGAAGAAGGAGAATGGACTTTCCTTTATCCGTAGACTTAGTGTCTTTGGATTTTTCCTCAGTGATGGGATTTGAAGAAGAACAGGGATAGAATTGATTATAAGAAGTGTCAAAGAAAAATGTGACAAAAGTTCCAAACTTAAGCGAGGAACTTTCTTCTTTAGGATCATCCTGTGGTGTCCAAAAACCAAGACCATTTCTATCACTTTCAGGAGTTTGAGCATTTATTATCTCAGAGATCTTTGTTGATGATTTGCACCATTTTTCAACATGAGCCTTTTCTGCTTTTAGAGTAGCAATGGCTTGTTCGCGTTCAATGCTGATGATTTCATTTATAATGACTTGATCTTTCAACTTTTCTTCTAAAAGATTTAGTTCACTGATCTTTTCATGACATTTCTCTAGCTCTTGAGTTAAATGTACATTTTTATTCTCAGCTTGAGTTTTGTCGTTTAGAGCATTATAAAGGTCAATTGTCAGCACATCAACAGCACGACTTCTCTCAGCTTCAAGCAGAGAGGGATTTGTAGAGATAGATACCTTAGATGATATGTAGCTCATAGAAGGTTCAGATGGTTCTTCTACTTCTTATTTAATCTCAGCCATGAGACAAAGATTAGCGACTTCTTCATCATCAGAAGATGATTCTTCTGATTCAGCCCAGTCATGTTCTTCAGCGATGAGACCTTTACCTTTTCGCTGATAGCTTTTCAGCTTTTGATATTTGTTCTTCAGCTTATGGTATTTGTCATCACTGGATCTTCTTGAGGTAGAAGGTTTGAAGACCTTTTTCGACCTGCACTCACTAGCAAAATGTCCAATTTTTTCGCAGTTATAGCAAGTGGCAGTAGCCTTATCAACCGGAGTTGATTTTGGCTTTTCAGTAAGAGAGAGAGGTTTACTTCTTCGGAAGTTACTCTTTCTTGAAAATCTCTTAAAAGAGTTTGTCAAGAGTGCTAAGGACTCATCAAACTCTGAAAGATCAGGGTCTGATAGATCCTCAGATTCAGAATCTAACTCACTGATGGTGAGAGTAGATCGCTGAGATGGAATTATCTCTGAAGAGACTAAAGCAACAGGAGTGCTTTTGGAGTCTTTAGAATCTTTTACAAGATTCTTCTTCAGAAGATTAGATTGCTCATAGTTGAGCAATATTCCATACAGAGTGCTTAAAGAGAGAGTATGTAAGTCTTTTGTCAGCTTAAGACATATTGAATAACTGTCCCAGCTTTCAGGAAGACTTTCCAAGAATTTTGTTAGGACCTCAGAATTAGAATAGGTCCTTCCAACAGTTCTTAGGTCAATGATTAGGCAGTTAAACCGCTGATGAATGTCAGAAAGAGATTCATTCTTTCCAGCGATAAAACTTTCATACTGTCTTACCAAGTTAATCTTTCGAGTCTCTTGGATTTCAGTGGTGCCCTCATATTGAACACATATTGTTTCCCACATTTCTTTAGAAGTTTTCAGATGCATGATGGAATGGAAAACTTCATCAGGCAGAGCCATTGAGATGATGGTCTTTGCTCTTGCATCTATGCCTACCTTCTTTTTATCTTCATCACTCCACTGTCTTATTTTCTTAACAACATATCGTTCAGGGACAGCTTCAGTGGTGGCAGTAGCGGGAACCGCAGCTATAATTCTAACCGGTTCATAGGGTCCGTTTTCTATATATTCAGGTATTGTAGGATCCGCACCTTCAAGAAATAGCATCATTCGATTTTTCCATAGAGAAAAGCTATCTCTGCTAAATCGAGGAGGTTTAGAAGGTGAACCATTATCATAGTAGTTTGTGTTTGTGTTTAGTGCCATTTTAGAATATCAAGGAAGAGTATTTAGCAAGATCTTTGTTTATCAGATTAAACAAACTGCTCTGATACCACTTGTTGGTCCCGGAGGTGCTTAACAAGTTTGTAGAAGGGGGGGTTGAATACAAACACAGAAATTAAAGTTTAATAAATTGTTTATTGATAAATCAAAATACAATTTACAAGTTTGTTGCGGAATAAGATTAAGACAGACTCAATCTAAACAAACTTAAGAAACACTAAGATAATTGCACAAGAAATTCAGAGAATGGGGGATTTTAAGAGATATAGAAAACAATGGTTTCTATATGGATGTCAAGGATTGAGCACACTCATAGATGGAGGGGTGAACTTCCTATTTATACCATATGCATTAAATGCATGGCAGGGCACTTTACACGTGGCGTTCACAGATTGGCTTTGGGAGTCTTACTTTTGGGAGACATGCTTTCGGCCGGGTCATGAACAGTGTAGTTGACAGAGTTGTTGTACGTATGGTGGCAGAGACATGTCCGTTCTGACACATAGTACTAGTTTGTGCAAGGATAGACAAAAGGAAACTTGAGACATAAGTTTTGTGATCTTTTGATCGCTGAATATCTCTTCTTTCAGAGATAAAGAGGTTCAGCTATCGCTGAAGCTTTTCCTCATGTTCCTTCACGTATATGTAGAGTTGTCTTTGCTTCACTAATATCCGCATCAGATCACTAGTAGACTTCTCTATATTCAGCAGTTTCGTCTTCGATTCAGCTATGAACATATGTTGACGCGAGACTTGTCTTCAGGGATTACGTTGGTTGTTTACTTCAGAAACTATCAGTGATAACTGAACAGACTCAGTCTGATCACTGATAGTGAAACACTAATACATAGAAATGTTTGAGAGAGACTATCAGCGATAACTGAACAGACTCAGTCTGATCGCTGATGGTGAAACACCAATACATATAAAAACGTAATTTTCACTAAGTATAGAAGAGGGTCTTTATCAAATCACTGAGAGAGTTTGGATCAACAGGTTGTTGGAAGACATCACCGGAAAAAGTTTGTTATTGCCGGAATTTATTGTTACATCGCCGGAAAACATTTTTCACGATGCATGAAGTTTTTGATGGCTAGAAAACGTTTACTTGATGTCTAATGAAGCTTTTAGATGTAGTAAACAAGCCTTTTGATTGTGATTTGTTGATGCAAAAAAAAAAGTGAATAGTAAGTGAGTTTTATTGTGAAGAAGATGATGAATAGTAAAACTTAACGGACCGTTAGTGCTCCGTTAGTTTTCTAACGTTTTTGGTCCAAAATCTGTTAAATTTGGCCAAAATTGTTTCTCAACCTCTACCAAGTGGTGCATGATTATTTGTTCCCTCTTCAAGCAACAAGTTTACGACTCTCAAGCGGAACTCTTATTCGATTCGCGGTTAACGACGGATTCGTTGTTAAACACTAAGTATGCACCGGTTCGTCACGTAAAATCCTCTTGTTGTCATTCTTGTGAGCTTAACGTAACAAGTTGGATTTCAAAATTTTAATATGCTTCGAAGTGAACTTAGTCGAGCTTATGGAGTACTTCGGATCCGGTTTTAAAATCGAAAATTCAAGAGTGAGAGCAACATTAAAGGGGGAGTCGAGCCAATCATTGTCAACTTGTGCCAAAGTTTTACAAAGCAAATCAAGGGGAGGAGAAGATTAGAGCTTGAAGATGATTTACTTTCCAAAACTTTAGGGGGAGAATGTTAGTGTATAAAAGTGTTGGAAAGTAAATAACATTTAATTGTATTTGATTTGTATTTGTAAAAAGGCCTTGGGCCTATTGGGCTTAGTTGTAGATGGGCTTGGGCTTAATGTTGTAACAAGGGGGTGTAGATATGGACTATAAATAAGTGTCTTGAGTTGTAATTATTTCATAATTCCAATTAATGAAAATGTAGTCCTTAAGCACTTTCTCTCTCTAGATTAGATTTACTTTCTCTCTCTAGAAAATAAAGTCCTTCTCATATCCTAACTTGTTATACAAATATGAAATGATCCAGATCTCGGACCTAACACACTATCAATGACACCCCCCATAATCTCCAAAAGTTCAAGCAAAGGAACCAGAGACAACTCCATTGTCTGCTGAAGAAGATACCTTAGTTGTTGATGAACAGGCCCCTCCAAAGGAACCTTTTCAGAAGACAAGCATTCGTATTCCTGCCCTATCAAGGTTCACCCAACCTCCAAGATTTCTTGCTTCAGAACCAGAGACCTCCATTGAAGATCATTTCAGATACCTCTACTCTGAATTCAATCTTGAAAACACTCAAGTTCTTCCTCTGAACCCAAGGATCAAGGAAAATATGCAAGATTATGAGAAGAGGTTCATAAAGTCAAAAATACAGCCTGTAGAGCAAGTCTATTCAGAGTCACCCATCATTGAAATAAATGATATCTCTGAAAAGAAGTTTGCCTACAACAAAATCATATACAGGCATTTTGTAGTGATCCGAGCTGACAGAAAGGTTTATGAGTTCATTGACAATGATCTTGAAAACCTAAATCCATATGATCTGCCTCAACTTCATGCATGTTGTGTAACAAGATATGATCGAGGAAGACAGTACAGAATGGGTAAGTATGATGTTTACAGTGCCATGAACGCACACATCAAGCTGAGAGCAAAATTGGACTTTCAAATTTCTCTAAATCTAGGTGAAGAAAAGCTTGGAGTCACTGAACCAATAGAGAAGATTCCTGATTTGGACAAGTACAAGACTGGCTCAATAATTCCAGAACCTCTGGGATTCGTCTACAAAGTGAATCAAGTCAAGAAACTTTTCCTGGCTTCAGAGGTCGCTAAATACTCAGATGGGACTCTAAATGGGTGTATTGAAAATGATTCATACAAAGGAAGAACGACACAGAGCTGACCTATTGACAAAGCTAGACTTGGAAATTCGCTCAATGATTAACTTCAGAAAGCTGATAATGAAGTTCCATAGGATATGCTCTGGTGAAAGTAATTAGTTCTTTATTTGTAACTTTTTTGTTGCCATTGTTATCTTCTCTGTTTTGTAATTCCCATCATTTGAAGAAGTAACATTTAAAGATGATGATTTTCTCCTCTATGCTTTCTAGATTAAATTTTCTTTCTCTGCTAGTTTTGCAAATATTTATTTTCAATACTTAGGGGGAGATTGTTAGCCCCAATTCTAAAAGTATTGAAAAATATTCTAAGTCCTATTTCAGAGGACTTCCAGAGATAGACTTCAGAGGGCAAACCTGCCTCTGAAGAACATTCCAGAGTTAGGGAAATTCAGCATAAGACATCAGAGATGGCTTCATCAGAGGCACCTGCATCAGAGCTCTGAAGACCTCCTCTCTGAAGAAAATGCTAAAGATTTACAAGTATTGACAGAAGAACATATGGCACGTCACCTAGTGATAAGATTTACTTTTTAGAGTAGGTCACTGTTTAAGCATGTCTTGAGCTTACCTTTTAGGTAAGACACTATTCAAGCATGCTTCTAATGTCAGGATAGTACACTGTTTACTTTATGGTCCTATTAAATAGGACCATCACTCCATTGACAAAAGTGTGCTTTTGATAAATCTTGTATATGAATCATCTTTTAACATACTAAATTTATTCTAAGGAAAGATCTTGTACGATTTATATATATCTTATTATAAACTGTGATATTGAATCTGCTTTGATATTTAAACTTATTGGTTCCGTTGTTCTTCTTATTATTGTTTATATCATTGTTATAAGATTAAATATGGGATCCAACAGATTGTTTATGAAAAACAAAGAGGAATGCAAAAAGAGTAGTATAGGATTAGAAAAAGAGTAGAATAAACCTAGAGTTCTTTGAGGTTGAAGAGAACTTGAAGGTTCGAATGCTTGAATGTAGTTCTTGATTTTAGAGATTTTTTAAAGCGTAAAAGGTAAGAATATGAGATTCAAGTCTTTATATAGGAGGGAAGAGAGAGAAAGTGGAGGCGGGAAAAAAGAATTCATCATGACATGGACACGTCCCACGAATGTGATTGGATGGGTAGTGGAATGGAAAAGCGTGTTAGAAAAAGGCATGTCATGGCCTGTCTACGTGAATGACGTCATAGGAGAGAGAAAAAGACCATTGGTTTTCATAAAGCGTTTTTTATGAGATTCAGTGATATTCGTTTATCAGCGATTCTCAGGAAAATATTTTTGTTTACAAAAGCTTATAACCACTTGATAAAAGTCAGTGATTTCATTTATTTTTAGAAAGTTGTCTCGCTGAGCATCATTCTGTGATAGTTTATAGAAGCATACCTGAGGATCGGAGATTATTTTGTCAAAGATGATGAGATGATAGGCATAAAAATGTATCCCTGAATATAGAAGAATTATTCTTCAAGATTCAGCATTCTCAACTCACTGATGAGGAAGTTGAATCTTGTCTCATCAAGTGGTTTGGTGAACAAATCAGCGAGTTGATATTCAGTGGGAATAAAATGAAGTTCAATATCGCCATTCATCACATGATCTCTGATAAAATGATATATGATTTCAATGTGTTTGGTCTTTGAGTGTGACACTGGATTATTTGCTATGGCGATGGCACTTGTGCTGTTGCAATAGATAGGTATTTTGGATAGCTGAAGATCATAGTCCAATAGTTGATTTCTCATCCATATTACTTGAGCACAACAGCTTCCAGCGGCTACATACTCAGCTTCAGCGGTGGAAGTGGATACTGAGTTTTGCTTTTTGCTTGTCCAACTTACTAGCTTACCTCCTAGGAGTTGACGTCCTCCTCTGGTGCTCTTTCGGTCTAATTTGCAGCCTGTAAAATCACAATCAGAATATCCAGTGAGGTTGAACCCTGAGTCTTTAGGATACCAAAGACCGAGGAGAGGAGTTCCCTTTAAATATCTGAAGATTCGCTTAACAGCGATCAGATGGGATTCTTTGGGTTCGGATTGATATCTAGCACAAAGACAAGTGGAGTACATAATATCAGGTCGGCTCGCTATAAGATACAACAATGAACCTATCATTCCTCTAGTAGGATCTTTGTTCAATGTCAGTGCAAGTGCCATAGGGGTTTTCATCGTTAAAAGTTTGAGTAAGATCAAACTTTTTCAGAATTTCTTGAATGTATTTTCCTTGATGAATAAATGTACCTTTTTCAGTTTGCTTGATCTGTAGTCCAAGAAAATAGGTTAGTTCTCCTATCATACTCATTTTATATTATTTCTTCATTCGTTCAGCGAAACGAGTACTAAGAGATGAGTTTGGTGGATCCAAATATAATATCAACGACATAGATTTGTACTAGAATAATATGACCTTTTATTTTTCTGAAAAACAAAGTATTGTCAATTTTTCCACGTTCGAATCTTTCAGAGATAAGAAAAGAAGATAGAGTATCATACCAAGCGCGAGGAGCTTGTTTTAACCCATAAAGAGCCTTATCCAACTTGTATACATAATTTGGATGTTTAGGGTCATGAAACCCTGGAGGTTGTTCAACATAGACTTCTTTATTCAGCTCTCCATTTAGGAATGCTGACTTCACATTCATTTGATATACTTTGAATTATTTGTGAACTGCATAGGCTAAGAAGAGTCGAATTGCTTCAAGCCTAGCTACAGAAACAAATGTTTCATTATAGTCTATGCCTTCCTCTTGTTTGTATCCCTCAACAAGTTTGGCTTTGTTGCGGGTTACAGTCCCATTTTCATCTAACTTGTTTCGATACACCCATTTGGTGCCTATAACAGATTTGTTAGATGGTCGGGAACAAGATTCCAAACTTTGTTTCTTTCAAACTCAGTTAGCTCTTCTTGCATTGCATTTATCCAATTTGGATCTCTGAGGGCATCATCTGTTTTCTTAGGTTCTATTAGAAACAAAAAAAAATTACAAATAGACAAATATTACCCGAGTTTCGTCGGGTCTTAATACCTGCATCTGGATCACCAAGTATCTGATTTATCGGATGATTTTTGGTCCATCTCTAGATAGGAACATGTTCATGTGATTCAGGGATTGGATCAACAATTAGAGTGATCTCGGATGAGGAAGCTTCTTGAGATTCCTTAGTGATCAGATGTTGTAGTTCAGGTAGACCATTGTTCATTTGGTAATTTTCGGAAGGATTTGAGGATTTAGAAGGAGAAATATCTGATGGTAAGTGTTTAGAGGAACAGCTGAAACCCATGAGGAGGATTCAGTGTTAGAGGGAATAAAGGTTGGTTTATCATCAATATTTGAGGAGTGTGCTCGATGAGGAGAGTTGAAAATGGGATCATTTTCTTTTGAGTGAGAGAGCATCCAGTTATTCAATTCATCAGAGTCAACGATGGGTTTGGAATTCGCTGATCTGGATTCATCAAAGGTGACATGAATTGTTTCTTCAACAGTTTGTCTTCGTTTATTGAAGACTCTGTAGGCTTTTGAAATAGATGAGTATCCAAGGAATATTCCATCATTGGCCTTAGGATCAAACTTTCCAAGAGCATCTTTGTTGTTTAATATAAAGCATTGACATCCAAAGATGTGTAGGAAACTGATAGACGATTTTCTTCCAATGAAGAGTTCATAAGTTGTTTTGTTGAATTGTTTGACTATCAGTGACCTATTTTGAGTAAAACAGGCAGTGCTGACAGCTTCAACCCAAAATTGAGTAGGAAGACGTGCATCGCTGAGCATAGATCGTGCAGCTTCAATGATTGTTCTATTTCTTCTTTCAGCGACTCCGTTTTGCCGAGGAGTTCTCACAAATGAGAAATTGTGTGAGATTCCTTTGTTTTCAAGGAAAGTGTTCAGGGAACTATTTTTAAATTCAGTTCCATGATCACTTCTTATTAAGCGTACAGTGAGATTGTTCAAAACTTCCATCTTTTTGATAAAAGATATAAGTTCTTCTGAGGTATCGCTTTAGAACGAAGGAAGATTACCCAGGTGTAACGAGAGTATTCATCTACTATGACGAGAGTGTATTTCTTTCCTGTAAGGGATTGGATATTTACAGGACCAAACAAATCCATGTGCAAGAGTTGAAGAGGATTTGTAATTGAAGAGGTTGGTTTAGACTTAAACTTAGCCTTTATCTGCTTTCCTTTTTCACATGTAGAACATGGAGATTCTTTAGCGTATGAGTATTGTGGAAGACCAGTGACGAGTTCTTTTGAGGAGAGATTATTCAGCGTTTTAAAGTTGAGATGAGAGAGTCTCTTGTAGATGTGCCATAGCCAGTTGATATCTGAGGAGGCTTTGGATAGAAATCAGACATTCTCAAGTAGATGTAGAGTCCATGTCTATAACGTAGACATTTTCCATATGATATCCACTGAGAGAAAGTTTTCCGTTTTCATCCACAATCAAACATGCCTTCTTGCAAAAACGAACTTCATAGTCTTTATCACATAGTTGGCTGATGGTGAGAAGATTGTGCTTCAGTCCATCTACGTAAGGGACTCTTCGGAAAGTAGTTGCACCATTGTTAAGTACACCAAACCCTCTGGTATAGCCTTTTCCATTTCCACCAAAGGTTACTGATGGACCTTTTTCTTCCATAAATTCAGTGAGCAGGTTCTTTTTGCCAGTCATGTGTCGATAGCACCCATTATCTAGATACCAGATATCCTTCGGTCACTGCAAACAAAAGGAATATTACTTTTTGATTGGTACCCATTTTTAATGGGTCCATGGTGGTTAGTAGAAATGTGAGGTTTTACAATCTTCAGTTTACCTGAAGTTTCAGCATCGATAATGATATTACTTTCAGTCAACTTACTCTTGGAGGATTTATTTGTGTTAGGAACTTTCTTGGAGGTATTTGTCTTTACTCTAGCTAATTTTTCAGCTTTAGTGGAATTTGGACATTTACTTCCGATGTGATCAGTGAGTCCATAGTGATAGCACTTTCTGTATTTGATGTTTGCATTAAATCTAAGAGCTTTTGGATTAGGAAACTTGGGATGTGTGGGGCAAGCTCAAAGAATGCCCTTAGCCTTAGATCTCTGAGGAACGTTTAGTTCTTCAAATTTCTTAGGCTTGATTTCAATCTTTAGCTTAGGAGAGGATCTTTGAGTATGTTGAATACTCTAGATCTGTAGTAGAAAGATTGTTGTGCTGAAGATTTAGTACAGGTTTTTAGTTTTGCTATCTTAGTAACCTTCTGAGAATGATGGGAAATTAATTTCCCTTTATCAGTGATAGTAAGATCTTTTGATAAGTTCTCAGGGATAGGATTTGAAGATGATAAGCATAGAGAATAGTTGGAAACAGAAGAGACAAACATTTCAAACTTAAGCATGGAACAGTCTCGATTATGTTCATCATTTTCATATTAATAACCTAAACCAGTCTTGTCATGTAGAGGAATCTGAGTGTTTAGTATTTCAGTGACTTTGGTTGAGGAGTTGCACCATCCTTCAACGGTTGCTTTTTCAGCTTTGAGAGCAGCGATAGCTTGTTCTCGTTCTATGTTGATTATTTCATTAACCATGACTTGATCTTTTAAGCTTTCCTCTAGAAGAGTTAGTTCTTTAATTCTCAATTGGCATTTCTCTAGTTGTTCATTTAAGTCGATGCTTTTGTTTTCAGCTAGGGTCTTACCATTAAGTGCATTGTATAAGTCGATGGTTAGTATGTCAACAGCACAACATCTCTCAGCTTCTTAGAGGGAAGGATTAGTGGAGATTTATACCTGAGACGAGATGTAGTTCATGGATGATTCTGCTGTTACTTGCACATCTTCTTTGATGTCAGCCATGAGACAGAGATTAACAACCTCTTCTTCATCAGAACTGGATTCATCAGATTTAGCCTAGTCATGTTCTTCAGCGATGAGACCTTTACCTTTTCTTTTGAAGTCTTTCAATTTCTGGTATTTCTCTTTCAGCTTGAGATATTTGTTGTCGTTGGATTTTCTGGTAGGTTTAAAGTTTTTCTTTGATCTGCATTCACTAGCAAAGTGGCCAATTTTCTCACAATTATAACAGATAGCAGTAGCTTTATCAACAGGGGTTGATTTTTGCTTGTTAGTGAGAGGTGAAGACTTATTTCTTCTGAAATTGCTCTTTCTTACAAATCGCTTAAATGAGTTTGTTAATAGAGCTAAGGATTCATTAAACTGTGAAAGATCAGGGTCTGATAATTCCTCGTTTTCAATATCTAACTCAGTGATAGTCAGAGTTGATTATTGAGATGGGATAATCTCTTAGGAGATTAAGGCAACAAGGGGCTTTTAGTCTCTTTAGAATCTTTGACAAGATTCGTTTTCAGAAGAGTTGATTGCTCATAGTTAAGCAACATCCCATAAAGAGTGCTAAGAGATAGATAATTTAAATCCTTGGTCAGCTTGAGACAAGTTGAGTAATTGTCCCAGCTCTCAGGAAGACATTCAAGAAATTTTGTCAGAACTTCAAAGTTAGAATAGATTATTCCAACAGTTCTTAAATCAATAATTAAGCAGTTAAATCTTTGGTGAACATCGGAGAGAGATTCATTTTTACCACAGATGAAACTTTCGTACTGTCTTACCAAGTTAATCTTTCGAGTTTCTTGAATTTCAGTAGTACCTTCATACTGAACACATATGGTATCCCACATGTCTTTAGCAGTTTTTAGATGCATGATGGAATGGAAGGCTTCATCCGGCAAGGCCATGGGGATGATAGTTTTGTCTTTTGCATCTAACCCTACTTTTCTTTTATCTCCATCACTCCATTGTCTGATTTCCTTAGGAGCATATATTTTAGGGATAGCAGGAACAGCGGCAATGATCATGAAAGGTTTGTATGCATCGTTTGCTACATATTCAAGTATAGTAGGATACCTTCTAGGAATAGCATCATTCGCTTTTTCCAGAGAGCAAAGTTGTGTCTGGTAAATCGAGGAGGTTTAGAAAGTGAACCATTATCATAATAGTTAGAGTTTGTGCTTAGTGCCATTTTGAAAAAGATAGGAAAGAGAGTAAAGCAAAATCTTGTTTAAGAGATTTAAACAAACCGCTCTAATACCACTTGTTGATCCCGAAGGTGACAATCAAGTTTGTAGAAGGGGGGGTGAATACAAACACAATATTTTCTTTTTCAGTTTAATAAATTGTTTATTGAAGAATCAAATCACAATTTACAGTTTATTGCGGAATAAGATTAAGCAAAATCTAATCTAAACAAACTTAAGAAATCACACAGAGGTTTGCACTAAGAATTAGAGAAAGGGGGTTGAGGGATATAGAAAACAATGGTTTCTATATGTTTCTTAGAAAGAGAGAATCTATATCCGTGTTTTTAGAAGGAGGCAAGCTCTTTCTATTTATACCCAATGTATCTAAGAGCATCGCAGGGTACTTTACACATGTCACCATTTGGTTTGCTATATCTTGTTGACCTTTTAACAAGGACAACATTTTGGCAGAGGTGAAAAGTGTAGTTTCAGAGTTTGTTGTACAGTCTGTTGCAGAGGTATGTTTCTTCTGACATTCTGTACCTTGGTGTGCAAGGATAGAACAATAGAAACTTGAAGCGTAAGCATAGTGATCATTAGTCGCTGAATATCTCTTCTTTCAGGGATGTTAAAGGAAATTCAGCGAATTGCAAAGCTTTACTTGTAGATTTCTTCGTGTGTTGTAGACTTGTCTTGGTTTCACTGATGTCCGCATCAGATCATGACGCAAATCATTTGTTCAACACTTCATCTTGGATTCAGCGAGGAACAACTTTGTCGCGAGTCTTGTCCTCAGGGATTAGGTTTAATGTATTACAAGTAAACTATTCAGTGATACTGAACATACTCAGTATTGCTCGGTGATAGTTGAAACACTAATACATACAGATTAAACGTATTTTTCACTAAGTTGTTTAAAGGGTCATTATCAAATCATTTAGAGAGCTTGGATCAACATTTATTGTGCGCTTAATTGTAAAACACTCCGTGCGATTGCTTTTGCTAATCTTATGACCAGGTTTGATCCTTGATTATTGTGCTTAATTGCTTTCAATCATACACTTGCATTGGGATTTACAAGACCTTTGCACCTATGGCAAGGCTTGAGGCTATAAGAATATTCTTAGCCTTGCTGCCACAAAGGTTTCAAGGTATACCAGATGGATGTAAATTCTTCCTTTTTTAATGGTAATCTTCAAGAAGAGGTAACATATCCAACAACCCCGTGGATTTGAGAGCTCAAAGTTTCCATATCATATCTATTTTCTGGACAAGGCTCTGTATGGCCTTAAACAAGCAAGCCCCTAGATCCTGGTATGACACACTCTTAAACGTTTTGATCAAAAATGAGTTTGAAAAAGGGTACAATTATGAACTGCTTCTAGTACAAATTTTATGTGGATGACATTATCTTTGGTTCTACAAACTAGAAATACTATGACAAGTTTTCAGAGTTTATGAAGAGTGAGTTTGAAATGAGCATGATGGGAGAATTAACATTCTTCTTCATAGGGCTTCAAGTCCAACAAACTCAAGAAAGAACTTTTATAAATCAAGAAAAATACGTTTATGATATTTTGAAGAAATACAAGCTTAATGACTCAACTCCTATGAAAACACCAATTGCCACAGGTTCAAAACTTAACTCTGATCCTTCTGGCAAGCTAGTGGATGTCAAGAATTATAGGGCATGATTGGGTCACTTCTGTATCTCACTACTAGTAGGTCAGATATAATGTTTACTACCTGTCTATGTGATAGGTACCAAGAAAATCCTAAGGAATATCACTTATCTGCTGTTAAAAGAGTCTTTAGATACCTTAAAAGGACTCAATTCTTGGGTCTCTATAGTATCCAAAGCACTCTGGTTTTGAGCTAATAACATATACAGATGCAGATCATGCAGGATGCAAGTTTGATAGAAAGAGTACTTCTAGGAGTTGTTAACTACTTGTTAGTAACTTGGACATCCAAGAAGCAGAACTGTGTCTCTCCACTTCTATAGCAGAAGCAGAATATATAGTTGCTGCTAGTTGTTGTTCACAAGTTATATGGATGAAGACTCAACTGAAAGACTATAGTCTTGAGGTTGACAAAATTCTCATACTCTATGACTCAAAAAGTGCAATTGCCATCTCTGTCAATCTAGTGCATCATTCCAAAACAAAGCATATTGATGTCAAGTACCATTATGTTGAAAAAGGTACAATAGAAATTTACTTTGTCTCAAAAAAGATTACCAACTAGCTGATATGTTCACTAAGGTTGCGTTTGGTACATGGGACATGACAGAATAGGACGGTACAAAACTTACTATCCCACATTTGGCATGACATGGGACAGGACAAAAATTCACTTTCCCACGTTTGGTGCGGCATGGGGCAGGGACAATGACTGGACAAGATGGGACAAAAAAAGGTCTTTTCTTGTTCCACCAAAATTGGTGGAACAACATGGGACAAAAGTGAGATAGAAACAAAAAAAATTACTAATCTACTGTCATTTGATATATAATCCTAATATGGTATTAGTCTTAAGGGTCACTACTACTCATCGTCGCCGTTGCCGCCATCGACAGCCAGCAGTAGCCACCGCTAACCACCGTCGGCCACCTCTACCTATTCCTACACTATAGAAACCTCCCCCACCACCTCCACAACCATCGTTCATCGCCACCACTACCATCGTCGACAACCTCCACTAACACTGATCATCACCACCCATGGCCGTCACCACTATCAATGGCCACCGGTAGCCACCGCCAACCATCGTCGACCACTTCCACCTCTTTCTCCACTACAACTTCCTCTACCACCTCTACAACCATCGCCCATCACCACATCCACCGATCACCACCACCCATTTCCACCACTAGCACCAACGCTCACCACCAACCACCGTCGACCACCTCCGCCTCTTCCTCCACTACAACAACCTCTTTTACCACTGTCCACCGCTACCACCACTACCATCATCGACCACCTATACCTCTGTCACATCAACAACAACTACCTCCTATACCACCACTATCCACTATCTTTCCGTCCTTCACTATTACCATCCTTCACTAGCCACCTATCGCCTTTATCTTTACCTATCGTTACAACTATGGCTCCGCCAATTCATAAAGATCTTCCAAATTGAATCAAATATTATATCATCTTTGTATGAATAAGATTTTTTCAAACTATCATCAACAATTTCAAATTCTTCATTCAAATTTCGTACCGTTGTTTTTGTATGTATTTATATTTATGAAAATTGTGTAAAATAATAAAAATGCTTTTTAATTAAATTATTTAAAGATATACTTTATTTATGTCATTTATAACTATTATATGACATATGAAATCATCAAACAACTGTTAGGGAATTTTGTCCAGTCCTAACCTATCCAGTCATAGTCATACCAAACACAAGACATACATTTGCCTTGTACAGTCCCTGTTCAGTCTTGTCCAGTTTTGTCTTGTCCAGTCTCGTCCAATCATGTTTGCGTACCAAACGCTACCTAAAGATCTTGATGAAAAGAGGTTCAATTTCTTGATCAACAAGTCAGGTATGGTTAATATGTTTACTCTAAATGCAATAGTAATTAACCCACCAAATTAGAAATAAGCAACAATCAAGCACACACGGAACACAAATATTTTAGAATGGAAAACCTTTCAAGACTAGAGTAAAAGCCATAGAATCCTTAGGCCCCTCAAAGTCCACTACAACAAATAAACCAAACAATACAGAAATATTTTCTAGATAAAACTAGAGGCAACCACAACCATTATACTCTTGGAACAAATAATTAAGAAGTATGGAATCAAATTTAAAAAAATATCAACCAAAAAATTGTTATATGTGAAACAGTAAAAGCACGACCTTCGAACCTCCAAAACCAATCTTCACTATTGAGAATATAGATACAGATGTTATCAAACCTCTGTCTGAAAATCACGACGATCCAACGGTTTAATCTCCAGGAATAGACAAAACGACGCGACTAGGCTTTTCTCGATGCAACGAAACATTTCCTCTTTTTTTCCTCAGTTCTGTATTTTGTGGATTTTTTCTTATGTTACAAAACCCTAGGATACACGCCAATACATAGCTTGTATTTGGCAACTATTGTTGGACTATTTTAAGTATTCCTTATGGGCCAAACATAACTAAATAAAACCCAACAACCCCTAGACTCATATTCACATCGTCATGTGCAATGGTATGCCTATACATGTGTACATGTGCCTTGACCGCTATGATTTCTCAATAACACTTGAATCTATTCAACTAGACTCAATCAAGTGATAGAAAAAACTTAATTGTAATAACAAAAAAATTATAAGTTCAAAAGTCTAGTCAACTCTTATTATGTATCAATGTAGAAGTTACAATTTTTTTTCTAGTTTTGGTTTAGAGGGTGTTTGGGATTGCTTATTTGAAACAACTTATGTTTTTTTAAAGTGTTTATCAACTTATGTGGTGACAAAAAGGAGTTTTATAAAAAGAGTTTGTAACTTATGTGGTACCAAAATGTAATAAGCTAATAAGTTATTATTTAGGTGTGTTTGGAATTGCTTATACATGTAAAATAACCAAAAAAAAAAGTAATAAGTTGTTTCAAATAAGTTGATAAGTCATTATGAACTAACTTCTTAAAAACTCCTTGTAGGGTTTTAATTAAATTTGTAACCGATAAACGCAGCGGAAATTAAAATAATTTTGGTTACAACGAAAGAAATTTTTCTAAACAATTAAAACCCAATCGGATCCAATGATGTATTTAATCAAAAACTCAAATCCACACCATAGGGTGTTTTTAGAGATGTACCTTTCAGATTTGTTGTGGTTGAACTAGTTGAGCACTTAGAAACCAATCGAGGTTTCCTCTAGCGGTATCCACACACGAACACGCGAAATTCCACCGGGTGCTAGCCCAATCACCCTAGATCTATATGTGTTTTACAGAAAAGAAAAGGGTTTCTTTTCTGTATATTTGTAGAAAGGCTATTCTAATTCAATTGTCTATCAAATGGTTTAGCCTAACCCCTTATTTATACCAGAAGAATTATAGTTAGACTATAATTCAATTAAGGATTAAATAAGGTTTAGTAATTATCTGTAATATTTAAATTCAAATTCTTTTAAAAGGTTTAGTAATTATCCTTTTAAACTTTAAAATATAATTATATAATTACAGATAATTCCCCATAATTAACATAATTACGTTTTCACCCTGTAATTATCATAATTACAGTTTAACACATATTTTCATAATTATCCTTTAAGAATAATTATTTTCTTAATCAACTTGATTTAATCCGAGTTTCTAAAAATAAAACCAAACGCATTCTTTGTGTGCGACCCTATAGGTTTATACACTCCTTAGCAGTATCTTTGTGTGACACATGTCGTGGGCATATAATAACTTACATTCTCCTATTTGCACACGATACACAATAACACAGACGATGGTAAGCGTCTAGCAACACGTCACCGCCCACAAGGCCATGTAAATGTGCTTTTACCTTCGAGCAATTTGATTGATCCAATCAATCATATAGTAGAATCATTCATTATCATTTTGCTTCACGATATTTTGTTTTGAACTTAAGGAATAGATCTATCTCATCCTTTATATTTCAAGAATATGTTTCTTGATCCCAACATATTTGATCATACAAGTGTCATTTGTCCAACTAATCCACTTGTTCATGCATGTAAATCAAACTATGTAATCGAGGGGCCCAGAAATATCTCTCTCATCTTGAGAGGAGCAAATCCCATATTGCATGTACATGACTAACTACACAATTCATGTTATACCTAACATAACCCTTATGATTACCCGGTCAAGGGTAACGTTAGACTATATCAAAGTATAACACTCTATGTGCATTAAATCCCAATGCACATCTCAGGTCTGAGGATAAATAGTGTTGTACTATTTCAAGATTCACCTTATGACGCCGATATATGAGGTGATCTTGACCGTGGGTCTTGTCCAACGCCTTGTGCTACGATAAGCGCATGTGACTCTGGTTGCACCTAGTGCACTTCTAACTTGGACTATGACCAGACTTCATAATGATCTTGATTTACTACTAGTCCCCTAGTAATAAGTGATCAAGGACAGTTCTAAATAATATGATCATCATATTTATTTAAGGATTCTTAAACATGTTAAAATGAACACAGAGATGTTTAATTAAATACTCATATCCAATATGCCACAAACTGTAAAACATAACTGTTTTAATGTTCACAAAGTAAAAGATTACTAAAATTTTACAAATCAGACTAAATTATTACAAAACCTCAAGCCTATTGAGCTAATGTGAGCATCATGCTTGCTTTGACTCAAAGGCTTGGTAAGAGGATCTGCTGGATTATCCTCTGATCGAACTTTACATATCTTTATGTCACCTCTTCCAATAATCTCTCGAATCAGGTGATATATTCTCATGATATGCTTGGAGCGCTGATGTGACCTTCGTTCCTTTGCCTGAGCAATGGCGCCCTCATTGTGCTATAGATCTTGACAGGGTCACATATGCTAGGGACTACTCCCAGATCTGTGATGAATTTCTTCATCCAAACAGCTTCCTTTGCGGCGTCCGACGCTGCAATGTACTCCGATTCTGTAGTTGAATCTGTTATTGTGCTTTGTTTGTAGCTCTTCCATCTCACAGCACCCCTGTTTAACACAAACACATATCCCGACTGTGATTTATAGTCATCTCGGTCGGTTTGGAAACTAGCATCTGTGTATCATTGAATACACAGATCTCTTTCTTGACCACCGTACAGTAAGAACATTTATTTAGTTCTTCTCATATACTTTAGAATATTCTTTACTGCTACCCAGTGAGCATCACCTGGGATCGACTGATACCTTCTCGTCATGCTTAGAGCATATGAGACATCTGGTCTAGTACATAACATAGCATACATGATTGAACCAACGGCCGAGGCATAGGGGACACCCTTCATGCGGTTCATGTCCTCTTTAGTTATAGGACTCTGAGTTTTTCTCAGATGTACACCATGTACCATCGGCCAGTTTCCTCTCTTAGAACCCTCCATCTTGAAGCGTCTTAAGATCTTGTCAATATATGCACTTTGGCTTAATCCAATTAAGCGTTTCGATCTATCACGATAGATCTTTATACCAAGGATATAAGCTGCCTCTCCTAGATCCTTCATCGTGAAACACTTCCCTAACCAAGATTTTACACCTTTAAGGGTAGGGATGTCATTTCCGATAATCAATATATCATCGACATATAGGATCAAGAATACTACTATGCTCCCACTGACTTTCTTGTATACACAAGGTTCATCTTCGTTCTTTAAGAAACCAAATTCTTTAATATTTTCATCAAAACGAAGATTCCAACTACGAGATGCTTGCTTCAGTCCATAAATGGACTTTTGCAATTTGCATACCTTTTCAGGAAAATTTGGATGTTTAAAACCTTCTGGTTGTACCATGTACACGTCCTCGCTTAAAGTTCCGTTAAGGAACGCGGTTTTAACATCCATTTGCCATATTTCATAGTCATGATATGCAACTATGGCAAGGAGTATCCTAATGGATTTAATCATGGCTACTGGAGAAAAAGTTTCATCATAATCTACTCCATGAGTCTGAGTGAAACCTTTAGCTACCAACCTAGCCTTATAGGTATGTACAATCCCATCCATGTCAGTTTTCTTTTTGAATACCCACTTACACCCTACGAGTTTGTAGTCGGTAGGTGCATCTACCAAGTTCCAAACTTGGTTATCTGACATGGATTGTATTTCAGCCTTCATGGCATCTTGCCATTTATTAGATTCTAAACCTGATACGGCTTCCTGGTAGGTCACGGGTTCATCATGAACCGTATTGTCATTGCCAATGAGATAACCATATCTCGCAGGCTCTTAAGGACTCCTACTCGATCTTCGTATTGTTTGTATCTCGTCATTACCTTCAACAACTTGTTGAGGCTCAACATCATGTTGATTGTCAGTATCAACCATTATTTCATCTTGTGCTTCTTGAATTTCTTCAAGATCTACTGTATCCCCCGTTGTGGTTCTCGATAGAAAATCATTTTCTAGGAACTCACTGCAGCGCGCAACAAAAACTTTGTTCTCGTTGGGTTTGTAGAAGTAATATCCAACTGTCTCATTTGGATATCCTACAAAGATGCATTTTTCAGACCTTGAATCAAGCTTCCCAGAAGCTTCTCGCTTAACATATGCTTCACAACCCCATATTCTTATATATGATAGTTTTGGGATCTTCCCAGTCCATAGTTCGAAAGGGGTTTTATCAGTCTTTTTGGTTGGCGCACTCTTAGGCAGATTGGTACGACTCATCATAGAGCGAACCATGTCCAACAAGGTTCTATTCCTTCTTTCGGACACACCGTTATGTTGCGGTGTTCCGGGAGGAGTTAGTTGGGATACTATCCCGTTATCTTTTAGATGGTCAATAAACTCTTGGCTTAGATATTCCCGACCCCGGTCTGATCGAAGTGTCTTTATCTTTTTGCCAAGTTGATTCTCTACTTCATTCTGAAACTCTTTAAAAAACTCAAAGCTTTCAGATTTGTTTTTCATTAGGTAAACATACCCGTATCTACTGAAGTCATCAGTAAAGGTAATGAAGGATGACCATTTATTGTGGTTGAACTAAAAGGCCCACACACATTAGTATGTATAATCCCTAATAGTTCTGTTGCCCTTTCGGGTTTGCCTTTAAAAGGCGCCTTTGTCATTTTGCCCATTAAGCAAGATTCGCTTACATCATATGAATCATCACATGATTCAACACTCCGTCCGCCTGGAGTTTGGCTATGCATTTCTTGTTTATGTGTCCAAGACGACAATGCCACAAATAGGTCTGATTTAAGCCTCTCTTAATTCGTTTATTGTTTACATTATACATTGAATCATAATTACAACTATTTTGCATATCAATTTCATAAATACCATTGTGTGGGTTGGCCACAAAATACAAAACATTGTTAAGATAAGCTGAAATTGAATTATTACTGAAAGTAAACACAAATCCAATTTGTTGTAACCGAGAAAAAGAAACGATATTCCTAGTAATGCTAGGTACATATAAACACTTGCTAAGTGCTAAAATAAGACCATTTGGCAGCTTCATGTCATAAGTCTCCTAAGCAATAGCAACTACCTTAGCTCCATTTCCCATTCGAAGCTCCATCTGGCCTGGTTTCATTTTCTCTTCACTTCTTAGTCCCTGAAAAGTAGTACAAATGTGAGTACCACACCCAGTATCCAATACCCAGGAATCAGAGTCAGAAGTGAACAAATCAATGGTAAACATACCTGAAGGTTCGGCTCCATTAGCCTTCTGCTTCTTCATTTCTGCCAATAGGGCAGGGCAGTTTCTCTTCCAGTGTCCCTTCTGGTTGCAGTGAAGCAAACTGCTTCCTCAGGAATCTTTCCCTTGTCCTTTTCCTTGTTGGAGCTTCCAACTTTTCTTTTACCCTTGGTAACCACCCTTTTCTTCTTGTTTATCCCACCTTTGGGTTTGATCATCAACACCTGTTTTGGTTTGGATAAATCCAACTTGGATTTCATATTTCTCTCAGCAGTTTTAAGCTTGCCGTGAAGCTCCATGAGAGTTTTCTCCAAACCATTCATATTGTAGTTCAGAACGAACTGGTCATATGACTTGGATAAAGAATTGAGAACCATGTCGGTTGCTAATTCTTGACCCAGTGGGTAGCCAAGATGGGTTAGTCGGTCAATATACCCTTTCATTCTTAAAACGTGGGTACTGACTGATGAACCCTCAGTCATTGTAACATCCGGAATTTAAGGTAAATATAAGGTTTTGTTAATCTTAGGATTATGTATTTATCGAACTAGAAATTATATGCTTAATTGCTATATTGTTTTAATTGGTTATTTGGTTTGGTTTGCTTTGGAAGTGTTAGAACCATCCTTTGGAAACAGGGAGCTACGCGACTTACGTCGCGGGTGGAAGTCGCGGCACAAGTCGCGTAACCCACTGGAGTGTTTCTCCCTGGAGCAAGCGGGCGACTTATGCCGCGGGTGCAAGTCGCAGGGCGACCTGCTGGTCTCCAAAACCCCCCTTTTTGCCCGATTTTTTTCTAATAATTCTCACATCTCTCTCCCTTGGCGATTTTTAGAGCACCCAAATCAGTTTCCTTCCTCACCAAACCCTAACCCTCATAAATACAACATCCATTGGTGGTTGGATCTTGGATTCTTGCATTAACTCTTCTCAAGGGATCATCTTCTAGGGCTTCTCAAGTCTTCAAGCTTCATCTTCAAGTCTCAACCTTCTCACCTAGGGTTTCCTATTTTCTAGGTTTTTGTTCAAAAACCTAGATTGTGAGTTTACTAATCCTTTTGTTAAAACTAGATACACATCACAATCTACTACTTGTTATTATCTTGCTTCATATTTAAAGTGTTCATATTAAATGCAAGTATTTGGGGTTTTCCTTATGGATACATGTTTATAAGTAACATGCTCCAATGTGTTGGGAAATATATATATATATATATATATATATATATATATATATATATGTATCTTGTTATGGAGATGATATCTTCTTGGAACACCATTTGATGGGTTTAAAACTACATGATTAAATTTTTGGTTACATTGGTCTTGTTATGGATTTCATATTAAATGGCTTGTAATATTGTACCCATGGTTGGTATGGATAATATTCTTGGTCACAATGTGCCTTGAGGCTATTCATAAATTATGTTGGATGAACCAAGTCAGTAGACACTAGGAGGATGTAGTCTTGGGTGCCACCGTGTGGGTATGTACCTAGACCTCCGCCATTCGGGGTAATGCCATGGTTGTAGTCCTCGGATGTGTCGGGCTTTTCGGATGTCACTCGTAGTAGTTGGCATCAAGGTATATCGGGTCTTTGGGTGGAACTTGATTGGTGCTATGGGTATCCCCCGTTGACTCCACATTTAATGAAAACTGGTTAACTACTGATAAGAATTGTAAATGTTGTAACACGTTATTTCTTGTTCAACTCACTAGGCTTTTTGGCCTAACACTTGTTTGGTGTCGATGTGTATATCAGGTTCTAGTGGCGCCGCTTCTAAGCAGGCGTAGTTGCTTTGGGTGAGAGCTTGGGGAAAACTGCTTTTGGATAAATGTTGGGAGAAGACATTGGCCTTATAGATGACACCCTTTTTGTAATCTTTTTTCTAGTTGTAGAAATTAGATTAGTTGGTTGCTATTTTATTGTCCGTTCAATTACAGTTGTGATTAAACAGGTATAATTATTTATTTCCCCATTTTTGGGAGGCTCTTGCTAAGGCAATTTATATACCATTTCTCCTTTTTGGGAAAGTTTTTGTTATCCCTATTTTAGGGTGTTACAAGTTGGTATCAGATCATTAGTTTAAGTGAACTAGGTATTGTTTTAGCATATCTAGACTTAAGCTTTAGGCATTATTTCTTCACTATCTACTTGGGGTAGAAATCCTAGGTGGGGAGAGCGTTAGGATTTACGGAATTACACTAATTGAGAATTATGATGATGGTGGCAAGAATTCTTGTGTATGATTCATTCATAATTTCACTTAGCTAATGCTATTATGAAGGTATTGTTACGTGAGCATACTTGATTTACTGTTATTATGGTAATTGATGAAGGTAATAGTACGTTCCATGAGTTCAACTCACTTAGCCTTTCTCAATCTCTTTCTCGCATGTGTGTGGCATATATCAATGGTAAACACTCAGAGCAGATTACCGAATACGCCAGAGAGGTGCGTGGAGGTAGAATCTACTGCTGACCAACCTCATGTGGTCGATACCTCAGTGGTGCCTCCCATACCCAATATCTTGGGAGGAGGACCCGAATAGATCCCACGTACCAACATTGCGGCTAGCAATGCTATACTGGAGGAGGTGACTATGGAGACCAGAATCAGAGACAGTATGATGCTGGCCATGAACTCGGTCATGGTCCAACAGCAACTGCAACAACAAGAGTTCTTCATGAAGCTTCTGGAAGACCGAGATGCCAGTCACCGCCAACAGGAGATGATGGCGGAGAACATTGTGATGGGATCGGGTGGTGGACCCGCCATTATGGTGACCGAGGAGCAACCGATGAACGGAATCAGAGAAAGAGCCAAGGGATGTACCTACAAAGCTTTTCTGGGGTGCAACCCTAAGGAGTTCTCGGGTACAGCAAATCTGGTCGTATGTATGTATTGGCTGAAGGAAGTCGAGATGGCTTTCGAATCAAGTGAATGCGATGTCTCGCAGCGTGTGAAGTCCGCTTCTCAACTTTTTAGGGGTGAGGCCTTGATCTGGTGGAATCTCACACGGTCCGCCCTCACTTCCAAAGTTTTGGCCAAGCTAACTTGGTCGGTTTTCAAACTAAAGATCATGGATAAGTACTGCAGTGAGCGGTCACTGGACAAGATGGAAGAAGGGTTCAAGAACCTGAAGAAGAGGGCTCTGTCCATCACAGACTACTCCAAGCTTTTCCTGGAGAAGTTGAACTTGGTGGGACATCTCGTCCCTGATGAGAGAGCTAAGATCAAAGCATACCAGCATGGGTTGCCTGCCAGGATGAAGACGGCAGTGAGGAATGCTAGAGGATTGACCCTTCAGGATGTGATCGAGGAGTCTTTACTGATAGAAGACGATTTTGAGGCAGAGAAGGATGAGAGAATTGCATTGGGAGAGAAGAGGTAGTGGGAAGGCCGTTTGGGCCCATTCGTCAATCTAAGTCATTCGCGGGAGGAAGAGTTAGTGATAATCGTCATGAGTGGCGATGGTGCCATAAGTGCAAAACCAAGCACTCTGGCCCATGCGACCCAAAACCTCACTCGGGTTCTGTTGAGTGTGCCAAGTGCGATAAGAAGGGCCATGCGATTCGGGATTGCCCTATTCGAGGGCCGATTTGTTTTGAGTGTCGGGAACCGGGACACATGAAGAAGGATTGCCCAAAGCTTGTGGGCGGAAACCGAGGAAATTCTTTTGGATCAACGGCGCGGGTCGAGCAACCGCCGAGAGCGCCAAGCCGAGCATTCCGAATGACTACCGAGTAGGCGAAGGAGACCGTCGACGTTGTTTCGGGTACGTTTCTAGTAAACTCCTTGTCCGCTCGTGTATTGTTTGATTCGGGTGCTACGTGTTCTTTCGTATCGGTAAATTTTTGTAATCAATTCGTCACTCCTATTAGTGTCCTTTCTGATGCACTAGTAGTAGAAGTAGCTAATGGAGATCAAGTGATCATCCGAGAGTGTTTCCGTGGTTGTACTCTAGAGATCGATGGGAGTTCCTTCGATGTAGATTTGTTACCTATATGGTTATAGGGGGTTTCGATGTAGTCATAGGCATGGACTGGTTGGCGAGGCATAAGGCCGACATCTTTTGCTCCAAAAAGATGATCCTAGTGCCTTTGTCGGGGAACGGTGTGGTTACCATCTACGGGGAGAAAGGGAAGAGAAGCAACCCTATTATCTCCTCCCTTAAAGCTCGTAAGTTTCTAGCGAAGGGTTACCCTTCGTACCTGGCTTACGTGGTGGACGCCAAGAAAGAGAGGATGTCAGTAGAGGATGTGAAGATCATGCGAGACTACCCGGACATATTTCCGGAAGATCTACACGGGATACCGCCGGAACGGCAAGTGGAGTTTCAAATTGACCTAACTCCGGGAGCGGCTCCGATAGCTGGTGCAACCCTATCGTTTGGCTCCGACAGAAATGCGGGAGATGATGACACAACTTCAAGAGCTGCTCAAGAAAGGATTCATTCGGCCGAGCTCGTCGCCTTGGGGAGATCCGGTCTTATTTGTAAAGAAGAAGGACGGGTCCATGCGGATGTGCATCGATTATCGGGAATTGAATAAAGTCACGGTGAAGAACAAGTATCCTCTACCACGCATCGACGATCTCTTCGATCAATTGCAAGGCGCGGGATGCTTTTCAAAGATCGATCTTAGATCCGGTTATCATCAAGTCAGAGTGAAGAAGGAAGATATACCAAGACGGATTTTCGGACGAGATATGGTCATTATGAGTTTTTGGTGATGCCCTTTAGCTTGACCAATGCTCCGGCCATATTCATGGATTTAATGAACCGCGTGTGTCACCCATTCTTGGACAAGTTCGTGATTGTCTTTATCGACGACATCTTGATCTACTCAAAGGACGATGTTGAGCATGAGAAACACTTGCGTGAAGTGTTAGAAGTTCTTCAAAAAGAGAAGTTGTATGTGAAGTCCTCAAAGTGCGAGTTTTGGCTCAAAGAGATTCAATTCTTGGGCCACGACTAGTTTGAAGACAGGGTGAAGGTAGACCCAGCGAAGATAGAGGCGATGATGAGTTTGGGAACTGCCAACGAATCCGACAGAAATCCGGAGTTTCTTGGGTTTGGCGGGCTACTATCGACGTTTTATCCAAGACTTCTCTAAGATAGCTTCGCCACTCACATCCCTCACAAGAAAGAATGTCACTTTTCTTTGGACTGACGTGCAGGAGCAAGCCTTTCAGACACTCAAGAAGAGATTATGTGTAGCCCCTATTCTATCTTTGCCCGATGGATCGGATGACTTCGTTGTATATAGTGATGCTTCCAAGATGGGTCTCGGGTATGTGTTGATGCAACGGGGAAAGGTGATAGCTTATGCGTCACGGCAGCTAAAGGACCACAAGAAGAACTACCCAACTCATGACTTGGAATTGGCGGCGGTGGTCTTTGCTTTGAAGTTGTGGCGACATTATTTGTACGGAACCAAATGTACTCTTTTCACGGATCACAAGAGCCTTAAGTATATCTTCGATCAAAAAGAACTCAATATGCGACAAAGGAGGTGGTTTGAGTTACTAAAGGACTATGACTGTGATTTACTATATCATCCCGGTAAAGCCAACGTGGTGGCGGATGCGTTGAGTCGAAGGAGTCATGAGGGTGGTGTTAAGATATCCCTCACAAGAATTGAGGTAGTATCGAGTCTCTTGGAAAACATCAAGACGAGTCAGATGGAAACGCTCAAAGAAGAAAATCTCAAATCCGAATGAGGTGAGGCAAAGTGAACTTTTGACTAAAGACGGTAGGGGACTTAAACTTTTCCAAGGGCGAATTTGGGTGCCAAGGCTTGGAGAAAATCAGGAATTGCTTCTCGAGGAAGCACACAAATCGAAGTATTCCATACACCCCGATAGCACCAAGATGTACAGAGATCTAAAGTTGAATTATTGGTGGCCAGTGATGAAAATAGATGTGGCTAGTTACGTGGAAAAATGTGTCACGTGTTTTCAAGTTAAAGCGGAGCATCAAAGATCGTACGGGAGTTTGCAACCGTTGTCCATTCCCGAGTGGAAATGGGACAACATCACCATAGATTTTGTGACGAAACTACCGAAGACCTTGCACGTCCATGACACCATTGGGATAATTGTTGAACGGCTAACCAAGAGTGCGCATTTTCTTGCTATGCGAGAGACCTTGCCAATGGAGAAACTGGCTAAGCTTTATATCGATGAGGTAGTGTCGAGGCACGGAATCCCGCAATCTATCGTGTCGGATCGGGACAGTCGGTTCACCTCAAACTTTTGGGCAAGCTTACAGGAAAGAGTCTAGACTGAATTTGAGCACGTCGTATCATCCTCAAATGGATGGTCAAAGTGAGAGTACGATCCAGACGCTAGAGGATATGTTGAGGTCGTGTGTAATAGATTTCGGAGGAAGTTGGGACTCACATCTACCTTTGGTAGAGTTCGCGTACAACAACAGTTACCATTCTAGTATCGGAATGGCACCGCTCGAGGCATTGTATGGACGGAAGTGTAGGACCCCGGTCTGCTGGTTAGAAGCTGGCGAAAAGCAATTCGCCGGACCGGAAATAGTTCAAGAGACGGCGGATAAAGTAAAGGAGATCTGAGAAAGATTGAAGGCAGCTCAAGACTGATAGAAGAGCTATGCGGATAAGAAAAGAAGACCAGTCAATTTCCAAGTAGGCGAACGTTTCATGTTGAAAGTATCTCCATGGAAGGGAATTATTCGGTTCGGGAAGTGCGGGAAGCTTAGTCCTCGTTTCCTTGGGCCATTTGTTATTTTGGAAAAGATTGGTCTACAAGCTTATCAGTTGTACTTACCACCGGAGATGGATGGGATACATCCTACCTTTCACGTATGTTATTTCCGGAAGGGCCTAGCCGAAGAGGAAAGTGTGATACTGTAACACCCGGAAAATTAAGGTAAATATTTATAATTTTCTTCGTGTTTGCATCAATCAAAATTGTTGGAATTCTTACTTGGGTTAAGATCTCATTATGTCTTTTACTTGTTAACTTTCCTTGGATTCCGTAGATGTTGAACGTTATCGAAAACGACGAAAAATGAGATTTTTGGAGTGCTGGGCAACTATGACCTGCGAGAGTGACAAGGGCAATGTCGCCCTGTCACAATCGCCAGACATGTACCGCGGGTATCAAGACACGCGCGACCATGCCCTAGCGACTATGCCCATGGCACAATCGTCGGGCAATGTCGTCGTCGGGGTCTGAGAGTATAAAAACTCAGTTTTGACCATTTAGACTCCACTTCCTCATCTCACACGTTTTGGTTCCGGTCAAGAGCTCATTTAGGGCGATTTTCTTCATTCCAAAACCCTCCCACACTTACTAAAAACCTAGTGGTAGTTGGGAACATTTATTGGTGGATTAGGGAAGCTTCAAGAGTCATCAAGTGAAGCATTTAAAGCACCTTCAAGTTCTCACTCTCTCATCTTCTCATCCAAGTTTTCTAGGGTTTTGTGTGAAACCCTAGATAGTGAGTTTCTTACATTATTTTCAACTGAGATACATATTTTATATGTTTTCATACTTAATGTATCATTTTTATGAGAAGATCTGATCATCTGATAAGTTTGACCTAACTGCTAATTTTGGTATTGTTGGTATCTTAGCCTTGAATATGGTTGTGGACATGGATGAGGTTATTATTTCGATATTTGAGCATGTTTACATATTTGTCTTGTGAGCCATGGATAACATTGAGCAATTGCATGTCTTAGAGTTTTGTACCTAAGTTATGCTTGGGATTGTTGGAGTCTTATACATGTATCTTATGGGTATGAAATTATGTATAGAGACGGACATTGTAAGTACACAGAACGAACCATGAGTAAGTGCTAGGAGGATGTAGTCTTAGGTGCCACTATAATGGTATGTGCCTAGACCTCCGCCATTTGGAGTAATGCCTGGGAGGTAGTCTTCAAGTGTGTCGGGCCTTCGGGATGTTGCTCAAGCAAGTGAACATCAAGGTACATTGACTTGAGGTAAAACTCATTGGTGTGATGGGTCTCCCCCATGATTGGCCCCATAAGGACTTTGGTGATTGAAGTGTCATAATTGTTTAATAATATGTTTTATGTGAATATGCCATGTTTTTATGTAACTCACTAGACCCGTTTGGTCTAACACTTTATTGTTGGTATGTATCTCAGGTTCTAGTGGCGCGAGCGCCAAGGAAGCTTAATCGACTGTAGTGGTGAGCTTGGGAGCGTTTTTGGGATGTCAATATTGAAGACAATCTTTTGGACATAGTTGACAACCTTTTTGTAATCTTGTGTCTAGCGAGACTTAGATTAGGGAGTTGTCATCTATTATTGTGTCTTATTGCAAACTTGTAATTAACAGGCAATTGTTGTTCCTTTTTGTATGAGCTCATGAATTAGCATTTTACGTATACCAATTTCCCCTTTCCAGAAATTTTGTTAGTCCCAGTTTTGGGGTGTTACAAGTTGGTATCAGAGCTCTAGTTTAAGTGAACTAGGTGTTGACCTTAATATACCTAGACTTAGACTGGTTATGCTTATAGGATCACTGTCCAATTGGGTAGAGCATTCCTAGGTGGGAAGAGTACTAGAATTTCGGAAATTGCATTGATTGAGACTTATAATGATGATAACAAGAATTATTGTGTAAAATACGTTCACAATCTCACTTAGCCAGTGTTGTTCTGAATATATGATTACGTAAACATGCTTGAAGTTGTTGTTATGATGATTGGTCTTTGTAAGTAGTACGTATTGAACCGGTTATCTTTTAAAGAATTAACCGATATGATTTTATCATGTGAAACAGTTCATAATGGTAAACACGAGGAGTCGAGTCGGGGTGACCGAGGATGCGAACGAGGCAAGTGTAACCACACCGGGGGCAAATCGTCAAGCGAATCCAACGGCGGACCGAGTCATCCCGCCGATACCCCCAATGCTAGAGGGAATTGTAGACGTGATTCCTCAAGGGAACTTGGAAGTTGAGAACCCGGTAATTCAAGAGGCGGACCCTCAGTCGGTCCTATTGGCTAGTATAATGCAGATGATGAACTCTGCAATGGACAAGCGGGATGAGAAACTCCTGAAAGTTCTGGAGGATCGAGATGCAAGTAATAGGAGACATGAGACGGTGGAGGACAACGTCGTGTTGGGATCCGGTGGTGCTGATAATGCAGTTAGGACAGAGGAACATGCGACCAGGGCTGACAAGAGGAAAGAAGGGGGTTGTTCTTTCAAGACCTTCCTATGTAGTCGAGCTTCGAAATTCACTGGAACGACCGACCCATTAGCCTGCATGAAGTGGATTCAGGATGTGGAGATGGCTTTCGAGTCAAGCGAGTGTGCGGATCAGAGAGTCAAGTTTGCCTCTCAACTACTTAGAGGGGATGCTCTGAGTTGGTGGAACATCACCCGAAGAGCGCTCACACCGGAGGTTTTGGCCAAGCTCACTTGGCCAACATTGAAGAAGAAAATCATGGAGAAGTATTGTAATGAGAGAGCGCTTGACAAGATAGAGGAGGAGTTCCGAAGTCTGAAGAAGGGTAACCTGTCGGTCGTCGATTACGCCAAACAATTTTTGGAAAAGCTCAGTTTGGTCGAGCATTTGGCAACGGACGAAGGGTCCAAAATAAAGGCTTTTGTGAAGGGACTACCGGCGGAGATGAAGACGGGCGTGAGGAACGCCCAAAAGGCTACTTTGCAGGAAGTGATTGAGGAATCTCAGTTGGTGGAAGATGATCTTCTACAAGAGAGAGAAGAGAAGAAATTGCACGGCGAAAAGCGTAAATGGGAGGGGCCAACCGGGCTCGTACGATCTTCCAAACCCTTCAACGGGGGGAGGAGCACTTATCCGCGACGAGAGGCAAGGTGGTTCCCCAAATGTAAGAGTAAGCACTTCGGGCCTTGTAATCCGAGGCCGTTTTCTGGAGCTATGGAATGTTTCAAGTGTGGACGAAAGGACCACATGAGTCGGGATTGCCCCTCGCGGGGAGTTTGTTACGAGTGTCGGGAACCGGGGCACATCAAGCGCGATTGCCCTAAGTTAGCAAGGGGTAACCAAGGGGCGCCAAGTGGGGCCTTACCGAAGAAAGAAGTTCAACCAAATGCGCCAAGTCGGGCCTTCCAAATGACAGCTAGTGAAGCAAAGGAAGCGGCGGACGTAGTGTCGGGTACGTTTCTAGTGAACTCTCTACCTACCCGTGTTTTATTCGATTCCGGTGCGAACCGATCTTTTGTGTCTACCTCTTTTTGCAAGAACCTCGCTACTCCTTGTAGTTTGTTGAATGATGCTCTAGTGGTAGAGGTAGCCAATGGGGAGCATATGGTTGTTCGGAATTGTTATGTAGGATGTACCTTAGAGATAGGTGGGGAGCCTTTCATCATAGATTTGTTGCCCGCCAATATTGGGGGATTTGATGTAATAGTGGGAATGGATTGGTTAGCTAAGCACGACGCTGGCATTTTTTGTTCTAAGAAGTTGATTCGGGTACCCTTGTCCAAGGGTGGTGAAGTGTTAGTTTACGGAGAGAAGAACCGAGGAACCAAAATGATTATATCGTTACTCAAGGCACGCAAGAGCCTAGCCAAAGGATGTGAGTCGTACCTAGCCTATGTGATCGACACGAAGCTAGAGAAGAAGAAGTTGGAAGCAGTGGAGGTGGTGCGCGACTACCCGGATGTCTTTCCGGACGACCTGCCTGGACTTCCACCGGAACGACAAGTGGAATTCCACATCGACCTTACTCCAGGAGTTGCTCCAATCGCTCGTGCTCCCTACCGTTTAGCCCCGACAGAAATGCAAGAGATGATGATGCAGCTCCAGAAACTAATTGAGAAAGGATTTATACGACCGAGCTCGTCGCCTTGGGGAGCGTCAGTGTTATTCGTGAAGAAGAAGGATGGGTCTATGCGAATGTGTATACACTACCGCGAACTCAACAAAGTTACCGTGAAGAACAAATATCCACTACCCCGGATCGACGATCTCTTTGATCAACTCCAAGGAGCGGGATGTTTCTCCAAAATAGATTTACGATCCGGCTATCATCAAGTGCGGGTGAGAGAGAGCGATATACCGAAGACGGCGTTTCGGACGAGGTACGGTCATTATGAGTTTTTAGTCATGCCATTCGGGTTGACTAATGCTCCGGCCATGTTCATGGACTTGATGAACCGAGTATGCCGACCCTTTCTAGATAAGTCGGTCATAGTCTTTATCGACGACATCTTGATCTACTTGCGGGATGAAGAGGAGCATCAGCAACATTTGCGGGAAGTTTTAGAGATCCTTCGACGAGAGAAATTATTCGCCAAATTCTCGAAGTGCGAATTCTGCCTACAATAAGTGCAATTCCTGGGCCACGTGGTGTCAAAGGATGGAGTAAAGGTGGACCCGGCCAAGATCGAGGCAATGATGAATTGGGAACCACCGATGAGCCCAATGGAGATAAGGAGCTTCTTGGGTTTAGCCGGTTACTACCGACGGTTTATCCAAGACTTTTCGAAGATTGCGTCTCCACTCACGTCTCTGACAAGGAAGAATGTAAAGTTCTCATGGACCGAGGCGCAAGAGAAAGCCTTCCGAACCCTCCAAAGGAGATTATGCGAAACACCAATCCTATCCTTGCCTGAAGGATCCGAAGATTTTGTGGTTTATAGCGACGCCTCCAAGCTTGGACTCGGGTGTGTTTTAATGCAAAGGGGGAAGGTGATCACGTATGCATCACGACAACTCAAGGATCACGAGAAGAATTACCCCACGCATGACTTAGAGCTAGCGGCGGTGGTTTTTGCCTTAAAGTTATGGCGGCATTACCTGTATGGAACGAAGTGTACGTTGTTCACCGATCATAAAAGTCTGAAATACATCTTCGACCAAAAGGAACTCAATATGCGACAAAGGAGATGGTTGGAGCTCTTGAAGGTTGTGAATTGCTTTACCACCCCGATAAAGCCAATGTGGTAGCGGACGCCTTAAGCCGAAAGAGCTACGGAGGGGAAAGTAAAGAAACCTTTGCTAGAATCAAAGTGATGTCAAGTCTTATGGAGGACATCAAGAGGAGCCAATTCGAAGCACTTCGTGAAGAAAATCTCAAGGCCGAAGTCATGGTGAAGCAACAGGAGTTGTTATCGGAGGATAGCCGCGACCTTAAGTTGTTCCAAGGAAGAATTTGGGTGCCAAAGATCGGGGGAAACCGCGAGTTGCTTTTAGCGGAAGCACACAAGTCCAAATACTCTATACATCCCGGTAGCACCAAAATGTATAGAGACTTAAAATTGCACTATTGGTGGCCGGTGATGAAACTCGACGTGGCCAATTATGTGGAAAGGTGCGTCACTTGCCTTCAAGTCAAGGTGGAACATCAAAAGCCTTATGGGAGTTTGCAGCCGTTAACCATTCCGGAGTGGAAGTGGGAGCACATCACGACGGACTTCGTCACTAAACTACCGAGGACCTTGAAAAGCCATGATACTATTTGGGTAGTGGTGGACAGACTTACCAAGAGTGCACATTTCTTGGCAATGCGGGAGACGTTACCGATGGACAAATTAGCTAAGCTCTATATTGATGAAGTGGTGTCTCGTCACGGTATTCCGTTATCCATAGTCTCAGACAGAGATAGTCAGTTTACTTCCAAGTTTTGGGATAGATTGCAAAGGGAGTTGGGCACGAAGGTCAAGTTAAGTACGGCATATCACCCTCAAACCGACAGACAGAGTGAGAGGACGATCCAAACTTTTGAGGACATGCTTCGATCGTGCGTCATAGACTTTGGAGGGACTTGGGATTCGCACTTGCCATTAGTAGAGTTCGCCTACAATAACAATTACCATTCGAGTATTGGGATGGCTCCATTCGAGGCACTTTACGGGCGGAAATGTAGGACACCGGTGTGTTGGCTCGATGTGGGAGAAAAGCAATTTGCGGGTCCGAAAATTGTGCAAGCAACGGCAGATAAAGTTAAGGATATTAGAGAGCGATTGAAGGCGGCCCAAGACCGACAAAAGAGCTACGCAGATAAGAAGCGAAGACCGGTTGACTTTCAAGTGGGAGATCGGGTTATGCTGAAGGTGTCGCCTTGGAAAGGAATCATCCGTTTCGGAAAGCGCGGGAAGCTTAGTCCCCGTTTCCTTGGACCCTTCATGATTTTAGAAAAGATCGGGCTTCAAGCTTATCGGTTGGACCTACCACCGGAGATGGACGGAAGATCCTACTTTTCATGTCTGTTACCTCCGCAAGTGTTTGGACGAAGAGGAAAGTGTTATCCTTTTGACGGAAATTCGGGTGGACAATGGGAATCGATGTGTAGAAGAACCGGAAGCTATTCTAGAGTCAAAGACAAAACAGTTGCGGCATAAAGAAGTGACTATGTTGAAGGTTCAATGGAAGCACCATCGAGGTGCTAATGTGACGTGGGAATCGGAGGAGGACATGAGGAAGAGATATCCTCATTTATTCTAGCGTTTAAGATTTCGGGGACGAAATCCTCATTAGGTGGGGAGGATTGTAACACTCGGAAAATTAAGGTAAGTATTTATAATTTTCTTCGTGTTTGCATCAATCAAAATTGTTGGAATTCTTACTTGGGTTAAGATCTCATTATGTCATTTTACCTGTTAACTTTCCTTGGATTCCGTACATGTTGAACGTTATCGAAAACGACGAAAAATGGGATTTTTGGAGTGCTGGGCGACTATGACCTGCGAGAGTGACAAGGGCAATGTCGCCCTGTCACAATCGCCGAACATGTACTGCGGGCATCAAGACACGCGCGACCATGCCCTCGCGACTATGCCCATGGCATAATCGTCGGGCAATGTCGCCGTCGGGGTCTGAGAGTATAAAAACTCAGTTTTGACCATTTAGACTCCACTTCCTCATCTCACACGTTTTGGTTCCGGTCAAGAGCTCATTTAGGGCGATTTTCTTCATTCCAAAACCCTCCCACACTTACTAAAAACCTAGTGGTAGTTGGGAACATTTATTGGTGGATTAGGGAAGCTTCAAGAGTCATCAAGTGAAGCATTTAAAGCACCTTCAAGTTCTCACTCTCGCATCTTCTCATCCAAGTTTTCTAGGGTTTTGTGTGAAACCCTAGATAGTGAGTTTCTTACATTATTTTCAAATGAGATACATATTTTATATGCTTTCATACTTAATGTATCATTTTTATGAGAAGATCTGATCATCTGATAAGTTTGACCTAACTGCTAATTTTGGTATTGTTGGTATCTTAGCCTTGAATATGGTTGTGGACATGGATGAGGTTATTATTTCGATATTTGAGCATGTTTACATATTTGTCTTGTGAGCCATGGATAACATTGAGCAATTGCATGTCTTAGAGTTTTGTACCTAAGTTATTCTTGGGATTGTTGGAGTCTTATACATGTATCTTATGGGTATGAAATTATGTATAGAGACGGACATTGTAAGTACACAGAACGAACCATGAGTAAGTGCTAGGAGGATGTAGTCTTAGGTGCCACTATAATGGTATGTGCCTAGACCTCCGCCATTTGGAGTAATGCCTGGGAGGTAGTCTTCAAGTGTGTCGGGCCTTCGAGATGTTGGTCAAGCGATTGAACATCAAGGTACATTGACTCGAGGTAAAACTCATTGGTGTGATGGGTCTCCCCCATGATTGACCCCGTAAGGACTTTGGTGATTGAAGTGTCATAATTGTTCAATAATATGTTTTATGTGAATATGCCATGTTTTTATGTAACTCACTAGACCCGTTTGGTCTAACACTTTATTGTTGGTATGTATCTCAGGTTCTAGTGGCGCGAGCGCTAAGGAAGCTTAATCGACTATAGTGGTGAGCTTGGGAGCGTTTTTGGGATGCCAATATTGAAGACAATCTTTTGGACATAGTTGACAACCTTTTTGTAATCTTGTGTCTAGCGAGACTTAGATTAGGAAGTTGTCATCTATTATTGTGTCTTATTGCAAACTTGTAATTAACAGGCAATTGTTGTTCCTTTTTGTATGAGCTCATGAATTAGCATTTTACGTATACCAATTTCCCCTTTCCGGAAATTTTGTTAGTCCCATTTTTGGGGTGTTACAGATACCCTTAACGGAAATTCGAATAGATAATGGAAATCGTTGTGTGGATGAACCGGAAACGATTTTGGAAACAAAAGTAAAGAAGTTGCGGCATAAAGACGTAGTCATGGTCAAGGTCCAATGAAAGCACCATCGTGGTGCTAATGTCACTTGGGAGTCCGAAGAGGATTTGAAGAAGCGTTATCCTCATTTGTTCGTATAAATGTGATTTCGGGGACGAAATCCAAATTAGGTGGGGAGGATTGAAACATCCAAAATTTCAGGTAAATATAAGGTTTTGTTAATCTTAGGATTATGTATTTATCGAAGTAGAAATTATATGCTTAATTGCTATATTGTTTTAATTGGTTATTTGGTTTGGTTTGGAAGTGTTAGAACCATCCTCTGGAAACAGGGAGCTACACGACTTACGTCGCGGGTGGAAGTCGCGGCACAAGCCGCGTAACCCACTGGAGTGTTTCTCCCTGGAGCAAGCGGGCGACTTATGCCGCGGGTGCAAGTCGTGGCACAAGTCGCGGGGTGACCTGCTGGTCTCCAAAACCACCTTTTTGCCCGATTTTTCTCTAATAATTCTCACATCTCTCTCCCTTGACGATTTTTAGAGCACCCAAATCAGTTTCCTTCCTCACCAAACCCTAATCCTCATAAATACAACATCCATTGGTGGTTGGATCTTGGATTCTTGCATTAACTCTTCTCAAGGGATCATTTTCTAGGGCTTCTCAAGTCTTCAAGCTTCATCTTCAAGTCTCAACCTTCTCACCTAGGGTTTCCTATTTTCTAGGTTTTGGTTCAAAAACCTAGATTGTGAGTTTACTAATCCTTTTGTTAAAACTAGATACACATCACAATCTACTACTTGTTATTATCTTGCTTCATATTTGAAGTGTTCATATTAAATGCAAGTATTTGGGGTTTTCCTTATGGATACATGTTTATATGTAACATGCTCCTATGTGTTGGGAAATATATATATATATATATATATATATATATATATATATATATATATATATGTATCTTGTTATGGAGATGATATCTTGTTGGAACACCATTTGATGGGTTTAAAACTACATGATTAAATTTGTGGTTATATTGGTCTTGTTATGGATTTCATATTAAATGGCTTGTAATATTGTACCCATGGTTGGTATGGATAATATTCTTGGTCATAATGTGCCTTGAGGCTATTCATAAATTATATTGGATGAACCAAGTCAGTAGACACTAGGAGGATGTAGTCTTGGGTGCCACCGTGTGGGTATGTACCTAGACCTCCGCCATTTGGGGTAATGCCATGGTTGTAGTCCTCGGATGTGCCGGGCCTTTCAGAAGTCACTCGTAGTAGTTGGCATCAAGGTATATCGACTCTTTGGGTGGAACTTAATTGGTGCTATGGGTATCCCCCATTGACTCCACATTTAATGAAATTTGGTTAACTGCTGATAAGAATTGTAAATGATGTAACATGCTATTTCTTGTTCAACTCACTAGGCTTTTTGGCCTAACACTTGTTTGGTGTCGATGTGTATCTCAGGTTCTAGTGGCACCGCTTCTAAGCAGGCGTAGTTGCTTTGGGTGAGAGCTTGGGGAAAACTGCTTTTGGACTTATATGTTGGGAGAAGACATTGGGCTTATAGATGACACCCTTTTTGTAATCTCTTTTCTAGTTGTAGAAATTAGATTAGTTGGTTGTTATTTTATTGTCCGTTCAATTACAATTGTGATTAAACAGGTTTATTTATTTCCCCATTTTTGGGAGGCTTTTGCTAAGGCAATTTATATACCATTTCTCCTTTTTGGGAAAGTTTTTGTTATCCCTATTTTAGGGTGTTACAGTCATCATACAGGCATGCAATGCCCTGACTGTATCAAACCTCTTTGTCTTGCTTGTAACTGAAACATGGATTTCAGAGAGGATATCATATCCCAATAATTCATGTCTTCATGTTCCCTTGGTAGCTCGGGAGTCATGGATGCTAGCATTAGACAACTAACATCTAGTGAGTCATTGAGATGCTTATCATAAGCAGCCCTGACCTCAGCTGAAGCATTTCTAGCAGGAGGGTTTGGAGGGGGGCTTTCAAGAACGTACAACTTCTTTTCGTGCTTAAGGACAACCCTCAAGAAACGAAACCAGTCGACGAAGTTCGTACCATTCAGTTTATCCTTGTCAAGGATTGATCGTAATGTAAATTGGGATAAGCCGTTTGTGCATACAGTTTGGTTGGAGGCGTTAGCGGCCATCTACAAAATAAGTCCAATTTTAGTAATTCTTTTAAAATCTCAAATTAATTAATTTAACCTTTCAAAAAAAAATTAATTTGAGCTAAGATCAATATATCACCTATTTCCGTAAATGGCCAAGCAACTGTTTACAAAACTAGGTTATTTAGGTAGGCATCATCCAGTTATGTTCAACATAACTCTTAGAAATCGTGGGATTTCTATTAATATATCATATGTTAAAAATCATGTTTAATCACACTACAACGCCTTGAAAGTACTCATAGATGGCTAAGCACTGTCTATGATATTTTCAAGTAAACTAACCATACTAAGATATCATGATCCCACCTAAAGTTTTAAATTAGGGTTTATTAGGATCAGTCGTCCAAAATACGACTATTTAAGTGAATGACTAAGCAACTGTCCACTTAAATCTCGCTATCCTGGCGCCTTGTTTTACGCTACAATCATCCGATATGATTGGCTAAGCACTGACCATACCGAACTCTTGTAAGTTTAACAAGTATCTTAAATGGATGGCGCATAGTTTACATTTGTGAAAGGTTTAAATTTTAGATAACTCTTTTCTTTTAAAACGTTTGAATTTATCTCCAAAATCTTGTTTTAAAAGTTTATTTTATTAAATCGGTTTGAGTTTGATAAACATATCGATTTAAAATATCATATTTTATTTACCGATTTAAAATTGTTTTGCGTTTGATTTTTATTTTAAGCGTTTGCAATTATCATAACAATAATAAAACAATAAATAAAACCAAACACAAAATAAACAACCAATATAATATATGGATTTGTCTCTAATGTGGTGTTGTGAGCCAACACAACAACCACGATCAATACTAAGGACATCTTCAATCTCCCACTAGTCTCGCCATCTTTGTGAACTTCAGGGTATCCGTCTTGATTTCTTGAAACTCCGTCTTCGTGTAAAATAGAAAAATACAACAAATTATATCTATTTACATTTGTCCCTATTTAGAAAATTAAATTAAAAATTACATCCCATGCAATTAATACATTTTAATTTTCCAAAATAAAATAAAACAACCACGGGTCTTATCGGGGCAATCCATATATTACACAATATTTTAAACATAAAATAAAACAAAAACGGCCGAAGTTTAATTAACATAATTAAAAGGCCGATTGATGGAACAAATTTTCATATGGCAAAATTTAAAAATATTGACCTAATTTAGTTGTAGCTTAATAAATCATGACCCGAAACTTTTGGATCTAAGCCGAATCAATTTAGCAACAATCAATGGCAGGAACAAAATTGAGGAAACACATTCGGTAACAGCCGAGACTTTAGCAATTTCACCATTGATACCCATATAAATAAAAACACAGTCCGCTTTAGCACAAAGCTACTGACGATTTAGAACCAATCACTTAGCTTGGTGGCCAGTGGCGGCGACCAACAAATCCACCACCAAGCTGCTCGGTACCAGATGCGCAAGGTACCGACATCACCGCCATACCGACCAAAAACTTGTGACAACAGTCATCGGCTGCCGTCGGTGGCGGCAAGAGAAACGACAACAACCACAACATGGCCGGCGGCGATAAAAAAAAACGATGAGGACAACAGACCTCTGTTGATTTGATTTGATTTGATTTTTATTTTTATCGACAATAGAAACCATACCTTCCAGAGAGACGAAATGAAAAAAAGAAAAGGAGAGCCGGCGGCAACAGCTGCAGGCACCGCCGTCGGCAATCAACCGCATATCATTTGGAAGAGAGAGAGCTTAGCGGCTTTATGTGGGAGAGGAGAAAGTGAAAATAAGGTTTTACAACCCTTTTCAATGAAAGGTTGAAAAAACTCAGTGACTGTTACTGACCATTAAATCCCTTCCCTTTTATTATTATTATTTTTTTTCTTTTAACTTTTCTTGGTTTAATAAAAAAAAGGTCCAATTAGATTTAGGCTCAATATTTTATTTTAATTTTGCGATTATAATAACATTGTTCCCCTTTTAATTAAATAACATCAAAGTGACTCTGATACCACTGTAGGGTTTTAATTAAATTTGTAACCGATAAACGCAGTGGAAATTAAAATAATTTTGGTTACATTGAAAGAAAATTTTCTAAACAATTAAAACCCAATCGGATCCAATGATGTATTTAATCAAAAACTCAAATCCACACCATAGGGTGTTTAGAGATGTACCTTTCAGATTTGTTGTGGTTGAACTAGCTGAGCACTTAAAAACAATCGAAGTTTTCTCTAGTGGTATCCACACACGAATACGCGAAATTCCACCGGGTGCTAGCTCAATCACCCTAGATCTATATGTGTTTTACAGAAAAAAAAATGGTTTATTTTCTATATATTTTCTGAAAGGCTATTCTAATTCAATTATCTATCAAATGGTTTAGCCTAACCCCTTATTTATACCAGAAGAATTATAGTTAGACTATAATTCAATTAAGGATTAAATAAGGTTTAGTAATTATCTGTAATATTTAAATTCAAATTCAAATTCAAATATATATCTTTTTAAACTTTAAAATATGATTATATAATTACAGATAATTCACCATAATTAACATAATTATGTTTTCACCCTGTAATTATCATAATTACAGTTTAACACATATTTTCATAATTATCCTTTAAGAATAACTATTTTCTTAATCAACTTGATTTAATTTGGGTTTCTAAAAATGGTACCAAACACATTCTTTGTGTATGACTCTATAGGTTTACATACTCCTTAGCAGTATCTCTGTGTAACACGTGTCGTGGGCATATAATAACTTACACTCCTTATTAGCGGTGCTAAGAAGCTATAAATAGTTTTTTTTTTATAATCCAAACACTAGAAATAGCTTATTAACGATGACAAAAATTTAAATAAGCAATCCCAAACACCCTCTTAAACCACCTACAGCTTAAAACGAATTCAAACATAATGCGGACCCATTTCATTAGGGGTGTGCAGAAAGTCAACCGATCCAATAGGAACCGACCGATCCAATTAGAATCGGCCGACCATAATTGGATATCCAATTGTAATTGGATCGAATTGGATTAAAAATTTCAACATCCAATTTAGATTGGTCGGTTCTTGGATGGCAGTCTAGAACCACCAAAACCGACCGAACCGAACTGACCAACATCCAATTACCTATCCAATTAATCATCCAGTTATTTATCCAACTATCATCCAATTAATTTGTTTGCAATTTGCTTAAATCTAAATTTGTTTTGTATTGGTTTTTGAACTTTTAGTTTCACTTGTGTTGGTTTTACCACATATTAAATGTGATTAATCAATTTGTTTCATTGTTAGAAAATTAGATTAAATTAACACATTGAATGGATCTGATCCGATATGATCATCCATTGGATGTCGGATGGTAGGGGTGTACAAAAAAGTGTCAACCCGCCCAACCTAACCCGCTAACAACCCAATAAAACCCAACCTGCCAAACCACCGACCCACTAATTAGAAGGGTTGAAATTGGGTTAGGATAACTCAACCCAACCCAAACTACCAACCCGCTGCTAATTATATATATATATATATATATATATATATATAATTTATACACCCATTACAATTTACAATCCAAAAAATATGTACATATATTAGTCTAATTTACATCCCAAAAAAAAAAAAATATATATATATATATATATATATATATATATATATATATACTAGAAGCGTATTCGCGCAATGCAGCGAAATACATCACGATTTTAATGTTTTATTTTATTTTTTGTTTTTTTGTCGATTTACGGTACGATTTTGGATGATTTTGAGAAAGTGATATTGTTTTTTTTATATAAATTTGTTTAATTTTGGCTTAATAATATAATGTTGTTTATATAAAAAATTAAGTATTTTGTTAGAATTCAATGCTTATCTTACATATTTTAATGACATCTAGAAAAAATAACCAATTGCATATTTAATAATATAATTAAAACAAATTTATAGTAATATAATATATTAATTAATAGTGATACATGGAAGAGTCTGCATAAAAGGAAGACATGTACATACCAAATTGGTGTGTGTTAGAAGTCTGCAATAGTAATATGTATCTTGTGTTTTGATACTTGTAAATTAAGAGATTTTTAAAATCTTGCAAAAAATGATGGTACCTTGTACCTAATAATTTGTTTTTAAGAGTTTTTTATCCGTGCTTTATAATATAGTATAGATATAGATAGATATATTAAAACTTACAATCCAAAGCCCGAAATAAATCCAACTAGGCCAAGGTCCGAATTAATTCAAGTACGTCGATTGATACGTCTCAATAAGCATGACCGCATAAGTACACTGAAATTTGTTGTCCCTAGTAGAGTGTTTGTTGCTAGAGATATTTATCAATTGCTTTGCGATAAGAGTATTAAATTGAAAAAAGAGTTAACAAATGTCAAATAAAGAATATATTTTGTAATAATAATAACTTTGTTGAGTATATTTTTAGTAGGCGAAGGATTGTGTGAGAAGTTGAGTTAACGGTGATAACCACTTCTCACCGTTATCTCAACTTCTCACCGGAACCCAACCCATTTTTAGTAATATTTATTGTATTTCATTAGTCAACTTTATGTATATTTAATAATTTATAACCCGCCAACCCAACCCAACCCGCCCTAACCCGCAAGAGTTGGGTTGGGTTATACTTTTGAATGAGTTGGGTTGATTTGAGAATTTACAAACCGTCGTAATTGGGTTGGGTTGTAAAAATGTCAAAAACCGCCCAACCCAACCCGCGTACGCCCCTATCAGATGGATCCAGTAGATATCCAATAAGAATATCCAATGAATATCCAATCCGATCCAATAGATATCCAATAGATGGAACCGAACTGATCCAATCATCAATTGGATTGGAAAAATCCAACATTCAATGGATGATTAGATCGATTCGGTTCCTCTCACATTCATTGGATGTCAACCGATGAACAACCTTACCTTTCATTTTATTTTACGATTGAATTGAAATTGGACCTGTCATGAATTTGTTAAAAACCCTTGATGCTACAAATTCAAAGTACATCTAAATACAAAGGGCCATTTTTGCTAATTTCTTTTTATGGAAGGGTATAAAGTTAAACCTTTTGCAGTTCCAAAACTTCTAATGCCCCTATGAATGATTTATACGCGAAGCCGGCCAATTTCGCCGGAAACTCAAGAAGAAAAAGGGGGTGCAACGAATTGGATCCATGGGAGAAGCCAATACATCATCAGTCGATGACGATTTGCTCCTCAAGAACTTCTACGCTGAAGTGAGCGAGGTTGAGCGCGATAATGAAGTCGCTCGGTATCCTTTTTCACCGTTTCCTGTATTGTTTTATGTCCTATGTGTTTTTGATTGTTTTCTTTCTCTAAATTTATTGTGTTTACATTAAATTGTTTTTCTTTCATTTAATTTTCTAGGCATTTCCATGAAATTGTATTTAAAATTGAGGGTAAATGTTAAAAAAAATGTAATAGTTGTATAGTAGGTTTTATCGACTATCGCTTGAAACTGCATACGTACAAATTTTGGTTGGATAGGTGTCTATATATGCTTGCATAAAAACATGTAGGATAAGTGTAAGGTTTGTTGAATTTTGTAAAATATGCTATATTCAACACTGCAAAGTCATCTAGAACCCTAGGTTGAACACTACAAAAATTTTCTTAATTTCAACCCGGATTCGGCACATGGATAGGAAACTTTGTTTTTGCTTGAACTTAAGTGTACCCATTTGTTTTTAACTGATCTATGCCCTGGCGATCTTTATTATGTTGAAAGTGTCTATGGAGCTCCAATTTAACACTGTTCCATCTTAGATGGAGAGATCACATGTTAACAATTGAAACCTGTGTTAATATTTGTTCGTTTGCTACCTCAGTTAAGATTAGAACTATAAGAATGATTGATTTTCTCAAGGGGAAGTAAGAAAACAATTAATGATGATGTTCACTGACTGCCAAGTCTCGCAACTGTAAAAGCAATGTTCTTTAAAGGATGTCTGGAACATTAATCTCAATCATCTTACTATGTCAATTTCTGTAACTTGTGGAGAGGAACCAGATAACCATCACATCAATGAATGGCGAAAAAGCTACCTATAGCTTTCAAGATCTCTCTAACAAAGTTTCCTGGACTTGAAATTTCAAAATTGGAACCCCAACCACTTATATTTCTTAAACCAAAATATACTTCCAAACAATTAGGAGATATGTTGTTTGCTTGATGTAAACGATGCTTATGTTCTTGAGCTAAAGGAGGAAAACCCACAAGGTATTTAGCAGTCTTCTGAAAAGCAATAAACGGAGCTAGATGGTTTTGTGACCTTCTAGTGCATGATTGCCCTAAGCAGGATTTAAGCGGTTGCATTAGCGGTTCATTTGGATATGTAAAATATAATTATTTCTTTATCGCGTAAACAAATGAGAATTAACTTATTGTTACTTTATTATATGTATACAATAATGGCTATTCTGGTTTAGATGGGAATATAAGAGCATTGATGGAAACTGCAAGTAGTTATATGTTATTATATAATGGCTATTCTGGTTTAGATGGGAATATAAGAATTAACTTATTGTTACTTGTCTATTTTATTTATTTAATAGACAAGTATCATATTTGCCTTTAGGATACTTATTTGTGTTGTTTGTTGGACTAGGATAATTATGAGCTCTGTCAATTAACCTTATTAGTTAGGATAGCTACGGCATTGTTGTTGTTGTTATCTAGTCCTATTAGGTTTCAAATTCTAGAATTTATTACAATATTATGTATCAATGTAATCGTTCATTATGACGATGACAAATACTTATGGTTTGATTATGTTTGTAAGTTTGGTTGTCATAGACGACTTACGAGGGTAGGCATCATTTCTGTTTTCTTTTCATGGATCTTTGCCCTATTGATTATCTTACATTTCTATCACATCCTACATCAATATTTGATTTGCAGAGGGAGACCGTGTCTTTTCAGGGGTAATTACTTTGTGTGCTGGTGTGGTCTTAGACTTCTTATAATGATCTAATACATTGTTTCTGAAACAACAATATTCACAGGATACTTTCATGCTTTAAGCTAAACGCATTTGAGTATCTTAATCTGCCATTCGATTCATCCCCAGAAGATGTAAAAAAGCAATATCGTAAGGTGATATATTCGTCCTTATAGTGTATTTATATTAAGATTTTCGTTTTGGTATTTGATATTTGATAAACAGACCCTGTGTGACAACTATATATTTTGATATGCAGTTATCATTGCTGGTCCATCCTGACAAATGCAAGCATCCCCAGGCAAAGGAAGCATTTTCTGGTATGCATAAGTATTGTGTATCATGATGAAATAAATCTTTGGCCACAGTTTCTAACTAGATTCTTTTGCATGAGACATTGTTTGGGTTACTGACAGTACATATGTTTGACTGTCTCGTCTAAAGCGCAGTCAAGGGTGTCCAACGTCAATCAACCTTACTGAATTTTCATTTATTATCATTATACAATGTGTGCAACCAATGCTTATTTTGCTTACTGGTTTGAGCCTTGTTTTTCAACTTAGAAGTCTTTGGATTGACCTCTCTTAGTGCGAATGTATATTTCAGACTTTTTAGTAAAAGTTTACTCAGTTAAATAATAAAATGATCATAATGAAGCACAAACTCCTGACCTATTGTATCAAGAATAGAGTAGATGCCCACTATAGTACTATATAACTTTATTTTTATTCTTTAGCATTAGGTTATTTATTATTAAGATGATAATGACACTCCTCTCCATTAATCCTGAGTTTGGTCTCATCTATATTTGAAGAAAACTTTAAGCATTTAGAAACCATAAAAGGATGTGTATTATTTTTAGAGTTGAATAATACAAAAGGATTATTCAAGAGTGAGACCAAACCAAAAGCCGAAAACTCATTTAGGACAAAGGGTGTAAGATGTAAGCTATATGTACAAATACTTTTGTCACTACAGTATTATCCTAGTATATGTAACACAAAGCAGTTAATAGCGCGCTATAGCAGTGAAATAGCGCGCTATAGCGGTGAAATAGCGGATAGCGGTCCTGGCCAAAATAGCGGTACTGCAAGTTAGCGGCCGCTATTACCGCTATTGACCGCAATTCTAATACCAAATAGCTCTTGCTATTACCGAATTTTCTTTTGGGCTCTTTTGGACTCCTTTTTTTTAATTTAAATTCTATTTTGGCTTTTGTTGTCTCATTTATTGTGGGCTATTATTTTAGAGTCAAAACAAAAAGAAATTTATTAAATCAACAATAGAAACAATTAGGTCAAACTTTGGTATCGATTCCATGGTTCCATGGGTTTTCTGCAGGATTTCTGCTGGAGTTTTCTTGTCGAGTTTTCTTCTCTTCTCACAACACATCTCCTGCTCAATTTCACCGCTTGATTTCACAGCTTCTGCTCGATTCCATGATTCCTGCTGGATTCCACAGCTATTTGATTCTGCTCTACTGTTCATCTTTGATTCTCCCAAGTCCCAATTGTGGATTGCAGTTAGCTCATTTAGTTGTTTATGAGCTTTATAAACTCTATTACTATGTTGCTTGTGTTGACTTGAATTGTTCGACTTCATAAACTCTTACTATTTTAAGTTTTATATATATTCGTATTTATTTTATGAACTTAATTTTTTTACCGCTATAGCACCACGATAAGCGCTATTCCAATTCAAGGTCCTGACTGCTATTTCCGCAATCGACCGCGTTAACTGCTTAATGCTTACCTAAGAAAAGCTACATGGAGAGTTTTTAAATAGTTATCTTCCGTAAGATGCTTGACAATTTCAAGGTTTTCTAGTTGTAATGCCTAGAAACCCTAGTCGATTTTGGAAATTATCCCTGGGATGCCTTCATTCCAATTCTTTCAAGCATTTAATTAGTTGCTATTGGAGCTTCATGTCTATATCAATAAAAAGATATCTATAAAATAACCCAAAAGAGCTGCATGACAAGAACAATTGGAGACACAGAGGTTTAGTTATTGAAAGTGTAGATTGGTTAATTGGATCAGATCATCGTTTTCGCATGAGGGCTGAAATCAGGAATGTTATTGGCTTGAGTCCAAGAATCCCTCCGACCCTCTGAAGGAAAATTTAACTTGTCATGTGGAGTAGCTTAGTAATCTTTTATTCTTTTAAAATAGTCATTCTAAATGATTCTTCTTTGTGCTGTGAGTACCTTTATTATTGCTTGTTGGCACATCTTGTACTGCAATAACCAAACACGAGTCTTTTATGCAGCACTAGCAAAAGCCCAACAACTACTACTTGATCCTCAGGAAAGAGAGTATCTAGTAAACCAAATCAATGCAGCAAGAGGTTTGTGCAGAATCTTCATCCTGTTTCTACTGCAGTAGGTTACTTATTCTTTCTGATCATGTGTCTAAACTTAATTGTCTCCATGTTATGCATATATCTCATGACTTACTGTATTGATTGTGTATTAATGATTGTTCCATATCCATTCTAAATATATAACACTAATCAGCAACTAAAAGAAACATTGAATTATCATGGAGAATCATTTTTTTTTGTCAACTAGGTCACTATTGTTGGACTCCATATTGACGTTTGCTGATGTTTCTTCCGGTCTATTGTTTGAATTATTCGTTTTTTCTTCTTATTTTATATATGTTCTAGCTTGCTTTTCATAAACAAATTTTGAGGTCTGCTAAGGTTTCTTTGTGACAATTAGGACCAAAAAGCTTTATTCGATTCAGCGTTTGAATAAGAAATCAGGTATGTGGGCCGAAGAGTCTTGGAGTCGCTGTAAGTTTGACAATCGTCAGTTGAAGGACCAATGTGATAAAGATGGATCAACTGCAAAACTATCTAGAGGGATACTGCAGGCTAATATACAATATCAATGACATCATAAACAACATATAAATTGTTTGTGGGGGCATAGGTTAATGCATGACTTCAAAACAAATCTGAGGAGAGTCACAAGAAGAACATCCGTACACTGCAAAAGAAGAGATCTTGAGGGTGGTGTTGGATTTGCAAAACAACTATTTAACATTTGCATATAGTGTCTAAAACCATTTTGATTAGTAAAAGCAGCCCATCTTTCAAGACATTGCGAACAATTGGTAAATTACAGAACAATGATCAGAACTTCGAAAGCTTTAAGAAAAATCTCAATTCTTATTGAAATTTTCACAAACCCTGGAAATTTCGTAATTTCAAACAAAGGCTACAGCTCTTACAAATCAAAGATGTGATCGGAACAGGTCCGATCAGTTGGAGATTATCGACAAGGAGAGCCATGTGAGGCAGCAGAACTAGACGTTCCTTGATGGCCGTAAAAGAACATTACGAGACGGAAAATTGATGCTAGGGCTAAGCTGGACTTTGGTAGCCGATAGCTGGTGTCAGCAGAGGTGATAGCTGGTGTCAGCAGAGGTGATAGTTGAGATCCATAAGCCTCATTGAGTTTAATATGAAACTAAATCTATGGAGGAAATTGAACTAATCAAAATAGGAAAGTAAGTCTTCAACTAATAACCAAGTGCTCCTAAGCCTAACATACTATTTCTGGATGTGGGTTTAAAGAAGACTAATCAACTTTAATTTGATAAGTCCTCTTAGGCTGCTTAGTGACTGATTAATTGCACAAGATGCAGGGGGGGAATCGAGTCTGTTCCCTAGGTGCCTATGCTGGTGGCTGATTAAGCTGCTGCTTAGGCTGATCTTTGGAACACCGAGTCTGGATACTCCTAATTTATTTTCAGTCAGTCTCTCCTAAAAAGAAATGTCATGTGAAAAAATGCAGATTCTGAAAGACACTCAAATATCAAACTCTGTAATAATGACATTACGAAAAGGATTCTTTAAATTTGATCCGAGTGGCAATAAGACAGGGCCCCAACTTCATGGGAAGAGCTATACAACTGTGGCTCATGACTCCATTTTTTATTCTTGAACATGTATTTCATGTCCATGGTACACATTGTGGATAAAAATCACAAAGGAAGGGGATAACTCATGATGTTGACATTAACATAAAAAGATTGAGTAAAAATTCAGGTGAAGAGCAATTGAGTGGAACGAAGAACTTACCAAAATGGATGGCTGAACTCTGAACAAACTGGAGTGGATGCTATATCTTTTTTGGTTTTAGAAAATGGACCTTGCTCTTTGGAAATTGCAGAATAGTGCTTGGAGTTCTAGAAAATTTTGGTAGACTCTGGATTTTTATTCGAGCTCACAGAATGACCGTTTGGTTTTTAGACTTTTTAGAACTGTTCCTGTTCTTTAAATCGTTTTTGGTAGTGGAGCTCTTGACCTGCTGGAAACCGAAACCGATTGGACATTGTAAAGGTGAAAGGATGTTTGGAGGCTTTCTGTTGTAGGTCAACATAGGTTAAGGGGAGTGTGATGTGGCAGCGAGACTCTGAAAAGGCTATTACAGCCTGAAATCACGAGTCCATGATGAGGTGCAATGCTGGGAATTGCAAGGAGCCAAAGGAGCTCCTTTGCTCCACTGTGATAGAAGATCATTATTGGGCATGATAGGAACAAAACATAACAACTGTATGAAATATGTTTCTGGTGAAAATGTCACATCAAAAGCTTCCTTCTGTTGAACAAGAACTTGGATATATATGGATAGTTTTTGACTTCAATTGGGAAGTGATTATAGTCCTAATAAATTAGGACCCTAAACCTAGTATATTCTATCTTCTTCTACATTTTAAGTTGGAACTTATACATGGCCGAGTTACCCAAAATATAAACAGAGAGAATCTGCGTACCATGATAAATTTAGAACTGAAAACTGAAATATGAAATCACTTTCTGAATCTGTCTGGACCTTACGAGGAGACCTCTCTTTTAGTTGAAAAAATGGATTGGCAAGAGTCTGTCGAAAGGATATGTCTACATATGGTGCTATTGCCATTTCCATTTTTCTTTATTTGTTTTCACCTTTGTCATTGCCTTATGTTGAAAATCTCTCAGTTTTGTTTGTCAAGTTGGGAATGAATGGTATCAATTCTCCAACTCGAGATTAGTTAGGAGTTTGCCAGAGCATCTCCAATGTATTTTCCAATATGGAGAAAATGGAGTTTTTGGAATTTTTGTCTTAGTCTTTTGCTCCAACAGATCCCCCAAAAGTCTCTATTTTGGAGAAAGTAGGAGAGTGTAGAAATCTCCAAATGTGGAGAATCTCCAAAATTGGATGTTGGTAGAGAGAGAGATTATTTTAGTGTTTCCACCGGTTAAATGATAGAAGTTTGTTGGGATAGTAAATGTATATGTCAGTATGTGTATTCATGTACATATACATACATATACATGATTGCACGTATATGCATACAACATACCTATAGGCGGTTTCCCTTGGTGAGGCGAGGCATAAGCCCCGAGGCGGAAAACAAATATAATTCATAAAATATATTATGTGTAAAAGATAATCTCTTAATAAATCATGAAAGTCATAAAAGTCATAGAATTCCTACTTATAAGTATCAAAAACATAAATTAAATGATTCAATAAGACATAATTTCATGAAACATGATGCATTTTGAAAGCTCCACCATCATAGTCATCATCATTCATCACTGCCATCCTCCTCTTCCAAATCTACGTGAATACTCTTCCTCTTCAATGATGCCGAACTTTGACCTTCATCCTCAATTGCATCGTTTGCTTCAATCGATAGGCTATCATCGTCTTCTTCATTTTCTAGGTCTACTATCCACTTATCATCCGAAGGCACATCTTCAACAATAAAAGAACCATCTTCGTCTTTTAATGATAGCTTCTTTCTAAAAATTATACTTCAACCTCCTATTGTACATAATGTACACCAAGCCATTCATCTTGCTTGTGCCTAGACAGTTTCTTCTTTTCGTGTGTACTTGATTGAACGTACTCCAGTTACGTTCACAAGCTGACGCCAAACAAGTAAGACCAAAAACTTTTATTGCAAAAGCTTGTAGCTCCGGTACCTCATCTCCATAGCTATCCTACCATTGAACTACATATATATATTAATGACAAGATAAATTAAGAACTATAATAAAAGAAGTCGAGTATTTACCGAGTGGACGTGTTTGGTAAGTGTTCAAAGAAGACGTGAATCTGAATAATCCTTGTTTGTACTTATACGCTTGAAGTTGATTAATCAACTTTCGTTATCGTTGTCGGGTCCTTTAACATTCTCGCCATGCAATTGTATAATCCACGTTTAATCTCTGGATGATTGGAGACATTGGTGCTCCATCTGAATGGAGGATTAAGGTAATATGTAGTTGCATGCAAGTCGTGATGCAATTGTTGCTCCCAATTTGCATCAATTATGTCCCAATTTTTTTTTGTACGAAGACACTTCTTCATTCAACTTCTTGGCTATTTTCTTTTTCGCCTCATCTCCATAGCCCCATATATGAACCCCATTGCAGGAGTAGTGAGTAGTCTCACCATCAACTAACCTCAAAACTTGTAAGTGGCTTTGTGGTTTTAATGGAATAAACCATACTAGGCCAAAAAGTACGCTAATCCATTATAATTGTCTTCACGGCCTTCCCTTCGGGTCTTTTTGCTCATGCACAACTTGCCCATTCTTTTGAAACGAACATCATTTGTAACAGTTGCTTTAACTCATACACGTTTTCTAGAGTCAAAACAGTAGTGGCGAATCGGGTCGCAACGGGTCGGAGAAGGTCTTTGTTTGCAAATTTTCTGGCTAAACATAACACCCATTGATGATTGTGGATGAAATTGCCTATTTTTTTTCACTTTAAGCAATGCATTTTTTTGTTGTGGAAATTCTCCAAATTTTTTGAGCATCAAATCTATACAGTGAGCCGTACAAGGAGTCCAATACAACCTCTTCCTTTTTTTCATCAACAAATTTCCAGCCGCTTTATACGCACTTGCATTATCAGTAACCACACTTGGACCACAATATCTTCTCCTATCTCTTCTATAACAACATCTAACAATTCAAATAACTTGTTTGCATCTTTAACCAAGGTTTTAAAAAACGGAAACGAGCCTTGAGGCGTAAGCCTCGAGGCGGTGGAGGTGTAAGCCCCAAAAAATAAGACAACAATATTCATAAATCCATAACACTTAACGAAGAATACATAATTTCATATTTCCATCAAGGTTCTAAATGGCGTGAGGCGTGGTGTGGTGGCGAGGCCAAGCCTCAAGCCTTAGGAGCCACGGCGAAGCCATGTCGTTTTCAAGGCGTGACTTTTGGCGTAAAAAATTTCTAATTCGTATATAATATTATATATAAAAACGTATGTTTTGTAGTGTTACTCAATGAGTTAATAGTAATAAGCAAGCTAAATTAGATTATATATTAAAAACTTGCAAACAAGACATTAAAAACGTAAGGAAAAATCAAATCTCATTACGATAACTGCGCATTAGGCCATGACGTACCATGGACTTAATGTGGCGTGACACACAAGCCTTGGTGCCATGGCGGCTGTGCGGCGAGTTTTTTAGAACAATGATTTCCATACAAATAAGCATTTATAAAGCCCACAATTCAATAAACCTACTTATTATTAGTCTAGAGACGGGAAATATAGTTTGCAAAGCTACACCATTATTTTCATAATCATTATTAGCTATTTTCTCAAATTACTTAGATTAAGCAACTAAAAACATATAGAAAATTAATTAAGTTAGAAAAAGAAAATAAATGAGATATAAAAGTCATTAAATATAATATTATATATATATATATAACATATAAAATTACTAAAAACACAAAATATAAAACTTTAAATATAAAAAAAAATATATATATTATCTATAATAAAAGCACATAAAAGATTATTTAAAAAAATAAAAAAACACAATAATACGAATACAAAAGTTATTAATTATATATAATAATATAGTTTATAGTAAAAAATATATAAAAGATATCAGAAAATAAAAATTAAGAAACATTTATTGACTAGATATAATAATATATCATATGTCTGATAGATAAACACATACAAAAATAATTAAAAAGTAAACATCACATTGAAAAAGAGGGATATGGAGTAATTGAAAAAAGCGCCGTCCTTTGTTTACCCACTTTTAGGGTTTTATTCTTTTATTATTGAAAAAAAAATCAATTCACCACTCGGACGCTTTTCCAACATCCACCGGCTTTGCCCACGTCTCAATAAACCGACATGTAAGATTCAACCAACTCTTAAGAGGCGCCGCCTCATATTCGTTTTTTGGACGCCTTGCCCGTGCCTCATGGCGCACGTCTCTTACGTTTTTTAAAACCATGTCTTTAACTCGGATGCATCCACGGTTTTCAAAAGAACGGTGCTATGTGGATTGTTGACCAAAAAGTTGATGAGACTCTTATTTCTTATATCCGATCAACCGTCTGATGACAAAGTAACCCCCGTCGTTTTCCATGTCGCTTTTATTTCGTCATCGATCTTGGTTGTTGTATTCACTTCTTTTTTAACCCAATTGCTCATCTCATGCATGGATGGAGGTTTCAATCCTCGACCATAATTTCCAATAGAACGTACCATGCTATAGTAAGACGGGCTTCACACACAATTGAATGGTATTCCATTCTCAAAGAAGAATCGCCCAATATCCGTATAAACTTGATTAAAATGCTCTTTTGCGCTTGTTGGCGTTTGTTTGGCATTCACGTCGACATCGTCTCTCTTATTCTCCACAAACCAATCCATCCGCCCTTTCATTGCTCTATCACTAGCACTTCGACAAGAAGTCATGCCCTTTGATGATGGGATGCCACTTCCGCTACCAAAGTATGCTCCTTTATTTACTGTGTCCTCAAAATTGCGTTGATAAGCAATTAAGCATGCTTGTTATTTTAGAAGTTTTTCAAGAATTGATTGATCTCATTCTTTACTTTCGAGGGCACATTCGGACATGGAGCAACGTCCACGCATGATGCTCTTTCATCCTCTTCACCCCCCTTTAATGACTTTGCTACAAAAATTACATTTGATATACTTGTAGCCTTTTTTTCCTGCCTTCTCTCTCGGTACCTCTATTTCATCACCGTACTTCCACCGTGCCCCTATTTTTGGTCATCGTTCCAGACTTCTAGCTTAAAAACGTAAACACAAGTACACAACAAAAAGTAACCTAACTTAGATACTTAAATATATAAACGGCTAAATCAACAAAAAAATAGGAAACAATAGCATATCACTACTGCTGCCACAGAACCAACAAAAAACAGTGGCATATTAAAATGTAGCATTTAGTGGTCCGGATAATATTCACCATTTGATATGCATTATCAAAGCAAATAACAGAAGTTACATGATCAATTGAGGCAAGGAGTTCCTAGTATGGAATACTCAATGATCATGATAAACTAATTTGGTGTCAAAAATTGCCAAGGATATTACTAGTTACTATTGTTGGTCTGCTGCCAATTTCATTACAATCAAACAGTAGCATACTGCTGCCACGAAAACCAACAGAAAATAAATAGTAGCTGCCAATTTCATTACAATCAAACAGGAGCATATTACTACTGCTGCCACAAAAACCAACAGAACACAGTAGCAATAACATATTAAACCAACAAAAAAAACTCAAATAGTATATAATAATTATATTAAACAGTAACATATTAAACCACTTGCAATCAATAATATATATATATAAGAGTAAATTACAAATTTGTCCCTGTGGTTTCTTGTTTATAACACTTTTGGTCCCTACAGTTTAAAAATTACAGATTCGCCATTGGAATATGTAAAAACGATCGGATTTGGTCCCTAACTCTAACGGCCGTTAGGGGTGTGTTTGGTTTGCAGACTGGGTGGGACAGGACGGGACAAAAATTCACTGTCCCATGTTTGGCGTGACATGGGACAGGACAAAAGTTAACTGTCCCATGTTTGGCGCGACATGTGACAGGGACAAAGACTGGACAGGGTGGGACAAGATGGGACAAAAATGGGTATTTTCTTGTTCCACCAAAATAGGTGGAACAACATGGGACAGAAATGAGACAGAAACTAAAAATCACTGATTTACTGTCATTTGATATATAATCCTAATATGGTATTAGTCTTAAGAGTCACCACTACCCATCGTCGCTACTACCACCATCGGCGGCCACTAGTAGCCACCGCCAACCACCGTCGGCCACCTCTACCTATTTCTCCACCATAACAACCTCCTCCACCACCTCCACAACCATCGGTCATCACCACCACCACTACCATCATCGACCACCTCCACTAACACCGATCACCACCACCTATTGTCGCCACCACCATCGTCGACCACCGGTAGCTACCACCAACCATCGTCGACCACTTCCACCTCTTCCTTCACTACTACAACAACTTCCTCCACCACCTCCACAACCACCGCCCATCGCCACCTCCACCAATCACCACCACCCATTGCCGCCGCCGTCACCGACGCTCACCGCCAACCATCTTTGGTAACCTCCGTCTCTTCCTCCACTATAATAACCTCTATTACCACTGTGCACCGCCACCACCACTACCTCTATTACTATCTTCCACCTTATTCACAACTATCGTCTTTCACCGGTCATCCACCGTCTTTTATCTTTACTCGTCGCTGCAACTATGCATCAACCAATTCATTAAGATATTCCAAATTGAATCAACTATTATGTTTTTTATTTGAATCGGATTTTTTCGAACTACCATCAATTATTTCAGATTCTTGATTCAAATTTCCTACTATTGTTTTTGTATGTATTTATATGTATGAAAATTGTGTAAAAAAATTAATAATGCTTTTTAATTAAATTATTTAAAGATATACTTTATTTGTGTTATTTATAACTATTATATGACATATAAAATTATCAAACAACTTTTAGGGAAACTTGTTCAGTCCTGTCCTATCCGGTCCTAGTCGTACCAAACACAAGACAACCATTTGTGTTGTCCAGTTCTGTCCTGTCCAGTCCTGTCCTAGCCTCTTGTCCTGACAAGTCCAGTCCTGTCTAGTTCTGTCCTGTCCAGTCCCGTCCAATCTTGTCTGCGTACCAAACGCTACCTAGAAGAACTCGTTAAATGAGGGGTATTTTAGTCTTTTTTACTTTTATCATATTTAAATTACATTACTGCAGGGACTAAAGATGTAATTTTCTATAACATATTTACCAAAGGTACGATTTTGGTCGGTCACCACGTCTGACACCCCTTCCGCCTTGCCGGTCACCATCTCCCGCACCGATGACCCTATCGCTGATCACCATCTACGGCTCCCTACAGGCGGTCAGCATCTCCGCCTCCACCTGTCTTCCATCTGTCTCCCTCCCGTGCAAACTCTAACACAGTCGATGAACCCTCCTATACTGTAGATATTCATCAACGAAACACACAAACCAGCCTCGATCTCCATCACCGAAACATTATCTCACCACCTACAACTACATTAAATCAATTTTGGGCTTTTCGATTTTTTTGGGTTTTCTCTTATACTCTGTGTGGATGGTGTTTATATGTTGTAGATGCAGAAACAAAGTGGTTTGCATCACTTGTTGGTTCTGTTTGCAGAATGAAGAAAGAGGGCGAGGGAGATTGAACCAAACGGAGGAAGAAGATGAGATGAGGGTTTCTTTTACCCGGAGGTGGTCACGAACGGAGAGGGGTGGGTGTGGGTTTTCCGATTTTGGCACGGTGGTTTTCCGATTTTGGGGTGATGATTTTTAGATTTTAGGGCGGTGGTTTTTCTCATCCAGGGCGATGAACTCGTGGAAAATTGGGTTTATGAAATCAGCTGCAACCTGCAAAAATTAGGTTTATGAAATTCTTGGAAATGCCAAAATGGAGATATAAATTTTCGTAGATGCCAAAATTGAAACTCCTCTCGATTGAAGTCTTTGGAGATACCAAACTTTTTGAGTTCTCGACGACCTTATATGTTCTAAAACCAAAAGATACAAAAAGAAGAGATAAAAGAAAAGGTTTTAGTTTGTAAATTGAATTGTGAAGAAAAAGGTTTTAGTGAATTCATGGTTTTGCATGTGTGTCGATTTTAGTTTAAAATCTATCTAAATTTTGGAGAGGGAGAGTTGTCGGAGAAAGGATTCATCGGCGGGAGAGGGTTTCATCATGGAGGGGAAGTACTTGGGGAATTATTAGGAGGGACACGTGTCATACTTTAAGTGGATGCATATATTAGAGTAAACTACAATTTCAGTCCTTGTGGTTTGTATAATAATAACTAAAGTTTATTATTTAAAGAAAAATAAATTAGAAGAAAATACAAAAAGTCTACAATGGCCCTCACTTAACAGATTCATTTAACGATCGTTAGAGGCAGGGACCAAATTCGGTCGTTTTTGCTTACTCCAATGGCGAAACTGTAGGGACCAACAGTGTTATAAACAAGAAACCATAGGGACCAAATTTGTAATTTACTCTATATATAATCTATACATATAATAAATAAGTAACTGGAGTGCCACATGTCGTCTTCTGGTGAGCCGACTTCAGTATTTTCCCGCCTAAACATGTATCTGGACGCATAGCACACCCACATTCATTCCTCCTTAAATCTTTCCTTAATTCAATTTAACATGTATCTGGACGCATAGCACACCCACATTCACTCCTCCTTAATTCAATTTTTTTAATTATACGTTACATTTACTACCCTTATAATTAGGTATGTAGTTTACTTTTAATCCCTTACTTTTTTATTTTTCATTTTAGACTCTTATCATATAAACATAAATAATGTATATGAACTAAAATGCATTAAAAAACATTTCTATTTTTTACAAATGATACCATTGTAATTGTTTCATCAATACCTTCGAAATGAGCTCAATATTGAATATTTTTAGATTTAATTATATTATTAAATATCATACATATATACGAATTAATGTGTCGTGATTAGTATGAGATTTGTTGAAATTAGTATGAGATTTGATACCAAAAAAACAACCCTGAAGGGAAAAAAGCTTGGAAAAGTAGCATCGTACTTTCGATGATCATTCATATATGTAAGATAAGTTTTCTGGCATGATTTAATTTTTAAATTACCCCGTGTAATACACGGGTTCGAAGCTAGTATTTAATAAACAAGTAAAAAACTAATTAATAACAAGTAAAAAACTAAGTTCCGGTAAAAATAAATATACCACTTGCAATCAAGAATATATATTATACACAAGTAAACAACTTTCAAATAAAAAATTATTCCACTAGCACTAACTTCGAAGACATAAACAAAGAAGAAAGTCTAAAGCACAAAAACGTAAAAAGATAAAATATGTATACTTGTTAAAGCTGAATGCAACAGATGCAAGTCTCAACTCTCAACTAGAACTTCAAATGCAAACAGAAGAGGAGATTCGGAGAATACCGATTCTTATTTCTGACGTGATCACGTGAAAGAGACAAAACAAGAAGAGCCGTATTTTTTTTCTTATTAGTTACTCTAGGGGTTTGACTCTTGGTATTATTATATACCATATATATTAAATAAAGTAGTAAAGTTTGAAAAAAATATAATATAAACTTAAATAGATATTAGATACGGTAATACAACTTGGCAAAATTCTTAACAAAAACTCCTCAGTTCCTGAGGCGCACACCTCTATAACGCCTCACCGCCCCACAGTCTCTCCACCGCAAGGCGTACGATTCGACTCTAGAGGGAAAAACGGCGCCTCATAAGCGCTTTTCCACCGCCTCCCCTCGAGGCGTATGCCTCGGCCGATTTTGAAAACAATGCCTATGTGCATGTAGATTTGTTTGCATACATATACATACGTATACATACATACCATATATATACACATACATACATATATACATTTAGAGGGGCCTGTTCATGTGAGAACCACAAATTTTTAGAACCATGAGAACCTGTATATACATTAATGCATTGCAGTGTGTATATCAATGATATGTACTAATGCATTTCCAGTGAGGTATTGATGAATATACTTATTCACGGAACATATATTTTGATAGTATATATGCATGAATGCATCAATGAATATGCAGGATCTCACGGTTCTCAAAATTTTTGTGGCTCTCAACCTGAGCCGACATACGTATATATATATATATACGTATATGTGTGTGTGTGTGTATTTATGCTTGTGTGCATGTGTCATGTGTGGATAACTAAAGTTCAGTCATTAAACCATGTCTATATCAAGCTCTCAATATCGTTCAGCCGAATTAAGCCAAAAACAATCAGCCCCTTCGTTTAATGTAGTAGAATTATGTAAGCTAACGTGTGAAACATCGAGATCTGTTGGACTCCAAAACTTGGACCTATATGTATTCTTTTGTGTGTGAATGTGTATGTGTTTCTATATTTACTATTCAACAACATTATGCTTTTGTATCCTAATCATCAGATTTTCGTGTTAGGAACTTGGGATAACTACTGTTTGCAGGTAATGTGACTTACTTGAATGTAGCTAGTGTTGACTATCTAAGTGATGACTTGCATGGTTGGATTTGAACATGTTAGAATGAAATGATAAACTTTCCTTGTGTTATGCTTATATTCATACTTGGTGATTTTTCAGTTTGTCATGTATAATTTATTTGGTATGGTTATAACAAATTTACTTCGACTCATTTGCAGAAGAACTTCGAGCAAAGAGGAAAAAGCAACTGAAGAAAGACACTGCATCTAAGCTGAAGTCACTAGTTGACGAGGTAATCAAAGCATAATTCAGTTTGTCATGTCAGTAAAATTAATGTTAATCTGAGAAAGCAGCAGCATTTAGCCAATTTGATGCATGAAGGTGCTTCATATTAGATTTCCAATCTTTTTGACTTGCAGGAAATCAATTTTCTGATGTTCTTTTTTCTTTTTTTCTTCTGTTGATAGATCTGTGGTTAAACTCCTTGTGTTTTTTTAGAAATTTTTATTAAGTTTGATGTTAGGCAGAAACATGCACTCCTATGTCTAGGCATCTAAAGAGTGACATTAGCAAGTTAATAGTTGATGCTAATAATATTCACCACAATTTGTGGGCAGGGTTAAGAAACACAAATATTTGCAGGTATGTATCATGATATTCTCTTTGAGAAAACAACAATACAAAAAAAGGTCGTGAGTCCATGCTTTAGTGGCTAGTTCTATCTCATATATGAAGTCAAGCTCATTACATTGAAAAAATACAACAAACAAATGTAGTAATCCCAAAAGCCAATGCTCAGAGTCTTCACGTTTAGATAACAAAAAGTGTCTGCCCCTTAGGTCGCCGAACTACGACGAGAGTTTTTTAGGTGCTGTTTGGTTCATGGAATTTATGGGATTTCAAGTGAATTGGAATGGTCAATTCCTTTGACCAAATTCCAATTCCTTTGTTTGGTTCACTTCTTGAAATGGATGGAATCCTTTAAATTCCTTTGAATTCCACCTATTATTGATTTCATCATTCCTTGGCGAAAGTAAATGAATTGAATTCCATCCCTCAACAATTTGTAACAGATTTTATAATTTGGTTTTAGAAAGACAAATATAATCTTAGCATCCAATTCAACCAACGCCACCCCTCTCTTCGTCACCCTACCCCCACCGCTACCATGCCACTACTCTTCACCGTCATAGCCGCCACCCACCCACCTTACCCCCACCACACCATTTTACTACTATCACTGTCACGCCCACCCCCACCCCCACCCTCAACCCCCATCCCCACCACCATGCGACACAACCGCCATCCGCCCCCAAACTGACCACCCATGGACCGTTCCTAGGGGTGTTCAAGTTGATGCCGCCGAACGGGCCTCTGTTCGTCGGGGGGCCTCTAAATTTATTTTATTTTTTATATATGATATAATTATGAAGTCATTTCTATACACAAGTTGACTCACAGTGGAGTTGGTAAACACGTGTGGTTGTTATTGAATACTTCAGGGTTCAAATCTCTTTTGACTGGTTTTTAACTTTTTTAAAGATAATACATTATTTCCTTGATTTATCTCCCAAAATGGCGTCGTTATAAGCTTAAGTTTGTAGTGCATTCTTTATGTTCTTTCACAATTTCATCTTACAAATAAATATTTACTTTTTGTTTTTGTTTTTTATCTTTAAATAATTATTTTCTATCTGTTTTTGATTGTTTAGTGAAATTTATAATCTTTTAATCTTTATTGATTATATTTAGAGTATATTACATTTTTCGCCCCTGTGGTTTGTTAAAACTTGCAATTTTCATCTGTGGTTTAGAAATTACAGTTTTCATTCCTATGGTTTGTAATTCGTTGTTATTTTTGTTCTTATGATTACAATTTATTGTTGTTTCGTCCCTGCGATTTACATTTTTTTACTATTTTTGCCCCTTATACTTAAGGGAAGGACAAAAATAGCAATAAATTGCAAAACATAGGACGAGAATTGCAATTTTTAAACCACAGGGACGGAAATCGAAATTTTTAACAAATCACAGGGAAGAAAATTGTAATTTACTCTTATTTTTATATGTTCTTTGGATTCTTATAGTTTTTAATATTAGTATTTTCTTAATAACAATAAATCAATAATAATCTTCTTTGCTTATATGTGTTTTTGTAATTATCGATAATGATTGACTCTTTCTATATAAAATAGGATGCTTCAAACTAGAATATTTGAATGGGGTTTATTCTAATGTCAAAAGAAGAAAGGATAACAATTTGTTCAAAGTCAAAGAGGAGCCACATCAAACAGCTGTAGGAATGTCCTGCTAATGGCGAATTAGTTCAAGTAGAGCAAAATGAGCAAATCGTGATTTTGAAAGTATAATAGATTATTTGCTTCTAAAAAAGTTAAAAGATCTAAATTCAGAAAATAGTAATGCCTAGTTGTTTGTCTTCTTTTAGAAAAATGTACATAGCAGTGCCAATTGCTTGCTGAAGATGAAAAATCACTTATGTTCACTACTAAGGTATTAAACTATCTAGGTTATATATTGTACGTTGTATCTATGTGATTATTTTTACTTTTGTTATTGATTAACTTTTATTCTTATCAACAAACTAATCATGTAGATTTTATGAGCATTTATTAAACGAGTGAAGGTCATGTTTATTTTTGTTTGAATTGTGTTTATAACTATTTTATACTTCCATACTTTAAGGATTTATTTTTGAATTTAATCATAAATTTTTTTAACAAATGACAACTGAAAAAAAATTATTGAGCCGCTTTTAATCATTTGCACAAGACCTCCAAAATGTCAGCACCAGCCCTGTCAATCACCCCCACCCCAATATCGATACCACCATGCCACAACTGTGTCATCACAACTGCCACCCCACCCCTACCCCCACCCCCACCCACCCCAACCACCTCACCCCACCCTCACCGCCCACACCACCATGCTAGTACTGTCATCATCACGGCTGTCACCACCACCCACCTTACACCACCCATCCACTTCACCCCACCGCCTACACCACCATGCCACTACCATCATCGTCACGGCCGCTGCCCCCTCACCAAGACACTACCATCTTCACCATCCCACCCCCATCAATTAATATTATCATTATATTTTATTTATAATTTAAGCAAAAAAGTATGAAATTGTAGTAAAGGGGTATTTTGGTCACTTATTGTAGTTTCATTTCGATTTCGAAGCTACATTTTGTCAACGAACATGGAGATTCCAATTCCTTTGAGAGATTCCATTCCAATTCCAATTCCGACCAACCAAACGCATGGTCAAATTCCATTTCAATTTCTTAAAAGTCGAATTCCTTTGATAGGTTTTTATTCCACTGAATGCGAACCAAACGCGAACCCAACGCCCCCTTAGTCTTTGATATATAAGCATTTATGACTACCACGAAACACTTTATTGCAAAAAGGAAAACCTTAGGCCCGTTTGGTAACACTTACGATTATTGTTTTCTGTTTACATTTTTTATAATGCAAAAGATGTGAATTCTGATTAAAAACAGCATCAAAATGTGTTTTGCAATTTAAAATGAAAAATAGAAATTGTGTTTTATTGGACTGAAGCGCTTAACATCATTAAAGTTTAAGAGCATATGCATCATGCATGTTCTTTTGTAATCCATTAAAACATGAAAAAGCATGTTTACAAAATTACCGTTAAATGGTTTACTAGTCATGGGAAGGCTGCTAATCCTGATGATTCTATGCTCTTTTGCCTTGGTCATCTTGTGTCTATGTCCAACAAAATTTCAGCTTTCCCAGAACAGGGCACCATGAGATAGGTGATGTAACAAAATTCTCCTCATTCTTCAAACTAGTGTGTTGCACCAAGTATTTTCTTTGTTCACATCGTCAAAATATTTTCATCCTGGAAGCCAACTTAGTATTGAGTTTATGCAGAAGCTCCATGCTCAAGTTCGTGCAAGAATTGAGAAAGTGAATGATATGTATAAAGCACGAGCAAATAAAAATCGCAAACAACAAATGTTCAAGATTGGGTACTTAGTTTGGTTACACTTGCACAAAGAGAGATTCCCAAGTAAAAGGAAAAACAAGCTTATGCACCGTAGTGAAGGACCGTTCAAAATCATTGAAAAGGTTGGAGATGATGCATATAAGCTTCAATTGTCGGGTGATTAGGGAGTTAGTGCCACATTCAATATTGGTGATTTGGCTCGTTATATTCCAGATGAAGAACTTAAAGGTTTGAGGACAAACTTTTTTGAAGAAGAGAAGGATGATACAAGTATGAAAATGTTGAGAATCTGCTCATTATGTACGAGAGTGATGGGGTTGGATTTTAATTCAATCGGAGCTTTAAATTCACAGTTTGAGCGGAATTCAAGGATCGGAGATCTCTGCATGATTTCTCACTCAAAACTAGTTCACTTGTCCTTAAAGTGTTCATATCCATTTAATTGCTTTCATAGATTTTACCGACTGGGTTTTTGGGTTTCACTTGAGACCGGTTTTACCACGTTTGGGTTAGGTTTTAATTATGGCAAGTTTTGCTATTAGATAGACTTTTAATTGTCTTTTTAGACCTCATTATTAGGATTAGAATTGGAATGTTTCCTTTTCTTCATTTAGTTTCTTTAGTTTCATTAGCCTATATAAACTCCTGTACCCCATATGAATTAATCAGATCTTAATTGAGAGTATTTTTCTAGATTTTCGTTTTCTTTCAAACGATTCCTTATTTTGTGAGTTGGTGGATTTAATCCTTTATGCTTGCATGAGGTTTGTTCTTGTTCTTGAGGGTGCTTAGCTTTAATCAAGAATTTGATCATTCCAACCTCTTGTTTTAAATCTGGTGACGTGGCCTTTAGCATTCAAAACTTGAGTTTCTATCTTCCGTGTGGTGTTTCTTAATTATTTAAGAAATCACACCAACACTTCTAACTCTAGGAGTGAAATAATTTTAAAGGTGTTTATTTTATTCCTTACCGTACTCTTTGTTGAACTCATTATTCTATATAATAGATGGCAACATTATTTTTGGTCCTTACTTTCTCAACATTGGACCGCAATTACAATCTTTATGGGCATTGGCATGCAGATTATGATTTTCTTTTTGTTCTTTGAGCTACCTTGCAGGGAAAATATGAGCAAGAGTACGAAAAATCAGAGGATTTTCAGCATAAGCTAAAGTTGAAGGTTCGGGAACTACTAACCGACCAAGAATGGCGGAGGAGGAAAATGCAGATGAGAGTATGTTGAAGATGACATTTCAATTCCATGCAAATATAAGATGGGATTCTTTAGTTTAGTGCAATGTTTGTTTATAACATTTCCCCTTTGATTTTGTGTAGATTTCCGAGGAGGAAGGTAGATTGAAGAAGGACGAGGAAGAATCCAAAGAGATGTGGAAACGAAAGCGTGAACATGAAGAACAGTGGGAAGGGACAAGGGAAAATAGGGTTCGTATTCATATTTCCAATGTTTCTTCCCTGTGCTTTATTCTTCCTATTATCTGCTACTAAAAAGCATGTGTTAGTCTCTGGTTCCTGATGCATGGTTTTAGATATGAACATGTTTAATGACAAAAAGTTTATCAACATCTAACATTTCCAACTAATCTGTATTCACATGGTTATATAAAAACAAATATTTTAAGGACTATTTACTATCCAGGCTAAATCAGAATTACATTTAAGGGCACATTTCCCTACACTTGTTTGAGTGATGCTGCTCAATCTACAACATGTTGAAGCAGAGGCAGCACATAGAATCTTCTTTGTGAAGCTTCGACTCTTAACAGCCTACACTTTATATTTGCATCTTAAGATGTCAGAGATATAAGTGGAGCTTTGTTTAACATCAGATGGCAAATTGGCAATGAACCTTCTTCTGTTCCCATATAATTTTCTGCACACAAGGAATTTTATGAGGCAATGATCACCCTCTCTTTCCCAGCAAAAAAAAGATGTCCACTTTTCGTTATAAATTTACCCTGGATGTTTCCAGCGCTTACTTTCAACATACCAAACAAAACCAAACGAGCCTAGTAAATCCCACCCGGAGGTGGGTCTGTCCCGGGGGGGGGGGTATTTAAGACGTACACCGACTTGACCTCTTTCCAAAGAGTAAAGCGGCTGCTTAGTTTGAACATGTTTTATACATTTTATAGTTTAATGTAACAATCATATTTTAACTAGAACCAAGACAACACTTGTTGGTAAAGTTAATAAAGCAACTCATTTGACAGTCAAACCTGGCCTTTTTCCTGGGACGTAAAGGAGTATTAAACTTTGGTAGTTTTGATGCTTTGTGTTACCTTAGCACGGTTGCCAGCTGAATAAGTCAAGTTGTGTTGAAAGTTCTTCGACCCTTTCCTTGCTAAGATGTGCACATTGGAAGACCAGCTAGATAAAAGATGGCTGTTTTAAGAGGGTGATTTGACCAATGTTAATAATTTTATGTGCCTGCAGGAAACCTGTGGATGTTAATAATTTTATATATTTATTTATTTAACCATACCAAAAACAGTCCTTGTCTTTTCCTTCTCACACTTTTGCACAAGACGCTTTACCCTTTGGGGCCGAGGTAAGTCCTAGTCCATTCTATCGAGCAGGATAAGCAACATGATTGGTGAGTATAGTTAAGCGTTTGTCAGTTGTTCAACAGTTACAAGTGGTTGAATGGAATTGATGACTTCCTATTTGAACCAGGTTTCTAGCTGGAGGGATTTCATGAAAGGTGGAAAGAAGGTAACATTTTTTTCTTTTTTTGGCAAAAAGTGTAGAGTAGAAATGATTGATGGATGGGTTAATAATTGTGTAGGTGAAGAAAGGTGAAATTCGACCACCAAAGCTGAAGACAGAAGATCCCAATAAGTCGTATGTTCAAAGGCCCGTGAAACGAGGTTAGGCGTTTCCAAATTCTATCTACTCAAGTATGTAACTTAACTTTAATTGATGCAGTAGCTGGTTGAATGAACATGATAACCTTGTAACTTCATCTTGTAGCCCAGTATAAGAGCACATTGTATATTGCATTTTATGCCATTGTAGTTAAACTTTTTATCTTTTGTTGAGAAGCTTGTTTCTGACATCCATAATCCTAACAACACAATTGGTGTGGATACTTTTTCTGAATAACTGTGGGTGTCCGGGCCAATTTGTGTGTACCTCGAATAATTCCATGAGGCCCTGAAATTAACGGTTAGTCGCAAGCCTGAGGACGTGAACTTAAATTGGTGACCTTTGGGAACAAACCCAAAGCCGTACTAGTGGATATTGATGTTGCCTTCGAGGGATTTAACACATTTGTTTGAATTTTTAGAGCCCACCTACCATTCCAAGCAAGTGTTGTGTGAAGACAATTGCCAAAATATCTCAACATACAAGGCTTTGTATGCGATGAAGGTCAAAGATATTTGTAAGGAAAATGATTTTGTCGATCCCATGGAGCACCACATTTGGATACAGGCAATAATGCATCTCTAACATATTTTCTAAAATGCAGAAATCATATATTTTGTGGTTTTTATACTATTTTTTGCTCCAACAAATTCTCTAAAATTTCTCCAAAATAGGAGTAGGAGTGATAATTTTTTTCAGATTTAAAGAACTCTTTAAAATTAAATGCTCAAGAGAGATAATGGCTTTTTACTTATTTATTGTTTCCACCAATTAAGTTAAATATATTATCATTTCTATATGAAACTTGAAATTTGTTGCGGTATTAAATGTATTGAGTGATATAATTAAGAGTAAACCACGATTTTCGTCCTTGTGGTTTGTTTTTTATGACTATTTCCGTCCCTTGTCTTTATAAAATGTTTTTTTTGTTCATTGTGGTTTCTATTTCGTTTCATTTTTGGCCCTTGAAATTATATTAATTTTTTTTGTTAAATTAAGGGTATTTTTGTCTTTTACCTTATCATTTGATTTTTTGTTTAATAAAAAAAAACTCAACCGATAATATCATTCCACACGTTTTCATTCATTAAATTATAATAATAAAACCAACATCAAAATGGGATGGTTATTAACCAAAAACAAAATCAATAACTATAACAAAAAACAAAACTAAAAACAGAATCGATAACCCAAACCAAAACCATAATCGGTAACCCAAATCAAAACCAAAAAACAGAATCGGCAACCGAAAACAAAACCAAAAAACAGAATCGGCAACCGAAAACAAAACCAAAAATCAAAATCGGCAACCCAAATCAAAACCAAAAAAACAAAATCGGCAAACCAAATCAAACCAAAAACAAAATTGGTAATCCAAAGCAAAAACAAAAACAAAAACAAAAACAAAAACAAAATTAACCCAAACCAAAAATCAATGCCACGGAACAACAGAAGTGAACAAGGCGAAGTTGGTTGATAATCTTTTTTGTCAACAAAGGGCCGACGTTGGTTCATGGGAGAAGAGAAGGGGCGAACCTAGTTCAAAGAGAGACAGACTTGGGGACATTTTAGGGTTTTTAATCCTTGCATGGGGAGGCTGTGGTAAGGGGAAGGAAAAGGGAGGAAGAGAGAGGGAACCTGAACCACCGATGGAACAGTATTGAGAGAGTGATGGCGGAAGATCAAAATTGGAGGATGAACTCCTTGTTTTGGAGTGAGGGCGGGAGTCTAGAGGGGGAACAGGCCCAAATGAGAGGGGGAAAGGGGGAAGTTAGAGATTATGTATAATTTATAATAATAAAATATAAAAACAACATAATAGATTAAAATATAATATTATGTTACAAAACAATTAGTATAGAGAATAACAATAAGACAGAGAAAGAAAGTCTATATTTCTCATTAATCATAAGCCTTTTAAATAGGGAGGAGGGAAAAGTTGACCGTTATGAGAGAAATGGAAGAAGGTGAATGGGTGCAAGTTAACCGGAGGAAAAAAGGAGGGTTTGAAGCAAGACAGCAAGAGGCGACCAAAACAACAACCTTTTTCTTCACAAACTTCCCTGAAGATTAGAGTTTAGCGAAGCTGAAGAGGGAATTTGAAGGCTTTGGCAATTTAGTGGATATTTATGTGGCTAGAAAAAAATCCAGGGCTGGAAATTGTTTTGGATTTCTACGTTATGCAGACGTTCGCAACCCGACTTCATTTGAAAAGCTTTTAAATGGCACCCCGGTTGGTCGTTTTAAGGTGCAGGTCAATATTGCCAGGTTTTTCAGGAAAAGTTCGTCCCCCCTAGGGCTTTTTCATCCAGGAAGGAGGGTAAGTCTTTTCAAGGGAAACCATCCTCGAGGAATGTCTACAAAGCCGGTTCTGGGAAAAGCTTTGCTAATGTTCTAAAAGGAAACTATATTGGAAAGGAAATTCATGAAATTTCTTTGTGATCTTCAACGAAAATGTTGTCCTGGTTAAGTGAAAATCTCATTGGCAAGGTGACCAACTTTGATACTTTACACAGGCTGGGTAAGTTAATGGAGGCAGATGGTTGTGGAGACCTTAAGCTTTGGTACATGGGTGGGTTACATGTCCTAGTTGCTTTTGATTCTAAGGATAAGGCAAAATGCTTTCTTAATCAAGCTAAACCCTCGTGGTCGATTTGGTTTGAGGATTTAAATTTTTGGACACCAAATGATAATCCTAAAGATCGTATTGCATCGTTGGTTGTCTCTGGCCTACCACCACAAGCATATTCATCGGAAGCCTTTTCTTTGGTTACTAGTTCTCTTGGTGTAACTCTAATTCCAGATGATTGTAATTTGGATAATATGATTTTGGCGGCTGGTAGAGTTGTTATTCTTACTTCTCTTTCGAATCGGATCAATGTCACTTTGGAGGTCAACGTTGATGGTGATAAATATATGGTTCAGGTCTCGGAAGATTTGATTGATTCTTGGAAACACATGCCGAATTTCCCGATGTCCAAGTTATCGGAGGCGTTTGAGGTTGATGATTCCTCACAGGAAAACTCCGATTCTGTGGGCCCTTACCAATTAGACGAAGAAAACGACTATGATTCTCGGTTTCCGGTTGAATCCGAAGGTTCAACTCCTCCATCGCCGACGATTCCCCTTTCTCGTTTGGTTGAAGAATCACGTGTGGAAGACGTTACGTCTGATCAGGCTGAATTAGGAGACTTGGACGTTGGGATCAATGTCTTTCAAGCCCAGGAAGATGCAGGTGAAGGCTATATTGGTGACATGAATTTTGGGACCAATGTTTTAAATGCCCAAGAGGTTGCAGATAGTGGATATATTGGACCTACAACTCTCTCTACCCAGGAAGATAATAATAAAGACGACGGTGTGATCAGATCCTTTGACTTAAACAGATCAGTTTCTATCTCGTCCACGTTTATTATGCCAAGAAGCAGGAGCAGGAAAAAGGTTTTACAAGAAAGAAGATCGATGGCACCGGGTCAAACTATTTCGCAAGGCAGCGTTACAATGGAAGTTCAGAAAACAATTGATGTTGGAAACCTCGTTGGTTTTGAGATGAGTGGCTTCGACAACCAGGTTCGTGAGATCTTGAAGAATGATAGGTGTATTAACCTGCCCAAATGATTCTGTTATCTAATAATATTCGGGGAGTGGAAAGCGATTTGAAGAAAAAAAATATTAAGGAGACTTGTATTGCTAATAAGGTCAGTGTTCTTGGTTTCCAAGAAACTATGGTGCCTTCGATGTCCGACCTCCAAATAAAATCATTTTGGGGGAATAATTCTTTTGATTTCTGCTCCCAAAGTTCAAGGGGGAAATTCGGGGGTTTAATCACTATTTGGTATCATGTTCTTTTTGGCAAACAACCTTGCTTTGAGGAGATTGGCTACCTTGTGGTTATTGGCTCGTGGCTTCCAAATGCAATGCAAGTTGGTTTGATTAATGTTTATGCCCCGCAACTTGCTGCTCAAAAAAATCAATTGTGGCAATCTATTCGAAATACTGTGCTGGGAAATAGTAGTCTGGTGTGGATTGTTTTTGGGGACTTTAACGAAGTCCGTGAAGAATCTGATAGAAAAGGATCTCATTTCTCTTCCTCAAATGCGGCTGTGTTTAATGATTTTATTGCTAGTTCGGGTTTAATTGAAATCAGATGTGGCGGTCGCAGATATACCCGTATTAGCTCTGATGGGTTGAAATTAAGCAAGTTGGATCGTATCCTTGTTACTAACAATTTTTTTGATCTGTGTTCCAATCCAGTAGTCGAGGTCCTTCCACGCAGTTATTCTGATCACTGCCCTATCCTCTTAAAATCTTCAAATGTGAACTTCGACCCTACTCCGTTTAGATTTTTTTACCCCCTGGCTCAATGATGGAAGTTTGTTAGGGGTAGTTCAAGGAAGTTGGGTGAACTGCGGGGCAAATTGGTCTGATCAATCTCATGGGTCTCGTTTAGTCTCTAAACTGATTCATCTTAAAAACTACATCAAAACTTGGAGGAATAATAAAAAGAAGGAAAGCTCTTCCCTTGAAATTATTAAAAAATAGCTGAATGACCTCGATATCAAAGCTGAGTTGGATGTTCTTTCTAGGACTGATCAGGCTAGGATGATGGATCTGAATGAAAAAATGTTCGATATGGAGAAGCGGGAGATTCTTGATATTAAGCAAAAAGCTAGGGTGAATTGGGCTCAAGTGGGAGATGAGAACTCCAAATACTTCCATAGGGTTCTCAAATTAAATCATCGTCAGAATTATATCCCCGGACTCTCTATTAACGGTACTTGGACTACGGACCCGAATTCTTTGAGGGCAGCAACTAAAGATTATTTTGAGAAAAAATTCTTTGACCCTATTCTAAATAGGCCTAAATTCTCAAATAATTCTTTTAATAAGTTGTCTGTAGATCAAAGTATAGGCCTCGAAATAGAATTTTCTCCGGAGGAAATTAAGCGCGCAGTTTGGGCTTGTGAGGGGGATAAGGCCCAAGGGCCTGATGGGCTTACTTTCTCTTTCATCAAAAAGTATTGGGAAATTATTGGGCCTGATATCGTTGGAGCACTATCGGATTTTCATTCCTCAATCTCATTTCCTTGCGGTTCAAACTCATCTTTTATCACCCTCATTCCTAAGGTAAAAGATCCCATATACTTCTCGGATTTTCGTCCGATCAGTCTGATTGGTTCTTTGTACAAAGTAATTGCAAAACTTCTTTCTTTGAGATTGCAAACAGTAATCGACACGATCATCGGAAAGGAGCAATCTGCTTTTATTAAAGGCAGGAATATTCTTGAAGGCCCTTTAATTTTAAATGAGATCATTTCTTGGGCTAAATCTTCAAAGCGACAAATCTTTGTTTTAAAAGCGGATCTAGAAAAAAGCATTCGATTGATTGAGTTGGTCATTTCTCGATGATGTGTTGTCTCATTTAAACTTTGGCACCAAATGGAGATCCTGGATCCAGGAATGCTTGTGTTCAGCCCGTGTTTCTATTCTGATGAATGGCTCTCCTACGGAAGAAATTTCCATGCATCGGGGAGTTAGGCAGGGGGATCCTCTTGCTCCTTTTCTTTTTATAATTGCAATGGAAGCTTTGAATGTTGCAATGAATCAAGCTCGTAGATTGGGTGTTTTTAAAGGTGTTACATTGCCTAATAACGGCCCGCCCCTTTCACATTTGTTCTATGCGGATGATGCTCTGTTCGTTGGCTCATGGTCTCTGACAAATGTTACCAATCTCATTAGAATCCTACGATGCTTTTACCTTGCTTCAGGCCTAAAAATTAATCTGTCTAAGACAAGCTTGATGGGTGTTGGAGTTGGGTCAACGGATGTGTCTTGGATGGCTGATCGTATCAGATGCAATGTTGGGCACCTTCCTATTAAATTTTTGGGAATCCCTGCCGGGGCATCCATGAAAAGGGTTGTTGCTTGGCAGCCTTTAATTGATAAATTCAACTCTAAATTGTCGAATTGGAGAGCGACCTCTTTATCAGCTGCAGGCCGTTTGCCCCTTTGTAAATCGGTTCTTGGGTCGTTGGGGAATCATTACTTTTCTCTTTACTTGGCTCCTTCTAAGGTTCTAAAAAAGCTAGAAAGTCTTAGACGTAATTTTTTCCTTGGTGGAGGTATTAATGCGAAGAAAGTAACTTGGATTGCTTGGAACAACACTATTTCATCCGAAGAACAAGGTGGTCTAGGGATTGGGAGTCTAAAGGCTTTTAATATGGCACTGCTAGCAAAGTGGTGGTGGAAAATTAAGGTTGACAACACGTCTCTGTGGGCTTCTGCAATAAATTCAATCCACGGTTATTATCGTCGATCTCCTCGCGATCCTTTGTTGTCAAAAAAAGTAGGAGCTTGGGGATCCATTATCTCTATTAACAGGCAACTTCAGGTTCAAGGCATCAACCTTTCTTCGCTTTTTTCGTTGTCAGATAATGGCTCTTGGTCTTGGTCCTTGGATCATAGTAGGCTTTACACCGTTGCTTCTTTCCGCCACTTTTTGGATTCTAAACTCCTCCATAATGACCTTAGTTTTAAAACTTACTGGAGCAGCTTAATCCCTGGGAAAATCAGTTTGCATGGTTGGAAAGTTCAACACAGAAGGCTTCCTACTTTTGAAAATTTACTGAAACGGGGCATTATTTCGGACCTGAAATATTGTCCTTTCTGTGAATTATATTCGGAGACAGAAGCCCATGTTTTTTTGATTGCTTCATTGCAAAAAGTTTGATTATTGAGATTGCAAAATGGTGGAATATTCCCTATCCTGGGAATATGTTGGAGGCGCTGTTCTCATGGGGTGAAGCAAATAATTTCAAGGGTGATAAGCTCCATTCTTTCAAGGCAACCATTCTCACTTATTTTTGGCAAATTCGGAAGACAAGGAATGAGTTGGTTCATGATAAAAGGAAGGACTCGATTGAGAGGATGTTTTCTTTAATCCAAGGTTTGACGTTCTTTTGGATCATCTCTAGGAAGAAGCTTTTTCGTAGTTTGGATTGGCCTAGTTGGGTTTGTTCGCCTTCTTCTTTTCCTTCTTTGTAATGTTTTTGTGGTACTAGCGCCTTGCTAGTCTTTCCTAATAAATTCTGCTGCCGTTCAAAAATATAGGGAGGAGTTTACAAAGAAAATGAAACATTCATTATGGTAATCTAATACTAAGAAAATATTATGTCAATCACTTCCTTTTGATGATGACACATAATCCTTCAACACTCCCCCTTGTGCCGAGTCAAATGAGTGATGGTGCATAGTTCTTGCCTCATTAAAACCTTACGCCAAAGAAACAAAACCCAATGGGAAAAATAAAAACTTTGGACGAAGGAAAGAGTACAAGGCACCAATAAACAATTTCTTTTGTTTATTATATTTCTTGATTTGTACATCAATCAAGGGTTTATAAAACAAGATGATTTATAAATTGTTGTCTCACTAAAACCTTGCACCGAGGAACAAAACCCAGTGGGAAAAATAAAACCTTGGTGAAGAAAAGAGCACAACATACCAATGTCACATGTATAGTAGACTCCCCCTTTTGTCTACTACTCCCCCTGATTCGTACATTAATCACAGGAGTTTGGAAAACATTTGCATTTTAATACTTTCTACATGTTTCCAAAATATGGTTTTAGATATGATTTGGTAAAATATGTCATATTCTCCTGACATCTTACTTGACTCTCTTGAATCTAGAGGAGAGTTTGTTACTACTGATTGTATAGAAACTTAAGCAGAATATGCTTTGTGTCATCGCCCTTAATATATCTTGCTTTCATTTATTCGATACATGATGTATTATTTCTATATATGCATGTAGGATAGTGGTTGAACTCAAAATTACTAGCTCCTCTAATATGTGTAATGGCAGTCCTTAATCATATACATTTCTTGAACAGTCTCATGGAGAGTAATATTCTTGGAATCGTTCAAGGAGGTAGTTACAAGGGTTAGCTTAGCTTACTTCCAAGCAATTGGAGTGTTCCTCGTGGTAATTCCTTATCCAATTTGGGAACATCCTTTGTATGGATCAAACACATACATAATATCAGCAAAGACATACCAAGATATTGTTTGGTGTTTTTCTATAAGAGCTAGTACTTTTACTGCTTACATTCTAAGTAAGTATTGAAGTTTCATTATCAATCTTATTTTTTCTTTCTATAAGGAAAGTATAAGCCTATGTCAATGGTTTCAAAAGATTAATTCGATATCATTCGAATGACGTTGCGTTGGCGCTGAGCTAAATCTAGCTAACAAGTTCACTGAGAAATACAAGTCAAGTGTATTGTGCTAAGTACGATAATGCGCATATTGTACTTAGATAGGTAATTCCAACTCCCCAACACTTTTTCGTCATCATCCTTTAGACAAAATGAATCTTTCCTTATATCCAACACTTTGACTGATCATGGGAGTGCTAGCCGGATGCACTTTGTCCATATTAAATTGCCCGATTTTTTTCTAGACATATGCGATCGGTGAATTAATATTTCACAAACTCGGTGTCCTAGCTCAAATAGTTAGACAAAACCAAGTTTTCCCAAGATTTTCCATCTCAAATTTAGATTTCAAGTGCTTGTGGTTTCTCTTAGTTCATCAAGAGTGTCTATCATGTTCATAACATCGACATATAACGTTACTTTGAAGATCTGGAACTTGTTTTTCTAAATAAATACGCAAAGACACAGTTCATCGTTCTTATATACCATTTCCCAATCAAGTATTCACTTAACCGGGTTATACCACACCACATAGATTGCTTTAGTTTATAAAGTGAGTGTTTTAATTTTATTGCAAACGCATTTCGTGGTTTAGAGTTTCTTGATTTTGGTAATGTAATATCATCAAGCACTTTTATATATCACTGAATCTAGATCCCCGTAAAGATATGTGGTAATCGCATTCATGAGCTGCATTTCCCAATCCTTCAGAAACTACTAGGCTAATTAATTAGCAGAACGTTATAACGTCCATCACGGGAGAGTAAGTCTTCTCGTGATCAATCCAGGGCGTTGTGAGAAACCTTGTGCCAAAGGAGAGTCTCATACATTATGACTTAATTATTCTCATTACGCTTTACGACAAATGATTTATCTATGTCTTACAGGCTTTACACTTGGTGGGTTAGCACTACCAAACCAAATACCTGTTCATTTGTCAAATAATATGATTATTCTGGATTGCTTATTTAGGCCAATTTGCTCTTTGTTGATATTTTTCAACTGAGCATGGTTCGATGTCAATATGCTTTATCATCTCATAAGCAACAATATATGTGAAATATATCATCAATGAGTATGTATGATCTATCCATCAACTCATATGCACTCTCATAATTCATTTGAGATTTCTTTAATCTCTGGAATCAATATTAACTTCGGAGCGTCCTCTAGTAATGATTCATAGACATAGTTTAATTAGAGACAATCTCATGAGAGGTTTATGTATTGATGATAAATAGTTGTGCCTTACTATTCTCTTCCTTTAGATGAGTATCTATCGAACCAAGTAGTTTCCCCCATTTTCGTTTGGGAGCTACGACCTCAATCACACCTCCACCATGTGTGATTGCAACGCACTTTCCAGCGACATGTGCCCTTGTTTGGGGACTTTAACCTTGCGAGTATATTTGCAGCTCGTATATTCACATCTGGAATAACATTAAACGTATCAGGTATCGAGTCTGATTCGTTTGACTTCAACTTTACATTATGAAGTTTGGGGATCAACATGACCGAGTGGGAATATTCAATGACACTTCCTGTCGATCCTACGGAAAATCCTTTTTCCTATCTCCCCCTAACGACGGTAAGACTGTCTCATCAAAGTGACAATCCGCAAATCTAGGGGTAAAAAGATCACCCATCAAGGATTCTAATTAGCGGATAATATTTGAAGATTCATATCCAACAAGTATACTTAATCATTTTAAAGACCCATTTTGGTGCGCTGTGGGGGCGCAATTGGCACATATACTGCACAACCAAACATGCATAAATGTAAAATATCAGGCTTATATCCAGTTACCAACTAGTACACATGAGACTGGTTAGCTAGTAATAGATCTCAAAATGAAGAAGTAAAGCTGCGTATAGTATTGCATAACCCCAAACACATGGAAGTAAATCGGTGCGCATAACTAATGTCTTGGCTACCATCTATATTCTTTTGATGACAACTTTTACGAGACCATTTTAGATATACATATGGGGTATAGGAAACTCTACATTGATCCCAATACATATGCAATAATCATCAAATCCTTATGATGTAAATTCTCTAGCATTCCAAGTCATGTAGACTTGATGGGATAATCAGGGTGGTGAGCCCTTAAACGTATAGCTAGTGCTAGAAGTGCAACATTTCATGTGGACAATAATATGGCATGCATTCACCGTGTCGAAACCAGAACCATAAAGTACTTTATTGGCCCGCATTTTGGATGTTTATGTCTACAAATATCATCTTGGATTCATTGTAAGAATGGAATATTTTGGTATTATGTCCTTGGCTTTAGGATGGTCTCGTTCCTGTCTTGGCTAAGGCTCAGGGTATACAAAAGTTTTAGGTATTCGCGAGGGCATATTATGATAATGGCGTTGCTTCTTATGTTGCAGACGTCAACATTTGCAATTTGCCTCATTTTTGCCTTTCACTCGAAAGAGAATGTGTTTATGTGTATTTGCAAACACGGATCACTATGTCATGACCATGGTGTCCCATGTGAAACATATATGTGTCATTGTCCAAAAATTCTTTATTGGTGACAAAATATGATTTAGTGACCTAGATAATCCACTAATTTGACACATTAATTTCTCTAATATATGTTCCTTTCATATCATTAGAGTTGATGTACATATACTCAATTCCATTCTTATAATATGATTTCTAATTGATATGAATATCTTAACAAGGTTTTCATTAATTTAGTGCTTTAATGACTATTAATCTTGTACCAACAAGAAAATGACAGTACATCGTCTAAGTATTTTGATTGGATAAATTTAAAAAAAATGTTAGTCAATCTCTTTATATTGTGTGAAATGTCCTACAAAAACTCAAGTTCTCCTCGATACATTCCTACACGGAACGGAGAATATTGGGAGTTTTATATTTGTCTTTGATGTATTTCTTTACATCTATAATGGTTATCGATTTGAGTGTGTATATTAATTTTATGCTTAACATAAATTTCAAGGAAGCATATGCTTAATCAATCTTAAATTAATATGATATAGTTTATTTTCAACTTGTTCCTTTCTCGAAAAAACTAGTGATTAATGTATTTCTTCTCTGACTATCCAATATCAACTGGCAGTAGTTGCATCTCTGCTCCAAGGATTGGAAAATCCTTCCAACTATTGTCATGACCCTTTCCACGGTTTTGTCCACGTGGTACATAGATGCCACGTGTGAGAAATTGTCTTTCACTCACTATTCTTTGGAGTTTTTCCACCTCTAATACTTTCATTATTGATCTCGGGAATTTTCTTTGTCCTGACATATTTGGTGTTGTTATCTGAAAGAACCTTGTTGTGTCTCTCAACCACTTGCAGTAGGTTGATGAGTTTGTCTAAAGATTGTGTTCCAACTTATATTGATTCATTAATATTTACTGATATATGAAAAGTGGAAATAATGTTATAAATAATGCCATCTTCTGTGAGTTACTTGCCACAGAGATTGAGATGCATTTTGGATATAACATTTCTTTGTTGAGACCAGTTACCTTTTTGTGATCGAGTAAGCGAGTTTCATTCCTCTGTACGATTAGTTTGGGAAGTACATGTTCATGAATACCCCCAATTCTCCCTTTCGGGGAATCCCACAGTTCTTTGGGGGTTTCTAGTAAAGGTATTCCTATGAAAATTAGGATTTATATGTCGTCTCAAAACATGATGTTTGTACATTTTCAGAAGGTTGGTTTTAGGGTCAATAAAGAGTTGATGGACGTTAGATATATATTCTTGTACCTTTTTGACAAAAGTAGTTTTTACATTTGATATATTCATATTTGTACTCAAGTTCTTTGGAGTTTAGGACATTGATTTCAGGATGAGCTGTTTCAACCATTTACATATATAAGGGATAATATATGATTTTCTATTTGATAAGATAATGGATTATGGTTATAATTACTATTTTATGTATGAAATTTAATTATCATAACAATACTGGATTTTATATGCTTACATTTTTTTATAACACTTCATCAATATTTTAATTTGCGTAAAAAAATCACTCAATCTATTTGATTTCCAAGTAGTAGGGGAATCACATCAGAACTTCGTAGTTAAGCGTGCTAGAGGGGGGGGGGTAGTACTAGGATGGGTGGTGACCCCCTAGGAAGTCCTCGTGTTGCACTCCTTTTTGGCCGAAGATCATACATATTTGCGGGGGTGAGGTTTTGTGTTTTTCTTCGTGTTGGGATGGGGGGAGATGTTGGAGGCGGGCGCGACGGAACGGGCCACGCCCGAGATGAGGAGCGGTTCGGGTGGATAGTTTTTCTTCGTTCTCTTTCTCGTGCCCCCTCTTTCTATGAACATAGGGGAACGTCTGGGAGGCCGTGTCGAACGGGGACTGAGTGGCCCGACACGTGTGCATGGCCATGAGACAAGCTGGGGGAGCGACCGTGGGCGGTAAGGCATATATGAATAAAGTGGGGGTAGTATTAGGGTGCGATCATACCAACACTAATGCACCGGATCTCATCAGAACTCTGCAGTTAAGCGTGCTTGAGCGAGAGTAGTGCTAGGATAGGTGACCCTGTGAGAAGTCCTCGTGTTGCAAACCTTTTTGGCCGGAGATCAAACATTTTTGTGGGGGTGAGGATTTGTGTTTTTCTTTCGTGTCGGGATGGGGGGAGACGGTGGAGGCGAGCACGAGCGGCGGCCTCAGTGGAACGGGCCTGTCCGAAATGAGGAGCGGTTCTGGTGGATAGTTTTTCTTCGTTCTCCTTCCCGTGCCACACTTTCTGTGAACGGAGCGGAACGGTCGGGAGGTCGTACCAAACGGGGCCTGAGTCGGCCCGGCATGTGTGCATGACCATGAGACGGGAAGTGGAGCGACCAGGGGTAAGGCACCTATGAATAAAAGCGGGGGTAAAATTTTGGGTGTGATCATACGAGCACTAATGCACCAGATCCCATCAGAACTCCGTAGTTAAACATGCTTGAGCGAGAGTAGTAGTAAGATGGGTGACCCAATTGGAATTCCTCGCATTGCATCCCTTTTTGGCCAGAGATCATACATTTTTGTGGGGGTGAGGTTTTTTGTTTTCTTTCGTGCCACGATGGGGGGAGACGGTGGAGGCAGGCACGAGCGGCGTGCCCGGCAGAACAGACACGCCCGGGATGAGGAGCGGTTCGGGTGGATAGTTTTTCTTCGTTCTCCTTCCCGTGCACCCTCTTTCTTCGAACCGGTCGTGCTGAACGGGGCCTAGGTTGGCCCGACACGTGTGCACGCCCATGAGACGGGCAGGGGGCGCGACCGGGGGTGAGGAGTGGTTCGGGTGGATAGTTTTTCTTCGTTCTCCTTCCCGTGCACCCTCTTTCTTTGAACGGAGCAGAACGACAGGGAGGTCATGCCGAACGGGGCCTAGGTTGGCCCGACACGTGTGCATGCCCATGAGACGGGCAGGGGGCGCGACCGGGGGTGGTAAGGCATATATTAATAAATTGGGGATAGTATTTCGGGTGCGATCATACCAACACTAATGCACTGGATCCCATCAAAACACCGTAGTTAAGCGTGCATGAGCGAGAGTAGTACTAGGATGGGTGACCCCATGTGAAGTCCTCGTGTTGCAAACCTTTTTGGCCGAAGATCATACATTTTTTTGGGGGGGGTGAGATTTTGTGTTTTTCTTTCGTGCCGGGGTGGGACATGTTGTTCCAGATTTCAAGGATTAAAGATCAAAACAAGAATCAATCATGAACACAATCAAGAGATAGAGAGAAATATTTATATGTCATATATCTCTCTCAAGTCAAAAGTCTGAATGACAAGTGTCGTTAGAAACACAAAGGAAACAACCCTATATATGGTCAAACAAGCCTTAACCACAATACAAGCTAGACAATACAAAAAGACTTACAAAAGCACAAATTGATTCAAACAAAACTATCTCTAACAGTGGGTATAAAGGGGTTTGTGTCTCCTAAAACGAATCTAATTGGTCATAATGGGAGTGAATGGGTCATAATGAGTTTGATTAGACCTTATTAGGTGCAATTGAGGTGTCACCGGTCTTTGTAGTCCGTAATGGGTCGTTATTGGGTACTGTTTTTTTTTATCTAAGTGGGTAAAAGGGATTTGTGTCTCCTTAAGAAGTCTAATTGGTCATAATGAGGATGATTAGACCTTATTTGGTGTAATTGAGGTATAACAGATCTTTGTGGTTCGTAATGGTTTTTTTTTAGAGAGGAATAACTCCATTTGCCAATTTTGGCCTTAGTGGGTATGAGGGGTTTGTGTCTCCTATAACAAATATAATTGGTCATAATGAGTGTGATTAGACCTTATTTGGTGTAATTGAGGTTTAACGGGTGTTTGTAGTCTGTAATGACTCGTTATTGGGTAATTTTGGTTTTAGTGGGTATAAGGGGTTTGTGTCTCCTAAATAAGTCCAATTGGTCATAATAGGAGTAAATGGGTCATAATGAGTTTGATTAGACCTTACTTGGTGTAATTGAGCTGTAACGGGTCATAATGGTCCGTAATGGCTCGTTATTGGGAAATTTTGGTCTTTGTGGTATAAGGGGTTTGTGTTTCCTTAACAAGTCCAATTGGTCATAATGGAAGTAAACGAGTCATAATGAGTGTGATTAGACCTTATTTGGTGTAATTGAGGTATAACGGGTCATAATGGCCCGTAATTAGACCTGACAAACGTGTCGTGTCGTGTCGGGTTCAAAATTAAACGGGTTGAGAGTGCTTAACCCTAAGACCCGTTTAATAACCGGGTCAGAAAATCCCAACCCTAACCTGACCCGCCTAACCTGTTTAACATTTATAAAACTAAAAATTAAAAATTGAAAATTCACAAAAAAGTACAAATCCAAAATTCAAATAAAAGCATTACACATCCAAATTTTATAGTTCAAACTTATAAGTTTTAACCAAATATAAAATATTAAAAATCCAAAGCATTAAAAAGAAAACTTATATATATATATATATATATATATATATATATATATATATATATATGTATATAAACGGGTTATTCGGGTCATTTTCGAGTTGAAATTTTTGACTCTGACCTTACCCGTTTAGTTTTCGTGTCATGTCGTGCAACCTGTTTACTTAAACGGGTTGAAATGTATTACCCAAACCCATTTATTTCGTGTCAAGTTCGTGTCGGGTTAAAAGTGTCGTGTTAGTTTTTGCCAAGTCTATCCGTAATGGCTCGTTATTGGGAAATTTTGGTCTTAGTGGTATAAGGGGTTTGTGTCTCCTTAAGAAGTCCAATTGGTCATAATGGAAGTACATGGGTCATAATGAGTTTGATTAGACATTATTTGGTGTAATTGAGTCGTAAGGATCATAATGGTTCGTAATAACTCGTTGTTGGGTAATTTTGGTCTTAGTGGGTATAAGGGTTTGTGTCTCCTTAACAAGTTTAATTGGTCATTGATGGCAAAAATGTACACGTGTAAAATGTGGCACAATAATGGCGCAAGTATACACCACGTATTGTGTTCGCTTCTCAAGTAATATAATGGTAAGGACCAAATATCGTATCCACAGGGATTGGACTTAACTAAGAATCAGAGATTTCTACGAACTTCCGGTGCAAAGATAGATTTATAAAATTGATGGGTTGATTTTTAGCGAAATATTAAATACTAAACAAGATAGTAAAAAGCGGGTACGGGTGTAAGTTTCCCCCGAGAGTATTTTAATAACCTAAATGGTTAACAAAACCGGTCGCAATGAACCCCACACGATTTCCTCCTCTCGAAGCGACGTCGTATCGGTTACGATAACAGTTTTATTATAAAATTACCACACTTGCTAACTTTCGGTTTACCAATCTCACTAAGTAGATCTTGAAGATCTTAGCCCTGCCAGTGTGGAGAGATGCGCATATCTCTATGACACACCAACTCGACCGACATCTGGACCTTAGTTTGATTATGCAAAAATCCATATCTCAATGCGGTTATTAAAGATTCTTTCAAATCTCCTTGCATCACCCAAGCCGTATTCGGATCCGCCCCTCTTGAGGTCTAAGATCTAATATTAACACACACAAGTGATCGGCTTGTCCACGTTGAGATGAAGCTTCAACTTGGATGACCAAACCGAGAAGTTAGCCGAATGTGGTAACACCCAAGTGTTACATTTTAACCTCTCGGGTTGGCTCACACCCGCACCCAAAGGGGGGTTTAGCTACTCATAGTATTAAAAGACATAATAAAGAAGAAGAAGAAGTGCATAAACTGAAATTTCACAAAACGTAAACGTACCACTGTGGCCACAAGCTCACCACAGTGGTGGACAGAAAGTAAATAAAACTAAAGAAAATTACTACAAGAACTAGAAATACAATGCAAAACTCTACAACTACTGATTCCAAGTGTTGTGATATATGAGATGTAGGATGATCCTCTAAAGCCAAACACCCTTGGTATTTATAAGGAAGAAAAGAAGAAGGTTAATAGCAACATGAGTTTTTGTCATCTTCTTGCTTCTTCTTTTGCATAGGATAAGATGTTAACTCCAACAAGCAAACTTTTCTCTTTCACAAAAGTGGCATTCCTTTGTTTCAAGGTTTTTGTCTTCATCTAGCCTCTTCTTTTGCACAAGGTCAGGTGTTAACTCCAACAAGTAACCTTGAACTTTCACCAAAATGGCATTCCAAAATATGCAGAAAATCACGTGAACAGTACTTGCCACAGTGGTGACAATGTGGCCACAGCGGCGCATGAAAATTTCACGAAAATTCGACTTTTTGATCTCATTAGTTATTTAGAAAATCTTGGAACATTTTAGACCAAAGAAATGAGAAAAGCTCAAATGGGTACGGAAAAAGGTTATAAAATGGGTTAAAAAGAGTGACAAATAACTCTAAAAATTGAGGGATATCAGTCATAATGGGAGTAAATGGGTCATCATGAGTGTGATTAGACCATATTTGGTGTAATTGAGGTGTAACAGGTCATGAAGGTCTGTAATGGCTCGTTATTAGGTAATATTGGTCTTAGTCGGTATAATGGGTTTGTGTCTCCTTAACAAGTATAATTGGTCATAATGGGAGAAAATTGGTCATAATGAGTGTGATTGGACCTTATTTGGTGTAATTGAGGTATAACTGGTCTTTGTGGTCCGTAATGACTCTTTATTGGCTAATTTTGCTCTTAGTGGGTATAAGGGTTTACGTCTCCTAAAACGAATCTAATTGCTCATAATGGGAGTAAATGGGTCATAATGAGTTTGATTGGACCTTATTATGTGTAATTGAGGTGTAACGTGTCATAATGGTCATTTAATGGCTCGTTATTATGTAATTTTGGTCTTAGTGGGTATAAGGGGTTTGTCTATCCTTAAATAGTCTAATTAGTCATAATGGGAGTAAATGATTCATAATGAGTCTGAGTTGAGCTTATTTGGTCTTTGTGGTCCGTAAGAGCATCTCCAACAGCATTGATAAAATAGAAAATTTTAACTTTTTCTTTGCTATTCCTCTCCAACAACTTTGCTATATGGTTTGCTAAAATAGAAAAAGATCAAAAAATCTCTAAATATAGAAAATTCTCTATAATCTCTAAATTGGAGAGAGAAAATATTATTTTATTCAATCCAACCAATAAAATTCATTTTTTAACATTTTATTTCAAGTTTTTTTTAAAAGTGTATTGGGATGATAAATTATGAAATATTATAATAATATAAATAATGATTGATTCTCTAAAATAGAAAAGCTGTTAGAGTTAGAAGAAAATGTTTTTAGAGATTTTGACTTTCCATTCTCTATTTTAGAAAAAAATTAACAATGCTGTTGGAGATGCTCTAAATAGCTCGTTATTGTCTAATTTTGGTCTTAGTGGGTATAAGGGGGTTGTGTGTCCTTAAATAGTCTAATTGGTCCTATTGGGAGTAAATGAGTCGTAATGAGTTTGATTTGAGCTTATTTGGTGTAATTGAGGTATAACGGGTCTTTGTGGTCCGTAATGGCTCGTTATTGGCTAACTTTGGTCTTTGTGGGTATAAGAGGCTTGTCTCCTTAACGAATCTAATATGTCATAATGGGAGTAAATGGGTCATAATGAGTGTGATTAGACTTTATTTGGTGTAATTGAGGTTTAACGAGACATAATGGTCTGTAATGGCTCGTTATTGGCTAATTTTTGCCTTCGTGGGTATAAGGGGTTTGTGTCACCTTAACAAGTCTAATTAGTCACAATGGGAGTAAATTTGTCATAATGAATCTGATTAGACCTTATTTGGTTTAATTGACGTATAACGGGTCTTTGTGGTCCGTAATGGCTCGTTATTGGCCAATTTTGGCTTTAGTGGGTATGAGGGGTTCGTGTCTCCTAGAATGAATCTAATTGATCATAGTGAGTTTGATTAGACCTTATTATGTGTAATTGAGGTTTAACGAGTCTTTGTAGTCTGTAATGGCTCGTTTCATCCAAACCGCCAAACCACACAAACCGCCCACACCGCACCGCAAAACGCGGTTTAGGAATCTCGCGGTGCGGTTTGCGGTTTGCATTTTTACCAAACCGCATTATGCGGTGCGGTTTGCGGTTTTAAGTTATCAAACTGCGGTTCAAACCGCACCGCACCGCATATTTGTATATATTTATTTTTTAGTTTTGTATAATATATATGTATAATTACTTAGTATTTAATTATTTATAACTTTATGTAATGTTTTTGAACTTCAATAAACAATTAGCTAATTGGGAGTCGGGGCTTAAGGATCGAGATGAAAGAAAATTTGGGCATGTCGCAATTCACACGCATAATTTAGTTTGAAGTTTATTTTTTTACTTCTTAGACTATTTTTAATTATGCAATATGTATTTGGGAATCGGATGTATTGAAACTCTTTATTTTTTTGGACTACGATCACTTTATCGTTATTTTTATAATGTATTTTTAAACTTAATAAATTTGGATTGTAGGCATAAAGTGCGATGGGGACAAACCGCATAAACTGCATCGCATTTTGCGGTGCGGTTTGGGAAAATGCTCAAACCGCATATGCGGTGCGGTTTGCGGTTTCGTCACAAACCACACCGCGAACACCCCTAGGAGTAAATTTGTCATAATGAATCTGATTAGACCTTATTTGGTGTAATTGACGTATAACGGGTCTTTGTGGTCCGTAATGGCTCGTTATTGGCCAATTTTGGCTTTAGTGGGTATGAGGGGTTCGTGTCTCCTAGAATGAATCTAATTGGTCATAGTGAGTTTGATTAGACCTTATTATGTGTAATTGAGGTTTAACGAGTCTTTGTAGTCTGTAATGGCTCGTTAAAGGGTAGTTTTGGTTTTTGTGGGTATAAGGGGTTTGTGTCTCCTTAACAAGTCCAATTGGTCATAATGGGAGTAAATAGGTCATAATAAGTTTGATTAGACATTATTTGGTGTAATTGAGCTATAACGGGTCATAATAGTCCGTAATGGCTCGTTGTTGTGTAACTTTGGTCTTAGTGGGTATAAGGGGTTTGTGTCTCCTTAACAAGTTTAATTGGTCATAATGAGTGTGATTAGACCTTATTTGGTGTAATTGAGGTATAACGGGTCTTTGTGATCCATAATGGCTTGTTATTTGGAAATTTTGGTCTTATTGGGTATAAGGGGTTTGGGTCTCCTTGACAAGTCCAATTGGTCATTATGGAAGTAAATGAGTCATAATGAGTTTGATTAGACCTTATTTGGTGTAATTGAGCCGTAACGGGTCATAATGGTCCGTAATGGCTCATTGTTGGGTAATTTTGGTCTTAGTGGGTATAAGGGGTTTGTGTCTCCTTAACAAGTTTAATGGGTCATAATGGGAGTAAATGGGTCATAATGAGTGTGATTAGACCTTATTTGGTGTAATTGAGGTTTAACGGGTCTTTGTGAATGACTCGTTTTTTTTTTTGGAGAGGAAACTCCAGGAAAATATATTAAGAACAGGAGAACACAAAAGAGCCGACAAACCGCCAAACAACAAAACACATGAACTTGGACACTAAACCGTACCAAGCCACAATAAGCCAAAACAAACACAACTCAACAGACAAAAAAAGCATAGAGAAAAAATACAAGAACCGGAGAGCCCAACATAATCCACGCCATGCCTCATCCACCAAGTCTCACGTCGAGACATTAACATTTTGATGTTTATTCCTGTTCTTCCAAGCAATCCTCAATTGGACCACCTCTCTAATGTTTTTAACAATGTCATCCTTAGATCGCTTTTCGTTTTGAAACAGGCGATTGTTTCTTTCCCTCCAAATATGGTAAACAGCCGCACCCACAAACAACTTGGTACCCAGTTGGTTTGGACTTCGAGTAGCATCCGACATAACCACCAATATAGCGTCCCATTCATCCGGCCAATCTTCAATATTTGCATAGAACTTGATGCGGCTCCATATGACCTTTAAGTAATCACATTTAAAGAATAAATGGTTATGCGAATCAATGAATAACTCACAAAAAGGGCAAAGACTAGTATTTCCCCCCGTAGCCCATGTCCAAATTCGTTCATGAGTTGGAAGTCTCTTATGGAATGCGACCCATAGACAAAAAGAGTGTTTAGCAATGTGACCAGGAAACCACACATTCTTATGCCAAGGTACATGCGGATACGATCCTTCCAAAGTGGTAGACGCCACCTTGACCGAAAAATCCACCATATTGTTATGGACATCCACCCAACACGCCTTGTCATTCACGTGATCGTCCACAATCGGCAACGTGATCGAGCTAAGCACCGGATACCGAGTCACCCATTCGGTTGGCCATTCTCCCATAAACTGAGTCACCATCTCCTTTACGGAAGTGTGGATGGTAAACCCCGCAGCATGAATGAACCTATAAGAGATAAAAGAAGATAAAGGTGTACCTTGAGTCCATCTATGCTCCCATGCACTTGTACCTTCACCATTTCCCACACGAAACATTATAAAAGGTCGGACATGAGGTCGAAGATCCAAAAGTTTCTGAAGAACCCTTGACCATCGAGAACTCTTTCTAACGAGCCAAAAGTGATTTGCCCGAAGGCAATGCAAGTAGATCCATCGAACCCATAACGATGGCTTTCGATTGACTATATCCCATATATTTCGAGATAGCAAAGCTCGGTTCCAAGTTGCCAATTTTTTTATACCAATTCCTCCACTTTCAATCGGCTTACAAACTTGATCCCAAGCTAATTTACATCTTCCGTTCGCATTTTCACCTTGAGCCCACAGAAAAGCCCGAAAGAGTGATTCCAATTTATGGATTACTCCCGACGGAATTATAAAGATGGACATCCAATAAATTTGAAAAGAGGCTAGAACCGATTTGATAAGCTACTTACGACCTCCAAAGGAAAGGAATTTAGTCTTCCAATTATTAATGCGGGCCATCACCTTTGCAACGAGAACATCAAAATCTCTGACCTTCAACCGAACTGAGGCTACTAGAGGCACCCCTAAATAACGAATAGGGAAAATGCCATTTCGGAAAGGTAAACACTCCCGAATTGCATTTCTAGTTAACTCTGGTACGTTTCCAAAAAATATCTCACTCTTTTCAAGACTAGGCGATAAACCCACTTTCATCTTAAAAAGATTGAGTGCCTTCTTTAGAACGTTTACGGACTCCACATCCCCCCTAGTGAACACAAAAAGATCGTCAGCAAAACAAAGATGAGTAATCTGGAATTCATGACAATCTTTATGATATCCAAAATTAGAGGCCTCTTCAATACATTCTTTAAAAATAATGGAAAAAACCCTCCATTATGATAGTGAAGAGGTAAGGTGATAAAGGGTTTCCTGACGTAACCCCCAGCCTCCCTTGAAAAAACCCCAAGTCTCTCCATTAATAGCCATCGAGAAAGAGGTCGAAGAGATCATCACCTTTATCCAATTGACTAGAACCGGGTGGAAACCCATTCCTTTAAGCATGCCAACCAAGAACCGCCAATCAACAGTGTCGTACGCTTTTTGAATGTCAATCTTAAAAGCACACCTAGGCGGACCATCCTCCCGTTGATGGCAAACAAGTTCGTGCGCCATAAGGATGTTATCCGAAATACGACGACCCGGAATAAAAGCTGATTGCGACGGATTTACCAAATCATTTAAGAACACTTTCATGCGGTCTACAATTATCTTACTTATCACCTTGTACAGCACCGAGCAACAGGAAATATGCCTAAAATCCGTAACACGTGAAGCATTTGGAAGTTTAGGAATCAAACACAACAAAGTGTGGTTTAATTCTTTTGCCAATCTACCCGTATAGAAATTTTTTTGAACCGCAATGGTGACATCCGGTCCAACAATGTTCCAAGACGCTTTTAAAAACCTATCCGAGTAACCATCCGAGCCTGGGGCTTTATCGTTACCAATCTGAAAGACTGCCGCCTTGATCTCATCATTCGTTATCGGACGAATCATGAAGTTAGCCTCCCCAACCGTGAGCCTCTTTTCAAAAGTAAAATCATCAATATTTGGATCAACATTGTCATCCCTAACGCCCAAGAACGATTGAAAGTGCGAAACAAAAGCATTCGGGACCTCCTCTCCATGATGGAAAACTCCATTTAAATCACAAATAGATTGAATTCGATGAGTATGCCTTTTCTCCTTCATAACCTTATGAAAGAACTTTGTGTTGGCATCCCCTTCATTTAACCATTTGATCTTAGCTCGTTGTCAGGCCGCAACTTCCTCATCCTTACAAGCTTGTTGATAGGCCACTTGCCAATGGGTAAGGTCTTCATGTAATAATCGATTAAAAGGATCCACATCACAAACCAATTGAACCGCGTCCAATTCTTGTTTAAAGAGACGAACTCTATCCGCCAAATTGCCATAAGAGCCTCTCAACTTCCGAAAGTGAGTCTTAAATTTTTTTAGCTTCGATAACACCTTGAACATAAAAGATCCATGAACATGGATATCCCATCCTTCTTTCGTAATCTGCAAGAATAGAGGGTGATCAACCATAAAGTTATCAAACTTAATTCCATACCTTTTTCCGCGCACCACCCTTAAACGTAAGATGATAATGTCCTATTCAATCAAGCAATCAAACAATCTAAACAAGATATTGACATTCAAATTATATTCTAGATAGAGAGTGTAGAGAGAGAAAGTTCCAATCATATATCTAACCATGTTCAAGCATACAATGAACTTCCTTACCTGTTTACAAAGCACCTAAGGTATTTATACCAAGGATGCTATTACAAGCTTAATGACAAAGTAACCTCATATTGGCTAAACTAAACATTGACTTTGTTGACTTTGTTGACTTTACTAAACTTGACTTTTCCTATTAAATCTTGGATACAATAATACACTAACAATCTCCCCCTTTGTATTCAAGATTTAAAAAAAAATTGACATTAGTCTTCAGTGCTTGATTCTTCAACTTTTGTCTCTGACAGTCTTGAACTTTGAGACTCTAACAATCTTCAATCTTTCAGTCTTTGAAGAATCTTGAAAAGTCTTTAATACTTTGTAGCTTTGGAAAGTCAACAAGTCTTGAAAAACTTTGAAATCTTTGAAAACTTCTTTGAAACTTCTTCGAAATTTCTAGATATCTTTGAAAAATTGTATCGTCATCTCTTTGATCTCTTGACCGTCTTTGGAAAAACAAACTTTTACGAATCATCTTAACTTTGACTTGTCTTCAGAAATCTTTGAGAATGATTTCTTTTCATCTGATTTGAACTTTTCAGAAAATTCATCACAAGTCTTGACATTATAACTCTGGAATTCCTTGAAATTGATCTCTGTAGATTTCTCCCCCTTTTTGATGATTGTGAGCGTCATAATCATCAAAACATCTTCAATTTCAACATAATCTTTGATTCCCCCCCTTGAAAATACATTCTCCTCCTTTTGATCTGAACTGAATCATGAACTGTATATACCCGAATCTTTTCAAATTCAGATATAATGAACTTGGTAACCCTGATTCAACAAATGAAACAGTTAGGAGTGCCTATCAGTAACACAGAGTTACTGTGTACAACGAATGTACAATTTAAGGAGCTGGTTTGATGATGACTCCCCAGGACTTCCATTCAATCATTGAAAAACACAAGGTTTATCTATGAATGTTCTGACAGAAAAACAAATTTTCTGTTTGCTCGTGCTTGTGTATGAAAGAATTTAGCATAATGATTGTGTTTCATAAGGCTCAAATTGTGTAAACTGTTGACACAACAACAAGTATTACACGGACTCAATGTGCATGAAAGAGGTGAGAAGGTGGGGCAACTTTCCTTCTTTTTCAATATCTAAATCTTCCGAGTGAAGACTAGATAGCAGATATGCTGCGTCCCCAAAGAAAATGAAACATTTCTTTGTTAAGAAAGAAACGAGTGGCTGGTGGGGTTATAGCAAGAGTTGGCATGGGCTCACTGCCTTTTTCAATGATGGTCACCAAAGAATGTGAACCAATCAGAAGATGTGGCTGCCCGACTCAGAAAGTGGTTGGTGCAGAGTTCTGATATTCTTTTAACTCTGTTCTCACACCCTCTTTCTTTTTATCATTATGCTCACTTCTAACCAAACTCTCATTTCCATTTTACCGCTCCACACAATGAGAAAAACTCAACCGGATGAGTTATCTCCCCCACTCTTTGATTTATGACCCCTCACCCCTCAATCACTCTAGGATAACTTCCGGGGTAGGAAACACTGGTTAACGTGAATCCATGAAAGTTCTGTTTAAGCTCACACATGAATCCCATGTAATTTTGTCCTAAAAAGAATGGTTGTTCAACAGTTTAACTGAACAGTTAAGCACAAAATGATAACAATGTCAGAATGTATGCTAATGAGATTTGAGCACTTAAACTTTGAAGATTTCTCAAAACAAGGATATTGAATGAATGAAATGAAATCAAGAGAATTGTTTTGAGAATCTGACAATGTATCAATCAGATCAAATAAGATGGTTTAGGGTATCAAAGAATTGGATATTTTGTTTATATGAACGAATATAAACAGTTTTGCAATGAACGCACAAATATTGAAATGATGAAAGATGCTCAACAACATTTGAAAGCAAACGGGGGTATTACCATCGAAAAATTGTTTCATTATGAGACATGGTAATAACAAAATCAAATGAAGTATTGAACCGATGTGTGTGAATACTTTACAGTATATATAGGAAAGATAATACACGAGTATTGATCTTTAGAAACACACGGTCAGTTAAACATTAAAGCTCAATATTGAAAAACATTTAAAATCACACTTCTTAATTCATGAAATCTTTTGAGAATAGAGAAGTGGTTTGAACATTTAAGAAATTGTTTTTCATGCTTGAAAGTTTTTCTTTTTTCAAACAATCAGAGATCTAGGATTAAAAGATACTTACTGTTAAGCTCCCCCTCAAATCATGATAAAATGATTTAGGTCATGTAAGCTTCCCCTGGATATTTGCAGAATATCCATATTTGAACATGAAAGAACGGGTCCTGATTTGTCATGTGATCAGAAGCCATAGTCTTTACATTAAGGTGCGGGTCTTGAACTATGTTATTCAAGAGCCATAAACTTGTACTTTGAAGTCCGAGTCCTAGACTGTTTTGTCTAGAAGTCAAACATCTTGCTCCCCCTAAACCTGTGGTACCTTCAAAACAGATTTAACAGGTTTTGGTACCCACTGGTATTTGGGTCCTGGTATGTTAGATTTAGGAATCCACTTCTCATTAGATGTATATCTTTTAAAACCAGAATTCTGAGAAGTTATTCTATAAGAACCGTACCAATTATGAGCAGATTCTTGTCGGACGAAATCATTCTCTCCACAGTAAGAACAACAGATTTTCTTCTGTGCAATCCTGATCAAATGATTAGTAGAATAATATATATATCAGGATTACCGAAAGATTTACCTTTATGCGTACTGTTCTTCTTTGCATTTGTTGTGGATTTGAATGCTTTGTCCTTCTTTTTCTCTTCAGAAGAATCTTTAACTCTCCAGACCATTTGAGTTTTCTTTGATTGCTTTCCAAGAGATTTTACATAATAGCTCACTGAACCATCAACAGATTTATCATAAAATAGATTTGATGGTCTGATCTGACTTAATTTGACAATGATTGGTTTAACACTTTTGTTTTTCAAAACAATTTTATCATGAATAGAACTCGAAGCTGTTTTGAAAGAACAGACTGATTCTGTTGAATTATCAACAGGTGATTGATTAATCACATCAGCTGAAATCTTTTCTGATAAATTGAAGTTTGCAGCTTCCAAGTCTTTTATCTTTTTAGATAAAATGTTTCTTTCAGAAGTAAGTGTGTCAAACTTCTGTTTCAAATCAGATCTAACCATCTGTTCTTTTAGAATTTCTGATGACAGAACAAATAATTTGGATGTGAGCTTAGATATTTCAGATTCAAAATATGAACGTTCTTGCTCAAAATCTGTTTCCAAGTTCTTATTTTTCTTAGAAATATCTTTGAAAATCCCAACATTTTTCTTTTCAAATAATTTGTTTTCTTGCTCAAAAGACTGCTTCTTTTCTTTGAAAATATTTCTTTCCTTTTCTAGCAAGTCTTGTAAAGTAGAAATTTGCTTGGGAAATTCAGTGTTTTTATCTTCAAGAACTTTTCTTTCCTTAGCAAATGTGTCTCTTTCAGTAATGATTATCTTTTCAAAATCAGACACTTGCTTGGAAAGTTTTAAGCATCTAAGCTCAAGATCCTTCTTGAAGGTCCAGAATTTTGCAAAGAACCGACGACCACCGGGTAGACTTCCTAACGATCCAAAATTGGGCGTCCCCGATGCAATAACGATACACCCAATTAACCAGATTGTATTCTTCCGAGTCACAAGGTTCCACACATGTCTAGACAAGAGGGCACGGTTCCATAAGGCTAGCCGCTTAAGACCAAGACCACCCCCTTCCAACGGTTTACAAACTTGATCCCAAGCCACTTTGCATCTCCCTCTCGAATTCTCCCCTTGAGCCCATAAAAAATCCGGAAAACCGATTCAATTTTATGGATCACCCTCGTGGGGATAGTGAAGATCGACATCCAATAAGTTTGTAGCGAACCCAACACGGATTTTATGAGTTGTAATCTTCCTCCAAAAGACAAGTGTTTTGTTTTCCAATTGTTCACCCGCGCCATCACCTTAGTCACGAGGGCATCATAATCCCTAGCTTTAAGTTTGATTGGGGACAGCGGAACTCCAAGGTATCGGATTGGGAAGATACCATTTCGGAATGGTAAGCACTCTCGGATAGCATTTCTAATGGGATCCGAGACGTTTCCAAAGAAGACTTCGCTTTTTTCAAGACTAGGCGAAAGGCCAGATTTAGTTTGAAACAATTGGAGAGCCTTCTTAAGCACCAACACCGAATCCACATCACCCTGTGTAAAAACAAATAAATCATCTGCAAAGCAAAGATGGGTGAGTTGAAACTCACTACAATCCTTATGATAACCAAAGGAAGCCGCCTCTTCAATGCAACGTTTAAAAATGAGAGAGAATCCTTCCATAACAATGGTAAAGAGATAAGGCGAAAGGGGATCTCCTTGGCGAAGGCCCTGACCACCCTTAAAAAATCCCTTTGTCTCTCCATTCACTGCTAGCGAGAAGGAAGCTGCCGAGACCATCTCTTTGATCCATTTAACAATAGCCAAATGAAACCCCATGCCCTCCAGCATACCAAACAAGTATTGCCAATCCACCGTGTCATACGCCTTCCGGATGTCAATCTTGAAGGCACACCGGGGCGGGCCCTCACTATGTTGATATCCTCTAACCAGCTCGTACGCCATTAGAATGTTGTCCGCAATATTACGGCCCGGAAAAAAAGCCGACTGGAATGGGCTCACCATTCCATCCAACAACCCTTTCATCCTCTCCACAATAATCTTGCTAATAGCTTTGTACAAAACCGTGTAACAAGATATAGGTCGGAAGTCCGACACACGCGATGCATTAGGGACCTTAGGAATTAAAAAGAGAAGAGTATGGTTCAATTCCTATGCCAATTTTCCCGTGTAGAAAAAGTTGTGAATAGCACGCGTAACCTCTGGTCCAACAATATTCCACGCTCCTTTATAAAACCTCGTCGAGTACCCATCCGAGCCCGGGGCCTTATCATTTCCAATGCTAAAAATGGCCAAATTGATCTCCATATCCGTGGTTGGGACCACCATTGAGAGCGATTCATCAAGGGAAAGGGTCTTACGGAAAGCCAAGTCTTGCGTCAAAGGATTCACACTTCGATCCCGATTTCCCAGAAACGACTGAAAGTGGGATAGAAGAGTATCTACAACATCATCATCGTAGTGATAAACACCATTCGAATCACAAACTTCCTGAACCCGTTGCGAATGCCTTTTCTCTTTCATAACACTATGGAAGAATTTAGTATTAGCATCCCCCTCATTATGCCGTAATGGCTTGTTAATGGCTAATTTTGGTCTTAGTGGGTATAAGAGGTTCGTGTCTCCTAAAACGAATCTAATTGGTCATAAGGGGACTAAATGGGTCATAACGAGTTTGATTAGACTATATTAGGCATAATTGTGGTGTAACGGGTCATAATGGTCCGTAATGGCTCGTTATTGGGTAATTTTGGTCTTAGTGGGTATTGTTATTCCCATATTCTAGTTTCTAAACACAAACAAATCAACAAACAAGATTTATGAATCAATTACCTGTTTGATTAATCTTTCAAATCCAACGATTACAACTTTCTCTCTCTAAAACTCTCTTTCTCTCTCTACAGATTTTCTCTCTCTCTCAGATTCTCAATCAGACAACTGAATACAACTACTTCTAAGAAAACATAAATACAAGACTATTTATATCCACAACTATTACAAGGAAACAAATAAATACAAATACAATAACTTTGACTTTTATTACAAAAGACTTTGACTTTAATGAAAGTTGACTTTCCTCAGCTTTGACTTTCTTGAACTTTGATCTTCAGTATTATTGATCTTGTATCCAACAGATTTTATGCTCTAACAATATGCCCCTTTGGATTCAAGATCACTGTTGAAAGATCTAGCAAATCAGTCTTCACTTTTAAGCTCTGTCAATATAATCTCCCCTTTTTCTTTGATGGCATTCTTTCCAAAAACTGTCTTCAAACAATTAACAATCTCCCCAAAACTTTCACAAAATACTTTCAGACTTTGGAAAGAAATTATCTTCGGAATCAGCTTGGATTGCTTTAGCAAATAATCTTCAAAAAAATTTTCCTCAAATCTTCAGAAATTCTTTGGTCTTCTTCAAATCTTCAAATCTTTACTTTGAACTTTTCTGACTTGGACATTTCTGAAAATCATCTCTCAAAACTTTATCATTTCTTGATACCATCTCCCCCTTTTTGATGATTCGAGTATCTGTATCATCAAAACTTTTCTTCCAAGAAATGTCTTTGACCATTCTGAGTTGTCAAACTGAGCCTCTGATTCTGTGATCCATAACCAAGTATTCATCTAGATCTTTTCAAATCCAGACAAAATAAGAACATGTAACTCCTGAATCAACAAATGAATCAGTTAAAATGTCTGTCAGTAATACGAAGTCACTGTGTGTAACGAATACACAATATAAAGGAGCTTTTTGATGTTCACTCCCCCAGGGCTTCCATCCAATCATCGAAATACCACAAAGGAAATTTCTATGAATGTTATGACAAAGAAACAAATTCTTTGTGTGTTCGTGCACATGTAGAAAGAGTTAAGCACGAATAATTGCTTTTTAATAAGGCTCAAAATTGTGTAAACCACTGAGACAACAGTAGTATAAACACAGACTCAATGTGCATGATTGAAGTGCAAAGGTGGGGCAGGCTTCCTTCTTTTTCAATATCTAGATTTTCCAAATGAAAACCAGATAGATTATATGTTGCGTCCCCTTTGAAATATGAAACATTTTCTTTTTGAGAAGAAAATGAGTGGTTGGTGGGGTTTAAGCAAGAGTTGGCATGGGCTATTTGCCTGTTTCAATAACGTTCACCAAAGAATTGTGAAACGCTAGTAATGTGGCTGCCCGACTCAGAAAGTAGTTGGTGCAGAGTTTGATATTCTTTTACTTTGATCTCACACCCTCTTTCTTTTAATCATTAAGCTCACTACTAACCAAACTCTCTTTTCCATTTTACCTTAACACACTCACACTCATTTCTTTTTGACTCCTCACACTCAATCTCTATGGATTAACTTCTTGGGTAGAAATCACTGGTTAACGTGATTTCATAGAAGTTCAGTTAATTCCTAGCACAAAGAACCCATATTTCCTATAATCTATAAGTTGCTCAAATGTTTTAACTTTATCAGTTAAAGCGCATATACAAATGTCATATGAATGTATGCTCAAAATATAATCATGAAGATATGAGCATTTTAAACATTTAAGTATGTTCAAACAAGTATATTGAATGAATGAACATGAATGCAAAAGGCTTGTTTGAAAATCTGACATTGTATGAAAATGATCAGAAATGAATGATATAACAACCATAGCTTAACGTCAAGAATAATGGTTATGTGTCTATATGAAACAAAAATATAGACATTCTTGAAATGAATGCTTCGAAATGAAATGACGCTAAAAAATTTATTGAAGTACAAGCGGGGTGTCTTACCATCGAAATTATGTTTCAATATGAGACATGGTAAGAACGATTTAAACAAAAATTCAAACCGGTGTGTGTGAATACTTGAAAGTATATAGAAAAGACAATACGCAAGTATTAATTTTTGGAAACACACGGTTTGTAATCAAGTAAGCACAAATAAATTTTTGAAAAACATTTTAAAATCACACTTCCAATTCATGAAATCTGTTTAAGAACCGGGAAGTGGTTTGAACATTTCAGAACATGTTTTTCTATATCTGAAAGTTGTCCTTCTTTCAGATACATTTGAGATTAAGATAAGAAATTTACCTTTTCGCGCAATCTTAATTCTCATAAAGTCAGTTGTAGTAATTAAGATATGATCATGTCAACTTCTCTCGTCTTGTATAAGTCTCAAAGTCTAGTCAAAACAAATTTATTCACAAATTTATTCGAATATAAAAGCCATAAAGCAGTAAAACGATTAATGTACGAGTTCTGATCTGAAATAATCAGAAATCATAGTCTTACTCCTTTTGATATGACATATAAGTTCCCCCTAAAATCATGTATTACAAAAAATTTGTCATTTAAGTAAAATGCAGAAATTAGTTATGCTCCCCCTCAAATGAATGTAGATCATCTAAAATCTTCTCTTACTCCCCCTGAGATCATGAGCAAACAATCAAAATGCAGATATCCTTCAGACAAAAAGATAAAGAAAATGATGAAAAATAACAATTCTTAACTTTATTAGGTAACAACTGATTATGTCTTAAGATTTAACATACCAAGCTTAGAGACAAGAAAATTAAATCTCTTTTCATCTAATGGTTTGGTAAATAAATCTGCAAGCTGATAATCTGTTTTTACAAAATAAAGTTCAATTGTTCCTTTTTCGACATTATCTTTTATAAAATGATACCTGACATCAATGTGTTTGGCTTTCGTATGCTGGACAGGATTAGCAGATATAGCGATTGCGCTCTTCGAGTCACAATAAATTGGAATTTTATCAAACTTGAATCCATAGTCTTGCAGTTGTGTTCGCATCCACAGAACTTGAGAGCAGCAACCGACAACAGCTACGTACTCTGCTTCAGCAGTTGATGTGGAAACACACAATTGTTTCTTTGATGCCCAACTAACGAGCTTGTCTCCAAGGAATTGAATGTGACCTGAAGTACTCTTTCTGTCCAACATGCAACCTACATGATCTGCATCTGAATAGGCAGTCAGTTGAAACCCAGTATCCTTAGGATACCACAGACCAAGATCTGCAGTCCCTTTCAGATATCTAAAAATCCTTTTGACAACAGCCAAATGGGATTATTTTGGAGCAACCTGATATCTAGAACATAAACATGTTGAAAACATAATATTTGGTCTACTCGATGTAAGATACATTAACGATCCTATCATACCTCTATAAGTCCTAACATCAACACTTTTATCCGAAGGATCAGTGCTAATCTTAGTACTTGTGGCCATCGGGGTTCCAATTCGTTTACAATTTTCCATATTGAACTTCCGAAGAATATCCAAAATGTACTTAGATTGGTTAATGAAAATCCCCGTTGAAAATTGTTTAACTTGTAATCCGAGAAAGAAATTCATCTCTTCCATCATACTCATTTGAAAACGTGACACCGTGAGGTTAGAAAAGTTTTTGCAAAATTTATGATTAGTAGAACCAAATATTATATCATCAACATATATTTGAATAAGAATAATATCATCTTTTTCCTTTTTGATGAACAAAGTGGTATCAACTTTACCTTTGGAAAAACCTGACTTGACCAAGAATTTAGATAGAACATTATACCATGCTCGAGGGGCTTGTTTCAAACCATACAGGGCTTTGTCCAAGATGTAGACATGATCTGGCTTATCTGGATTGACAAACCCCCCTGGTTGAGACACGTATACTTCCTCCTTAAGATTGCCATTCAGAAAGGCTGTTTTCACATCCATCTGATAGACTGTGAAATTCTTATGAGTTGCGTAGGATAGACACATGTGGATTGCCTCTATACGCGCTACTGGAGCATACGTCTCATCATAGTCTATGCCTTCCTCTTGCCGGTAACCTTTGGCAACAAGTCTAGCTTTGTTCCTTATGACGATACCATCTTCATCCTTTTTATTCTTGAAAACCCATTTAGTGCCTATCACGGTTTTACCTTCTGGTTTTGGAACTAATCTTCAAACCTTTAGGGCTTCAAACTGGTTGATCTCTTCTTGCATAGCAGATACCCAATCTGAATCAGCAAGAGCCTCTGATACTCGCGTGGGCTCTATCTTACTGAGGAATGAGTCATGCATACATTGATTAAGAGTCGCTGACCTAGTTTGTACAGGCTTGTTGAGATCACCAATTACTTGATGTAATGGATGCTCTTTGGTCCAACGATGCTCATGAGGTAGTGGAGTAGATACTAATTGAACATGATAATCATCTAGAAATCCATTATCAAACTCTTCAGATTGAATAGATGGAGGGGGTTTGCAGTTGAAGATTCAGGTGCAGAAACATCAATTGGAACAGCAGACTCTGGCTGTTGAGTAGACATTATATCACACCCAACTGATATAGTTACTTCTGGCTCAGCAGTTACTTGTGTATCATCAACTGTAGGAGTAGATGTTGGAATGTGAGTTTCTGAATGAACGGGGGATACAAGTTCAGTTAAAACTTCTAAAGTGACCAGATGATTGCAACTTGTGTCTTCAGACCTGTCAGTCACAACAGATTTAGACAGATTAGATCCAAGAAACTCATCATAAAAGAATTCAAATAACAAATCTAAATCAAATAAATGTGAAATTGAAGTAGAAGCGTTATTCGAATTATTCGCTGTAGAAGTAGGTTCTGGACTGATCTGCCCAGAATCTAATACTCCAGTGATAACGGGTTCTGAACTGAGTTGTTCAGAAGCCATTTCTTCATCAAATGTAACATTAACTCTCTCGACAACTGTCTTGGACTTCTTCAGATAAACACGATATGCTGCAAATGTTGAAGAATAACCAATGAAGATACCCTCGTCCACTTTAGCACTGAATTTATTCAGACTCTCTCTGTCGTTAAGCACAAAACATTTACACCCAAATATGTGAAAATACTTGATTGTTGGTGTTCTGTTATTGATCATCTCATATGGAGTCTTTTGAAAACGGCGGTGTATCATAGATCGATTCTGAGTATGACATGCAGTTGACACAGCTTCTGCCCACAAGAATAGAGGTAAGTCAGACTGGCTCAGCATAGTCCGAGCGGCCTCGACTAGCGTCCGATTTCGCCTTTCGACTACTCCATTTTGTTCAGGCGTACGAGCAGCAGAGTACTGATGTGATATCCCGACCGATTCGAGATATTCTTCAACTATCTTGTTTTTGAACTCTGTGTCGTTGTCCGTTCGAAGAAACTTGACTTGTCGCTGCATTTTCACCTGGATCGTCTTTAAGAAAGTAATGAGAACTTCGGGTGTCTCATCTTTTGAACGAAGAAATTTGACCCACGTGTATCTTGAATAATCGTCCACAATAACCAACACGTATTTCTTTCCACCCAAGCTTTGTGTTCTCATCGGACCACACAAATCCATATGCAGTAACTCTAGTGGAGAACTGGTGGTTGGTTCAGGCTTTGGTTTATGTGCGGCTCTCTTCATCTTACCCTTCTCACATGCAGCACATAAATGTTCTTTCCCATATTTCAGCTCAGGAAGTCATTTTACCAATTTGCCACTAACCAGCTTGTTGATATAACGAAAGTTCAGATGTGATAGTCGTCGGTTCCAAAGCCAACTTTGTTGCATCGAAGCTTTTGATAATAAGCAAACATGACTGTCATTCTGAACCTTTGAAAGATTGATGGTGTAGATATTTGTCTTTCGCTTGCCTGCTAAGAGTTCTGTGCCATCTTCAGAACGTACCGAACATCTCTTAGCTTTGAAGTTGACCTCTAACCCTTTGTCGCAGAATTTACCGATGCTAAACAAGTTGTGCCCTAGACCTTCGACATAACTCACCTTCCTAATCGTTATGTTGTCTTGAATGATGTCACCATATCCTAAGATTGGTGAAAGCTAATCGTTTCCAAATCTGACATTTCCACTGAATTTCTCTGTATAATTAGATAATAAAGCTTTTTGCCAGTCATATGCTTGGAACATCCACTGTCCAAGTACCACATATGCCGGGTCTGCAAGAGAAATCAGGAAACAATAGATTTAGGTACTCATTTAAAAATGGGTCCTAACAGATTAGCACAGGATTTTGGTATCCATTTAAATATGGATCCTCCTTTTCTTTGAAAACTTTTAAAAACATTTGATCTTAAAGAATACACATGATAAGATCCAAACCATTCAGAAGAATTATGAGAATAAGCAAAATCATTTCTCCGATAATTATAAGATTTAGTAGTAATAGGAGATAATTGAATCAATTGCTTTATTGAATACCGCTTGTAAGAAGTTACAAGGTTTTGTTTATGACAAGCAAGTTGATCAACTACATCATTATCACTACTAACTGATCTATTACAAGAGTTATCAGAAACCGATTCAGCTATTTCATCATCCTTCCTTTTTGGTCGCCATTCAGTTCGAGCTCTCGACCTTTTCTTGCTTATATCTGAAACAAAAAAAATTAGATTTATTAGGAAAATCAGATTTCTGAAAATGAGTTTTCTTTGGTTTACCAGTGTTAATCCGTTTCTGTGATTGTTGTTTCTTATGATTCTTACCTTTAGAATAATATTCAGCAGTCACAGAAACTGTAGGTGATTCATCAGTTTTAAGAACACTTGGTAACACTTTTTCAGGTATAAGACAAGTAGAATGATCAGGAAGAGAAGCATTGAAGTCAAACATATCAGTTTCTTCTATGCATCCACCATCAGAGTTAAGAAAGTCATTTGCAGACTCAAATAAGTCATCAAAATTATCAGACGAAGTTTGAGGTGCTTTAGAAACTTTAGAACACTTTGTAGATTTAGTTTGAAAAACAGTGTTCTTTAATACTGTAGAAAATACACTTTGTTGAATATCAACCAAAAGTTTTTCATCAAATAAAACATTTTCAAGCTCAACTATTTTGCTTTCAAGAATGAGTGGAGGAACATAAACCTTTGCAATTGCAGGATTTGCCTTCATCTCAGAAACAGAATAACTAGCAAAATAGTCGTTTGAAAGAACTTTTGGTGTTTTTGAAAGATAACTATCATTTAACTTTGCATAGTTAAATGGTAGTTGCATTTTCTTTACATTCTTTCTATTTTCAGTTTCTTTGGCCTCGTCTTCTTCTGGTAATTTGGTAACAAATTTGGGTTTTAAATGAGTATGTTTACCAGCACAAGCAAGAAAATCAAAATTATAAAGTGCTGGTTGTTTTCTGATGGCTTTCTTAAGGTAATGGGGGTTTTCAAAACCAAGTCCCCATTTTTCCTTAACATCAGCCTCTTCGTTAGGTGACACATTTAGCAAAATGCCCAAATATCCCAAATGCGGGTGTTTTACAAGCTTAGTGAGCTAAACACTTCAAATAATCAAAAGTTACCAAATAACTCTACAGTTGATAATTTCATGTAAAACACCTAAATGCTTTAAAATAGACATTTTGGCATTTACAACATTTTCACAAATCAACTTGAACTCACCTTGCTAGATTTAGGCTAAATCTAGATTTTACCCCAACTTGAGCTTCCTTGAATAATTCTGAATCCACAAGCCAAATCCTTCTAAAACCTAGATACACAATGTCCACCCATAAACAAACACATTCAACCATTTAGAATCGATCCCCAAACACTTTACATCAAAATCTCTATTTTGGTCAAAACCCTAATTTTGACCTAAATCTTCCACAATCTTGCAAACCGAAATTGAAGAAACATAATACTAGGAAATCATACATAGAGTGATTGTAACTCATAAAGAAGCTCATAAATAGAGGGGATGAACTTACAATGGTTGGTGTTGGTAAACTTTAGAAACCAAGAAGCTCTCAAAATGGTAGCAACCTTGACCTTGAACTTCTAGGTTGACAAATCTTGGATGAGATGATGGTTTAGCTTCTTGAAATCCAAGCATTAGATGTTTTAGATAAGCTTATGTTTTGCATTTAATGAGAGAAAAGCGATAGAGAAAGTGAGGGTTTTTGGTAGGTGAAAGTAGGAAATGAGAAAGGATTGGAAAAAAGGCATTAAATCCTCCTGCAGCCCGTCGACGAGAGTGACATGGCGAGGTGACATGTGTCACTTTTTTCGGGCACTCTCGCTGAGAGCGTACCGCGACCTTAAGGCCCTCCGCGAGAGTGACACGCGATTGTGACACATGTCACTTTCGCTGTCACTTTCGCCCAGACTCCCCGAAGCCCGAAAATCCGATCTTTTTCGACACTAAGTCCCTAGACACTCTTTGGACCTTTTAGTAGTGTTTTCTCAACATGAATCCCACCAAACACAAGGTACAAAAACGTCTGGGTGACCCTATACTTACCGAAAATTTCGGGTGTTACACCACTGCAATTATATTTTCTGCAACCGTCTCGTGCCTGCGGTTGTTAGTGTCCCTGTCCTCGAGTAACTTCAGAAACATCTATTATTGTTGAGCCATAGCCGCATTCATGGCTTGCATCATACGATCCACCATTCTTGTCTCTAGAGTTACTTCTTCCATTATTGGCTCAGACGTGGCTATATTGCGTCGAGGTATGTGCTCAAGCCCTCCGCCCAAGACGTTAAGCTGGGGTAGGGGCAATTCAGCCGCTGTCACCCGTGGTTAGTCGATCGTGGATATCGTCGCATCATGACCATCCGGCCTATTACGAGTGTTAACCATTTGGTCTGCCACACACATATGATAGAATAGAGATGAGAAATAAACTAAAGAATTTAAACATAAGGAAACGTACTACCACATTCATCAATTATCATAACCGTAGTAATCTAAGCATGCTCACATAACAACACATTCATAATAGCTGTAGCAAATTGAAATTATGAACACGTCACACATAAGATTCCTTACTACCACCGTCACAACTCTCAACTTATGTAGTTTTATTGGTTCTAAGACCATATTATCTTAAGAGTTCTACCTAATCTCACCATTCATAACTTATTCGATCTAAGCTTAAGTCTAAGAACCTTACTTTCATACCTAGTTCACTTAAACTACTGCTCTGATTCCAACTTGTAACACCCTAAAAATAGGGGTTATATTAAGCCTAAAATAAATGCAGAATAAACGAGTCTATCATAATAGGATCACCCAGAAAGGGGAATAATTGTAGGGCGTTTACAAAAAAAAAATAATCAAGTGAAATTGAACTCAACAATCTACTAATCTAGACCATAGTTCTAGATTATGAACAGGTGTCGACATCTCACTTTCAAAAGTATACCAGCACTATATCAATGTACGCCTCTATAATCTTCAAAAATGCTACTATCCTTCAACGACTCTCCCCTTAAGCCCGAGGAATCCCACCGCTAGAGTGACCTGTTATACATGTCATTTTAAGAAAAAATGTTAGGATAAAGCCTAGTGAGATCAAACATTTACATTGGGAAAATCAGTAATTTCAAATGAAATAATTTAAGAAGTGTCGGTGGAATCCATATAGATATATCTCAACTTTAATACAAATACCTCTTGGGTTGACGGGAGAGGTCCGCTTACTAACACAACTGATGGAACACAAAAGTAAGCCACTTTACATGTTAGTAAAACCAAACACATAAAAAGTACCCGCAATGGATGTTAGGCTAAGACCCTAAGTAGCTTTAAACGTACACCCACGAAAAGTCAACTTCAACCACATAGGGTCCTTACGTTGAGATCCTCACCCAATATCGCGTACTAGCACGTATGGCTTATACCCCATCCGATGCCTAAGCGTGCCTCGATGTGGAAAACTAGTGTTCCATCATCGGATCAAAGATTATAAATATATGTGGATTCATGACACCCAAATGCAACCGAATAATCCATTCAATGTCCACGAAGTCAATCAGTGACTTCCAACAGTTAAAATGCCACAATATATACAAAATCATGGATCCATATAGTTACTCCCAAAAAGTCCAAGAGGTTCCGTTCTAATTCGTTAAATGATACTTCCACACACACCAAATCATTTTACCCAAGTCCTAATTCAATAATACATGACCATATTTCAAAACCCAAATCTCGTTTTCAAAGTATTTAACCACAAGGTCATAGAGAGCATGTTCCTCATGTGCAAAATCCATAATCAAACCAAAATATAAGCTTATTGACCTTAAAATCACACCCTACAATATAAATCCCCATAGTCTCCAAAGTTAGGTTTTTTGGTGAAAACTCACCCAATCAAGTAAATCAAAATAGAGATGCTTGGAAGATTAAAATCTACCTTTTAACATGTATAAAGCTTATAAAAGAGAATGAACTCATCTTTTAGGGTTGTAGCTTAAGAACCCTAAATTTCCAAGTAACTAGAGAGATGAGAGGAGATCCTTGAGAGACATGGACTAGCACAATACTTACTCAAAGGGACCTAAATGTCACAAATGGTTAAGGGCTTAGAGTAGTTGGGAGACATTAATTGTTGGGAAGTGAAGAAAAGCTTAAGTATGGTTAATGCTATTGGAACAAAGTTAGTACTGCTCAACAAGATTAGTACTGCTAGTTCAGAGTTAATGCTGCTTGAAGAGATTAATGCTGCTGAGCATGGTTAGTACTGCTAGAGTTAATATTGCTCAGAGAATTAATGCTGCTGAAGATTAATGCTGCTTATGATTAGTACTGCTTATGAATTGAAGATCCGGATGAAAAGGATGACAGCTGGATAAACTGAAGATATTCATGGAAGGATTGAAGATAATGATGGAAGATATACTGACGATATTTTATTTATTGTAATTATCTTTTATTCAGTATATGTATAGAATTGATAGAATAGTTTAGAATTAATGATTCATTCTAAGTTTTAGAGAAAATCAACCTCAAGGCATAGATCCTAATTCTAGAGAAGTAGAATTCGTCTTGAAAGAGTTTGCTCTTCAAGATTGAGGTTGAGTGTGTAATCTTGTGATTTGATAATTGAATACAAGTTTACAAGTTGTTGATTATACACTGTTTTGTTTACTGTTACATTGAATATCAAAGTGTTATTCCGCAACTTCTTTGATATTAGTTTCTGAGAATTTATTCTTGTTGAGAATTCGATCCTGACAAGTGGTATCAGAGCCTAACTCTCTCAGAAACATCTATTCATTCATCATGGAAAACCTTGCAGAATCAAACAGTACTCTGGTCTCTAAGGTTCCAATGCTCAAACCCAATGAGTTTGACATGTGGAAGATCAGAATTAGACAATACATTCTTCTCACTGACTACTCAATGTGGGATATCATTGAGAATGGTCCTTCTGAAGCAGGAAAGATTGGACCAGATGGAAAAAGACCTCCACCAAAGATAGATGGTGAGAGGAAGATCAGACAGACAGAGATGAAGGCCTTGAGCACTCTGCTCTTGGCTATCCCTAATGAATATCAGCATCAATTTTGCAACTGCACTGATGCTCAGATTCTCTGGAATGCTCTAGAGAAAAGATTTGCTGGAACTAAAAGCATCAAAAGAAATCAAAGAGATGTTCTAAAGCAGCAGTATGAGAACTTCACTTCTTCAAAGAATAAGTCTATGACTCAAACTTTTGATAGGTTCAACAAGCTCATTGGTGAACTGGCTACTGTAGGAGTGAAAATGGAGCAAGATGATATCAACAGAAAGTTTCTCAGATCTCTTGGGGATGAATGGACTATGTACACTGTCTCATATAGGCAGAGTGACAATCTGGAAGAGAAGGAAGTTGATGATCTATATAATGATCTAAGAGTTTTTGAAACTGAGGTAGAAACCAAGAACAAGCCCACTAGTTATATCCACAATGCTGCACTTCTATCAGCATCTACTGATACTACTGCCAACCCTGAAGCAGTTAGTACTGACAATGGAGTGAATTCAGAAAAAAGGCATTGAAACTATCTTTGAAGCCTTTTTGTCTAGTCACAGCAACAATTCATTGATTAATGATGATCTGGATCAACTTCACCCTGATGACCTGGAGGAGATGGACATTAAATGGCAGATGGCCATGTTATCTATGAGGGTGAAGAAGTTTATCAAAAGAACAGGAAGGAACAACTTCTCTCAAAGAAGAGAAGATGGAGCTGGTTTTGACAAGACAAAGGTGGAATGCTATAAGTGCCACATGAAAGGACACTTTGCTAGAGAATGTAGAAGTGGTGTTCCAAACCACAACCACCAACAAGCTCAGAATGGAGGTTACAATCAAAACAAGAATCCTGCTCAAGCCCTTGTTTCTCAACAAGGAATGGGGTTTGACTGGAGTGATCAAGCTGAGGAAGCCATTCAGAATCAAGCTCTTATGGCAGAAGTGTCTGATCTCCCCTCTGAGGTAATTTCTAATCTTTGCACTCAATCTTGCACAGACACTGTCAAAAGGTACAGGGATCACAACCAAAGCATGTGTGATGACCTCAAAAGATTAGAAAAGGACAGAAGAGACTATGTGTTGATAGTAGAGAGATTTGAAGAGCAAATCAAAGGCTTTCAAGCTAATGAACTTCAACACTCTTATGACACAAACTATTGGAAGTGGGAAAAGAATGAATTAGAGATCAAACTGTCTAAGTCGTTAGAAGAGAATGATAGGCTGAAAGAGGAACTATCTAAAGTTAAGCTTGACATAGAAAAGTTTTCATATGCTTCAAAAGCAATGGATTCTCTTCTAAAGGCTCAGATTCATGATAAGATGAAGCCTGGTATTGGATACAACAATACACCCCCTCCTTACAACAACAACTATATCTCTCCTACTTCAGACTTGTTAGAGACCAAGGAGAAAAATGACTTGTCTGAGAAAGCTTTTAAGATAGATCCTTTGGACGAGGTAGTAGTTAAGGATTTGACTGAGAAAGAAGCCAGTGAGAATAAGGATAATGCTATGAGTAAAGAGATACCATTAGAAAACAACATTATCACTAATGAGGGATGTGGGAAAATCTGGGTCAAGTCTAAGTAGATAGAGAAGACCAAAGGAAAGGATAACAAGGTCCATTACAAACAAACCACGGTTGTGAATCCTGGACCTTGTAAACAGTGTGCTTGCAATAAAGCTAAGAGCCTAAATTCTGGTATAAAAAGAGGTAACCAAAGAAACTGGAATAATCAATGGGCTCAGAAACAAGGAGTTGATCTGAATAAAATCAATAGACCAAAACCTTGTTTCATATGTGGCAAGCTGAATCATTTGGCTAAGTATTGTTTCTTCAACCCTATTAACCAACAGATGAACTTTCAAAGATTTGTGCAAAAACCTGTTGGTTATAGGAAACCAAAGAAATCTGTTGAAACCAAAGGCCCTATGAAAAATAAGGAAAGTGTTTTAATATGGGTGCCTAGAAGCACTAACAGTGTTAGTACTGCTGAAAATATTAATGCTGCTAACACAGTTACTACTGCTAACAGTGTTAGTACTGCTGAAAATATTAATGCTGCTAACACAGTTACTATTGCTAACAAGGTTAGTACTGCTCATGCTGTTAGTACTTCTAAAACCAGTACTGCTTCTGGCAAATGTGTTTCCAAGCCTATCATTGTGACAAAGTACTCCAAAAATGAGGAGTCAAAGTTTAAAAATCTTGTCAAGAAAGAATGCAAGTATTTTGATGAGAAAGGGGTACCCAAGACCACTTTGGCTTGGGTTCCTAATTCATACTAACTGATTTATATTATGTGCAGGGCAATCAACAGCTCAAAGGAAAGAGCATATGGCATGTTGATAGTGGTTGCTCTAGGCACATGACAGGTAACATGTCATGCCTTCAGGATTTCAAGCATATCAATGGAGGACATGTTGCATTTGGAGATAATCTTACTGGTGGTAAAATAAGTGGAAAAGGTAATGTTACCAAAGGTAAGATGACATTTGAGGATGTCTACTATGTTGATCAATTGAAATACAACCTGTTAAGTGTATCACAGGTTTGTGACAAACAACATAGCATATTATTTACAAATACTGAGTGTATGATCCTTGCTCCAGGGTTCAAGGTAGTTGATGAAAGCATGATACTACTTAGAACTCCAATAAAGGACAATGTTTATTGTCTTGATATGGACAATGTTGATAGTGATTCATCCCTGAACTGTCTTGTTTCAAAAGCTTCTGTGGATGAATCCTCTCTTTGTCACAGAAGGATGTGTCACATGAACTTCAAGACTATGAACAAACTTGTTAAAAACAACCTTGTAAGAGGTTTACCTTCAAAAGTATTTTCATGTGATGATCATTGTATTGCATGTCTTAAAGGCAAACAACACAAAAATTCTCATAAGACCAAAGAGTTAAACACAATTTCTTCTTGTCTCCAGTTATTGCATATGGATCTGTTTGGTCCTACAAATGTTATGAGTATAGGCAAGAAATCTTACTGCTTGGTTATTGTTGATGATTACTCTAGATTTACCTGGGTATATTTTCTAAGGACTAAGGATGAGACAAGTGGACTGATCAAATCCTTTATCCTAATAATTGAAAACCAAACTAATCAAAAAGTAAAAGTCATTAGATCAGATAATGGGACTGAGTTTAAAAATTTTGATCTAAACACCTTCTGTGAAGAGAAAGGCATTGAGAGACAATATAGTGCCCCTAGGACTCCTCAACAAAATGGAGTTGCTGAGAGGAGAAATAGGACACTAATAGAGGTTGCTAGATCTCTGTTGACTGATTCAAAAATGCCAATTACCTTCTGGGCTGAAGCAGTTAATACTGCTTGTTATGTCCAAAACAGAGTTCTAGTAGTCAAGCCAAAGAACAAGACCCCTTATGAGCTGTTAAATAAAAGAAAACCTTTCATTGGATTTTTCAAACCTTTTGGGTGTCCTTGTACAATTCTCAAGACCAAATCTCACTTAGGTAAGTTTGATAGCAAAGCAGATGATGGATTTCTTGTTGGTTACTCATCTCAGAGTAAGGCTTATAGAGTCTTTAACTCTTCTTCTAGAATAATTGAAGAAAGTGACAATGTCAAATGCAATGAGAACACACCAAATCCAATTGGGTCTGGTCCTCAGTGGCTATTTGACATTGACTCACTAACTAACTATTTTGGTTTCAGTAGTGATGATTATGCAGGTTCAGGGAGTGGAGGATCAGGGACTACACAAGTTCAAGAAAGTATATCTCAATCTGTGATCTTTCCCATACCCACAGTGGATCCTGTTGAAGACTGTGAAAAGGAACCATCTACTGGACCAAGTCAAAGTGAAGAAGAAAGTAGAGATGAGGAGACTCAAGAAAATAAAGAACCAGAAGTAGCTACTGAAAACACTTCAGTTGAGTTGAATGACTCTAATCTAGAGGTGGAACTTAATGAAGAACCTAGTCATCACAGCAGAATTCAAAAGAATCATCCTCCACAGCTGGTAATAGGGGATATATCTTCTCCTATGATGACTAGAAATCAAAGTAGGCTTCAAGAAATGCAAGATCAACAACATACAGTGCTTTCTTGCTTTTTATCCCAGCTTGAGCCTAAAAAGGCACATGATGCTATGAAAGAATCCAGTTGGATAGAAGCCATGCAAGAGGAGCTACTGCAGTTCAAGCTGCAAGATGTTTGGGATCTGGTAGACCTTCCTAAAGGCCAAAGAGCAATAGGAACAAAATGGGTCTTCAGGAATAAGAGAGATGAAAGAGGAATAGTCATAAGAAACAAAGCAAGGTTGGTGGCTCAAGGGTATACACAAGAAGAAGGAATAGACTATGAAGAAGTATTTGCACCTGTAGCCAGGATAGAAGCAATTAAATTATTTCTGGCTTATGCTTCTTATATGAAATTCAAAGTCTATCAAATGGATGTAAAAAGTGCATTTCTTTATGGCTCAATTGAAGAAGAAGTATATGTCTGTCAACCACCAGGGTTTGAAAACCCAAACTATCCAGACAGGGTATACAAATTGAAGAATGTTAGCTCCAAATCATCTGTTTGTTAAAGTGTTGAAAATAGCAGTCCTATTTCAGAGGACTTTCAAGAAGATACACTTCAGAGGACGAAGACTTCAGAGGATGAAGACTTCAGAGGACACACCTGCCTCTAAAGTACTTTTTCAGCAACTAAGACATCAGAGATGGCTTCATCAGAGGCTCTGAAGACAACGTTAGAGCTCTGAAGACATTCTCTCTGGATGTTCGTGAGAATGAAGACATCAGAGATGGCTTCATCAGAGGCTCTGAAGACAATGTCAGAGGCTCTGAAGACATTCTCTCTGAAGATGCTCAAGTTGAGAATGAACAGAAGAACAGATGACACGTCACTTAGTGATAAGATTTACTTTCTAGAGTAGGTCACTGTTCAGCATGCTCTTTCTCGTCATACAAGTACACTGCTTACTTTATGGTCCTATAAATAGGACCATCACCTTATTGTTCAAAGTGTGCTTAAGAAGTTATATATCTGATAATATAAGTTGGATACTTTATTCTAAAGAATATCTTGTTTATCTTTATCTGCTTTATGAACTGTTATATTTGAATCTCCTTTGATATTAAACTGTATTACTTCCGCTGTCATTACTCTTATTGTTTATATCATTGTTACGAGATTAGATCTGGGATCCAACAAAGAAAGCACTTTACGGACTGCATCAAGCTCCAAGAGCATGGTATGACACTCTGTCATCCTATCTCTTGGAAAATGGCTTTGAAAGATGAGTCATTGATAAGACTTTATTCATCAAGAGAAAGAAGAAGGATATCCTGCTGGTCCAAATCTATGTTGATGATATCATCTTTGGATCTACAAGAGACAACATATGCAAGGAGTTTGAGGAACTAATGCATCAAAGGTTCAAGATGAGTTCCATGGGGGAACTTACTTTCTTCCTTGGACTCCAAGTTCAACAGAAGTCAGATGGAATCTTCATCTGTCAGTCCAAGTATGTGCAGGACATTCTAACCAAGTTTGGTTTCTCAGATTCAAAACCTGCCAGCACACCTATGGAGACACACAAGCAGATAACAGCAGATCTTGAGGGGGAGGATATGGATGTTCATCATTATAGATCCATGATTGGCTCTCTCATGTATCTTACAGTCTCTAGGCCAGATATAATGTTTCCAGTCTGTGTATGTGCAAGATTCCAAGTTAGGCCAAAGCAATCTCACTATCAAGCTGTTAAAAGGATATTCAGATATCTCAAAGGGCAATCCATATTGGGACTTTGGTATCCTCATGACTCATCCTTTGACCTGCTTGCATACTCAGATAGTGATCTAGGTGGAGCAAACTTGGACAGAAAATCTACTTCTGGAGGATGTCAGTTTTTGGGTGCAAGACTAGTTTCATGGCAGTGCAAGAAACAAACCACAATATCCACATCTACAACAGAGGCAGAGTACATAGCAGCTGCAAGTTGCTGTTCTCAAGTCTTATGGATTCAGAATCAAATGCTGGATTATGGGGTAACCTTTCTACACACTCCAATTTTTATTGATAATAGCAGTGCTATTAGCATTGTGAATAATCCTGTCAAGCACTCAAAGACAAAGCACATTGAGATCAGGTATCACTTCATAAGAGACTGTAATGAAAAGAAACTTATTCAAGTTGTAAAAGTTCACACTGATAACCAGTTTGCTGATATATTCACTAAAGCTTTTGATGTGGGTAGATTCACTTTCTTGGTAACAAGTGTGTGAATGATCAACTCTGAATAAGCCCCTTCTCAAAAAGTAGTTATATACCTGTATATTGTTTATTCTTGGTGTTACTAATCTTCTTTTTCAGGATATGTATAGCAGTACTCAATGTATCACAAGCTTAAAAGAGTAAGTATGGTTAATACTGCCAGTACAGTTTTAATACTGCCAGTGCACAGTTAATACTGCTAGTGGTTAATACTGCTCTCAGTTAATACTGCTAGTGGTTAATACTGCTTTCAGTTAATACTGCTCTCAGTTAATACTGCTAGTGGTTAATACTGCTCTCAGTTAATACTGTTAGTAGTTAATACTGCTCGCCGTTAATACTGCTTGTTAGTTAATACTGTTCGCCGTTAATACTGCTAGTAGTTAATACTGCTCGCCGTTAATACTGCTTATTAGTTAATACTGCTCTAGGTTAATACTGCTTATGTCCCGAATACTATAAATACTCTTTGCCCGCCTAAGAAGTTCATAACGACTCTTTGCATACTATTCTCTTGCGCTCTAAACCCTCTCTCTCTCAAGTATCAAGTTTTCAGGCAAGAACTTTCAAAGATCAATGGCATCAATGACATTCATAGACGAGCACAATGAAATCGCGATGCTACAGAAGCCCAAACAGGCCGCTGGTTTCCACCAGATTGTGGATTTCCTCAAGACAACCCACATTGCCCATGCTCTCACTGTCTCGCCATCAATCTTTATCGAGCATCAAAGACAATTCTGGGCACATGCCACCATTGTTACTGAAAATGGTGTGCAAATGATCAAGACAAAGGTGTGTGGAAAGCCATTGACAGTTACTGAAGAGGTAATCCACATCAGTCTACAGCTAGACGATGCCTCTGGTATAACTTCTATCTCTAATGATGAACTGTTTTCTACTCTTACAAGAATGGGGTATGGAGGCCCATTGGGTGTGTTCAAGTTCTCAAAAGCAAAATTTTCACCTCAATGGCGTTTCTTTGTTCATACCCTTATGCACTGCATCTCTAAAAAGGCTACTGGATGGAGTGAGTTCAGTAGCACCATTGCTTATGCTTTGGTATGCTTAGCCACTGCCAGAAAGTATAATTTTTCTCAAATGATTTTTAATGATCTTGTCTCAAATTTGGGAAGTAAAAAGAGTTTTTATATCTACCCCAGGTTTGTTCAAGCAGTTATCACCCACGAATTGACAAATATTCTTCATTTTGATGGGATATATGTACCAAAACCTCCTAAAGGCAAGGTTTTCTCAAATATGAGAATATCTGCTGGGGACTCGGAAGGAGTTGACACCCAATTGTTCTCTACAATGATGGTGGTGTCCCACACTGATGAAGGTATGGCAGCAGGGTCAAGGCCCCCATTAGATCATCCCACTGCTAGCCAATCCCAACCTTCCCACTCTAAATCAATTCCCCAGTCTCTTCTTGATAAACCAACTTCACCAATCACCCAAACTTATCAAAGAAAATAGGTAAAGAAGGCTCCTTCCCTTCTTGTACCAACAACCCCTAAGCCTTTAAGCCCTCTAAGGGAGGATTCTTCCTTAGAGAATATCTACAGGGAAACCACAAGGGTGTCTCCCAACCCAAAGGAGGTGCTCTCTGAGGAGGAGGTTGAGCATATGGGTCCTGAGGCTGCCACTACTCCTGCTAGCACAGAGGAGGATAGTGGTAACATACATAAGACCTCTCCCATGGCAACTTTGAATGAGCAATCATTCAAAGGTCCCCGGTGCCAAGAAACCAAGGGGGTGGATAGTGCTTCTGCTGGCAGAAGGCTTCCACTACAAAAAGATCCCATGATCCTTCAATAGAGGGTAACACTTCTGGAGAAGGTGAGGACAGATATGACTATCTTGAATTGATGGACAAAATGGCCAACATCAACAGGGATGTCATCAAGCAGGGGAAAGATATTGAAGAGGTGAAGCTGGTAATCCTGTCACAACAAGTACAGATTGCTAAGTTGAAGAAGATGGTGACCAGGCTTGTGCAGAAGAAGAGGAGAAAGCAATTTGAACTAAGAAGAAGGAAATCTGGGAATGATGCTCCCAAAAAGGGGGAGATCAACATGGAAGAAGCTACAGAAGAGGGGGAGCTTGATGGGATGAAATATGGTGTTGAGGGGGGATAAAGCAGCAGTAACAGAGCAAACAACAGAAACCATTAATGCTGCTAGTTCAAGTAAAGCAGCAGAAATGGTTACTACTGCTGACATGAACAAAGCAGCAGAAACAGTGAAGGAAGTACTAACAGAACTGGAAATTGCAGAAACTCTAATCAAAGCAAAACATGATACTCCCAAGGTCACTTCAAAGGCCAAAGGAGTTATCATAAAAGAAAAAGGTGATGTTGCAATGAAATCCAGGTCTGAGAAGGTGATAAGCAAAGAAAAGGGTAAAGCAAAGCTAGTTGATTCAGAATCTGACCAACCAATGAAAAGGCAAAAGTTGATTGAGGCAGATGAAGCTTTGGCAAGAAAGATACAAGCTGAATTGGAACAAGCAGAAAATGTCCAAGTGGAAAAAGACAGAGAGATAGCAAAAGCAATGGCTGCAGAGCTGAATAAAGCCTATCAACAGAGTTTGGCAACTGAAATGGCTAAAAAGAAAGTCACATCTCTAAGGAAGATTGGAGAATTCAAAATGGGTGCAAAGAAGAAGAGACAACCCTCAAAGACATTCCTTGGTATCCAAGAGAGAAACAAGATGATCACTTTCCTCAAGGGTGCTGTAGGAGTTAAAAAGGAAATGTTTTCAAAGATGTCTTTTGAAAAAATCAAAGGACTATATGATGCAGATATGAAAAAGCTTTAAGAGAATGACACTGCCAGGGTGGAAATGGAGAAAAGGATGAAGGAGAGCAATGACTTTGTGATACAAAAGCCCTTTCCAGATGAGCAAGAAACACCACCAAAGAAAGAAGCCACTCTGGGTGAAAGTCTAAGGACTTTAAAGAGAACCAAGATGATGGCAAGGAGAAAGTCAACCAAGAAGCCTAGAATAGCTGAAGGAGAGGCTGAGAAGGTTGCTGAAGAAGAAGGGGCACCTGAGTCATCTAAACAGAAAGAGCCATCAAATACAGATGATGTAAATATGTATATGGTAGTGATGGACAAAGTGCCTGAACCAATTTCAGCAGAACCTGTAGGAGTTAAGCCTCCTGAGGTCATTCTCTGGGATACATTGACAGTGGATGGAAAGGAATACATAAGGCTCAAAAGGAAGGATGAAAAGTATGAGGTGTTCAATACTTGGGCAAAGATTGTAAGAACATGCTCTAGGTCAGATCTTGAAGAAATGTTTGAGATAGGAATGAAGTTGTATGCAGATATACTGAAAGCTCCAGAGATTTCACTTACAAAACTGGTAATGGAGTATCTGTGTATGATGTTCAAGCCTGATGAAGTAGAGGAGGTAATAAGGAATGTTTTTCAAACAGTGAATAATTGGACTCTATATGAAACTAGTGGAGTATATGCAGTGACTTTGGATTTAAATCACACTGAGTACTTCTTAGTGGATAGAGTGTACAATCATAGCAGACTAAAGCTTTATGCAATGTTGAAGAAGAAGCTAGGGTGTATTCCAGATTCAGAAATGGCTAAATATTTGATCCAAAGAACAATTAATCAGAGTTTGGGGTTGGATGCAAATACTGGAATTTAGGCCATTATGGAGTTTTGGGAGCATCTTGAAGATCAGATCTGAAGAACTTGACTTCTCTTCCTAAAAGTCAAGTTAGGGGGAGATTGTTGGGAACTGAAGAAAAGCTTAAGTATGGTTAATGCTGCTGGAACAAAGTTAGTACTGCTCAACAAGATTAGTACTGCTAGTTCAGAGTTAATGCTGCTTGAAAAGATTAATGCTGCTGAGCATGGTTAGTACTGCTAGAGTTAATACTGCTCAGAGAATTAATGCTGCTGAAGATTAATGCTGCTTATGATTAGTACTGCTTATGAATTGAAGATCCGGATGAAAAGGATGACAGCTGGATAAACTGAAGATATTCATGGAAGGATTGAAGATAATGATGGAAGATATACTGACGATATTTTATTTATTGTAATTATCTTTTATTCAGTATATGTATAGAATTGATAGAATAGTTTAGAATTAATGATTCATTCTAAGTTTTAGAGAAAATCAACCTTAAGGCATAGATCCTAATTGTAGAGAAGTAGAATTCGTCTTGAAAGAGTTTGTTCTTCAAGATTGAGGTTGAGTGTGTAATCTTGTGATTTGATAATTGAATACAAGTTTACAAGTTGTTGATTATACACTGTTTTGTTTACTGTTACATTGAATATCAAAGTGTTATTCCGCAACTTCTTTGATATTAGTTTCTGAGAATTTATTCTTGTTGAGAATTCGATCCTGACATTAATGGCAAGAGAGTGACTTACCAGGTCCTTCTTGAGAGAAAAATGCAGCCTCCAAAGAGTTCTAATGATGAAATGAGAGTAAATGAGATTTTAGGGACGATTCCTTCTATTTATCAGGTTACTGCTAGTGCCTGCGCGGTTCCACTCGCGCGGTGATCCGCGCGCAACACTGGAGCCGAGGTTGGAAAGTGTTCCGTGCGGATGGTCACGTGGTTCCACCTGTGCGGTGAGCCCCGCCAAGCACTGATGGGATATTTTCTCTCTTCATTTCAACTAGCTTGGCTAACAACAATTAATGTACGAATTCGGGGGCAAACCAAGAATTAAACTTAAGATTCGGGGTGTTACACACCAACTAGTCCGATAGAAATCAGAAGCTTCTTGGGTTTAGCCGGCTACAATAGACGATTCATCCAAGATTTTTCTAAGATCGCCTCACCACTCACCTCTTTGACGAAGAAGAATGTTAAATTTCTTTGGACCGAGACGCAAGATCAAGCTTTCCAGACCCTCAAGAAGAAGTTGTTTGAGGCACCAATCCTATACCTACCCGAGGTATCAGAGGACTTTGTGGTATATAATGATGCTTTCAAGATGGGCCTCGGGTGTGTGCTAATGCAACGAGGCAAAGTGATAGCCTATGCGTCACGACAACTAAAGGACCACGAAAAGAACTACCTGACTCATGATCTGGAATTGGCGGCGGTGGTCTATGCATTTAAGTTATGGAGACATTATTTGTACGGAACGAGGTGTGCCCTATTTACCGATCTTAAGAGTCTGAAGTACATATTTGACCAAAAGGAGATCAACATGCGACAAAGAAGATGGCTCGAGTTTTTTTAAGGACTTATGATTGCGAATTAGCTCTATCATCCCGGTAAAGCCAACGTGGTGGCGGATGCCCTAAGCCGAAGGAGCCAGGAAGGCGGTGTCAAGCTAACCCTCTCTAGGATTGATGTGGTGTCAAGTTTGTTAGAGAATATCAAGTCATGTCAAGCGGAGGCGCTTCGAGAAGACTCTTAGCAATCGGTAAGCGCCTCTTTATATATATATATATATATATATACACACACACACACACACATACATACAAAAGCTATTACTGGCTGACTTATGACATAATTTTTAGGCTATATTTGGCAAACTAGATGATAAGCTAGCTGGTGGCTGATAAGCTAGCTGGTGATTGATAAGCTAGCTGATGAAAAAGTCACGTTTGACAAAAACTAACTTATAAGATGTAAAATTACCACAAAGGACATCTAGCAAAAATAATCAATTATAATATTTAATAATATAATTAAAATTAGTTTATAGTAATATAATATATTAATTAATACAAATAAGGTAGTAAATAATATAATATGTTAATTAAAAATTTTGAAATTTGTAACATCCCGCCTGCCTCGACAACAATATTGTCCGCTTTGCCCCTAGATTTAACCAACGTGTAGCGCACGGATTTGTTTCTGGCGACCTGGTGAGAAACTTCCCAGGGGGTCACTTCCCAGGGGGTCACCTATCCTGGGACTACTCCCACCCAAGCACGCTTAACCTCAGAGTTCCCAGAACCTGACGTGCTTGTGGCCCCAAAACGCGTTGTTGTTAGGAAGACCAAGATTTTACTTATAAACACCCAGCATCACTCCTGTCCACGGCCGATATGGGATATGCTTAAGGTGTTACAAACACCCCCCCTTGGGACTCATCGTCCTCGATGAGGTTTGCCCCATATCCCGAACGGCACAGGAGTGGCTCTGATACCATCTGTAACATCCCGCCTGCCTCGACAACAATATTGTCCGCTTTGCCCCTGGATTTAACCAACGTGTAGCGCACGGATTTGTTTCTGGTGACCTGGTGAGAAACTTCCCAGGGGGTCACCCATCCTGGGACTACTCCCACCCAAGCACGCTTAACCTCAGAGTTCCGAGAACCTGACGTGCTTGTGGCCCCAAAACGCGTTGTTGTTAGGAAGGCCAAGATTTTACTTATAACACCCAGCATCACTCCTGTCCACGGCCGATATGGGATATGCCTAAGGTGTTATCGGCCGTGGACAGGAGTGATGCTGGGTGTTATAAGTAAAATCTTGGCCTTCCTAACAACAACGCGTTTTGGGGCCACAAGCACGTCAGGTTCTCGGAACTCTGAGGTTAAGCGTGCTTGGGTGGGAGTAGTCCCAGGATGGGTGACCCCCTGGGAAGTTTCTCACCAGGTCACCAGAAACAAATCCGTGCGCTACACGTTGGTTAAATTCAGGGGCAAAGCGGACAATATTGTTGTCGAGGCAAGCGGGATGTTACAAAATTTATTTTTATATATATTATAAATTTTGAATTTTAAACCAAATTTAAAAAAATATATATACATTAACATATGATTTTAAAAATACCGTTACATATAATATGACTTATGATTTTAAAAATACCGTTACATATAATATAAAAAAATAATCAAATAATAATTACAAAAATAATAATAATTGATAACTAAAATATATAGAGCAATATTAAAAAAATTGATATAAATATCAGTAATTCTAAATAATTAAAATTTTATATCAACGTATAATTAAATTTTATGTTATAATTTTCAAATAATATTAATTAATATTTATTAATTAATTAATAATTAATTTTAATAATTAATAATTAATTTTAATAATTAATAATTAATATTTATTTATAATTAATAGTTAATATATAATAATGGATATTACTAAGAGTATAATTGGAATAGTCACAAAAAACTCCTCATAAGCTACTCCAAGCAGCTTATAAAAAAGTTAGTTTATAAGCTATCAAAAAGTTAGCTTATAAACTAGCTTATTTTTGTAAATCGATGCCTTAATTGATTTTTTAAATATCTAGTTTTATACTTTACTAGAATGTACTCGCACAATGCAGCGTACTACATCTCGATTTTAATGTTTTCTTTTATTTTTTTGTATTTGTCGATATTATATTGCGGTTTTATGTGGGTTTGAGAAAGTGATTATGCTTTTATGTTTGAATAAGATATAAATTTGACGACCCCATAAAAATTATAAAAGAAATATATCGATATTATAATTAAATTAACAATTTAAAAGTTCTCGTTTCTTATAATTTGTTTAAATCAATTTTTTATTATAATTTAATATATGTTTGATAACGATGTAATTTATTTTAGGTTTAATTTTAATAAATATAGTAATTAAGTATTCTGCTATAATTCAATGATTATTTTGATTTTATACTTTAGATTCTATATATTTAAAATGAGATGTTTATCCTGTATTTGTGATCATGTTTATCAGTTAGTTATGAATTCAAAGATCTAGCTTTAAAAAGTTGTACCCATGTATCATTACTTCTAATCTTGAATTTTAAGTAATGTGCATTAATAAACAGTACTTGATGCATACAAAATTGTTTTTAAGAGTTTTTCACAAATGTTTTATAATAATATAGATATTATCCATTGTTAATGCCAAAAACTGTCCAAAGAAAGATCTAGGGTCGGTGTGGAGCTTTAACAACTAAAGTAGGCCATCACTCGACAAACCACACAACAAGGGTATGAATTCGGTTTTGAGCGGCATCAAGCTCCATGCGCATTTGAGCGATATTGGCTTGAGTTCCTTGTGCTGCCATGATTCTGTCAAACAAGAATCCTGCACTAAAACTGTTAGTAGATCGCGCTATCTGTTGAGGATGTTACTCTGATGGGGCCCCACGGTGGGCGCCAAACTGTTAATACCAAAAATCGTCCACAGGAAGATTTGAGGTCGATGTGGATCTTTAACAACTAAAGTAGGCCATCACTCGACAAATCACACGACAAGGATAAAAAGTAAGATGAACACAGAGATTTGTTGACGCGGAAAACCCCATTGAGGGTAAAAACAACGGACAATAGTGAGGATCGTCAAGTGCACTATGGACATCAAACAAGGACGTCGTTTTTTAGAAGGAGTGATTACAAGTACAGTTGACAATATTACAGTAAAGAAATAATGTAATCGCGCGATTGAGCTAAACGTCGTGCAATGTAACACTTCAGTCGAAAGATTATGCTTGAAGCAATGATTGAAATTATATCTTCGTAGTTGCTCTTTAGATGATGATGTGTATATCTCTGTTTGTCCTTTGCGTAACTCTTTGAGTTTGTATATATAGCTTATTTAGCTATAAATGAGTATTGATGGTCCAACGGTCTAGATATTGATTGATCTTGATGACGGTCGTCCGTTATATCCGTTGGTCATTATGTGCATTAAACATGTAATAAGAGATCCACAAAGGAAAAACGGTTGTATGCAATTAATGGCCAATGATCGTTAGTACCGTTACATAGGTCGAAAGATATAAGCCTGTCAAGAGATCCTGTTAGTCGTGGACGTGGGAAACTCACGACGATCGTTGTCGAGGACGACGATGTTTTCTGTCGTACGATGTCGTCAGGACCTTATCTTAATACAAGAATGGTCCATAGACTAGAATTCGGTTATCTTCCGTCGGTCATAACTTGTGGAAATTTAACCAAACACTAACTATGTCCCAAAATAAATAAATAAAAAACCACTATGTAAAAGTTACACAGTTTTAGAAATGTATAGTTATTACACATTTTAATTAATAAAAGAGTAATTACATTTTTTGTTCTTTTGGTTGACACTCACTATCAAGTTTGATTCATACTTTAAACTATTTACAGTTTTGGTCACCGCGATTGTCATTTTGTTTCAATTTTGGTCCATCTAACTAACTTTCATTAAAAAAGTTATTTAACTTATGAGTATATTAATCTTTTTACTTTTTTTTTGTCTTTTTCCTTTTTATTTTATTAGATTATAGAGTAGTTTATGATTTTAGTCCGAATGATTTGTCAGCCACTTTGCAATTTAATTAGTTTTTAGTCCCACTTTGCAATTTAATTTTTAAAGTACTTTTTGTACATTACAAATTTTATTTATTTTCTTTTACTTTTCCTTTTTTTAATTATTCATTTATATATTATGATCATATTTTTAATTAATTATATTTAAAAGATGCACAACTTTTTTTTTTACAAATTACACCAGGCATGGCAAAAAAAAAACCAAAACCGACAGTGAAAACCGAAAACCGAACATTTCGGATAGGGTTCAGAGACTTCTTAACGGGGACGGGGCAGGGATCGGGGATGGTATCGGGGATTTTAACGGGGACGGGAACCATCCTCACCGGCTCGGCCAGGCTTGATATATATATATATATATATATATATATATATATATATATATATAATATCTATTTTTGTCATGATTTATTACAAAGTAGCTACTCATTTAATTTATGTTTGAGAAACTTGTGTTTTTTTCGTTTCGGTTCGGGTTTGGTTCGGTTCGGGCTTAGGGAAAACCAACGGGTAATGGTGAACTTTTTTCTTAACGAATCCCCAATAAGATCCCTAACGGGGATCGGTACGGTTACGGGGATGGGGATGTTTATTGGTTTCGGGGATGGGGACCCTAAAAACTGGTTTGAAACCGGCCCGTTGCCATTCCTAAATTACACTATTAAAAAACATATTGTTAAAACAAGTTCCTTAAATATTTTTCTTTATTTGAAACCATTGAGACAAATCATATGGACAAAATCTGTAATTTACTTTATTACATAAAGAATATAATGTAATAAATATCAAAATTTAAAATAAAATAAGAAAATACTAAAATACTAAAATGTCTCTTACTTAAGAGGTTTTTTTTTTTTTTTTGTGTATGTGTGTGTGTCAAGGAAGTTATATGGGTAAGGGTAGATCCATAACAAAAATGAAACCATGAGGACCCTTGTCAATTGTCATAAATTTTAGGGTTCAATGACCTTCTTTATAACCAATATGAAACCACAAGGACGAATTTGTATTTTACTCAATATATTTTGTCTCAAACAAATGATTACTTGCAGGGGTGTTCAGAGTGTTGAGTGCGGTTTGGCGGTCTAACACCCCAAACCATAATTCAAACCGCAATGGTGGTTTAAGAAAAATTTTAAACCGAGCGATTTGAAAGTGACCAAACCGGTTCGACTGGACCACAAAAATATGGTCTGGTCTAACCGGTTTAGGCGGTTGGGCCTCTTATAGGCTACTTAAGAAACATAACATTATTAAAAAAAAGTAGTATAACGAATTATAAAAAAAACATCTATCACTAAAATTAATAAAACATTGAGCAAGTTGAGAACAATTTAAAGAAATTCATCAACAATAATTGGAATTTCGGACGAATATTGAACAAATCGAAGGATGAATTAGAATTTTGGCTTTGATTTTTGACGGATTTTGAAATTTAGCCCAATTTAGAAAATGCATATAAAAAGGCATTTTAAGTAATAAATGAAAGCTGAAGACCAAATCTATAAAATTCTGCATATCACAAGGACCAAATCTTTAATTTACTCTAAAAATTAAATTACAAAGTGGGACTGAAAAATTAATTAAATTGCATAGTGAAACTAATGACACATCACATGAGCTAAAATAATAAATTACTCTAATTAATCTAATAAAACAAAAGAAAGGAAAATATAAAGAAAAGAAAAAGAATTAAAATACTCATAAGTTAACTAATTATTTTAATTAGATTTAGTTAGAAGATTGAAATTAAAACAAAATGATAATTATAATAACTAAAACTGTAATTAATTTAAAATAAAAACCGAGGGGTTGTTTGTTTACCTCTTAATCATTCCATTAAGAGGCAACATCTGAATCGTTAAGGGGTAAATCTTGGTTGGTAAAAAAACTGTCTGTCTCTTAATTATTCCAAAATCTTCTGAATGATTTTGTATCTTAGCCTTCCCTTAATTATTCAGAGCCCTAAATTATGCTGAATAATTAACAAACAACCGTATTTCATTTTATACTATATTATAAAAAGATTCTTAATTATTCTGACGACTTAATCATTTTACACAAAATCATTCAGCAATATGGCAGCCTGCGAGAGTTTCAACCATAATGTCTACCATTAATAAAATGAACAACTCATTTTGAAGAAAATAGGCTCAATAAGGGTGCGTTTTGTATGCAGAACAGAGTGGAACATGACAAAACAAAACATGTTTGTCCCACGTTTGGCGTGACTATATGTGGGACACGCTAGAACTAAGTGGAACAAACATGTGACACACTTGTTCCACTCCAACCCCCTGGAAGTAAGTAGAACAACAATATTTTGACTAATATACCCTTTGTTAAAAACAAAAACATAAAACATGTATTCTCATTATCTACGCCTCCAAGCTAGGGGTGTGTAAAACCCGAATAGTCCGAAATCCAAATCCGCTTCTGAACCGAAAATAAGGTGTTTTTGCAAAACCCGAATACCCGATATCCGATAATCTGAAACCTGACATTTGGGAGGATATCTGGGTTCGGATTGTGTTTGATCGTTGGCCACCCAACCCGTTCGAAAACCCGAAATAACATAAATCTATATTTTAAATACTATATATGTGTATATATATGTATATTTATCTAATAATTTTTGAAAATCGTAAATTATAGTGAGTTGAAATATTTTCTAAATTTTAAACTTTTTATCGATTTCATCAATATTTCAATCGATTGTATTCATCCTAAAAAACGATTGAATTTATATATAACTTTTGCATTATATAATACCCGAACCCGACTGACATCAATCCGAAACCCAACCAACCCAAACCTGAAACAACCTAAAATCCGAAACTTAAAATTTGGGTTTTGATTTTCATATCCAAAATCCAATCGTGATAAATTAGTTTTATGTTTTTGATAATCCATTGCACAATGTATTAGTGATGTAAATTAGTTTTATGTGATGTAATATATGATTTTTCATCAGGGGTAAATTCGTCATTTAACCAGTCTAGTCCTGTTCTGTCATGTCTTGCCAAACGGGACAACTGTCCTGTTCTGTTCTATCCTATCCTGTTCCATCTTGTCCTGTCCTGTTCTGCGTAGAAACGCACTCTAACGGTTTAGTTTGAGCTGACAGTCATAGAATTTAAAAAACTATAAATTACAAATTAATACGTAAGTGATATAACCTGAGACCTTTTTGTTTCTCGACTATTCTATTCCAACTTCCAAAACCCAAATTCATACATCCCCCTCCTCCTCCCTCGAGGTATTTGCAGACATTCAAATGCCTCGTAAAGTTTAGTTTCACTCGCATCTCTCTGCTCTCTATATTCTTCATATCATATTCAAACATATTCAATGAAATCTTGATACCGAGAACCCTTTTTCATGAACGCCTCATGGCTTTGGAAAACCCCGAAGGTAATAACATTTCTCAAGGTTTTTTTTCTAAGCATCATCATTATCATCAGGTTGAATATAAGTTTTAGGGTGTTTTTGTTTTTCTGATTTTGGTGGGTTTTCATGGATTTTTAGGAAAAACGGGTTTTCTGTTGATCGACAGTCTATTGATAGTGTGTTCCCGATTCTAGGTCGATGGTTCCTTTGAGATTCCTCTATTTTGTGGGATTCTAGGTCGATGGTTTTCATGGATTTTGCACCTTTTTTTATTGTTAAATCTTGATTCGTTTTTTGATTCTAGGTTCTTTTGGGATTCGTCTTTCTTTCTTGTTTTCTGAGTTTCTATCTTTTGATGAGACTCGTTTGAATTGTTCTTCTTGGTTCTTGAGGCCTACATTTTGTTTTTGCTCCCTCTGTTCTTTTAAAATTCTGGTTTTATATAACAGAGGTGTTTACTCATGATGGCTCCGGTTGATTTTTGAGTTGTTATTGTCTCTATTGCTAACCTTTGTTTGTTACATGATATTGAATGTTTGGCTTATTTATTGAATATCTTTTTCTTTCTGCTGCGCCTATTTGCTGGAAGAGCTTCTGTTTGTTTTCTGGAAACGTGCTTTTTGTTTCTGCTATGTGCTTTTATTCCTTGGCAGACCTTCAACTCGAGTGGTTTTTTCTTACTAGTGTGTGTATTACCTGCATTCTTTCTGTGGGTGTTAGTCATGACTCGTGAAGTTGCTTTTATTATTCCTAGTTTCTCTCAAATTTCCAAACTAGACTTTGCTGACCCACTTTACTTGCACCTAAGTGACACTATTGGCGTGTCAATTGTAAATATGAAATTAATATATGTATATATATATATATATGTATTTATTTATATATATATGTTGTATGTAGATTTTATGCATCTTATGTTGTATTGATCTTGTTTATGTTTCGTTGATTTGAGGTAGTTCTTGATGTTTAGTTGACCGATTGAAAAAGTTTCAATGATTTTGGATGTGTTTTTCTGTGCCTTACTGGTTAAGTAAAGAATGGAAATAGGTGTTGGAGATGAAGAGATTTATACATCTTAGATGCACAGCCTTTTTTTGCAGTTTCTATTTCAATTCAGCTTAAAAGGGTATGATTTAGGGATTTTACACACCCCAAAAGTTTTGGCACAAAACAAAATAAACGAAGGACATGGGCTATTCCTGTATAAGCTTAAGACTAAAAGGATATATTGCATCTAAGGATAAAAGAGGGAAATTGAACCTTGGTTTCACATTCAATAATAGAACGTGGGTTTGCAGTTGATAGATAACGGGAGCGGCAACAGTTATGGGATCGGAGCCGGTTTAAAAGGAGTAGGGAAGAAATCTCTCTTCCGTTTTTACGATACACTTCGCCAAAATTGAGAGGGAGAGAGAGAGAGAGAGAGAGAGAGAGAGAGAGAAGGTTTCACTAAGACGAAGACAGGGTCAGAGAAGTCTCTTGCACGGAAGGGGCTATTTTGCAGTGAGAACCGAGGTAAGAACTCTCGCTAGTTACTATAATATACGTTTACCGTATGCTCTTTAGTAAAGTATATATGGCACAAGTGTGTGTTTAGCGTGACGAATAGAAGCATGAACGCTGATTTTACGTTAAAATTTGGTTCAACGTAGGGATGGCACGGTCAAGGCTAAAATCAAGTCGTTGCATGATTTTGGAGCCTGAATTGGTGACCGAATTTCGCCTAAATGTTTTGCTTTCTTTTCAAACGAAATCCTACGCTAGCAATGGATGTTTTCTCATATCTTAAAATTCGAAAGAAAAATCCGGATTGGAGTTTAAAAGTGGGTTGATGTTGTTACGGAAATTAAACGTGTTTAGGATGCAAGAATATGCGTTATGATTCCGTTACTTCTTGAATCTTATAAATGGTTTAAACTTGTGGAGTCAAAACGACTCGAAACCGTGATAAAAAAAGGGAATGTTATGGGCTGATGGGAACTTGAAAAGAACTGTGTGCATGCCTATGGTCGAAGCCAAAACGGTCGTGGTTGGTATGTGAGGAAGCAAAGAAACAACCAACCTGTATGAACCATGGGGAGTGGGTAACTAGCCGATATGAACCCTATTACCATACACTGCATGGTGAAGATATGTAAGCATATCGAAATGGATTTGAGTGGTCTGTGTGTGTGGCAACCCAAAGGATTTTGGAAGTCATATATATTTGAAGAAAATGACTTCTGTGCATGTATATGTGTATTATATATATATATATATATATATATATATATATATATATTCCATTTCGGTCCTAAAAAGGTAAAAAAAGGTTTGGATGTTGGGATGCTCGATTGATTTAAAAACTTAAAATTAAGTTTCATGAGATTATTCGAGATCGTTGAGCGAGTAAATATTTATAACGATAAAAGGTACTCATTTAAGATGATTTAGGTATTTCCATGATGGATTGATATATGTATTAATAAAAAGTGTTCGTTTGAGTATATGTTAGTTACGTTAATTGGCGATGGGTTAAAGTGTGTGTGTGTGTATATATATATATATATATATATATATATATATATATATATATATATAACGTTGTATGAATATATATGTATGTATGTATACATGAAGAAAATTCGACGTGAAAGAGACGACAAAAGAAATGGTTTGGGATGTTAAATCGAATCAAATGAGTATAGGCGTTATGAACGTGACACAAGTACTTAGAGTATGTTTTTAATGTATGTGTAGGAATGAGAGAGAGGAAAAGACGGATAAGCTACACTAAATCAAGGTGAGTTTCATGTGATTTTTGGATGTGAGATACACGTGGATTAATTGTTGATGTTTGATTCATGTTATTATATATATACTGATTGAGCATGCTATGTTATTATATATATGGTTGCATGCTAGTGATGTTAGATGTTCTATGATGTGAGATATTTACGAGCATGTTATATTTTAACATTGAATGGATTGCATGTGCATATGATGCATATTTTACGCACGATTAAATCAAAATGAGGTGATGTGGCTGTAAGTGTGGGGCTCATTACCAGGACGCTGGTATTGGACGACTGGAAACCGCAAATGATGATGATAGTCAGTCCATGTGCCGGAAGGGGTACCTCTAAGACTGCACTATGGGACGATAGTCAAGACATGTGCTTGCGGGCACCTCTGAGCTTGACTAGAGATGGACGGATTGACGGAGCCCCACCATGCCAATTGGACGTATGAGATCTCTGATGTGATGACAAGTTGCATGTATGATATTTCAATGAAATGTTGTATGCATGACGTTTATGAAAGTTTTATTATATAAACAGTTGTTCCGATTTACATTGTTGTGATGATTTATGAATTGAATGACGAAACCATGAACTCACTTAGCGTAAAGCTAACGTTAGCGTGTATCTCAAGATGAAGCAGGATTGTGAAAAGTGAGAGCAAACGTATGATACGAGAATGTAAGATGTTATTCTCTTAGTCCAATTTGTATAAATGTGCCCATGATGACTACGATGGATCTATATTTATGATGTTGAAAGTTTTCCGCTGCGATGTGATGGATAATTTATATGTTTTAAGTGGTGAGATGTCGTTACGACCCTTCTGAAAATTTGGGGTGTAACATTTTGATTAAATGGCATCAGATGCAGTTGTAATTTCTGCATTTTTCAAAAGAATTATATTTAGAGATTCTTGAAGAACTCAAAGGAAAAATAGTTTCTTCTGATGGGGGGTTTCGTTTGTTTACGCTAAAATTGTGAAAGAAACAGAAACATGATGTATGTGAGATGGGTTATTTAGTATCTTTAATGATTATTTGATCAATGAGATTTCAAATGGTGAAATAATTGAGCATGAATGGAATCAAATTTACTTCATGTTCTTATAATGTGATCCATATTTATCCTTTAATGTTTTGACACTAAATTTCTCTCGGTATGGATGAATATTGATGTGGACAGGATCCGATAATTCGTCCTTTGGTTGAACGAGACTGAAACTTTGCAAAGCTTGCTTCCCGAGATACCTCTGCGAGCATTCTATTTCATTTTTATCTTGTTGACTTATAGATGCTTTTGATTTTAACATCAATGTGATGGGATAATATATTTGCATTACCTTCCTACTATTGTTGATACAGCTATCATACGTAAAAAAAATATTAATTAACATGTTTTTGTCTATGCGTAGCAATTTTCTTTTCTTGTTGATATTGAATTTTTTAGTTGATTTGGATTCTTTAATGAGTTGGAGTATGCGTATATTATTTTCCATTTATGTTGTTATTTGATTGTGCACATCTTTTCTCGCAATTTTCTTATAATGAGATTCTATGTTTGTATACCTGTTCTTTTCTTGTTATATTTTCTTTGAAAACAAATTTTTCGTTATTCGGTTTTGACTTCAACACTTTTTTGTTCTTTTTTTACAAGTCTTGAGAATTTTCCCGCACTACGTTTTCCATTTGTGTCTTAGGGATGTATATATGCAGAGTCGACCTAGATTATTTTTTTCTAGTGATGACTATAAAAATATGTCTAAAGAAAAATCTCACAATATTAGTATAAATCTGTTGGTTGGTTCTGTCTCTGTATATAAGAGACCCATGTTGAAGTACAGTCAACATACCTTTTTTAAGAACATAAGAGATATATAAAAAAACACCAAAATTTAAGCTAAAAATCAACAAATTTAATAACAATGTTCATAGGCATGGTGGAACCCAACAAAATAATACGGTGGCCACCCTTTAGAAACATACTTAGATGGAACCATGAAATGGTGGCCCATTCTACCGAATCTATCAATATAGGTTCGCCCATGTATATATGTGTTTGATTTAAAGTTTGTAGTACTTGGCATAAACATTTCAATTCTTGTTTATTTTGACATTTAATGTATTGGGGTTTTGTCGATCTGCAATCTTTTTTATATTCTTGTTGAGTTTTACATTCGTGCTTGTTTGATAATACATTTGCTAATAATTGTCTTATTCTTTTCTTTGTGTTATTTTCCAATTTCTTTGTTTTCTCATTGTTGTAGATTTTATGTGATTGATTTGTTTCAATGAAGATTATTGTTGATTTCGATCACCATGCTTCTCTAACGAGTGGTTTATTAAGTGATATGAGCGACAATTACTCTTGTTTCAAATTGATATTATTTGAATAAACCTTTTCCAAAATGGGTTTGCACTTTTGACATTGTCTTCATTACGTCTTTTATGTTGACTTTTTTATGACGGTATCGTGTGTATGCATAACCTTTACCATTCATGTGTATCTTGACCATCATATTTATTTGAGTGGGTTGTGTCTATTCCAAACATATATTTCATTGTTAATGGTTCTTAACTTTTGTATGATTCTTATGTGTTCTGATTGTGTTCAAACTTCTATGCTATTATTTAATTTTGACTATTTCCTTCTTTGTGGTTGCCAATTTGTTTGTTCATAAACATCGTCGTGGATTCATGTGTGATGAATGGGATTGATTTATTTTCAGATCATTGTTGATTTTGATTACCATACTTCTTTGATCTTTAGCTTATCAAGTACATATGCAACGTTGCTTATTCTTATTTCAAATTGTTGTTGATATTTATTTGTGTTCATCCTAAAATTTTGCCTTAATTTATTTGTTTTGATCGTCTACAAACTTCTATGCTATTATTTGATATTGACTGTTTACTTTGGTGGTGTTTTTTCAGTTCTACATGTCGTTGTGGATTTTGTGAGATGATTGATCTTGCTTAATTTTAAGATTATTGTTGATTTTTGATCGTTATGTTTGTATGGAATTTGGCTTATCTATGTGCAACTTTGGTCATCTTCTTTCATGTTTATTCGAATTACTATTGCATGTAACATAGATTGTGTTTGTTCCCAACATATTTCGTTTGTTCTTGATTTTTATTTTTAATGGTTCTTAAATTTTGCATAATTATATGTGATTTGATTGTGTTCAACTTATGTTGTATGGTTTGGTTTTGACTTTCTCATTATGGTACCTACGTCTTCAATCCCTCTATTCCATTATTTTTCATTTTTAATTGAATACTATTTGTCTTTCAACCTTTGTGCTAGATCACTTGTTGGTTGTCTAAAAGTGTTTTTTATTTATTAAAATACCAAGCTCTATTGGGAATAGAAAATAGTTATAAATGTTAAATGGAGTAACATAGACGTTGCAACAAATAGTCACGTCACATTCATGAGTTTCTTCTTATACTTAGAAATGGGTGAATGTGGTTCCTTTGAAACCATATCAACTTCCTACTCATAATGAAAGGTTGTAATACAAATTTTGCATGTTCTATAATAATTGCTTTGAACAAATGGCTTGCGCTTTTCTAGATATAAAATATGAAATAGTTGGATTCTTAAAGTGTGGCTACGAGTATCGGAAATCGCAAATGGAAATGCATCGGCAGTAACAAAGACAAGGCTCACTCTCGTGTAAGAATAAGGTTTTAATGTTATTCTATTTTGTGTTTTTTTGTTAATACGTTTACAAATTTCCTTTAGTTATTTGAATCAATTTGGACAATATTTATCTGAGTAATTAGCAAGACGTAACGGTTTCTTGGATTCTAGTTTATGTTAATTCTTGCAGGGTATCTATGAGCAACGATCTAGGGATCCATAATGATATGCCTAAATGGAAGACCATACAGATGATATGAATCTTAGAGCGATCGAGTTTACTTACAATTCCAATTCTAATCCATGGTAATTAAGCCCCTTACTGACATGTTAGTTTACTTTATGTTGACTAGTGTGTGTAGATTGATATTTTTGCTCGGTATTTAAAATTGCGATGTGGAGGAAGTTTCACGTTGGAATTTCTAAAAAAGGTTTACACATAAGATAAGTGCCTATTACTTCATCCACAATTGTTTTCAAAATAATGATGCACATATTTCATGATTAACTTACCTCATATCATTCAATTGTCCACATTTGACCTTTCACTTGTTTTTTCAAATCTATTGCTTTTTTTGATTTGTTTTACTAATGGGATAATGTTTCTATTTTTCTTGCTTTTGGTTTGTAACTTAAATCTCGACTTTTTAATTATTCTTCACAATAATTTTGTTTGTTGATCTTGTCTAGTGTGTTTTCATACTTGTTGATTTGCATTAGGCTTTTTTTCCTTTCTTTGTTTTTTAGTTGCATATGTTTATCTGATGGTTTGCATTTTGTGTTAATGAGATTGTGTGAGCATTCTATGTAAATATGTTCTTGTTGAATTTTAGATGTTTTTGATTTCTAATCAATTTGATGAGATATTATACGTGGATGACCTTTTCATATTGTTGTTGATTTTGACCATCTTTCGTTTATTTTTTTAATATGTTTTTGTCTCTACGCAACAATTTTCTTTTCTTATTGAAATTAAATTTTAGTTGATTTGGATTCTTTAATTCTGTAGTGCTTGGCATAACCATTTCTGTTCTTGTTTTATTTGACTTTTGATGTGTTGTCTTTTTGTGGATGTGCAACTTTTTATGTTCTTTTTGAGTTTAACTTTGTGCTTATCTGATAAATTATTTGCCAATTGTCTTATTTTCTCCTTTGTGTCATCAACTTTGTTCTTTGACTATAAACATGGTCGTATATTTTGTGTGATGATTGAGCTTGCTTTAATTATTATTATTATTGTTGATTTTGATCACTGTGCTTCTCTTGTCTTTTGTTTATCAAGTGTTATGAGCAACGTTGGGTATTCTTGTTTAAAATTGTTATATATGATTAAATATTTGCATAAATGGGTTTGCACTTTTGCATTTTCTCCATTTAAATGACGGTATCATGTGTTTGCATAACATTTCCATTCATGTGTATCATGACTTTCATATTTATTGGATTTGACTGTAAAGTGAGTTGTGCGTAGTCCAAATGTATTTCATTGTTGTTGATATTTATTTGTGTTCATCCTAAAATTTTTATTTGTTTTGATTGTCTACAAGCTTCTATGCTATTATTTGATATTGACTGTTTACTTTGGTGGTCTTTTCTCAGTTCTACATGTCGTTGTGGATTTTGTGAGATGATTGGTCTTGCTTAATTTTAAGATTATTGTTGATTTTTGATCGTTATGTTTGTCTGGAATTTGGCTTATCTATGTGCAACTTTGGTCATTCTTCTTTCATGTATATTCGATTTACTATTGAATGTAACATAGATTGTGTTTGTTCCTAACATATTTCGTTTGTTCTTGATTTTTATTTTTAATGGCTCTTAAATTTTGCATAATTATATGTGATTTGATTGTGTTAGACTTCTGTTGTATGGTTTGGTTTTGACTTTCTCATTATGGTACCTACATCTTCAATCTCTCTATTCCATTATTTTTCATTTTTAATTGAATACTATTTGTCTTTCAACCGTTGTGCTAGATTACTTGTTGGTTGTCTGAAAGTGTTTTTTTATTTATTAAAATCCCAAGCTCTATTGGGAATAGAAAATAGTTATAAATGTTAAATTGAGCAACATATACGTTGCAACAAATAGTCACATCACATTCATGAGTTTCTTCTTATACTTAGAAATGGGTGAATGTGGTTTCTTTGAACCCATATCAACTTTACTACTCATAATGATAGGTTGTAATACAAATTTTGCATGTTCTATAATAATTGCTTTGAACAAATGGCTTGTGTTTTTCTAGATACAAAATATGAAATAGTTGGATTCTTAAAGTGTGGCTACGAGTATCGGAAATCGCAAATGGAAATGCGTCGACAGTAAGAAAGATAAGGCTCACTCTCGTGAAAGAATAATGTTAGTTTTAATGTTATTTTATTTTGTGTTTTTTTGTTAATACGTTTACAAATTTCCTTTAGTTATTAGAATCAATTTGAACAATATTTATCTGAGTAATTAGCAAGACATAACTGTTTCTTGGATTCTAGTTTATGTTAATTCTTGCAGGGCAACGATCTAGGGATCCATAATGATATACCTAAATGGAAGACCAAACAGATGATATGAATCTTAGAGCGATAAAGTTTACTTACAATTCCAATTCTAATCCATGGTAATTAAGCCTTTTACTGACATGTTAGTTTACCTTATGTTTGACTAGTGTGTGTGCAAATTGGTATTTTTGCTCGGTATTTAATTCTTGTGATATAAAGGAAGGGGCCGTTTACCCAAATGCTTACCCGGTAAGCACTTACCGATGAAGCTCGACACGCTAACCTACATTACCGGGTGAGATTGTAACCGTATAGAACAATTTACTCGGTAAGTGCTTACCCCGGTAAGAGTTGTCACTCTCACTTACCGGGTAAAACTCTTCATCTTTATCATCGCTCTTACCGGGTAAGATTCTCTGCTTTTGCCATGTTCATCCGGTAAGGTAAATTCCCCGGTAAGCGCTTATTGGGTACGCATTTAGTAAACGGACCCGAACTTTCAACCACGTTGGGATGTCTCCATGATCAGTTTTCAGAATAAAGATAGATACATTTCATAATTAACTTATGTCATATGATTTAATTGTCCACACTTGACATTTCACCTGTTTTTTTTTTCTTTCCAATTCTTTGCTTTTTTTATTTTTTTACTAATGGGGTAATCCATATTGACAACAATTGTAATTCTTCTTACGTTTGGTTTGTAACTTAAATTTCTAGATATAGAATACGAAATAGTTGGATTCTCAAAGTATGGCTACGGGTATCAAGAATGGCAAAAGGAAATGTATCTGGAGTAAGAAAGATAAGGCTTACTCTTGTTTAACAATAAGGTTAGTTTTCATGTTCTATTTTGTGTTTTTCTGTTGATGCGTTTACAAATTTTCTTTAGTTATTTGAGTCAATACGAACAATATTTATCTAAGTAATTAACAATATGTAATTGTTTCTTTGGATCCTAGTTTATGTTCTTGCAGGGTATCTAGTTTATTAGCAAAGATCTAGGGCTTCATTAATACTTAGTAACATGTTAATTTAATTCTTATGTTGACGTGTGTGTATGCATTGGTATTTTTGCACAATATTTGAAATTGCGATAGAAAGGGAGTTTCAAGCACGTTGGGATTTCTCAAAAAGGTTTAAACATCAGATAAGTGCATATTACTCCATTCACGATTGTTCTAGGAATAATGATGCATACTCATGATTAACTTGGGCCATATCATTTAATTGTCCACATCCGTTTTTTCAAATTCTTTGCTTTTTTTGATTTTTTTATTAATGGGTAAACTTATATTGGCAACAATTTATATTAATGTTCTTACTTTTGGTTTGTAACTTAAAATTGGACTTTTTAATTTTTTTCACAATAATTTTATTTGTTGTTATTTAGAGTTAATAATTTTTTATCTTGCCTCGGTTGCACATGTTTTTCTCTAGTTTGCATTTTTAGTAAATGAGACCGTGTGAGCATTCTATGTCTTTTTGTTCTTGTTGACTTTTAGATGTTCTGATTTTTATCAATGTGGTGGGATAATATATGTGCATGACCTTCTTACTGTTGTTGATTTTGACTATGATAAGGTTAACTTTTTTATCAACATGTTTTTGTATGTGTGCAATGACTTATTTAGCTGATTTGAAGTCTTTAATGAGTAGGAGTATGTGTACATTATCTTTCATTTATGCTGTTATTTGCTTGTGCACATTTTCCATCGTATATTTTAACGTAAACATCACTATCTATATCACGTTTTCCTTTCTTGTTTCATTTGGTCTAAGAACGATTTTTTTTGTTTGTTTGTTTTGACATCTTCAATTGTTTGTTCTTTATTTACATAGATTGTCTATGCACCAAGTTTTCCATTTTGTGTTGTAGGGACATATATATGTGATAGATTTTAACTGTGTAATACTTGGCATAACAATTCACGTTCTTGTTTATTTTGACTTTTTATGTATGGGGTTTTTGTCTTTGTACAACTTTTTTATATTCTTCTTGTCTTTTATTTTTGTGCTTGTGTGATAAAATAATTTGTTAATGGTTGCCTTATTGTAGGGTTTTAATACAATTTAGAAACAGATAAAACGCAGCGGAAAACCAAAGTAATTTTGGTTACAACAATTATAGAAAACTTTTCTATAAATAAATCTTAAAATCCAATCGGATCCAATGATGTATGGACTACCGATAGATCCAATTTTGGTTAGAAACCAAAGTAGGTTTCCTCTATCGGTAGTCCATACACGAACACGTTTCCCGTCTCCACCGGGTGCTAGCCCAAGAACCCTAGATCTATATGTGTTTTACAGAAAAGAAAAGATTTCTTTTCTGTATTTATTTGTAAGGCTAATTTTATTTCGAAACCACTTAAGAAAAAGGTTTAGCCAAACCCCTTATTTATACTAAAAGAGTTATAGTTAGACTATAACTCAACTAAGGATTAAATAAGGTTTAGTAATTATCTGTAATATTTAAATTCAAATTCAAATATATATATATATATATATATATATATATATTATCCCTTTTAAACTTTAAATATAATTATATATATATATATATATATATATATATATATATATACCCCGTAATTAACATAATTACATTTTCACCCTGTAATTACCATAATTACAGTTTAACACATATATTCATAATTATCCTTCAAGAATAACTATTTCCTTAATCAACTTGATTTAATCCGGGTTTCTAAAGATGGAAACAAACGCATTCTTTGTGTGCGACCCTATACGTTTACATACTCCTCAGCAGTATCTCTCTGTGACACGTGTCGTGGGCATATAATAACTTACATTCTCCCACTTGCACTTGATACACAGTAACACAGATGATGGTAAGCGTCTAGCAACACGTCACCGCCCCCAAGGCTATGTAAATGTGCTTTTACCTTCGAGCAATTTGATTGATCTAATCAATCATATAGTAGAATCATTCATTATCCTTTTGCTTCACGATATTTTATTTTGAACTTAAGGCATAGATTTATCTCATCATTTATAGTTCAAAGATTGTGTTTCTCGATCCCAACATATTTGATTATACAAGTGTCATTAGTCCAACTAATCCATTTGTTCATGCATGTAAATCATAATATGTAATCTAGGGGCCCATAAATATCTCTTTCATCTTGAGAGGAGCAAATTCCATATTACATGTACACGACTAACTACATAATTCATGTTATACCTAATATAGCCCTTATGATTACCCGGTCAAGGGTAACGTTAGACTATATCAAAGTATAACACTCCTTGTGCATTAGATCCCAATGCACATCTCAGGTTTGAGGATAAATAGTGTTATACTATTTCAAGACTCACTTTATGACGCCGATCTATGAGGTGATCTTGACCGTGGGTCTTGTCCAGCGCCTTGTGCTCCGACAAGCGCATGTGACTCTGGTTGCACCTAGTGCACTTCCAACTTGGACTATGACCAGACTTCACAATGATCTTCATTTATTACTAGTCCCCTAGTAATAAGTGATCAAGGACAATTTTAAATAATATGATCATCATATTCATTTAAGGATACTTAAACATGCTAATAAAGAACACATAAATGTTTAATGTATATACTCATACCCAGTATGTTATATCAGATAAAAATATAACTGTTTTAATGTTCCAAAAAGTTTAAAGTTTTACTAAAATTATTATTCAATAAAAAAAATCCTTAAGCCTATAACATGAACATCATGTTTGTTTTGAGACATAGGCTTGACAAGTAGATTTGTATGTAAGCTCTTATAGCTCATAGTACATCCGTTCAATACATATATCCCTATTACAATTTAAGTCATTACGGTTGGTTTGGAAACTAGCATCTATGCATCCTCAAACACACAAATCTCTTTCCTAACCGTTGTATAGTAAGAACATATCTTTAGTTATCCTTAGATACCTCATAATGTTCTTCATTGTTATACAGTGAGCATCACTTGGTTTGACTAATATCTGCTTGTCATACACAGGGTATACGAGACATCCAGTCTTAGTACATTAACATGGCATACATGTTTGAACAGTTGGCTGAAAACACAGGGAACACCCTTTATACTGTTCATGTCCTCTTTAGTGCTAGGACTCTGAGTTATACTCAGATGTACACTATGTTCTATTGGCAAGTTTCCTTTCTTGGAACACTTCATCTTGAAGTGTTTCAAGATCTTGTCAATGTATATACTTTTGCTTAATCTAATTAAGCATTTTGATCTGCTACGAGAGATCTTTATACCAAGGACTTTGTCTCTTCTAGATCCTTCATTGCGAAGTACTATCTTAATCCATGATTTTACACCTTCAAGCATTGGGATGTCATATAGGATCTAGAATACTGTTATGCTCCCACTGACCTTCTTGTATACAAGATTTCAATTACGAGATGATTGTTCTAGTCCATAAATGGACTTTTGCAACTTGCACTTTTAGGTTTGATGTTTTAAAGCCTTGTATACGTCCTCGCTCAATATTTCTTTTAAGGAATGTGGCTTTTTGACATCAGTCTTCATGGCATCTTGCCATTTATCAGTAATCCGATCTTCGGATTATCTTGTATCTCGTTTATTATCTTCAACAGTTTGTTGAAGCTCAATATCTTGTTGAATGTCAGTGTCAACCATCGTCCCATCTTTGTGGTTCTTGAATTTCTTCAAGATCTACTGTGTCCCCATTTGTGATTCTTGATAGAAAATCATTTCTTAAGAACTCACTATGGTGCGTTAACAAAATTTTTGTTCTCGCTAGACCTGTAGAAATAATATCCAATTGGATATCATATAAAGATGTACTTTTCAGACCTTTGAATCATGTTTTCCAAAAGCTTTATGCTTAGCTTAAGCATTATAATCCCATATTCTCAAATATAATAACTTTGGGATCTTCCCAGTTCATATTAAGAGAGTGAGTTTTATTGGTCCTTGTTGGTTGCTACATAAACTAGTATTTGGGCAACTGTTTCTAGGGAATAACCCCATAAACATTTAGGCAGAGTGATGAGACTCATCATAGAGTGACCCATGTTCAACAGGGTTCTATTTCCCTTCTTGGATACATCGTTGTGATGCGGTGTCCCATGAGGAGTCAACGGGGATACAATCCCAAAAATCTCTAGGATGATCTATCGGCTTAGATATTCATGACCTCGATCTAACCGAAGCATCTTTATCCTTTGCCAAATATACTCACTACTTCTTTCTAAAACTCTTTGAAAATTTCAAAGCTTTTATATTTGTTCTATTAGGCAAACATACCTATGTATACTGAAGTTATCAGTAGGATGTAATGAAGTAGTGATGACCGTATCTTGTGAGATAACTATAAGTCTCACATACATCAGTATGGTTAACCCCTAATAGTTCTTGTGGCCCTTAAAGGTTTACCCTTTGAAGGCTCTTTTGTCATCTTGACTAACAAGATACACATATATCATATGAATCATCATATGATTCCAACTCTCCGTCCGCCTGGAGTTTGGCTATGTGTTTCTTGTTTAAATGTCACAAATAGATCATTTTTAAGCCCCGCTTAATTCATTATAATGATTTATAATTACAACTATTAATTTCATAAAACATTTATTAAGATAAAACGAAAATTTATTTCTAAAACATAAATTCGGTTCGTTGTAATTGAGAAAATGAAACTAAATTCCTAGTAGCACTAGGTACATGATGACACTTGCTAAGTGTTAATGTAAGACCATCTGGAAAGTTCATATCATATGTCCCTTTGAGCAACAACTAGCTTAGCTTCATTTGGTCTGGTTTCATCTTCTCTTCACTTCTTATTTCCTGAAAAAGTAGTACTAATATGAGTATCATACTCAATATGTAACACTTAGTCAGAAGTGAATTAAATCAAATGGTAAACATACCTGAAGGTCCGACTCTGGTAGCCTCTTGTTTTTTTTGATTTCTGCCAATCGGGCTGGACAAGTTCTCATTTGGTGCCCATGGTGAAAACAGTTATACCATACTGCAACCTCAGAAATTTCTCCTTTGCCCTTATCTATGCTGGATCTTCCAACATGTGTTTTACCCTTGGTTAACTCCCCCTTTTTTTTGATTATCCCACTGTCAGGTTTGATCATCAAAGCCTGTTTTGGTTTGATTGAACCCAACTTGGATTTCATATCCTTCTCAGTAGTTTTAAGTAAGTTGTAAAGCTCTGTGAGAGTTTTATTCATACCTTTCATATTATAGCCCTTAATGAACTGTTTATATGTTTTGGGTAGAGAGTTGAGAACCATATCGATTTCCAACTCTTGACCCAGTGGGAAACCAAGACGAGTCAGTTGGTCAAAGTACCCTTTCATTTTCAAAATGTGGGTACTAACTGACGAACGCTCAGTCATTGTACAAGCACACAATGCTTTAATTGTATCAAATCTCGCCCGTTTTATTTGTAACCGAAACATAGACTTCAATGAAGATATCATATCCCAAGCAGTCGTGTTTTCATGATCCCGTAATAATTCTGGAGTCATGGTAGCTAACATTAGGCAACCAACAATCAGAGAGTCATCTTGGTACTTATCATAAGCAATTATGACTTCAGTTGGAGCATTTCTGACAGGAGCATTTGGAGGGGGGTTTTCAAGAACGTAGAACTTCTTTTCATGCCTAAGGACTGCCCTTAGGAATCGAAACCATTCGATGAAGTTCGTTCCGTCCAATTTTTCCTTATCCAGGATTGACCGTAGTGTAAATTTGGATAAGTTGTTTGAGTTCGAATATGAGGTAGACATCTACAAAAACATGATTTAATTTTAGTAACTTTAATGTCTCAAATAAATAGATTAACCTTTCAAAAATCATTTGATTTGAGCTAAGATCCATATTTCACCTATTTCCATAAATGGCCAAGCAACTGTCTATGGAATTAGGCTATTTAGGTAGTTATCATCAAATTATGTTCAACATAACTCTTAGATGTCGTGGGATCCTATTCAATATATCATATATTGAAATTGGCATGTTTAATCCCACTTCAACGCCTTGAAAATACTCATAAATGGCCAAGCAACTGTCTATGATATTCTCAAGTAAACAAACCATATAAAGTATCGTGATCCCACCTAAATACTAGACTTAGGGTTTACTGGACCAGTCGTCCAAAATGCGACTATTTAAGTGAATGGCCAAGCAACTGTCCACTAAAATCTCGTTAATTTGGCTCCTTATCTTACACTACATTCAACCGGCATGATTGGCTGAGCACTGACCATACCGGTATCCTGTATGCTTGACAAGTACCTTAAATGGGTGGCGTTTAGTTTACGTTTTGTAAAAGGTTGAATTTTAGAAAACATTCTAATTCCCTTTTTCTAAAACGTTTGACTTTATCTCTAAACTCTTGTTTTAAAAGTTTATGTTATTAAATCGGTTTGAATTTGATAAACATATCAATTATAAAATATCATATTTTATTTACCGATTTAAAATTTTGTTGTGTTTGATTTTATTTTTGAAACGTTTGCAGTTGTCATAACAATAATAAAACAATAAATAAAAGCAAACACAAAATAAATAATCACAACAATAATATATGGATTCGCCCCTAATGTGATGTTGTGAGCCAACACAACAGCCACGGTCAATTCTAAGGACATCTTCAAGCTCCCACTAGCTTCGCCATCTTGGTGAACTCCAGGGAATCCATCTCGATCTCTTGGAACTCCGTCTCGGTTTGATTTACAATTTTAAAATAGAAAGATAACATATCTATACTATTTACATTTGTCCCTATCTAGGAAAATTTTAAAATTACAACCCTTGCAATTAATACATTTTAATTTTCCAAAATAAAAGTAATCAACCACGAGTCTTTGGGACAAACCAAATATTATCTATTTATTCTAAACATAAAATAAATATAAAATGGGCCGAATTGACATAATTAAAAAGGCCAAGATAAATGAAACAACTTATTATATGGCAAAATAAAATTAATTGTCCTATTTCAGTTTTAGGTTAACAAACCATGACACAAAACCCTTTTGGACCCAAGCCCAAAATTTAGGTAACAACCTAAAAACAAATTATTTAGGGAAACATCCCATGATAAAAACACTAAATTTAGACCTTAGGACTGACTTTTGACTCAACCGCATGGGGCACCAGTCCAACACCCCAACCACCATCATGGTGGTTGAACCCGGTAAAAGAAAACAAACGATGGCACTGCATGGTTCTAAATTTAAATCCGCCCAATACAAATCTATGTGACATACCATTACCAAAACCCAAAGGCAACTCCTTTGGGTCCACTTAGACGGACCCAAAATTTAGAAACTAACGCATCCACCCAATTTTATGGACCAAAAACTTGCAACAACCGGGACGAGGCAAGTGATGAGAAAACGACAATGAACCATATCAAACGAGCAACACCGGTAACAAAAACGCAGCACCAAAAACTATTGTTTCTAGTGGCCCTTGTCGCAAGACATAATGGCAGTGGCGGCCAAACCTAAAGAACCAGCGCGATCCACCCATGACCGTGGCCTGGTGGTCGACAATTAGACATTCAAAGCCTAATTTCTCAAGGAAATGATATCTACTTTGTTTCCGGCAATAAAACTCAAGCAATAGCCACCAAGGAAAAATTGGCAGCAACCACCTGAGCCTTCTGCCATGGTGGTGCTTCGACCAAACGAGCGACAACCCCGACAACCCCAACGGCCAAAAGTCGTTGCTGGTTTTAGGTGACAAACCGAATCTTTAAGGGACCGTAGTCCAACAATGGTTGTTGGTCGACTCCAGAGATCTGAACCTTCTTGCCGAGAACCAAAAAAATAATCACCAACAACAGTAACAACCATCGACCATAACTCTATTTGAGAGATACAACCCTAAGTGATGGTCTTGATGGACTGCATCAATCAGCCGGTGATTATGGCCAAACAGAAGAACCGGTGACAAGACACCCATTCACAGTCTTGACCGTGGTCCAAGACGGCGGGGAAAACCGGCGACAAAAAAAATTGTTGTAGAGGACGTGGATAAACAGCGATGATGACTAGGAGTAGAAACAAACCAACACCGCCACCCTCGAAGGGCGGTGGCCTGGACTAGCCATCGGCCGGAAAACAATCTCAGCCCCAACATCATCGACGGAGATGAGAAAAAGAAAACAAGGCGGATAACATTCCTCCGTCAAGATACCATTGTCGATAGCAAGCCATAGAAGGGAGAGGCGGCAACAGCCACCATTCCGGCATTGACCAGCGATTTCGAACGAGAGGGAGAGGGGATCAATTTGCAGGTCACTTTAGACTTTCATATGAGAAAGAGAGAGATCGATTAGGGTTAAAAAAATTTTGGGTTTTGGGATTAACTAGGCTTTTAACATGAGGCCCAATTAGAAATCTAAATCCAATTTAGAAATTTTAGGATTTAATTAAATCTGCCATATAATATTTTGTTCCCCTTTTAATTAAATGTCATCAAAGAGGCTCTGATACCACTGTAGGGTTTTAATACAATTTAGAAACAGATGAAACGCAACGGAAAACCAAAGTAATTTTGGTTACAACAATTATAGAAAACTTTTCTATAAATAAATCTTAAAACCCAATCGGATCCAATGATGCATTTAATTAAAATAAAACCACACCATAGGGTGTTTAGAATATGTACCTTTCAAAACTGTTGTGGTTGAACTAGCTGAGCACTTAGAAACCAAAGTAGGTTTCCTTTATCGGTAGTCCACACACGAACACGTTTCCCGTCTCCACCGGTAGCCCAAGAACCCTAGATCTATATGTGTTTTACAGAAAAGAAAAGATTTATTTTCTGTATTTATCTGTAAGGCTAATTTTATTTCGAAACCACTTAAGAAAAAGGTTTAGCCCAACCCCTTATTTATACTAGAAGAGTTATAGTTAGACTATAACTCAACTAAGGATTAAATAAGGTTTAGTAATTATCTGTAATATTTAAATTCAAATTCAAATATATATATATATATATATATATATATATATATATATATAATTACAGATAATACCCCGTAATTAACATAATTACATTTTCACCCTATAATTACCATAATTACAGTTTAACACATATATTCATAATTATCCTTCAAGAATAACTATTTCCTTAATCAACTTGATTTGATCCGGGTTTCTAAAGATGGAAACAAACGCATTCTTTGTGTGCGACCCTATAGGTTTACATACTCCTCAGCAGTATCTCTGTGTGACACGTGTCGTGGGCATATAATAACTTACACTTATTTTCTTCTTTGTGATGTTTACCCAATTCTTTGTTTATATACATGGTCGTATATTTTGTGTAATGAGTGGCTTGCTTTAAATAAAATTATTGTTGATCTTGATCACCATGCTTCTCTCGTTTTTGGTTTATCAAATGATATGAGCAACGTTGAGTATTCTTGCTTAAAATTATTTTTATATGTTAAAAACCTTTCGATAAAAGGGTTTGGAATTTTGGCATTGTCTCTATAACGCCTTTATTTTAACCTTCTAATGACGGTATATTTTGTACGCATAACCTTTCCATTAATGTGTATCTTGAATTTTTATATTAATTTGAATTGTATTTAAAGTGAGTCCAAACATATTTCATCGTTGTCGACTTTTATTTTTACCTGTTCTAAATCGTGCCTGATTTCATTAGTTTTGATTGTGTACAAACTTCTATGCTATTATTTGATATTTACTATTATCTTTGGTGGTGTTTTCCCATTTTTCGTGTATAAACAAGGTTGTGGGATTTTGACTATTCTCTTTGGTGGTGTTTTCCCATTTATCAAGGTTGTGGATTTTGTGAGATGATTGCCTTAAGTGTAATCAAGGTTTAAAAAAACGGAAACGAGCCTCGAGGCGTTTTTTGAATTGGTACTCGAGGCGTAAGCCTCAAAAAAATAAAACAAAAAAAATCATAAATTCACAACACTTAAGAAAAAGACATAATTTTATATATCCATACCAAAATATCCAAACCATAGAATCCATAATTCAATAATACTACTAATTATAAGTCTTAAAGCATCAACTTAAAAGTTCTAATCATAAGTTTAAATAAAAACTTTAAAGAAAAACAGTAAAAAAAACTTTAAATAAAAACAGTACGTGTGAGTGGACCAGTGGGAAAGAACAAAGAGGAGAACTTGTTGGCTTGTTGCTTGTTCGAAACGTAGATAAAATATATAGAAGATAAGTAGATAACTTTCCAGTGTTAGGCTGTAAAAGTGGGAAAGAGCAAAGTGGAGAAGTTGGTCTTCTTTTTAATAAGTGTGGGGCTGTAAAAGTGGCCTGTGCAACTTTCCAGGCTATAAAGTGTATGCTATAAACAGGCTTTTTAGGTTGTGGACTGGTTTACAGTTGTAAGTTTCAGGAAAAGCAAGTAATCTTAGAGGCGTACGCCTCATTAACGCCTCACCGCCTCACTACCGCCTCATTGTAACAAGGCTTACGCCTCACATCTGGGCAGAGAGGCGGCGCCTCGGGGGCGATTTTACACCGCCTTGCCTCGAGGCGCGCCTCGAGGCGTGCGCCTCGATCGCTTTTTTAAACCATGAGTGTAATATTATTGTTGATTTTAATCACTATCCTTGTCTGGATTTTGGCTTATCATGTACTATGTGCAACTTTGGTCTTTCTTGTTTCATGCGTGTCTTGACTTTCATATCTATTGAATGTAACATGGGTTGTCTCTATTCCTAACATACGTCGTTCGTTCTTGGTTTTTATTTTTAGAAGATCTTAAATATTGCATAATTATATGTGATTTGATTGTGTACGACTTCTATCCTTTTATTTGATTTTGACTTTTTCATCATGGTACCTAGTCTTCTATCCATCTCTTCCTTTACTTTTCATTTTGAATTGAAAACTATATAACTTTTAACATTTGTGTTGGTTATTTGTTAGTTGTCTAACTTTTTTTATATTGGAAGTAGGAAATAAATATAAATGTTAAATTGACTAACATGTACGTCACAATAAACAGTCACATTACATTCTCAAGTTTCTTCTTACACTTTGAAATAGGTGAATATGGTTCGTTTGAACCTAATCAACCTTTCTACTCGTAATCATAGGTTGTAATACAAATCTTTGCATGTTTTATAACAATTGCTACGAACATTGCTTGCGGTCCAATAGGATTATCCTTGCGAATATTCTTTGTGCTTTCTACAAATGGCTTTTGTTTTTCTAGATACAAAGTACGAAATAGTTGGATTGTCAAAATACAAGTATCGAGAATGGCGAAAGGGACACGTATCGGGAGCAAGGGATTAAAAATAGGGTTAGTTTTCATGTTCTATTTAGTTTTTTTTTGTTGCTATGTTTGAAAAATATCTTCGGTTATTTGATTTAATATGAACAAAATTTATCTAAGTAATTAGCAAGACGTAAAAGTTTCTTGGATTTTAGTTTATGTTTCTCGCGGTGTATCTATTAGCACAGAGCTCAGGCTCCATCAATCGGTGCAATGAATGATATATCTAAATTGAAGACCTTACCGACGATATGAATCGTAGAGAGACTAGATTTACTTAGATTTTCAAGTCTATGGTAATTAAGGCATTCATTGACATGTTAATTTACTTCTGATGCCAAATGCTACTTATGTTGACAAGTGTTTGTGCAAATTGGTATTTTTGCTTGCTATTTAAAATTGTGATATAGAAGAAGTTTCAACCACGCTGGGATTTCCCAAAAAGGTTTAAACATCATATTAAGTGCCTATGCCCATTGTTTTCAGAATAAAGATATATACGTTTTATGATTAACTTATGCCATATCATTTAATTGTCCACACTTGACATTTCACCTGTTTTTTTTCTTCAAATTCTTTGCTTTTTCATAAGTTTTCCTATTGGGGTAATGTATATGGACAAATGTTTCAATTCTTCTTACGTTTGGTTTGTAACTTAAATTTCTAGATACATAATACGAAATAGTTGGATTCTCAAATTGTAGGTACGGGTATCGAGAACGGCAAAAGAAATGTATCTGGAGTAAGAAAGATAAGGCTCACTCTTGTTTAACAATTAGGTTAGTTTTCATGTTCTGTTTTTGTGTTTTTCTGTTGATGTGTTTACAAATTTTCTTTAGTTATTTGAATCAATATGAACAATATTTATCTAAGTAATTAACAAGATGTAATTGTTTCTTGGATCCTAGTTTATGTTTTTGCAGGGTATCTAGTTTATTAGCAAAGATCTAGGGCTTCATTAATCGATGCACTGAATGATATGTCTATACGGGAGACAATACCGATTTTATGAATTGCAGAGAGATTGGGTTCTACTTACAGTTTCAATTCCATGGTAATTAAGCCACTTAGTAACATGTTAATTTAATTCTTATGTTGACTGGTGTGTATGCATATTGGTATTTTTGCATAGTATTTGAAATTGAGATAGAGAGGAAGTTTCAAGCACGTTGAGATTTTTCAAAAAGGTTTAAACATCAGATAAGTGCATATTACTTCATCCACAATCATTCTCGGAATAATGATGCATACATTTCATGATTAACTTATGCCATATCATTTAATTGTCCACATCTGTTTTTTCAAATTCTTTGCTTTTGTTAATGTATATAAAGGCCCAGGCCCATGTTAGGGCCCAAGCCCATTTAGTCTTCGTATATATTTGTTGTATTCTGTAGGTTAGGTTAAGTTTTACTCTCATAATTTTCACTTTCATATTGTACGTTTTCTCTCAATCAATATATCGAGGTTTCAAACCTTCAGCATATTCATCGTGTTCTTCAACCATATTCATCTTCTAACATGGTATCAGAGCTGTAGGGTTTGTTCATCGTTCTTTTACTGTTCATCATCACAGTCGACTCGCCGCCGCCGCTGCTCTTGCCATCACCGTCGCTGTTCTTGACATTACTGTTCTCGTCATTGCTGTTCTTGAATCGATCGATAATACATTCGATCGATTGCCCTTGTTTATCGATTCTGTGTGTTTGCATTGCCGTCGCCGCTGAACCCTTTGTTTATTCGGTCGAACGTCTATTCGATCGAACCCTTTATTTATTCGGTCGAACAACCCCACCGGTCGAATAACCTCACCGGTCGAACAACCCCACCGGTTGAACACCCCACTGGTCGAAAGCCCCTCCGGTCGAACGCCCCACCGGTCGAACGCCCCACCGGTCGAACACCCAACCGGTCGAACACCCAACCGGTCGAATCTACTATCGGTCGAACTCTATCGGTCGTTAACACCGGTCATTAATACTGTTTCTCAGTATCTTTTCCTCAACTCATGGCTACCAATTTCAGTCACTCAAATCCCATCTCAGTTGTTTTCAATGGTAGCAACTATGTTCTTTGGCATCATCATATGACAATCCTGTTGAAGTCCCATGGCCTTTACACCTATGTTACTGGTGCATCTAAAGTTCCTGTCCAAGTAACAGCTGAGAACGCTGTTGACTTTGCATAACGCATGAACGAGTGGGACATCAATAATGCTCGCATCTTGGGCTTTATTAATGCCTCCACTACTCCCGAAATCAACCAACAATTTCTTGGCTATGTCACCGCCAAAAGTCTCTGGGATTTTCTTGCCAAGAGATACACATCATCGGGTCTGTCTCATTAGTATCAACTGTGGACTACCTTTCAGAGCAAACGCCAGCTTCCTGATCAATCCATAAACTCTTATATCTCTGAAATGCAGTCTCTCAGAGATCATATCAGTCTTGGAGCACCACAGATCTTTGATGAAACGGCTCAACAGTTCACAACTTACTTCAACCAGCTACATTTGATCACCATTTTGATGGGACTTACAGACAAATTTGAGAATGTTCGTGCTTCGCTTCTTCACAGGCAACCCCTACCCACTCTTGAAGAAGCCATCTCAGAATTGCTCAGTGAAGAAACTCGTCTTCACATGCGCTCACCGATGCCTACTACTGATAGTGTTCTTTACACGTCTCATCCCAAGTCCAAGGGTAAATGGACCAACAGCAACCAGTCTAAATCTGTGGGAAAGACAAATCCATCCGAATGTGCTTTTTGTCACTCTACTGCTCATCTTCTCCTTGATTGCCCTGTTCGCAAATGGCATAGGTGTGGTATCACTCATCCACGCCATTATGAGTCTGACTGTCCTAAGAACTCAAAGCATACTGCCTCTCAGAACCGGACGCACGCTGTTGCTGGACCTACCATTACTGATACTGAGGTTTCTATAGCTCCCTCACCTGACCTAATGGAACTGATGCGTCGCAATCAGGAACTCATGAAGCAGATCATGTCTGGTGCTATGGGTATGAATTCTCCTCACTCAACTGCAGCAGGTAACGTATGGCTTTTTGATTCTGGGTGTTGCAATCATATGACACCTTGCCCTGATGGTTTCATCTCTAAGAAACCACCTCAGCATTTTACGTCAGTGAGAACTACTGACAACACTGGTCTACCGGTATCTTTTAGTGGAAATGTTTCCACTCCTCTTATACAATTACCAGATGTTCTAAATGTTCCAAAACTATCTCTGAGCTTAGTTTCAATTGCACAACTTCTTGAATCTAATTTGATCATATTATTTCATTCCTCTGGTTGTGTTGTACAGGATCTAAAGACCAAACAGATCCTTGGACTCGGCCGTAAAGTTGGACGGATGATTGAAGTGGTCTACTTACGTAACCACAACCTTCATTTGGCTCCACATGCTGGTCCACCTCTACGTGATCCTACTCTATATCGCCAGTTAGTGGGGTCACTTGTCTATCTGACAGTGACTCGACCTGATATTGCCTATGTTGTTCATACTGTTAGTCAGTTCATGTCTGCACCTTGTTCTGATCACTATGATGCTGTCCTGCGCATTCTTCGATATTTAAAAGGGACTATGTTTCATGGTCTTCATTTTCCATCCACCTCATCGTTGATTTTGCGAGGTTTTTCTGATGCTGATTGGGACAATGACATAACTGATCGTCGCTCCACTACTGGTTACTGTTTCTTTCTTGGAGACTCTCTTATATCCTGGCAAAGCAAGAAACAATCTCTCACAGCTCGATCCAGCACTGAAGCTGAATATCAAGCACTAGCTGACACAGCTCAAGAACTTGTGTGGTTACGCTGGCTTCTTTCTGACATGGGGGCTCCTCAACAGTCTCCAACTTCATTGTGGTGTGATAACAACAGTGCCATTCAGATTGCCCACAATGATGTCTTCCACGAGCGCACAAAGCATATTGAAATTGATTGTCACTTTGTTCCTCAACATGTGACTCGTAAGACTATTCAGCTGCTTCCTATTTCGACTCTTGATCAACCGGCTGATATTTTTACTAAAGCTCATTTACCAGGACGGTTTCGTGATCTTGTTTCCAAACTCCATTTGGTTCATTCTTCTCCCGATTGAGTTTGAGGGGGGATGTTAATGTATATAGAGGCCTAGGCCCATGTTAGGGCCCAAGCCCATTTAGTCTTCGTATATATTTGTTGTATTCTGTAGTTTAGGTTAAGTTTTACTCTCATAATTTTCACTTTCATATTGTACGTTTTCTCTCAATCAATATATCGAGGTTTCAAACCTTCAGCATATTCATCGTGTTCTTCAACCATATTTATCTTCTAACAGCTTTTTTTGATTTTTTTTACTAATGGGGTAACTTATATTGGCAACAATTTATATTAATGTTATTACTTTTGGTTTGTAACTTAAATTTGGACTTTTTAATTTTTTTCACAATAATTTTATTTGTTGTTATTTAGTGTTAATAATTTTTTTTCTTGCCTCGGTTGCACATGTTTTTCTATAGTTTGCATTTTTAGTAAATAAGACCGTGTGAGCATTCTATGTCTTTTTGTTCTTGTTGACTTTTAGATGTTCTGATTTTTATCAATGTGGTGGGATAATATATGTGCATGACTTCTTACTGTTGTTGATTTTCACTATCTTATGGTTACTTTTTTTTTATCAACATGTTTTTGTATGTGTGCAATGACTTATTTAGATGATTTGAAGTCTTTAATGAGTAGGAGTATGTGTACATTATCTTTCATTTATGTTGTCATCTGCTTATGCACATCTTTCAATTACATATTAACGTAAACATCACTATCTGTATCACGTTTTCCTTCTTGTTTCATTTGGTCTAAACGAATTTTTTGTTTGTTTGTTTTGACATCCTCAATTGTTTGTTCTATATTTACATAGTTTGTCTTTGCGCTAGGTTTTCTATTTTGTATTGTAGGGACTTATATATGTGAAGATTTCAACTGTGTAATACTTGGCCTAACAATTCATGTTCTTGTTTATTTTGACTTTTGATGTATTGGATTTTTGTCGATGTGCAACTTTTTTATATTCTTGTTGACTTTTATTCTTGTGCTTGTGTGATAAAATAATTTGTTAATGGTTGCCTTATTTTCTTCTTTGTGACGTTTACTCTGTTTTTTGTTTATAAACATGGTCGTATATTTTGTGTGATGAGTGGGCTTGTTTTAAATAAAATTATTGTTGATTTTGATCACCATGCTTCTCTCGTTTTTGGTTTGTCAAATGTTAATGAGTATCCTTGTTTAAAATTGTTTTTATATGTTTAAACCTTTCGATAAAAGGGTTTCGCGTTTTGGCATTGTCTCTATAACGTCTTTATTTTAACCTTCTAATGACGGTATCTTGTGTATGCATAACCTTTCCATTAATGTGTATCTTGAATTTTATATTAATTTGAATTGTATATAAAGTGAGTCCAAACATATTTCATCGTTGTCGATTTTTATTTTTACTTGTTCTAAATCGTGACTGATTTCATTAGTTTTGATTGTGTACAAACTTCTATGCTATTATTTGATCTTTACTATTCTCTTTGGTGGTGTTTTCCCATTTTTTGTGTATAAACAAGGTTGTGGTACTATTGAATGTAGCGCAGGTTATTTTTCTTGTGCACATTTTCTATTGTAAATTTTGGTGATGAGCATCTCTGTTTTTGCGTTACGTTTTTCTTTCTTGTTTCATTTGCTCTAAGAAAGAAATTTTTGGTTGTCTGTTTTGACATCTTCACTTTTTTCTTCTTTCTTTACATATATTGTCCTTGCACCGTGTTTTTCATTTCGTGTTGTAGGGACGTATATATTTGTTAGATTTAAACTGTATAATACTTAGCATAAGCATTTCCGTTCTTGTTTATTTTGACCTTTGATGTATTGGGATTTTGTCGATGTGCAACCCTTTTATATTCTTGTTGAGCTTTATTATGTGTTTGTGTGATAATTCATTTGTTAAAGGTTGACTTGTTTTCTTTCTTGTGTCGTTTACCCAGTTCTTTATTTATAAACATGGTCATATATTTTGTGTGATGATTGGGCTTGTTTTAATTATGATTATTAATTGATTTTGATCACCATGTTTCTCTCGTCTTTCGTTTATCAATTGGTGCAATGTTGGTATTCTAGTTTAAAATTGTTTTTATATGATTAAACATTTTCTTAGCTCCTATAAATGACGATATATATTGTGTATGCATAACCTTTCCATTTACGTTTACCTCGACTTCTTTCATAATTATTCGATTTGTATGTAAAGTGGGTCGTGTGTAGTCCAAACAAATTTCATCATTGTCGATTTTAATTTTCACTTTTTTACAAATTTTTCCTGATTTTATCTGTTTTGATTGTGTACAAACTTCTATGCTATTATTGGATATTGTCTATTCTCCTTGGTGTGTTTTCCCTTTTATTCGTTTATAAATAAGTTGTGGATTTTGTGAGATGATTGGGCTTTCTTAAGTTTAATATTATTGTTGATTTTAATAACTATCCTTGTCTTGATTTTAGCTTATCATGTACTACGTGCAACTTTGGTCATTCTTGTTTGATGTGTAGCTTGACTTTAATGTCTACTCTATTTACTATTCGATGTAATGTGGGTTGATTTGCTTGTGCATATTTTCTATTGTAAATTTTGATGAACATCTATGTTTCTATCACGTTTACCTTTCTTGTTTCATTCAATTTATGACCGAAATTTTTGTCTATTTTGACATCCTCACTTATTTGTTCTTTTCTTACATAGCAACGTTGAGTATTACGTCTCTTATCTTGACCTTTAAATGACCATATCTTATGTATGCATAACGTTTCCTTTCATGTGTATCTAGACTTAAATATTTCGATTTGCATGTAAATTGGGTTGTGTGTAGTCCAAACATATTTCATCGTTGTCGATTTTATCTGTTTTGATTGTTTACAAATTTCTACGCTACTATTTGGTTTTGACTATTCTCTTTGGTGGTGATTTCCCATTTATTCGTGTATAAACAAGGTTGTGGATTTTGTGAGATGATAGGGCTTTCTTAAGTGTAAGATTATTGTTGATTTTAATCACCATCCTTGTCTGGATTTTGGCTTATCATATACTATGTGCAACTTTGGTCTTTCTTGTTTCATGCGTGTCTTGACTTTCATATCTATTGAATGTAACATGGGTTTTGTCTATTCCCTACATACGTCTTTCGTTATTGGTTTTTATTTTTATAAGTTCTTAAGTATTGCATAATTATATGTGATTTGATTGTGTATGACTTCTATCCTATTATTTGGTTTTGACTTTCTCATCATGGTACCTAGTCTTCTTCTATCCATCTCTTCCTTTACTTTTCATTTTGAACTGAAAACTATATAACTTTTAACCTTTGTGTTGGTTATTTGTTAGTTGTCTAACTTTTTTTATATTGGAAGTAGGAAATAAATATAAATGTTAAATTGACTAACATGTACGTCACAATAAACAGTCACATTACATTCTCAAGTTTCTTCTTACACTTTGAAATAGGTGAATATGGTTCGTTTGAACCTAATCAACCTTTCTACTCGTAATCATAGGTTGTAATACAAATCTTTGCATGTTTTATAACAATTGCTACGAACATTGCTTGCGGTCCAATAGGATTATCCTTGCGAATATTCTTTGTGCTTTCTACAAATGGCTTGTGTTTTTCTAGATACAAAGTACGAAATAGTTGGATTGTCAAAATACAAGTATCGAGAATGGCGAAAGGGACATGTATCGGGAGCAAGAGATTAAAAATAGGGTTAGTTTTCATGTTCTTCTATTTAGTTTTTTTTTGTTGCTATGTTTGAAAAATATCTTCGGTTATTTGATTTAATATGAACAAAATTTATCTAAGTAATTAGCAAGACGTAAAAGTTTCTTGGATTTTAGTTTATGTTTCTCACGGTGTATCTATTAGCACAGAGCTCAGGCTCCATCAATCGATGCAATGAATGATATATCTAAATTGAAGACCTTACCGACGATATGAATCGTAGAGAGACTGGATTTACTTACAGTTTCAAGTCCATGGTAATTAAGCCATGTACTGACATGATAATTTACTTTTGATGCCAAATGCTACTTATGTTGACAAGTGTGTCTGCAAATTGGTATTTTTGCTCTCTATTTAAAATTGTGATATAGAGGAAGTTTCAACCACGTTGGGATTTCCCGAAAAGGTTTAAAACATCATATTATGTGCCTATGCCCAATTGTTTTCAGAATAAAGATAGATATGTTTCATGATTAACTTATGCCATATCATTTAATTGTCCACACTTGACATTTCACTTGTTTTTTTTTCAAATTCTTTGCTTTTTCAGAAGATTTCCTAATGGGGTAATGTATATGGACAACAGTTTCAATTCTTCTTACGTTTGGTTTGTAACTTAAATTTCTAGATACAGAATAAGAAATAAAGAATACGAAATAGTTGACAAGTGTAGCATGTTATTTTAATTCTTATGTTGACAAGTGTATGCAGATTGGTATTTTGGCACAATTTTTGAAATTGCGATATAGAGGAAGTTTCAAGCACGTTGGGATTTCTCAAAAAGGTTTAAACATCAGATAAGTGCATAGTACTCCATTCACAATTGTTCTCGGAATAATGATGCATATATTTTCATGATTAACTTAGGCCATATCATTTAATTGTCCACATTTGAGCTTTCATCGGTTTTTTTCAAATTCCTTGCTTTTTTTGATTTTTTTTACCAATGGGGTAACTTATATTGGCAACAATTTCTATTTTTTTCTTACTTTTGGTTTGTAACTTAAATTTGGACTTTTTAACTTTTTTCACTATAATTTTATTTGTTATTATTTAGTGTTGATAACTTTTTATCTTGTCTAGGTTGCACATGTTTTTTTTGTAGTTTGCATTCCGAGTAATAAGACCGTGTGAGCATTCTATGTCTTTTGTCCTTGTTGATCTTTTGATGTTCTGCTTTTTATCAATGCGGTGGGACAATATATGTGCATAACCTTCTTACTCTTGTTGATTTTAACTATCTTATGGTTAACTTTTTTATCAACATGTTTTTGTATGTGTGCAATGACTTATTTAGCTGATTTGAAGTTTTTAATGAGTAGGAGTATGCGTATATTATCTTTCATTTATGTTGTTATCTGCTTGTGCACTTATTCCATCATATATTTTAAGGTGAACATCGCTATATGTATCACGTTTCCTTTCTTGTTTCATTTGGTCTAAGAACGATTTTTTTGTTTGTTTGTTTTGACATCTTCAATTGTTTGTTCTTTATTTACATAGATTCTCTTTGCACCAAGTTTTCCATTTTGTGTTGTAGGGGCGTATATATGTGATAGATTTTAATTGTGTAATACTTGGCATAACAATTCACATCCTTGTTTATTTTGACTTTTGATGTATTGGGTTTTTGTCTATGTGCAACTTTTTTTATATTCTTGTTGACTTTTATTGTTGTGCTTATGTGATAAAATAATTGGTTAATGGTTGCCTTATTTTCTTCTTTGTGACGTTTACCCAGTTCTTTGACTATAAACATGGTCGTATATTTTGTGTGATGAGTGGGCTTGCTTTAAATAAAATTATTGTTGATTTTGATCACCATGCTTCTCTCGTTTTTGGTTTATCAAATGTTATGAGCAACGTTGAGTATTCTTGTTTAAAATTGTTTTTATATGTTTAAACCTTTCGATAAAAGGGTTTCAAGTTTTGGCATTGTCTCTATAACGTCTTTATTTTAACCTTCTAATGACGGTATCTTGTGTATGCATAACCTTTCCATTAATGTGAATCTTGAATTTTTATATTAATTTGAATTGTATATAAAGTGAGTCCAAACATATTTCATTGTTGTCTATTTTTATATTTACTTGTTATAAAATTTGCCTGATTTTATTTGTTTTGATTGTGTACAAACTTCTATGCTATTATTTGATATTTACTATTCTCTTTGGTGGTGTTTTCCCATTTTTCGTGTATAAACTAGGTTCTGGATTTTGTGAGATGAATGAGTTTGCTTGAGTTTTTAATTATTGTTGATTTTGATCAATATGCTTGTCTGGATTTTGGCTTAGCGTACTATGTGCAACTTTGGTCATTCATATTTAATGTGTATCTTGACTTTCATATTTATTCTATTTACTATTGAATGTAGCACAGGTTGTTATTTTGTTTGTGCACATTTTCTATTGTAAATTTTGATGATGAGCATCTTTGTTTGCATTACGTTTTTCTTTCTTGTTTCATTTGCTCTAAGAAAGAAAATTTTGGTTGTCTGTTTTGACATCTTCACTTTTTTCTTTTTTCATTACATATATTGTCCTTGCACCGTGTTTTTCATTTCGTGTTGTAGGGACATATATATTTGTTAGATTTTAAGTGTATAATACTTGGCATAAGCATTTCCGTTCTTGTTTATTTGGACCTTTGATGTATTGGGATTTTGTCGATGTGCAACCTTTTTATATTCTTGTTGAGCTTTAATTATGTGTTTGTGTGATAAATCATTTGTTAAAGGTTGCCTTGTTTTCTTTCTTGTGCCGTTTACCCAGTTCTTTATTTATAAACATGGTCGTATATTTTGTGTGATGATTGGGCTTTTTTTAATTATGATTATTGTTGATTTTGATCACCATGTTTCTCTCGTCTTTAGTTTATCAATTGGAGCAATGTTGGTATTCTAGTTTAAAATTGTTTTATATGATTAAACATTTTCTTAATTGGTTTTGCATTTTTTACTGTCTTTATTACGTCTCTTATGTTAACCTGTAAATGACGATATATATATTGTGTATGCATAACCTTTCCATTTATATTTATCTCGACTTCTTTCATAATTATTCGATTTGTATGTAAAGTGGGTTATGTGTAGTCCAAACAAATTTCATCATTGTCGATTTTAATTTTCACTTCTTTACAAATTTTGCCTGATTTTATATGTTTTGATTGTGTACAAACTTTTATGATATTATTTGATATTGACTATTCTCTTTGGTGGTGTTTTCCCCTTTATTCGTGTATAAACAAGATTGTGGATTTTGTGAGATGATTGGGATTTCTTAAGTTTAGTTACTGTTGATTTTAATCATTATCCTTGTCTTGATTTTAGCTTATCATGTAGTATGTGCAACTTTGGTCATTCTTGTTTCATGTGTAGCTTGACTTTCATGTATATTCTATTTAGTATTGGATGTAACGTGGGTTGATTTGCTTGTGCATATTTTCTATTGTAATTTTTGATGAACATCTATGTTTCTATCACGTTTTCCTTTCTTGTTTCCATCAATCTATGAACGAAAATTTTGTCTTTGTCTATTTTGGCATCCTCACTTATTTGTTCTTTCCTTACATAGATTGTCCTTGCACTAAGTCTTCCAATTTGTGTTGTAACATATATGTGATAGATTTTACTAGTGTAGTAGTACTTGGCATAACCAATATGTTCTTGCACTAAAATTTTCAATCATCGGCGATGCTAGCATGGTTTGTATTGTTGTTGTTCCATTGTCCATCTGCACAAGCTACCCTTACATTGGACGGAAAATGTTTGTTTGTTAGTATGTTGTTTATGGTAAATAAGAGTTTAGATGAAGGAGTGCCCTATATTAGTTGGACTACCCCAAGGACGCCTTCGGCATCCAGGGGTCACAGACCGACCATAGAACTCTGTTCAATAAGTGAAATGCATTAGCGGTACGCTGTCAAGTTGGGTAGTAAGGGAGGGGTTATTCGTCTTCCATAGTCTTCGACACACGAAAAGGGTGTTCACATTCATTCTTGCATGTTGGACATTGCAAGATCCAGTTTAGGAGCCTCTAATGGTTTCAAACAGTTGTGTGTGTATACGATTTGACCTGAGATTGAACTGTGATTCTCCCTCCTATCCATGTTGTCTTTTGTTGTGAAACAGGGAAATTAGTTATGTCATTTGATGATTCATTGATGGTGTACTTGTCTATGTTTTAGTAAATGTTGTAGTAGCTTATGGTTTTTAAGTTCGCTAAATATGTGGCAATTGGTGATGTCACTCTGCTTCGGTGGTGGAAGGAGCATATCCATGTTTTGGAATGCCTTTTGGTCAACCACCTTTCTAATTCAGCCCTACTTTCATGGTACCTATCATCTAGATGTACTTAATTTTTTTATTGGAAAGTTTTGGTTTAGTAGGAAATATTTGTTTATATGTACCAGTTGTTCAGTTGTAGGTCCTCAGAGACGGGAGGGTTGATAAGAATTCTCGATCCATTCCTCGTTGTCAGTGACAAACTTGTGATGGAATATAAATAGTAAATGGATTGGGGTAAGTAATTATGTTTGTGTCCTTTTATTGTGGTTTTATTGTGTTTAGTTAGCGTAATTTACCGTTAAATGATGAGACCTTCAAGCTCAATCCAAATATAATTGTCGGTGGGTCTATCAAATCTCCAAGATTTGTCCTTCGCTGTTTGCGAAGAAATTCCACAAGGTTAAGATCATAGGGCGTTTTGTGTTGGACAAAGATATTGCAAAGTTAGTTATGAAAGTTAGTTAAGATATTTCAACATACTCTCTATTAACAATGACTACATCTTGTTTCATTATGAATCCTGAAGCTTGTTCCTGTTCCTCACTTGGGAAGCATGTGAAAACGATCGCCTATAGGTCTATGTCATGAAAATAGGTCTATGTCATGAAAATTACTGTTAGTCACATTTTTTTTGTAGTTTTTGTGAATTTTGGATTTTTGTAAAATTTTTGTCCGAAAGTGTTCAAGTCTGTGTTCTAATCGGATCTTGTGATCCAAAGATTTTTAGTTGAAATCGTCAACTACATACTTGTTCAAAATCTAATCGTGAGAAACCCTACAAATTTTCAAAGTAAGATTCAGAGTATTGAAGATTTTATAGCTGAATTTGGGTTTTGAGATCGACTTAACACAAGATCTATACTTGTCGCAAGTTCATCAGGTTAAGTTCATCATCTTTGCATTTACCAAGTCCAATTATTGCAAGCTTCAGTGTACGACAAGTAACTTCTCGGGTAAAGTTGTTTACGAAAAGTGGAGGTTATCGCAAGAAGGTGTCTACGATAAGTGTACTTCTCGGGTCCAGTCTCTTGCGACAAGTAAGGTTGTCATAACTAGTTATTTGCGATAAGTTACTGTTCCTTTTCAGTGACTTACGACAAGTGAAGTTCAGTGAGTTGTTTTGCCTGCTATAAGTGTTTTGCGACAAGGGGGCTTATTTGATTTGCGACAAGTAGTATTCTGCCAAGTTAGACTTTTACTCTGTCAATTTTTCTAATTTCCAAAACGGTCATTTCAAGCATACTTTCTATCAAGAAGTCTAGAGACTTAGGGGCCATTTACCAAAATGCTTACCGGCAAGGACATTACCTTCATTTACCTTATTGTATAAATTTCCCGACCATCGAAATTGATTGTTGGTAGGTGTCTTAAACCCAGTAGGCGCTTATCGGGTAAGAGTCATTTCCCTCACTTACCAGGTAAGACTCACGGTCCTTGTTATGGCTCTTATCGGGTAAGATTCTAGGTAGTTTCCATACTCAATAGCTAAAGACTGTAAGATAAATGCTACCGGTAAGCGCTTACCCGGGTAAGTATTTTGTAAACGACCCCTTACTCAGTATGGAATCAAAGTCAAAGCCTCCAGTGCTACAAGTGGATGAATATCCTCAATGGAGGAAGAGGATGATACGGTTCTTGAACAACCAGAAGAGAGACTTGATGAAATATGTCATCAATGGTCCTCACATTCCTCACATTACTAGCTAGTCCAGCGACAACTACATGCCCAGAGATTTTTGCCAGAAGAGTGAATAAGGAACCAACGCAGTTCACTGATCATGATAAGGAACTTGTTGCTTTGGACGAACAAACAATGACATATCTGACAATGGCCAATCCTAATGACATCTACAACAGGGTAGATAGCAGAAATTCAACAAAGAAAATATGGGATGAGCTGGTAATTCGACTGCAAGGTTCTGAGAAATCCATGAAGACTAAGAGGAATCAAAGCATAAATGCTTATGAGGGATTTAAAGCCAAATAAGGTGAAACACTGAGAGATTCCTACAACAGGTTCAATATCATCCCAAATGACTTAAGGAGGAATGGGGTGAAGAAGACAGAGTAAGAGATAAATTTTAAGTTTGTCAAGAACTTGTTGTCAGAGTGGGATGTGTATTCTATTCAGCTACAAATAAGTAAGGACATGGATGGATAAAAATTGAATGATATGTTCTGTGTCCTTAACCAACATGAAGACAAAGTGAAAGAGCTGAAGAATAAGTAGAAGAAAGTTGAAGAATCGCTGGCACTGATAGCTTAATAGAAGAAAGGTGTAAAGACTAGGTCAAGCAAATTCCCAAAGACTTTTGATCATAGAAACCCATGAGACTTCTTAGAGTTCTGAAAGTGAAGGTAAGGATTCTGATGATGAACTAACTGAGTTTGTTGAGAAATTAGCTTTGTTGACTAACAGGTTCAACAAAAGATTTGGCAAGAAAAAGTTTTATCCGAAGCCCAAATCTGATTATCACAAAGTTGATAAGTATAAGGGAAAGTATGAGAAAAGAGAGGAGAAGAAAGAAGAGAAGAAGGAAGAGAAAGACAAAGAAGATAACAAGTGTTTCAATTGTGGCAAGCCAAACCACTATGCCAGAGATTGCAGAGCCAAGAAAGAGCCAAGAAGGTAAAAGATTTTGAATACTACTCAAAGAAAGCTCAACTGGTAAAGGCCAAGGAGACAAGCAAAGCTTTAAGAGATGAGAAGGAAATATGGCTAGAGGACTCCTCTGATGAAGAAGAGGCACACTTTACTCAAGTCCATTACAGCCTCATGGTCACAGTTGATGAAGATGTTTCAGGATCTGAAATATATTCAATCTCTGATATTGATAACCCGGACAATTATTCTGAAAATGAAGAAATGCTTAACTTGATATCTCAACTCAGTTTCATGAAAGATGAATTTGAAAAGTTGAAAATGAATTTTGGAGTTGAAAAAAGTTCTTTATTGAGATATCAAGATGAAGCACTTTTGTATAAATGTTTAGCTGAAGACAGAGAGAAAGAAAAAGGTTTAATCTGAGCTGAGAAAGTAAAGATTGAAACCATAATTTCTGATTTACAAAAAGAATTAAGACAGGTGAAAGATGAAAACGTGGATCTTCATTTGAAGTGTGATATTATTATTTAGGAAAGAGCTGAAGCTTATTCAAAAATCATTAAATTAGAAGATTTAAATTTCAAAAGAGGACAGACGAGAGACTCTTAAATTATTGACCAGTAACCCAAAAGATACTCGTTTTTACAATCCTAAAATGGGTCTTGCTCTACAAAGAAGTTGAGGTTTTAAAGAAAGCACCCAAAAGTCTTTACAATTTTGATAAAATGAGTGAATCTTCAAACTTTATACCTCGAATATCTGAAACATTTGTAAAATGAGAAAGTCCTATATATGATGTTCCAAGGGAAGAAAAGGAGGACATAGAGGTAGATGTATCAAAAGTTAGTTCTGATTCTGAAACTCACTGTTTAAAATCTGTTGAGTTCAAGTACGATGAACTGAATTCTAGTTATGAAAATAACAAGAAGGAATTCGTCGAATTTGAACTATTATTTCCAAAAACAAGCGAGGTAAAAGAATCTGTAACTGATGTTGAGAAATCTAAATCTGTTGAGTCTAATCATTTGAAGGAATGTAAGACATAAGACACTGACTTTAAATCTGAATCTTTTCCAGTTAATGTTCCCATTTCAGATAAATTTGATCTTAACTTTGCTAATGATAAGATTTTCCTGAATTGGAAAAGCATGTTTCAGATTGAAATGTATAAATGAGGATTTGGAAAGTGCTCAAGAGAATCTTGGGATGGATCTTGAAATAAGTCTGAAAAACAATGTTGATTTACAAAAGGAAATCAGACTATTGGAATCCCAAGTATTAAAATTATCAAAATCCAAACTTTCAGATTCTCAAAAGAAATCAAAGTTTGTTGATCATAATAAATCTTCTATTTTGATTGATGATGTGGCTAAAGAAATTTCTGAAAACAAAGATTTTCTTACTCCGACAAAAAATTTGCTTCATTTGAAATTTCTTTACCAAATATGGATTCTCTTACTTAGATGAACTCTTCAGTTAAAATTTCAAAATCATCCGAAAAGGAGTACAATATTTTTGAGATAAGAGAGACCTCAGACTAAATCTGATTCAGTTTCTAAGAAATCTTCTTACTCAAAACCATGTTTTAACTCTAATTCTCTTTTGTTCTTCAGAAATGAATGGTGGAAGGCAAGGTGATTTGAAGAAAGAGATTAATTTTGTAAATGCTAGACCTGTCTCTGATGAGCAATGTAAAGTTTCAATGACAAATGTTTGTAAACCTGATGGTTGCTATCAACGTTGTTTCAATAAAAGAAATAATATTTCTCGTTCAGAATTGACACAAGCAGAGAACAAATTGCATTGCGGAGATAATTCATTTTCTTTCCAATCCAAATTTTCAAAGAAAAGAAAATCTCAACGCTAGGTTTGGAAGAAATCTGTTTATAAGTCTTCAACTAAACATAATGCTAAAAATTTCAGCGTTGAAAAGAAAAATAATTCTAGTAAGAGAGTTGTTAAGACAAATGATGTAAATTTTGTGTGGAAATAGGTGCCGAAAGACAAACATAAGCCACACAATTTACAAAAAGAGCCCAGATTTGAATGGTGCATTAAAAGCTCGATAACTGTTGTTAAAAATTTAATTGGTACTAACAAAAATGGACCCATATTCATATGGGTACCTAAGTTGACGTGATTGATCTTTTCAGGACTGTCATGTGGGGATAATAGACTTAGTTGCTTCAAGACACATGACATGTTATAAACACTTACTGCATGACAAGATTCAACTGTAAATGGGTTACTAAGTGATTACTAGCTGACATGTCGACTACGCTGGAATAGTCTTTGATGACTTGTTGTCCAAGATTGAGAAACCTGCAGGGAAATCAAAATTCCCTATGTCCGGTTCATCTCAACCATCCTTCAATTCTTCTTAAAGGACTGCTACCCTACGAATAGTGACTGCAAATTTGCCAAAGTTGGCTCCAGAATTCTCGACGTTCCCACTGCTGAAAACGAGGTAAGTCTTCGCGCCCTACGCTCTCTTCTCTCTCTAAATTCGTCTTTTTCTTATTTTGAAAGGGACATGTCATTTTGCAACATGTTTGACACATCAGGTATTTCTTCAACCCTACACACTTCTCCCACTCCTCTAAACATGCCTGAGCATCTCCTTGCTCAACCACTAACTTATTTTTCAGGTCCTAGTTTGGGAACCATTGACGCCTCGCTGAATAAAGTTGTAGAGAAGGTGGACTCTCTTGCTACTTCCATCAACACCAATACTATAACAACCAACACTACTGGTGAAGAGCTGAAAAAATCTCTCTACCACCATCTCCACCAAGGCTGAAGCATCTCGGCTCAGTGCTCTCCAATATGAAGTCAACCCGCAGAAAGAAAACGTGACCACCAATTCTACTCAGCTGCAATTCTTAAATGGTCACATTGATACTCTCATCAACTATGTCAAGACCCTCACTAGAGAGGTAAAAACTCTCAGCGGTAAGGTTGACAACACCAACCAGCTGCTCTCCGAAGTTATGTAAAAGTTGAATACACCAGCTCCCTCTCCTACTCCTTCCTACACTAATAATGATCGGATGTCCCTGACCTTAGCTGTGGATTTTATTCAATCTGCTACATCCTCCATTCCAGAGATCGAAGCATGTCTGGATACGTTGGAGGATGATGCCCACAAATCCACTGCTTTTGATACTGCTGCTACATCCCTCCTCTCCCATGATGATGCCAAAGAGGAGGATAAAGATCCTAATGAAGAAAATACAGTGACCGCACAAGTGAACGTGGAAGAACCTCCCTCTCAGGTTGAGGGGTAGAAGACAGCTGAAGAGTCTGCTGTTGCTGAAGAGCAAGGACCTCTTTCCTCTTCTCCAATGCTCGAAGAAGAAGAGGAAGAGGAGGATGAAGACGAAGAAGAACTTGATTTTGAATATCAAGATTCTGAAGACATCATCGCTGATGATGATGAGGACGATGAGGACCGATCCTTATGGTTCTATGCGTCAAACATCACTTCAGCCCCAGCGATGAAAGGCATTTCAATAAATGAAGCAGGGGGAGAAAACAAGACAAAGCTCCAGATACCTCAACCCAAGGCAAGCAAAAGGGCATTATTGCTGAAGGAAATCTGAAACTTCTGTCACTATCTGAGGGGGAGCTACTTTCTCAGGTATGTCTCTCTATAGTTCCTCTTTCTTTCTTTTCTTACCATTCACCCCTGTCCTTCTAGCCTTTAACTTTCTCTTCCATCAAAACATACACTAACTCCTTCTTTTATTGCTCAGACATTTCTCTCCCCTGCTTAAGGGAATGTCTCTGCAAATAAACCCAACCACTCTAGCTGAAGATAAAATAATCCCAGTCTCTATCAGAGAGACTGATGATGTTGAAGAAGAAGAGGATGAATCCCTAAACCATTCAAAAAGACCCTCTCGACCTCTTCAATGGTCAGAGGATAAAGCTCAGAGACGCTCAGAGATGATCTCCAACCTGGATAGTCTACGGCTGAAGATCCCTCCTCAAACCTCCACTGAAGATTTTGACTTTCTTTTATCGGCATAAATCAAAGATTCTGTCAGGGCCGAAAAATTAATAGTTGCTTGCAGAAGGGATGCTAAACTAGCTCTCGAGGTGCATTCATCCCTGTTCAAAGATGAAAAGCTGAAAAAGAACCCGGTGAAAGTACAAGCTGATCTTCTGAAAGTGATAGAGGACAAAAACAGAAAATAGAAAGAGATCAGTGATTCTAGTCTAGCTTGGTGCAAAAATAAGCTTGAGCATCGATCTGATCCACTGAAGATCTCTAACGTAACAATCTTTGGAAGGAAAAAGAAGGACTGATCCTTTGTCACCATGGAGATATTTAGAGAGGATGGAAGTTCGAAAGCCATGTTTCTATCAAAACTGGAATACTTCGGCTATTATGAATGGTTAGAGTTTAGAGAAGCACTGAAAAAGTCAAGATCAATGTACAGAGGCCATGTTGAAAATCTTCTTGAAGCTATCATCAATAGGGTCGCTGCTAAAATGAATGTTCCCTCAGCTCCTCCACAACAGTCAAGAACAGTTAGACGGAAACATGACCCCTCTTCTGAAAATGATGTTGTTTTCAGAAATGGAACCTCCATCAAATTCTCCAATGATGCACTATTCGGGCCTCCTCCAGATCTCTCAGCTCTAAATCTATCACAACCCCTTGGTGGACCTTTCTTACCAGGGCAAGTGATAAAGAATCCTCATGGAGTTTTCTTCCGAGATGGTGAAGAAAAGCTTAGATTTCAGAGAGTCTCAGAGATTCCTCTCTGCCCTCTCATTCATCTACAAGATCTTCTATACTTGTGGTGTGACTACTCTTCCTTAGGGGACCCCATCAAGACTCTCTTTCGAGAAGAAGCCGCTGATCGTAGATAGAGTAGAGAAGAGGTATCAGATCATATGATCACAGTATTGAAATCTTGCAAACATAACTGATAGATTCCCTTATGTATCTTGTAATCTATTTGTTAAACTTACAGTAGTATAAGACTTCACTTTTACATAAAATTTTCATATTCTTCTTTGTAATCTATTCTTACAAATCAACGAAAATTTCAATGAAGTACTGAAAACCATTAGTACTATAAAAGATCCCTCAAAATAGTAATTGGGATATGTATGTTACGAGTCCTGATTATCCTTATATTTTGAATCAAAGTAATTTTCTTCATAATTGCTTTGTCATCATCAAATAGGGGAAATTGTTGATCCAAACTCTCTCAGTGATTTGATGACGACCCTTTGAAATACTTAGTTAAAATTATGTTTAACATCTGTATGTATTAGTATTTCACCATCAGCGAATAAATACTGAGTAAGTTCAGTATTGCTGATGATCTCTCTGCTATAAGTTAGACGTAATCCCTGAAGACAAGTTTCGCGACAAAGATATTCACTGCTAAATCGAAGGCAAAGCTGCTGAACAAACTTCATGTCTACTCATAATCTGATACAGATATTAGTGAAACCAAGACAAGGCAGCAACATGCGAATAAACCTTAAGAAAATCTTCAGCTATCACTAAACTTCCTTTTATCTCAATGAAGGAAGAGATATTCAGCGACTGAAGATCACATAGCTTATGCTCCAAGTTTCTTTTGTCTTATCCTTGCACACATAGTACAAATGTCAGAAGAGACATACCTCTACGACAAATCGTACAACAACTCTGAAGACTACACTGTTCACCATTCGACCAAAAACAAGTCACCAAAAGTCAGAGGCATGCAACAAACCAAAGGGTGACACGTGTAAAGTACCTTGTCAAGCATTTAATGCATAGGGTATAAATTGAAAGGTTGAGACTCTCTCTGAAGTGTTGCCTTCTATCCTTCTCTTCGTGAACCATAATACAGAAACACTTGTTTTATATATCACTTGAACCTTTATTCTCTTGTTCTTGTGCAAAAAATCTGTGTGTTTCTTAAGTTTGTTTAGATTAGGTTTTACTTAATCTTATTCCACAACAAGCTGTAAATTGTGATTTGACTTATCAATAAACAATTTATTAAACCAATTTTTTTTGTGTATGTATTCAACCCCCCCCCCCCCTTATACAAATTTGTTAAGCACCTTCGGGACCAACAAATATGTAAAATGAAAGCTCTCTGCAAAATTACAGAGAGGTACAACCTATTTATACCTAGGACATATTACAAAGAAACTTAACAACACTTTGACTAAACAAAATAAAGACTTTGACTTTTACAAACACAATTAAAGAGCTTTGACTTTAACTTCTCTTTCATTAACTTCGACTTTCAAACTTCAAGCTTTGACCCTTTGTTCTTCAACAGATAAACCTCGTTCAACGATGTCGGATACAACAATAATTTGCTCCAACAATCTCCCTCATTGGATTCGACTTTAACGGTCTTCTCTTTTGAGGTAATCTTCCGCAAAGATATTCTTTATCAGCTTTCAAAAACAATCTCTCCTTCTTGGAATTAATACAATCTTCAACAAAGAAATTATCTTCAGCTTTTGCTCACTTTCTTTGTAACACAAAATTTATGTCAAAAAATCTTCAGCAATCTTTCTCAGAAGTCTTAATCTCTCAATCAAATATCTTTCAGTAGTCTTTGAAACTTTGAATCTTTTTCTCAAAACGTTATCTTGAAATATAAATTCACAATCCATTTACTAATATCTTCTCTCCATTGTTGATGATTGTGAGCATCAACATCATCAGAACTTTTCTAGAAATGTAGTCTTTAAATTTCTTAGAAGGACCAACTGATCTTTCTCACTGATAAAAGAACCATCCATCAATTCAAAATGATTCCGAATCTTTTCAAATTTGGAATAGAATTTTTAACCTTGAATCAACGAATGAAACAATTAAAATGCATGTAAGTAGCACGAAGTCACTTAGTACAACGGATGTACTTGATAAGGAGTTTTATTGATGTTCACTCCAAAGGCTTCCATTCAATCATCAAAAACACATAAGGAATTTCTATGAATGTTCGACAGAAAAACAAATTTTCTGTCTGATAGTGCTTGTGTATGAAAGACTTTAAGCATTTTGTGCTTTATTAGGCTAAAAAATGTGTAAACTATTGCGAACGTGGGGAAAACTTCCTTCTTTTTCAATATCGAAATCTTCCGAGTGAAGATCAGATAGCATATGTGTTGCATCCCCATGAAAAATTGAAACATTTCCTTGTTGAGAAAGAAATGAGTAGCTAGTGGGGTTAAAGCAAGAGTTGGCATGGGCTCACTGCCTGTTTCAATGATGTTCACAAAAGAATTGTGAAATAATCAGTAATGTGGTTGCCCGGCTCAGAAAGTGGTTGGTGCAAAGTTCTCATATTCTTTTAACTCTTTTCGCTCACGATCTATCTGTTTTTCATTTTCCTCACTTCTAACCAACTCTCTTTTGCATTTTACCGCTCAACACAATGAGGTCGTTCAACCGTATGAACTTCCTCCCCCACTCTTTGATATTGACCCTTCACCCTCAATCACTCAGGATAACTTCTTGGGTAGGAAACACTGGTTAACGTGAATACATAGAAGTATTTTATAAGCTCACACATTGATCCCATGAAATATGTCCTAAAAGAATATTGTTCAATAGTTGAACTTGAACAATGAAGAATCCCATAATATGAATCACACTGTCAATGAATGTATGCTCTACAAAAAAATATCATGATTATTTAAGCATTTTGAACTTTGAAGATTTCTCACAACAAGAATATTGAATGAATGAAATGAATTCGAAAGACTTGTTTGAGAAACTGACAATGTACCATAAAGATCAAATATGAATGATAAACATGAAAATTTTGGTCATCAAATAATTGAAAATTTTCTATATGAACAAATATAAACAATCATGAAAGAATCTTACGTTTGAATGAAAATGATGCTCAACAAACATTGAAATGCAAACAGGTGTATTACCATCGAAAAATTGTTTCATTTTGAGACATGGTAATAACAAATATCAATAAGAAAGTTTGAACCGGTGTGTATGAATACTTGAAAATATATGGAAAAGATAATACACGAGTATTAAACTTTGAAAACACAGGGTCAATTAATCAATAACGCTCATGTATGTAAACATTTAGAATCACACTTCTAAATTCATAAAACCTTTTGAGAATTGAGAAGTGGTTTGAACAATTAGAAATGTTTTCATGTCTGAAAGTTGTCCATCTTTCAAACAAATCATACATTTAGCTTAAATCTCATAACTCCAACTCAAAATATGATTAATTGACTAAAATCAGATAAGCTCCCCCTCAATATCGACAAAAAGTCTAAATCTCGTCAGAATATCAAAGTCATAGTAAAAAATAGAAGCAAAACATTGAAAAACGAGTCATGATCTGAATTGATCAGAAGTCAACATTTCAACTTCTGTACTCCCCATGAAACTTTGCATGAAATGCATCTGAAATAAGAAAACATGTCAGTAGGAAATATAAAGAATATATGCAGTAATACTCCTTCTTGAATATTGATCATCTCAGCTTAGTCATTGAAGAACAAAATCTTTGAAGTGCGGGTTCTAAACTGAATTATTTAGAAGCCAATCTTGATCTTTGAAGTATGAGTCCTAAACTGTTGTGTTTAGAAGTCATTGACATAGTCAATGAAGATCGAGTCCCGAGTTGATTTACTCAGAAGTCCTACTTCTTACTCCCCTTACACTTGAGCCTTGAGGTACCCACTAGAACTTGGGTCCATATATGTTAGTTACAGTTATATTGGAAGTAATTCCATATGTTCCATACCAATGATGATTATGAAATTTGTTTACAAATTTGTTTGTCCCACAGTAAGAACAACAAATTTTCTTTTGAGCTAACCTGATCAAATGATATATAGAATAAACTAGATCAGGTTTCACAAAAGAATTTGCATGAAAAGCAATGTTCTTTTGAACATTTGACTTGGGAACAAATGTCTTTGAATTTTGAAACATTCTTCTTAGTTGAAGAACCTTTTACCTTCCATTCCATCTTGACCGTCTTATAGATAGGAATGTTACCTATGCCATCAAGAGATTTATCATTGAAAAGGTTTGTAGTACAAATCTGATCATTATGTTTGATTAACCTTTATGGAGAAACAGTTGTATGATGTGAACTTGAAGCTGTCTTGAAAACGATCCCTTCAAGTTTTGTGATTTTAGCGGACAAACTGTTTCTTTGTGCATTGAGTAGATCAATCTTTTTCTACAATGATTACACGTTCACCGCACCAAAATCCAGATTATAAGGGATTCTCACACAAACGCGGATCCAAATACGGTTACAATGATTTTTCAATCTGCATTGCACGGTAACACAAACCAAATCAGGCATACGCTCCAGTATCCGGGAAATAATCTAAATCCGGTAAACTCAAGATTCTGTACGCTCCAGATATCGATCCAAGAAATTTCAAATCATCTAATTTGATTGAATTATCGCAAAATTGATGACTACAAAATGTTTCTAACAACAAATCAACCAATCTTTTGCAAAAAACGGATCAAAACAAGAGAAACCGGATGAAATCAGTGAAATCATGAAGAACACATTTGCGATCAAAAAATTTCTAGATCTAATCGATTTCTCAAAAGTTCTTCAAAAAAAATGATGGTATCGAATCAAATCTTGATTCAATTATGCTCTGATACCAATTATTAGTCCCAATTTCACGATCAAAACAAGAAATTCAAGCAACAAATCTCATATTCTTCATTGATTTCAGGAACTCATAAACTTTCGCTCTCTACAATCATATGGAGCGTATCATCTCTTTCTCTCTCTAAAATATGTAAAATGAAAGCTCTCAGCAAAATTACAAAGAGGTACAACCTATTTATACATAGGAAATATTGCAAAGAAACTTAACAACACTTTGACTAAACAAAATAAAGACTTTGACTTTTACAAACACAATTAAAGAACTTTGACTTTGACTTCTCTTCATTAACATTGACTTTCAAACTTCTAGCTTTGACCATTTGATCTTCAACAGATAAACCTCGTTCAACGATCTCGAATACAACAATAATTTACTCCAACACTTTTTTACAAAGCTCCCAAAAACATTTCCTCTACTCCCATATCTCATAAATATACAAGAAGGAAGAAATTAGAGGTTGTAGGTCAAAGAGACCAAAACCCTAGATCAAGAGATGGGAACTAACATCTTACCTTCCACTTCTTGGAACGTCAAATCAATAAGCAATGCCTTCAAAAGCCCCAAAATTGGACCTAATACTCTAATAATGCTCAAGGTAGAGAGAGGGAGAGAGAGAGAGAGGTGGAGGAGAAGTGTTTGGGTGAAATAGTGAAGAGAAAAACCCAAAATGGGGGGGGGGGGTTAGGCATTTAGATGAGCCATGGTACCTTTACGGCAACCTAAGTCGCGTGTCAAGTTTCCCAAACTATTGGAACCTAGAAACAATGGATCACACGACCTATGTCATCGGAAAGATAGCGAAAGAGCCATTATCGTCCAAAAGATTCATTTTTATCCAATTTTGACCTTCATGTACCCGAAGAGAACTTATAAACAATCCCTTTATAAAATGGAGCATTTTAGGAGTCAAACGATCTTGAATAGACCCCGAACAGAATCCCAAAATCACAGGTGTTACATTGTGACTCTACTTATGAAAAATATACTAAAAAAGGAATTATTGACTGGTGAATGTTGTGCTTGTCTTTTCAATTTATATTTTGATATAACTGTTTGAAATCACTAGGCATTAAGCCTAACAATTTTTCTTACTGACATGTATAACGGGTCCTAATAGTGGCTGACCTAAAGGTCGGTGAGATGGGCATGAGTTGCAACTAGAGGCACAAGAAAGATAGTATATTTTTGGAAGTGATGTCATAAATTTTGAATATAGAAGTCTTTGGTTGTTGCAGTAACCCTCAACTTAAAAATAGTTCTACTATAACTAGATAGAAGTCATTAGAACTATGATACTTAGTTTTGTTATTCGCTATCTTGTAAACATGGATACCCTTATTAGGTAATACTCTTATTTTGTAGTAATTTTGATATATTTCCCAAGTTTAAATTTACTGCTATTTCTGAATTATAGGGGTGTTACATGATCATACTAATTTAAGTTTGATTTCTAAAGCGATGAGATTATGTTAATAGAAACTCTAAATAAGATATATACTCTATTTAGAATGGAGTACTGAGCTATGGGAGTACTCTTGATGAATTCACCTATGTGAATATGGAAGTGAGGCCGCTTCCTATGAAACTATGGGCATCTTTCTATAATGTTCACTATACAAGGTAGACATGCATTGCCAATAAAAGCACAAGCTTTTTAGACTACACCCTAAAAAGGTTGAACATGATATAATGTTAGATTTAGATTTCAAGACTACGAGTCACCCTAGTAAAATTTAAAATTTTTCACTAAATTGCCCCTAAGTTCACTCTAGTCACTTTGTTCTTCAAGGATGACTTGGTCTTCCATATTTTAAGCTCTAGTGAGCACTTAAAACTTTCCATGATGATTCCTTTTTCATTTAACCTTTGATTTTTGTTTTTAGTAAATAGAAGCATGTCATGGAATATATAAAGGATTAATTCTATGAATGTGGTGATTGTGAGCAAATAAATAGAATTTTTATCTTTCTCAAATTACATATTTCTTGATATTTTGAGTTCTGAGTAAGTAAGGTAGGGTGCAAGAATCCTCTGGTTTTCTTCAGTGCACAAGAGATCCGAGACAAATTTTTGTTGGATTATTTTATCCTGGGGATGGTGTGGTTGACAGTCTACTTGCATGAATCTAGGTAGTGCCACAAACGTCTTAAAGAGAGTGACCTAGTCCGTGACTCAACTCAAAACATTATCCGTTAAATTCGTTTTAATTTCATTTTGCATCAACAGGTACATCATTACACAGTAGTTTCTACAAACACTTTATGTGTATTCGTTACACCCAAGACCAACACTAAGGGGGCATTTTGTTTGATGAAATGGTTTTGAGGGATTTGGATTTCGTGTAAGGATTTGGATTTGGAAAGATTTGGAATGTTTGCTATGTTTGGTTTGTAGGATTTGGAATGGAATTGAATTTCTTTATTTATAAAAAAATTATAAAAACATAAAAGTAATTAAATTGCCTTTTATTTAATTGATTATTAAAAAACAAATGTTTTTAACATATGTTTAAACATTATTATATATAAATCCTATGAAATCTCGTAAAATCATAGCCACCCCCGTCGAATTTCAAAATCTTATGTTTGAGGGATATCAAAGAAATCCTGCGATTTCAAATTCTAGCAATCCCGCAAACCAAACACGTGATTAGAATGAATTTGAATTCCAAATCTCCCAAAATCCTTTTCATTCCTATAAACCAAACCGACCATGAGTCTCTCCCTCGCTCTATCTATATATGTGTTTGTATGTAGGGGTGCTCAAAAACCTGATCAAGCCAACACAAACCAACGCAAAATAACTCAACCCGAAGCAACCCGATGTCTAATCGAGTTGTAAAATCTTCAAATCGTAGGTATTGGGTTGAAATTGGGTTACTTTTATTTGTACCCAACCCAACCCGATGAACCCATGTTATTTTATTTCTTGGATTTCATATTATTGTCGAGTCTCTATTAATATGTATATTAGACAATTACACCATCACATGTCCTCTTCATATACATATATTTTCAATCTATTCTCCATTTCTCTATAATTATGTTGGGTCATCAAGGATTTGAAGATGACATCCCCTTCGGCTTGTTAATTCATATTTGTAAAATGTTGATCATCCTTATACTTAGGAGTCATTTACCAAAATGCTTACCGGGTAAGCCCTTTCTGACCATCAAAATTGATTGTTGGTAAGCATAAACTTGGTAAGTGCTTACCGGGTAAGAGTCATTTTTCTCACTTACCGAGTAACATTCTAGATCATTGTTATGGATCTTACCGGGTAAGATTCTATGTAATTTCCATGCTGAAAGGTAAGAACCGTAGGCTAAGTGATACCGGTAAGCGCCTTCCCGGGTAAGTATTTAGTAAACAACCCCTTAGTTTATTTCAAGGTTCTTTGTAATAGCTTAGTCGTACCTCAAAAGGTCGGTGAAGTCGAAGACCAACCGAAGTCAGCAAGAAGCAAGTCCTTTGATGTAGATCAAGACAAACTTCCAACCTCACTAAGCTACCTACCTGCCGATCTACCTTTTCTGAATCAGCAGACACCTACCTACCGATCTACCTCTCTTTGATGGGTAGGCATTCAACCTAACGAATGTGCCTTATTTTATGTAGGATCCCTACTAGCCGAATTTCATAATTTGGCTAGTCCCTCTTTGCCAACATCCTTTTGACAAAAAGGATGGAACATTCTATTGCACAGAAGATTTTCATCCAAGTTCTAAAATGATGGAGACCATCTCCAAAAGAACAGAAAAAGGATACGTGTCAGATATATTTTATTAAGGTGTTGTCTTATTAAGGTACAAAGGTCTACTTTGCTTCATGATGGGTCACATCAAATACTTTATTCCTAGTGAAAGAAAATCTCTGGCACCATTAACCAAGATGACAAGTGTCCTCAGCATTTAATGCACAAGGTGATATATAAAGGTGAAGATATTCTCCATGCAAGCTACGCTTTTAAAACAGATCTCAGTGCACTCAAGAAAGTAGGCAACCTTGCTCTATCATCTTCATAGCTTTAGTCTTTGCGTTTTTAAGTTGTGTTCTTGTTTCTTTGTGAAAGATTGATAAAATAGTTTATCTGTTTTTTCCACAACAATCTTAAAAGTTTTCTGCGTAGTTCTTGATAGTTATATCAATAAATAATTAAAATTAAGTGATAAAATTTGTGTATTGTATTCAAACCCCTTCTACAATACTTTCTTTACTTCTGACTTTACTTTTGGGACCAACAAGTGGTATTAGAGCAGGTCAGTTTAATCCAATAAACTTGATCTGAAATGGCATCACCGTCTTCTCTAAAAATTGATTTTTCTTCTCAAAACTCCTCCACAACTTCATATGACAATGGCTCCATAGTCAAGCCACCCAAGTTTAACCCAAACAACTTTTCTTTGTGGAAAAGTCGTATGATGCTATTCTTGGAAGGAGTTGATAATACATTTATCACTGTTCTTCGTGAGGGACCCATTGTCCCTAGAGTCTGGGCTCGCTTTGAGACCTAAAAATATCGTTCTGACTCAGAAGACAAAGATACTGTCATAGGTGATTCTGATGATTCTTCGGATTAAGAAAGAATTGTTGCTACTAGCAGATACATCACCAAAAATCCTAAAAAGTACAATAATGATGATAAGCGTCTTGTCGCTCTTGACACTAGAGTCAGAGCCATCATTGCTCTCTCCTTCCTTGATGAGGTGTATCACTCCTTGGTAAATCTTTCTACTTCCAAGGAAAAGTGGACAACCCTATGTGTTCTAATATGAGGGAACATAACAAGTTAAGAAAAGTAAAAGATTTCCTTTCTTAGAAAATATGAACTCTTCTATCATGATGAGGGATAATCTCTCTCTGACTACTGCAACCACTTTAACATCCTTCTTAACGACCTTAAACTCTTTGGAAGAGTGTACGGTAATGAGGAAGTCTTATGTAAGTTTATTGATGATCTTCTTGACTTTTGGGAAAACATCTGTACTTCCATCAAGATAACCAAGAAACTTGATCATCTACCTTTTACCGTTCTTTATGGATCTCTTTTTAACTATTATCAAACTAGGATCCAAAGGAAGATAGTCATAAAAGAGATAAAAAGCCCATCTATGGCTCTTATCAGTGACTCTTCCAAGAAATATGTGTGTATTCCGAGAACCACATATCCTTCTGATGAATCGGACCAAGAATCCAAGAAGATTCAAATCACCATTCGGAGGCCTATCTTAGTGAGGCTGATGATGAAGGTGAAGAAACTTCGGTAGATCAGATGACTGATGAAATGGCTATGCTTGTTGGTTTCTCTATGTTCAAAAATCATCTTCCCTCTAGCCATTTCAAGTCTGGCCAAAAATCCTCTCTTTCTTTTTCTAGTAACTCATCTGACAAGACAAATAAGGAATGCTATGCTTGTGTCAAGAAAGTCCACTTTGACTCTGAGTGTAGTAGCAACTCCTTAGGAAGATGCAAATCTACCTTTTCAAACCAAAACATCTCCAAGATGAGGACAATGAGACCTGACTTTGCCAATAGGTCTCACTCTCGATAATCTTCTTCATCTTCTTTCAAAGAGAGTATCGATCGTGCTGAAAAATACAAGGCTAAATACAAGAGAGAGAAAGAAAGAAATGAAGGTGTTCTTAGAAAGGAAAAGGCCTTATGGTCGAATCCCATGACTAGGCTGATGAGCCCACTTCTAAGAGTGACAAAGAGACTTCTAACAAGTGTTTGATGGCCAAACTCAATGATATGGCCGAAATGAAGACCATGATATGACGGTTGCACTTGTATAAAGGTGAATGATCTTCCTCTTCATCTCAGGTATTCGAACATCATCAGACATGGTATCTAGACAGTGGATGTTCAAGACATATGACCAGCAACAAATCTCTTCTTATTGACTATGTGACTGAGAAAGGACCCACAATAACCTTTGGAGACAACTCTAGAGGTTCCACCAAAGGTTATGGAACCTTCTCTATGGTTCCATCACCTTTAATAAAGTAGCCTATGTTGAAGGACTGATGCACAATCTCTTGAGTATCAGCCAGCTGTGTGACTTAGGATACATTGTTATCTTCAGACTTTATGACTGCATCATCACAGATAGAAATAATCACATTGTTTTATCTGGTGTTAGAAAGGATAATGTGTACATCATCAACATGAGTCAAAAATTAGTTGAAGGAAGCATCTGCTTCACTTCAGAAGATTTTGTTAAAAAAACTGGCTCTGGCAGAAACGTCTATCACATCTCAACTTCAAGACTTTGAACACCCTCCCCAACAAAGATATTGTTGTTGGAATGTTAAAACTATCTTTTGTGAAAGAGAAGCTATGTGAATCTTGTGAGAAGAGAAAGCTGACAATCCTCCTTCAAAACAAAGCAATGGTTTTCCATCTCCGCTCCTCTTCAAATGCTACACATGGACCTATGTGGACCAATTAGTGTTAATGCCAAAAATCGTTTTGAGGATGATTTAAGGTCGGTATGGAGCTTTAACAACTAAAGTAAGCGATCGATCGATAAATCATATACGATGATTAAAAAATAAATGAGAGACAAATATTTTGGTGACGCGAAAAACCCCATCGAGGGTAAAAACCGCGGATGATAGCAGAGACCGTCAAGTGCACTATAGACGTCAAACAGGTTCGTTGCCTTTTAGAAGGAGAAATCGAAAGTACAATTGACAATATTACAAAGTAAAAGTAAACGAATCATAAATTTAAGTTGTTCGTCGTGCGATTGAACACTTTGTCGAGAGTTTTTAACAGAGAGCAAGTAAGTCGAATGTTCTTCAGCGAAGTATGTTTCCAAATGAATTCAGTTTTATCAGATGTACTTTTTCCGAATGGTTTTTCCCGATGGTATATATATAGTTTTGTCCATCATAAATAATCATTCAATGGGATAACGGTCTGTGCATTGTTGCTGTTTGATGAAGATCGTCCGTTATGACTGTTGGTCATAAATGTGCTCCAAACATGCAATAAAGATTCATAAAAGAAAACGGTCGTGGACAATAAAATATATGTTAGTTATGTTACAAAGGTTGTAAGTATAAGATGTCGCGAGATTGTCCGGTCGTGGTCGTAAGGAACTTACGGCTGTGGTCATAAGTGGCAACCATGGTTCTCGATCTGTGTGGTCTTTAAAACCTTATATTAATACAAGAGTGGGCTTAAGATTGGAGATGTTTGGTTTTTTTGCGTCAGTCGTGACTTGAGAAATTTTGCCCAAATAGTTTGCCCCCAAAATTCAAAAATTTAGGCGGAAAACCGACTTCTCGAATGTTTGTAACTGGATCTGACACGTGCCGAAGAGTGTAAGAATCAGTTCCTCGAAAATCGAAGATTCTGCAAGGGGAAGCTTGTAGCCACAAAGCGACTGTGATGTCACGCCAGACATGGGGAGTGTTAGAGCATATATTTGTTGGATACAAGATCATGAAGATTGAAGGTCGAAGTCAAGACATGTCAAAGCTCAAGTCATATCTCAAGCAGAAAGTCAAAGTCTTTTGTAATAAAAAGACAAAGCATGTGTTGTAAGAGTTTAATTGTTTGAGTGTTTCTCTTAGTGTTCTCATTTTGTATTGAGCGTGCATAGTGGTGTGAGTGTATTGTGTCTTCGTATAAATAGGGATATGAGTTGTGTACATGTTGTAACATCATTCAGAGTTCGTCTAGAGAGAGAAAGTATTGAGAGTGTTTGTAATTTATTTCAGAGATTAATACAAACTGAGTTTATTTGTAAATTGGTTGTCATCATTGTGTTTGCATTGTTATCTGGGATAACAATTGGTATCAGAGCTTTGACTTGCTTGACTTTCTGTCTAAACTTCAAGATCTTCAATCTAAAATGAAAAAGGAAAAAGAGCAGAGTTCCTAAGAAACGTCAAAAGATTTTTGAACTCAACAAGGAATTTGTTGGGGACAAAAGTTTGATTGACTTTCTGAAAAAATCTGCTTTGGATTTTAAAATGCAAAAAGATGGTTTTGAAAATAAGATTTCTGAAATTGTTTCCAAGCTTTCAAATTCGGATATTGAGAAACAAGAATGCATACTAAAAACTCATAAATTGTAGATTGAAAACAAGAGCTTAGTGAAAAAGGTAAATGGTTTGGAAGAAAAATTATATGCTAGAGCACAAACAGATCAGACCATTTTCTTAAACACACCTAATGAGGAAGCTGATGTGAAAGAGAAGTGGGGACTAGGTTATGATAACCCCCACTACTTAAAGAAAGCAATCAGAAAATAGCCAGCTTTATATAATTTTGATTTTATATTTGCGGCTGGTAAATATCCTCATTTGAAACCCAAATTTGTTACCAAGTCACTTGATGAGGTTGAAGCCAAAGAAGATGAAAACAGAAAGAATTTAAAGAAAATGCAACTACCATTCTGCTATCAAAAGCTAAATGATAGTTATCTTTCAGAAAAATGAAAGTTTTTTTCAAATGATTATTTTGCTAGTTATTCTACACAAGAGTTGGAGGCAAAACCAGTTAAATCTACAATTTACGTTCCTCCACTTGTGTTAGAAAGCAAAATAGTGGATCTTGAAAACGTTTATCTGATGAAAGAATTTTGGTTAACATTGAACAAAGTGTATTTTCTACTGTAATGAAGAACACCGCTTTTAAAACTGCATCCAATGAGTGTTCAACATCTTCTAAGGCACCTCAAACTTCGGAAGATGATTTTGGTGACTTATTTGCGTCTGCAAATGACTTTTTAAATTCTGATGATAGGTGTGTTGAAGAAAGTATTGATATGTTTGACTTTAATGCTAAACTTCCAGATCATTCTGCTTTTATTATTAATGGTGTAGCTTTACGTAGTGTGCATGAAGTTGGTGAATCATCGACTAAGGTTGGTGAATCAGTTTCTGTGAGTACTGATTACTATGAGAAAGGTAAGAAACATAAGAAACAACGCTCACAGAAATGGACTAACACTGGTAAGCTCAAGAAAAGACAAACCTCGAAATCTGATTTTCCTAACAAATCTAAATTTTTTGTTTCAGAATTGAAAAAGAAAAGGTCGGAAGAACGAACTGAATGACCACCAAAATGGAAGATTGATGAGAACTCAGAATCATGTCCTGATAATGGTTGTAATAGATCGACTGATAGTAGTTTTGGTGTAATTGGTAATATTGCTTCTAATAAACAAAAACTTGTAATTCCTTACAAGAGATATACAATAAAGCAATTACTCCAATTATCTCGGTCTGCTACTAAGTCATCTAAATCTAGACGAAATGATTTTGTTTCTCACTAGTATTCTGATGATTGGTTTGGTACTTATCATGTATGTTTTTATAAGGCATATACTTCAAACGTTTTTCAAAAGATCAGAGGGTCCATATACAAATGGATGCCAAATCTTGTGCTAATCCGATAGGACCCACTTTTAATTGGGTACCTAAAGTTATTGTTCCCTGATTTCTCCTGTGCAGACCCGTCATATGTGGTACTTGGATTCTGATTGCTCCAAGCATATGACTGGGCAGAAATATATTTTGTCTAATTATACAGAGAAATTTTGCGGGAATGTGCGATTCGGAAATGATCAGTTTTTACCGATTTTGGGCTACGGTGATGTGTTCAAGACAACGTGACGATTACAAAGGTGAGCTAAGTGGAAGGATTAGGACATAACCTGTTCAGTATTGGCCAGTTCTGCGAGAAAGACCTAGAGGTAAATTTAAAGGCCAAGAGATGTTCTGTGCGTACTGAAGACGGTAAGGAACACTTGTTCAGCACGAGAAAGTCTAACCTCTACACGATTAATCTGTCAAAAGTCCATACTGACAATAAGGTTTGTGTACTATCAAAATCCTCACTGTAACAAAGCTGCTTATGGAACCGAAAGCTTTCTCACCTAAATGTTCGTTACATAAACAAACTGGTCACGGGGAAACTAGTCAAAGGACTTCTTGAGCTTAAATACGAGAAAGAACATCTATGAGCACCGTGCAAGAAAGGTAAAATGAAGAGAGCCGCACATAAGCTGAAGCCTAAGCCTAGTACAAGTTCTCCACTTGAGTTGCTGCATATGGATCTTTGCGGTCCTATGCATACACAAAGCATAAACGGCAAAAAGTATGTTCTAGTTATTGTGGACGATTACTCGCGGTACACTTGGGTGAAATTTCTGAGATCAAAAGATGAGACGCCCGAAGTCATCATCATATTCTTAGAGACTACCCAAGTAAATCTGCAAAAACCAGTCAAGCTTCTTCATATAGATAACGACACAAAATTCAAGAATAGGACTGTTGCAGATTATCTCGAATCGGTCGGGATAACACATCAATTTTCTGATGCCAGAAAGCTAGAACAAAATGGAGTAGTAGAAAGACGTAATAGAACGCTAGTCGAGGTTGCTCGTACTATGCTGAGTCAATCTGATCTACCTCTGTTTCTATGGGCCGAAGCTATATCGACTGCTTGCTACACGCATAATTGCTCCATAATACACCGCCGGTTTGGTAAAACTCCTTATGCTTTGATAAATAATCGTACACCTAGCATTAAACACTGCCATATTTTTGGATGCAGGTGCTTCGTGCTGAACGATAAAGATAACTTGAACAAGTTCAGTCCTAAGGCTGACAGACATCTTTATTGGATACTCTCAAACATCTGATGCATACAGAGTATATTTGAAGAAGTCAAAGACTGTCATAGAGAGCTTAAACGTTACATTCGGCGAGGAAATGGCTTATGAACAAAGCAGTTCAGAACCCGTACTTACATGAGTATTAGCTTATGGACAAATTAGTCCAGAACCTGTGGTTAAAGATACTAATTTTGATAAACCATCTACATCTACATGTCATTTATCAGAATTAGATTTATTGTTTGAATTCTTTTATGATGAGTTTCTTGGATATAAATTGCCTAAATCTGTTGCGATTGACAGACCTGAAGAGTCAAGTGCTCATCTTCCAGTCACTTAAGATCTGTCTACTGAATTCGTTCCCCCGATTCAGCAAGAAACTCATATTCAAACATCTACTCCTTCGGTTAAAGCTATACATGAAAATGTCGAGACAGAAGTTGCTGATTCAGTTGGTTGCACTGTAACGTCTACTCAGCAGCCAAAAATTGTTGTACCAACTGAAACTTCTACAAAAATACTTCAACTGAATCCCTTCCTAAACAAGAAGAAGATAGTGGATATTTAGATGAAAATCATGATCAATCTATGTCAACTCCAATCCCTCATGAATACAAGTAGACCAAAGAGCACCCGATAAGCCAAATCATTGGAGATCCATCTTTATCAGTGCAAACTAGGTCTGCTACATTAAATATGTTTATGCATGACTCATTTCTGAGCAAGATAGAGCCAACACGCGTATCTGAAGCTCTAGCTGACTTGGATTGGGTAACTGCAATGCGAGAGGAGCTGAACCAGTTCGAAGCATTAAAAGTCTGGAGACTAGTACCTAAGCCTGAAGGTAAATCTATAATTGGTACAAAATGGGTATTCAAGAACAAAAAGGACGAAGATGGTATCGTGATCAGAAATAAAGTAAGACTAGTGGCTAAGGGATACAGGCAAGAATAAGGAATTGACTATGACGAGACTTATGCTCTAGTGGCATGCATCGAAGAGATCAAAATGTTTCTTTCATATGTTGCCCACAAGAACTTCACCGTCTACCAGATGGATGTGAAGACTGCCTTTCTTAACAGCATACTAAAGAAGGATGTTAAAGCACAATTTTATTGGATTCAAGATCATCATTATTTGAAGATGCAAATCTGAAGTCAAAGATGGAAAATTCGTCTCAACAAATAGTCTAGGGTCCTTTGTAATAAAAGTCAAAGTTTGTTTTTCATATTTTTCTTTATTAGTCTTTTTCTTTTATTTAAGTTAATAAGTTTTAGTAAGTTGGGCCCAAGCCCATTAGGCTTATAAGTCTAAGTATAAATTAGTTTATTTAGTGTTAATTTGGTTTAGTTGAAAAAGAGAGAGTTTATGTGTGTGTGTGTGTGTGAGTCGTATACTGAGAGATCGAGAGAGAGAGAAAGCAGAGGCGTGGAAGAGACAGGAAGATAGATTCATCATTCAACCTTGTAATCGTTTGAATCGTTTGTGAAATCAATACTAGGTTTGCATAATCGTATTGTGTTTATTGTTTGCTTGATTGAATCGTGAATCACAGGGACACACAGAGGAAGTCTATGTTTCACAGCCTGAAGGCTTTGTTAATTCAGAGAAACCGCATCACGTATACATTCTGGACAAAGCACTTTATGGTCTGAAGCAAGCCCCTCGAGCCTGGTATGAAGTATTATCTAAATTCCTAGTCAAGTCGGGCTTCTCTAAAGGTAAGATCGATACTACTTTGTTTATTAAAAAGGAAAAAACAGATATTATTTTAATTCAGCTATATGTGGATGACATCATATTTAGCTCAACAAATCCAAAATACTGTAAGAATTTTTCTAACCTCATGGTGTCCAGATTTCAAATGGGTATGATGGGAGAGAGGAACTTCTTTCTCGGATTACAAGTCAAACAATTTTCAACAGGGATTTTTATCAATCAATCAAAGTACATTTTCGATATTCTTAGAAAATTTAAAATGGAAAATTGTACACCTATTGGAACTCCGATGGCACCAGGAACTAAAATCGGCACTGATCCTTCGGGTAAAGCTGTCGATGTTAGAACCTATAGAGGTATGATTGGTTCTTTGATGTATTTAACTTCTAGCGGGCCAAATATTATGTTCTCTACATGTCTATGTGATCGAATCAGGCTAATCCAAAAGAATCCCATATGTCTGCAGTCAAAAGAATTTTTAGATATCTGAAGGGGACTGTAGATCTTGGTTTGTGGTATCCTAATGATACAGGTTTTGAATTGCCAGCTTACTCAGATGCAAATCATGCAGGTTGTATGCTTGACAGGAAAAGTACGTCGGGACACATACAATTTATGGGTGATAAACTCGTGAGTTGGGGCAGAATACGTCGCTGCGGCGGGTTGTTGTTCTCAAGTGTTGTGTATGAGGACACAACTACGAGATTATGGCTTCAAGTTTGATAAGATCCTGATATACTGTGACTTTAAGAATGTCATTGCAATATTTGCGAATCCTGTGCAGCATACAAAGACCAAACACATCGATGTACGATATCACTGCATCAAACATAATGTAGAAAAAGGTACAATAGAACTTTATTTTGTAAACACTGATTATCAACTTGCTGATTTATTTACCAAGCCTCTAGATGAAAAGAGATTTAACTTTCTCGTTTCAAAACTTGGTTTGCTAAATCTCAAGACATAATCTGTGATTACCTACTAAAGTTTTCTTATTGTTATTTTCGTCATTTCTTTCTTTTTATTCTAAAAAGATATCTGCACTTTAAGTCTATTCATTTTTCAGGGGGAGTTTGAGAAGATATTAAGATGATCTACATTCATTTGAGGGGGAGTTCATATATTTTTGCATTCTTAACTGCAAAATTTTTTGATGAAAAATTTCTGTGGGAGAAAGAGTAAAGGAGTATGGAATATGACTTCTGATTACATCTGATCAGAACTCATACATTCAAAGTTTTACTGCTTTATGTCATTTTATTTTTCAATAAATTTTGTGAATAAAGCTTTGTGTTTTGACGACTTTTGATTTTTGTAGAAATGAGAGGAGCTTAGATGATCATATCATATATGATTTTGAGCTGACTTGATGAGATTTAAGAGTGAGTGAAAAAGGTTAATTTCTAATCTTAATCTCATACGTGTATGAAAGATGGACAACTTTCAGATATGAAAACATGTTCTTAAATGTTCAAACCACTTCTGATTCTTAAACAGATTTCATGAATATAGAAGTGTGATTTTAAATGTTTTCATGTAATTTGTGCTTCATTGATTAATAAATCGTGTGTTTCCAAAGATTAATACTTGCGTATTATCTTTTCCATATACTGTCAAGTATTCATACATACCAGTTTAATTTTTGTTGAATATGTTACCACCATGTCTCAAATTGAACAAATTTTTCGACGGTGATACACCCCGATTGAACTTCAATAAATTTTGAGTGTTGATTTCATTTCAAACGTTTCTTTCATTTCAAACGTTTCTTTCAAGAGTGTCTATGTTTTGTTTCGTATAGACAATATCCAATTTTTGCTGACCTAAGCCTTTACTTGATAAATCATTCAGATATTTTGATCTTTTTCATACAATGTCAGATTTTCAAACAAGTTTCTTGTATTCATTTCTTTAATTCAATATACTTGTTTTGAAATATCTTCCATGTTTAAAAAAATGCTCAAATCTTCATGATTATCTTATTGAGCATATAGACATCTGACTTGTTTACATGTGCTTTAACTGCAAAATTAAAACATTTTGAGCAACTTGTGCTTATAGGATTACATGGGTTCATTATGTGAGACTTAACTGAAACTTCTATGGATTCACGTTAACCAGTGTTTCCTACCCAAGAAGTTAATCTTTGAGTGATCGAAGAGTGAGGAGTCTAACTAACTGAGTGTGGGTTGAGTGATGAGGTAAAATGAAAATGAGAGTTTGGTTAAAAGCGAGCTTAAATGATTAAAAGAAAGAGGGTGTGAGAACAGAGTAAAAGAATATCAAACTCTGCACCAACTTTTTCTGAGTCGGGCAACCATATTGCTGATTGTTTCACATTTCTTTCGTGAACATCATTGAAACAGGAAACTAGCCCATGCCAACTCTTGCTAAAAACCCCACCAACTACTCATTTTCTTCTCAACAAGAAAGTGTTTCATATTTTAAAGGGGATGCAACAAATATGCTATCTGGTTTTCATTTGGAAAATCTGGATATTGAAAAAGAAGGAAGTCTGCCCCATCTTCGCACTTCGATCATGCACAATTGAGTCTGTGTTATACTGTTGTTGTCTCAATGGTTTACACAATTTTGAGCCTATAAAAAGCAATCATTGTATGCTTAATTCTTTCAAACACGAGCACTTACACACAAGGAATATGTTTTCCTGTCTTAACGTTCATAGAAATTCCTTTTGTGGTGTTTCGATGATTAAATGGAAGACCTGGGGGAGTGAACATCACAAACGCTCCTTTCCAATGTGTATTCGTTACACACAATGACTTCATGTTACTGACAGGCATTTTAACTGATTCATTTGTTGATTCAGGTGTTACACTCATATTTTGTCTGAATTTGAAAATATTCGGATGAATATCTTTGTGGATCAATTGATGGTCAGAGGCTCTTGGAATAGATCAGTGGTCAGATCAGATTGTTAAAGACATTTCTTGTAAAGTTTTGATGATTTCAGTGTTCCAATCATCAAAAAGGGGGAGAGATATTTCGAGAAATGTTATAGATGGGGGAGAAAATCAAGAAATATTTGAAAAAAGTGATCAAGAATTATTACTTTGATAAAGAAAAGTTGGAGCTGAACGAAGAAAGTTATGTCAAGACAGCGGATTAGAAGAAAGTTTGATGAAAGATGGAAGAGCAAGTTCAAAGATTTCAGAAGGCAAGCTGAATTTCCCTGAAATTTTCTTTGAAGATATTTTGCTAAAGAAACTGAGTTGAATCTGATGATAATTTCTTTTCGATGTCTGAAAGAGGTTTTACAACCTTCGAAAGATTGTTATTTTTCTTGAAGACAGACTTTGGAGAGTTTACAAAAGCTTTTAAAGACAGAATGTTTGAAGATTTCTAAGCAAAGGGAGAGATTGTAATTCTTGTGTTATAAAGGGGAGATAAAATCTTAAAGTTAGTCAATGCAACGAAAAAGGGAGATTACACAAATTGAGCTTAAAGAGAGATTGAATTGCTAAATCTTTTAGAGACGATCTTGAATCCAAAGGTAGAGATTGTTAGAGCATATATTTGTTGGATACAAGATCATGAAGACTGAAGGGCGAAGTCAAGCCATGTCAAAGCTCAAGTCATCTCTCAAGCAGAAAGTCAAAGTCTTTTGTAATAAAAAGTCAAATCATGTGTTGTAAGAGTTTAATTGTTTTAGTGTTTCTCTTAGTGTGTTCGTTTTGTATTGAGCGTACATAGTGGTGTGAGTGTATTGTGTCTTCGTATAAGTAGGGATATGAGTTGTGTACGTGTTGTAACATCATTCAGAGTTAGTCTAGAGAGAGAAAGTATTGAGAGTCTTTGTAATTCATTTCAGAGATTAATACAAACTGAGTTTAATTGTAAATTGGTTGTCATCGTTGTGTTTACATTGTTATCTGGGATAACAGGGCGCGTGGTGTCAGGAGTAGGGACAGGTGTCGTCCATCCAACGACTTGTGTGCGAAAGGTCGATGATAGGTGTTGACCATCTGTCGACTTGACCTAACTCCGAATCGCGTATAAATATTGATCTTCGTCAGATCCTTTCCTTTTTACGAGATTTCAGTTTCTTAGAGAGAGTTTTCGATATGTCCGGTGAATCCTTGCCAAACCTGCAAAAACCAAATCCTTGCGATAATCGACTGAGGTTTAGAGCCCCATATAAGGTACGATCTCCCTAACCCATTTAATGCGCATTAACTGGGACGCTTTTGAGTTCTACGTAGATGCCATCCACGACCCTGATTTCGTTATGTCGCCATAGACCCGATTAGTACCCTCAATGTAGAGGAAGACGTCGAGTCACTCCGGCTATTGGTCGGGATCCCTGTGGAAGTGAGGCTTTGTCCTTTGTCCAGAGCAATTCCCGAACAGGTACTTCGTGATATATGAGTATCCGTTCAAAATAGGGTTTACATGGCCTTATTTGCCTTTGTCGAGATTATTCCTCATGATCTTTGACCTGTCGCAGGGGCAAATGATGCCCCAATTGGTAAATCATTCAGTTCATCAAACGATTGACGGTGGTTTGGGAAGATCTCTTCAACGTCTACAACCTCCTCTTGGCCTATACGGTTAAGGCAAAATCGAACCATTGGTACAACCTCTTCTCTAAGTACAGAGGGCCTCATACCTTGGTTCAAGAGACCGTGGTCAATGAACGTAAATAGAAGACACGTTATGTCTTCGGTCACCTGGCGTCGCTCAACAACAACGTCAAGTGGCTCACCACCGGGGGGGATACAAAAAGTAAGACGTAAAGTCTTTTTAGCATTTTTGTCGTTATTTTTCTTCTTAGTCGTGAGTTTTACTAACGCCTACCTTTGTTTTGCTTGTGATCGATTTCTCGGTAGTCCCGCCTTCTGCTGACTCAGCCGTAAAGGTCGAGAGGTTCCTCGAATTCAACATCGAGGAACACTCCTTCTTTATCGCTCATCTTCCTGTCGACAAGGACGAGGACGACGATGTTCAATACGTCGGATCATCGATCGCTTCTCCCGCAGAAGAGATGGAGGAAGAACGAGAAGAGGATTTAGTCATGAGACATTACCTTTCGATCGAAAGACCTTATGGGATCTATCCCTAAAGGCGTCACCCATTAGTCGTGGGTTTGGTCACTAGGAAGCTACCCACTAATCGTAGGATTCAGTGGGTCTTGTCGTAAGACGTCACCACTAGACGTAGGGCTTTGTCACCCACTAGTTGTAAGATCATGTGGGGTCTAGTCATAAGATGTCACCGACTGGTCGTAAGATCATGTGGGGTCTAGTCATAAGATGTCATCCACTGGGCATAAGACCGCATAGGGTTTAGGTCGTAAGACGCTACCTATCGGTCACAAGATCATGTAAGGTCTAGTCTTTCGAGATGTCACTTGTGAGTTTTTATCGTACTTATGTTTGTTTGTTTTGCTTTTTCAGGAGGATCGACCCCCGTAAGGCCGAATATGGGTCTGTCGAAGAGAGAGGCCCTTGCACAGCTCGCCTGTAAAGGGCGAGAAGTCAAAAGAAAAGCTCCTCCGACTTCTGGGTCAGGGGTCAAGAAGCCGAAGATGGTCCCGAGGGAACCGTCTTCAAAGGGCAGTGGCCCGGTGGCCATTGTAGTAGAGAAGGCGAAGACGCCTCCAGTCATGAAAGCGGAGCCGATCTCGCAGGCTCCCCCGGTGGAGGTGGAGGCACAATCCTCCTTGTGGAAAGACAAGGGGAAGGGAACCCTGGTCGACCAGGCCCCAACCCCTATGGAGGTGAATTTCACATTGTTGGGCGATTTTATGTCGTCCGACCAACTGAGACAGAAGGCTCTATTTCCCCATCCGGGGAAACTCCTTCTTGACCTGGGTTTTCACGTTGCGGGGCTATCGTTCATGGTAAGTAAAAAAAATCCCAATCGTAAGATTTTCTGTTTTTTGTCTTACGATCTAATCACCGGTCGTACAATTGTGCAGGCACTTAAAGGGGGACCAGTCCTCAATACTCGCATGGACAATGTGAGAAGGCTAGTTCCAGCCGCCCTGGCTATGAAATAGGCGGCCCTGTCCAAGGCCACCGAGGCGGAGGCTAAGGCACAGAAGGAAGATACTAAACGGGAGGAGTACTCCATTCGTCTTGACGACACCCTCAATAACCTTGAGATCATCGGTCACGAGAAGGAGAAACTCCAGGGGTGTTTGAAGAAGGCCCTGGGTCGTGCGTCCGCAATCGAGGTGGAGTTAACAATGTCTAAGGCAGTCTCAACTTTGAATGGAAAATAGGTCGAGGACCTTAGGGCGGAGGTGGGGATGACCAAGGAGCAGGTCGCCGAGGTCGAAGGTGAAGTCCATGGATGCCTTCACCCGTCTTAAGGTTCGAACAACCCTGATGAGATACCACCTGAGGGGTCAGAATCCGCTGGAGGTGGTAGAAGATGAACTAGCCTTCTTCTTGGAGGTTATCGGGTCCGAGAGAGACCTTGACTTTGAGAACGGGCAAGAGCTCAAGTCGAGGGACGACGCCCCCGAGGGTGGAGATGCAATGGTCGCACCTCAGCAACAGAAACAGGAGAAGGATCAGTCGACTCCTTAGAATAGGTCTGGTATTTTCCTTTTTGTATTTTTAATCAGGTGACCATTGGTGGTCGTGCCTACCTTTTGTAATTCTTCCTTATATAACACAAGGACTTTTCGGACAACTGTCTTGTCGCAACTTTTCAGCAATCGTAATATTTAATTTCATGTTGTTTGTCCCGAAGGTGCTTAACAAGTTTGTAGAAGGGGTGGGGGTTGAATACAAACATAGAATTTTAAGGTTTAATAAATTGTTTATTGATAAATCAAACACAACTTACAAGTCTGTTGCGGAATAAGATTAAGTAGAACCTAATCTAAACAAACTTAAGAAACACTAAGATGGTTTCACAAGAAGATAGAGAATGGGAGATTGGAGAGTATAGAAAACAAGGGTTTCTATATTTTTAGAAAGATGATGACACTCAGATGGAGTATTGATCTTTCTATTTATACCCTATGCATTAAATGCATGGCAGAGCACTTTACATGTGTCCATCATTGATTGGCTGAGAGGGTCTGACTTTGAGAGACTGCTTTCGGCCGTATCATGAACAATGTAGATCCATTTGAGATCATGATTGGTATTGATGAATGATAAACAAGAAATGAAGGGATAGAAATCAGTAGTTTTATTGAAAGCAAGTAAACTACACTACTAAAGAGCAAAGCAATTCATACGACTACATTGAAAATGAAAGGTTACAAAATGAAAGTTAACCAAAAACCTATTACAAGATTTCTATTTATACCCCCGTATCCCTTGTATACAATTAAGATCAAACCCAATACAACGCCTAATATACAATATGTAGATTACTTTACTAAACTTATAAATAGAACCTAAAATATGTTCTAACATTCTCCCCTTAAGTTTTGTAAAGTAATCATTCTCTGATCAGCTCCAGCTTCAGAGTCTCCCCCTTGATTTCTTTATAAAACTTAGTGTTCCATAAACTTCAAAGCATTCTCAGCTCCTCCTAGAAAGTAGCTCTTATCCTTGAAGTATCAACTGAAATATTAGATCTGATGTAGACCATAACCTCGACTGAGTGCACATAAAGACAACTTTTGACTTTAGTAAATCTAACACATTCCTTAACGCCCACAAGAAAGATATGTGTGGATTATGATAGAGTGACACCCAAGTGCATCTTCAGTATATAACATCTGATCTGTCTTTGAACCATGATTTGAAATATGAATTCAACTTAAGAACTTAATCTGATTAGCTTACGGGCGGTAGCTTCCGGTAGCAACACTATAAGGCAAGGGTAGAAGGAAAGCAATGTTCAACAACTGATAGAAGATACTCATACTGACTTCTCCCCAGAATACTGAATAATCAAACCCATAACTCCTTTCTTCATGAATCAGCTGGATGATTATAAGCGCTCAGGATTCTGAATTACAACTCAAATAGCTATTACAATGATTGCAGTCACTCACAGTACTGAGTGATCAAGTCAGAAGAATGATAAAGTGCTCTCAACGGTCTAACAACTCAAGAAGCTCTCCAGATTGATGATTGCAGATGCTCAGGCAACTAATTCAATCCAAGCAGAGACCAAATCATCAAATCCAGAATCTGAAAGTCTTGAAAGGCATGAGCACTCGTGAAATGTAGATCAGTTGCTAAAGATATGTGACCAACATATGATAAGATTGATGTCACATATGCATTCCGCGTATAAAGCTCAGGAACAGGGCAAACTTGTATCAAACAGGGTTCAGAACAGTCAAAATTCTCAAAAATATCAAAATTCGCATATCACTATTCACCATGAAGCACAATTCGCAAGATGGCATAAGCCTGAACAACAATTCGCAGAGGCTTGCATTGCGAATTCCCAACTTTCGTATGCGATATATAAGCGAATTCTCGCATTTCGCAAGACATATGTCTGCGAATCCTTTACTTCTCGCAGCTCTCTCACCTACGAATTCTATACTTAGAACATTTTTCAAATATGGAAACCACTTTTCGCAAAGACTACGTCTGCGAAATCTGTGACATTTTGAACCAAGTGGCCTGCGAATCCTTAAAATTCGCACACAACATATAACACAGTAGTCTGCGAATCCTTCAACTTTCACGTGTAACTACTTGCGAAATCCTCCGGTGTAATTTTGTTGTGTCCAATGTTCATTTTGCGAATTCTTCACACAAAATCTTCTTTTTGCGAATTCTTCCAAAATTTGCGTGTTCTTCACAAAATCCTGTGAATTCTTGTAGATCTGGACCGATTTTTCAACAATTTTCCAACAAAACTTTCAATACTTCGAATCTTGAGTTGTAATTTTGACAGCAGGTTCAAAAACTACTCTTGAGAACATTCGTAGTTGATCATATTGTCTAATTTCAACTATAAACACCAAAGTCGATCCAACCACAGTGAATGAAAGTTTTCGAACATAAAAACTCAAAATTGACCGATTTGACTAGAATTGATGAAATTAAACATTATAATCGATTCCATTTAGTTCAACTTTGATCACATAATTGATTTAGCGTCAAAGAACATCAAAACAACATCAATTCACAGAAATCAAAAAATTTATTGACTGTTCTATCAAAAACCAATCAGATCTCGATTGTGTAGAAAATTATATCTCTGTTAGGCTCTGATACCACTTGATAGGTCCATTTGAGATCATGATTGGTATTGATGAATGATAAACAAGAAATGAAGGGTTAGAAATCAGTAGTTTTATTGAAAGCAAGTAAACTACACTACTAAAGAGCAAAGCAATTCATACGGCTACATTGAAAATGAAAGGTTACAAAATGAAAGTTAACCAAAAACCTATCACAAGATTTCTATTTATACCCACATATCCCTTGTATACAATTAAGCCCAAACCTAATACAAGGCCCAATATACAATATGTAGATTACTTTACTAAACTTCTAAATAGAACATAAAATATGTTCTAACAAACAGTGTAGTTGGCAGAGTGTTTGTACGAATTATAGCAGAGGTATATCCGTTCTGACATATCATACTAGGTGTGCATGGGAAAGACAAAAGAGACTTGAGTCATAAGCCAAGTGATCATGGATCGCTAAATATCTCTTCCTTCAGAGATACAAAGAAGTTCAGCTATCGCTGAAGTTTTTCCTCAGCTTTCTTTGCATGTGTAGATTTATCTTTGCTTCACTGATATCCGCATCAGGTCACTAGTAGACTTGTCCTTGTTTAGTAGCTTCATCTTCGATTCATCTATGAACATCTTTTGATGTGAAACTTGTCTTCAGGTATTACGTTTAACTGTTTACATCAGAAACTATCAGCAATACTGAATATACTCAGTATTTAACCGCTGATAGTGAAACATTAATACATATTAATGTTTACAAGAAAGATCATCACTGATAACTGAACAGACTCAGTCTGATCGTTGATGATGAAACACTAATACATATTTATTAAACGTAATTTTCACTAAGTATAGAAAAGGGTCTTTGTCAAATCACTGAGAGAGCATGGATCAATAATCTCCCCCTATTTGATAATGACAAAGTAGTTGAACTAAATTACTTTTAATTCAAAATGAGGAATAATCAGGACTCATAACATACATGTTCCAATTACTATTTTGAGAGATCTTTTACAGAATTTTCATTAATTCAAAGAAAGAATTACAAGAGATGAAAATATAAAGTACAAGTGAAGAACTAACTATTGCAAGTCTAACTAATAGATTACAAGAAGTAAGAGACTAATCTATCAGCTATCTAGAAAAGTGTTGGGAACTGAAGAATTTACCAAGTATGGTTAATGCTGCTAGTATAAGATTACTACTGCCAGAGGACTTCAACAGTTAGTACTGCTGAGTATTACTACTGCTAGTAGAATTAATACTGCTAGTCAAAGTTAGTGCTGCTTGAACAAAGTTAGTACTGCTTAGCTAGTTAGTACTGCTAGTGGTTAGTGCTTCTTAGTAGTTAATGTTGCCAAGACTCAGTTAATGCTGCTTCTAAGATAATATGAAGATAATGATGAAGAGATCGTGGTTAAAGATAAACATGGAAAGCTGAAGATATTCATGGAAGATATACTGAAGATATTTTATTTAGTATAATTATCTTTTATTCAGTATATGTATAGAATGTATAGAATAGTTTAGAATTAATTATTAATTCTAAGTTCTAGAGAGATTCAACCTCAAGGCATAGATCCTAATTCTAGAGAAGTAGAATTCGTCTTGAAAGAGCTTGTTCTTCAAGATTGAGGTTGAGTGTGTAATCTTGTGATTTTAATCATTCAATACAAGTTTACAAGTTGTTAATCATATACACTGTTTGTTTACTGTTACATTGAATATCAAAGTGTTATTCCGCAAACTTCTTTGATATTGTTTCTGAGACTTTATTCTTGTTAAGAATTCGATCCTGACAAGTGGTATCAGAGTCTTTTCTCTCAGAAACATCTATTCATTCATCATGGAAAACTTTGCAGAATCAAACAGTACTCTGGTCTCAAAGGTTCCAATGCTCAGACCCAATGAATTCGATATGTGGAAGATCAGAATCAAGAAGTACATATTCCTCACTGACTATTCTATGTGGGACATCATAGAGAATGGTCCTTCTGAAGCAGGAAAGATTGGTGCAGATGGAAAGAGAACTCCACCAAAAACTGATGCAGAAAGAAAAACTAGACAGACAGAGATGAAAGCCTTGAGCACCTTGCTCTTGGCTATTCCCAATGAATACCAACATCAGTTCTGCAACTGCACTGATGCAGAGATGCTCTGGAATGCACTGGAGAAGAGATTCTCAGGTACCAAAAGTACCAAGAGAAATCAGAAAGCCATTCTGAAGCAACAATATGAGAACTTTATGTCAACCAAGAATGAGTCCATGACTCAAACTTTTGACAGGTTCAACAAACTTATTGGTGAACTGATAGGTCGGGTTTATACCCTTCCCGTACGAACCGCAAGTGTACGGTGTCGACTCAAGTAATATGTACGTAAGTACGAGTATCGAACCTTGGGAACTTGGTATTAATTACCACAAATCTATATCAATTATTAACTAGACTTGACATGAAAAGGTTGTTGGTAAATTGTTTCTAAAAGAGATCTTCTTAAAATAAAATAAAGAAAGAGCAATGAACAAAGAGATAACAATTATGGAAATAAAAAAAACTGAGGGTTGGTTTCATAAAGGACTTACACTAAAAACCTGGTTTGAATTGAAAAAGATGTAGGAAAAGTTCAATGAAAATAACTGAAGTGACTGTACTCTTTTTCAAGCAATAACAATACTAGCAACCAACAATGATAATTCTTTTCTCAAACTCAAATATCAAGTTGGGTTGCTCATAAGAACAAGAGTCAAGATCTACGAAGAAAATGTATATTTCTATCTTATTTGCTCCATAGGCATACAACCAACACATCTAATTACTTTACTTTCCTCTTGAACAATTAAGCAATCAAGAAATATCCATATAGCTGATCAGACTATACAGATTCTATTCAAAATTAGTCATATGCTTCATTGAAATTAAAATAAAAGTCATCGTCTACAACTCAAACCAAAAGTTTAAAGAACATCACCCATTAATCCACCAACCCCCAACATGAGAAGATTAGCTCATGTTGGGGTCTAAGAAAATGATAAAGAAAGTAGAAAAATACTCTGATCTACACATTGTTCTTTAAGAAAGACAAAAATCTTCAAAAGTTAATACTCCCTGAGATCTTTAATCTTGAAGCAAGGTTGGAACAAGATCCAGGATCCGTTTCCACTGAGTTTTCCCACATTTTTGTCACGTTCGTGCTCTCGTTTTCTCCTCCAAAATCGCCCCTTGCGTAGCCGCCAGTTCTCCTCTCTTCGATAATACCTAAATCTGACAGAAACAGGTGATAAGACGTGTCAGGTGCTTACGCGACTTATGCCACGGGTTAGAGTCGCGTCATAAGTCGCCCGTGTCTCTCTAACTCGCGCAACAATGGGTAAGTCGCGGCTCTAACTCGCGAAACCCACTGTTTTCCACCAAACTTTTCTATTCTCCACCAGCAACTTAGTTGAGTTGTCATAATTGGGCCCTTTAGGTTCCTTTCTTCTTTCTTCACTTCTCTTCTATTAAAATCATTCTTTTCCTGTAAATAGCTCACAATTCCATTAAAACTACCACTATCTCACTCGAAGTCATGCAATTTCGACCCAATTTAGTGTATAAATAATGTCAAGAATTGACATTATCATGAACTAGCTACAGTGGGAGTACAAATTGATCAAGATGATCTGAATAGAAAGTTTCTAAGGTCCTTGAGTGATGAATGGACCATGTATACTGTGTCTTTCAAACAGAATGATCAACTGGAAGAAAAGGAACTTGATGATCTCTATAATGATCTAAGAGTTTTTGAATCTGAGGTAGAGGCTAAAAAGAGGCCTTCTGGGTATGTTCACAATGCTGCACTCCTTTCAGCATCAACTGATTCTACTTCCAACCCTGAATCAGTTAGTACTGCCAATGGAGCAAATCAAGAGAAAGGCACTGAAACTGTATTTGAAGCCTTTCTGGCAAGTCATGGAAATTCTTTTCTCATTAATGATGACTTGGAACAACTCCATCCAGATGATCTTGAAGAGATGGACATTAAATGGCAGATGGCCATGCTCTCTATGAGAGTTAAGAAGTTCATCAAAAGAACTGGGAGGAATAACTTCTCCCAAAGAAGAGAAGATGGAGCAGAAGGGACACTTTGCTAGGGAATGCAGAAGTGGAGTGTCTCACAACAACAACCACCAGCAGACACAGTCTGGAGGCTTCAATAATAACAGAAGCTCTGCACAAGCCCTAGTCTCTCAACAAGGTATGGGGTTTGATTGGAGTGATCAAGCTGAAGAGGCCATCCAAAACCAATGGTGTCTGATCTCCCAACAGAGGTAACTTCCAATCTTTGCTCTCCAAATTGCATTAACACTGTTAAAAGATATAGGGATCACAATCAGAACATGAGTGATGACCTTAAGAGATTGGAAAAGGACATAAAAGATTATGTGAGGATTGTTGAGAGATTTGAAGAACAGATTAAGGGTTTTCAAGTCAATGAGCTTCAACACTCTTATGACACAAACTACTGGAAGTGGGAGAAGAATGACTTAGAACTTCAACTGATCAGATCCAAAGAAGAGAGTGAAAAGCTAAGAGGAGAGCTATCTAAAGTCAAACTAGATGTAGAAAAGTTTTCCAATGCTTCCAAAGCAATGGATTCTTTGCTACAAACTCAAATTCATGATAAACTGAGAAGAGGAATAGGGTACAATACCACACCACCACCCTATAACAACAACTACATCCCTCCTAGTTCAGATTTGTTAGAAACAAAGGATAGGAAGGACCTATCTAAGGGAGCCACTGAGATAGATCCCTTAGAAAGAAGTTGTCAAGGATAAGGACAATACTGTGAGTGGTGAGATTCCTATAGAAAACCACATAATCACCAATGAGGGATGTGGAAAGCATTGGATCAAGTCCAATGAGATAGAGAAGACTGAGGGAAAGAACAAGAAGGTTCACTATAAGCAGACCACTGTTGTGAACCCTATCCCTTGCAAGCAGTGTGCATGCAGTAAATCTGAGCCCCAAAAACATGATAAACCAAGGGGAAATTAGAGAAACTGGAATAACCAATGGGCACAAAAACAAGGCATTGATCTGAGTAAAATCAATAGACCAAAGCCTTGTTTCATTTGTGGAAAGTTAAGCCATTTGGCTAAGTATTGTTTCTTTAACCCTATTAACCAACAGATGAACTTTCAAAGATTTGTGCAAAAACCTGTTGGTTATAGGAAGGCTGGAAAGAAACATGTGATGAAGAAATCTGTTGAAACCAAAGGTCCCATGAAGAATAAGGTTTTAAAAGAAAGTGTTTTAATATGGGTGCCTAGAAGCACTAAAACTGTTAGTACTGCTGACAGAGATAGTGTTGCTAGAAGCATTACTGCTGCTACCAGTGTTAGTACTGCTGATAATTTTAATACTGCTAACACAGTTACTGCTGCTAACACAGTTACTGCTTCTAACAAGGTTAGTACTGCTAAGCATGCAAGTGCTGCTAATACAGTTAGTACTTCTAAAACCAGTACTGCTTCTAGCAAGTGTGTTTCCAAACCAATCATTGTGACAAAGTACTACAGAAATGAGGAGTCAAAGTTTAAAAATCTTGTCAAGAAAGAATGTAAATATTTTGATGAGAAAGGGGTACCCAAGACCACTTTGGCTTGGGTTCCTATTTCATACTAACTGAATTACTTTATGTGCAGGGCAACCAACAGCTCAAGGGAAAGAGCATATGGCATGTTGATAGTGGTTGCTCTAGGCACATGACAGGCAACATGTCATGCCTTCAGGATTTCAAGCACATCAATGGAGGACATGTTGCATTTGGAGATAATCTTACTGGTGGTAAAATAAGTGGAAAAGGTAATGTTACAAAAGGTAAGATGACATTTGAGGATGTCTACTATGTTGATCAATTAAAGTACAACCTGTTAAGTGTATCACAGGTGTGTGACAAACAACATAGCATATTATTTACTACTACAGAGTGTATGATCCTTGCTCTAGGGTTCAAGGTAGTTGATGAAAGCATGATACTACTTAGAACTCCAAGAAAGGACAATGTTTATTGTCTAGATATGGACAATGTTGATAGTGATTCATCCCTGAACTGTCTTGTGTCAAAAGCTTTTGTGGATGAATCCTCTCTATGGCACAGAAGGATGTGTCACATGAATTTCAAGACAATGAACAAACTTGTTAACAACATCCTTGTAAGAGGTTTACCTTCAAAAGTATTTTCATGTGATGATCATTGTGTTGCATGTCTTAAAGGCAAACAACACAAACTTCTCATAAGACCAAAGCGATAAATACAATTTCTTCTTGTCTCCAGTTATTGCATATGGATCTGTTTGGTCCTACAAATGTTATGAGTATAGGCAAGAAATCTTACTGCTTGGTTATTGTTGATGATTACTCTAGATTTACCTGGGTATATTTTCTAAGGACTAAGGATGAGACAAGTGGACTGATCAAATCCTTTATTCTAAGAATTGAAAACCAATCTAATACAAAAAGTAAAAGTCATTACATCAGACAATGGGATTGAATTTAAAAATCTTGATCTAAACACCTTTTGTGAAGAAAAAGGAATTGAGAGACAATATAGTGCCCCTAGGACTCCTCAACAGAATGGAGTTGCTGAGAGGAGGAATATGACACTAATAGAGGCTGCTAGATCTCTGTTGGTTGATTCAAAACTGCCAATTACCTTCTGGGCTGAAGCAGTTAATACTGCCTGTTATGTCCAAAACAGAGTTCTAGTGGTCAAGCCAAAGAACAAGACCCCATATGAGCTTTTAAATAAAAGACAACCCTTTATTGGATTTTTCAAACCTTTTGGGTGTCCTTGTACAATTCTCATTACCAAATCTCACTTAGGTAAGTTTGATAGCAAAGCAGATGATGGATTTCTTGTTGGGTATTCATCTCAGAGTAAGGCTTACAGAGTTTTTAACTCTTCTTCTAGAATAATTGAAGAAAGTGACAATGTCAAATGCAATGAGAACACACCAAATCCTATTGGATCTGGTCCTCAGTGGCTGTTTGACATTGATTCACTAACTAACTCTTTTGGTTTCAGTAGTGATGATTATGCAGGTTCAGGGAGTGGAGGATCAGGGACTACACAAGTTCAAGACAGTATATCTCAATATGTGATCTTTCCCATACCAACAGTGGATTTATGTGAAAAGGAACCATCTACTGGACCAAATCAGAGTGAAAAAGAAAGTAGAGATGAGGAGAATCAAGAAAATCAAGAACCAGAAGTAGCTGCTGAAAACACCTCAGTTGACTTGAATGACTCTAATCTAGAGGTGGGACTTAATGAGGAACCTAGTCATCACACCAGAACTCAAAAGAATCATCCTCTACAGCTGGTAATAGGAGATATATCTTCTCCTATGATGACTAGAAATCAAAGCAGGCTGCAAGAAATGCAAGACCAACAACATACAGTGCTCTCTTGCTTTTTATCCCAGCTTGAGCCTAAAAAGGCACATGATGCTATGAAAGAGTCCAGTTGGATAGAAGCCATGCAAGAAGAGCTACCGCAGTTCAAGCTGCAAGATGTTTGGGATCTGGTAGACCTTCCTAAAGTCCAAAGGGCAATAGGAACAAAATGGGTCTTCAGGAATAAAAGAGATGAAAGAGGCATAGTCATAAGAAACAAAGCAAGGTTGGTGGCTCAAGGGTATACACAAGAAGAAGGAATAGACTATGAAGAAGTATTTGCACCTGTGGCTAGGATAGAAGCAATTAGATTATTTCTGGCTTATGCTTCTTATATGAAATTCAAAGTCTATCAAATGGATGTCAAAAGTGCATTTCTTTATGGCTCAATTGAAGAAGAAGTATATGTCTGTCAACCACCAGGGTTTGAAAACCCAAGCTATCCAGACAGGGTATACAAATTTAAGAAAGCACTTTATGGACTACATCAAGCTCCAAGAGCATGGTATGACACTCTGTCATCCTATCTCTTGGAAAATGGATTTGAAAGAGGAGTCATTGATAAGACTCTATTCATCAAGAGAAAGAAGAAGGATATCTTGCTGGTCCAAATCTATGTTGATGATATTATCTTTGGATCCACAAGAGATAACATGTGCAAGGAGTTTGAGGAACTAATGCATCAAAGGTTCAAGATGAGTTCCATGGGGGAACTTACTTTCTTCCTTGGACTCCATGTTCAACAGAAGTCAGATGGAATCTTTATCTGTCAGTCCAAGTATGTGCAGGACATTCTAACCAAGTTTGGTTTCTCAGATTCAAAACCTGCCAGCACACCTATGGAGACACACAAGCAGTTAACAGCAGATCTTGAGGGGGAGGATATGGATGTTCATCATTATAGATCCATGATTGGCTCTCTCATGTATCTTACAGCCTCTAGGCCAGATATAATGTTTCCAGTCTGTGTATGTGCAAAGTTCCAAGTTAGGCCAAAGCAATCTCACTATCAAGCTGTTAAGAGGATATTCAGATATCTCAAAGGGCAACCCAGATTGGGACTTTGGTATCCTCATGACTCATCCTTTGACCTACTTGCATACTCAGATAGTGATCTAGGTGGAGCAAACTTGGACAGAAAATCTACTTCTGGAGGATGTCAGTTTTTGGGTGCAAGACTAGTTTCATGGCAGTGCAAGAAACAAACCACAGTGTCCACATCTACAACAGAGGCAGAGTACATAGCAGCTGCAAGCTGCTGTTCTCAAGTCTTATGGATTCAGAATCAAATGCTGGACTTGGGGTAACCTTTCTACACACTCCAATTTTTATTGATAATAGCAGTGCTATTAGTATTGTGAATAATCCTGTCAAGCACTCAAAGACAAAGCACATTGAGATCAGGTATCACTTTATAAGAGACTGCAATTAAAAGAAACTTATTCAAGTTGTAAAAGTTCATACTGATAACCAGTTTGCTGATCTATTCACCAAAGCCTTTGATGTGGGTAGATTCACTTTCTTGGTAACAAGTGTGGGAATGATTAACTCTGAATAAGCCCCTTCTCAAAAAGTGGTTACATACCTGTATATTGTTTATTCTTGGTGTTACTAATCTTCTTTTTCAGGATATGTATAGCAGTACTCAGTGTATCACAAGCTTAAAAGAGTAAGTATGGTTAATACTGCCAGTACAGTTTTAATACTGCCAGTGCACAGTTAATACTGCTAGTGGTTAATACTGCTCTCAGTTAATACTTCTAGTGGTTAATACTGCTCTCAGTTAATACTGCTAGTTAGTTAATACTGCTAGTGGTTAATACTGCTCTCAGTTAATACTGCTAGTGGTTAATACTGCTCTCAGTTAATACTGCTAGTGGTTAATACTACTCTCAGTTAATACTGCTAGTTAGTAAATACTGCTAGTGGTTAATACTGCTCTCAGTTAATACTGCTAGTGGTTAATACTGCTTATGTCCCGAATACTATAAATACTCTTTGCCCGCCTAAAAAATTCATAACGACTCTTCGCATACTGTTCACTTGCGCTCTAAACCCTTTCTCTCTCAAGTTCAAAGTTTTCAGGCAAGAACGTCCAAGATCAATGGCATCAATGGCTTTCATAGACGAGCACAATGAAATCACGATGCTACAGAAGCCCAAACAGGCCGCTGGTTTCCATCAGATTGTGGATTTCCTCAAGACAACCCACATTGCCCATGCTCTCACTGTCTCGCCATCAATCTTTATCGAGCATCAAAGACAATTATGGGCATATGCCACCATTGTTACTGAGAATGGTGTGCAAATGATCAAGACAAAGGTGTGTGGCAAGCCATTGACAGTTACTGAAGAGGTAATTCGCATCAGTCTACGTCTAGACGATGCCTCTGGTATAACTTCTATCTCTAATGATGAACTATTTTCTACTCTTACAAGAATGGGGTATGGAGGCCCATTGGGTGTGTTCAAGTTCTCAAAAGCCAAATTTTCACCCCAATGGCGTTTCTTTGTCCATACCCTTATGCACTGCATCTCTAAAAAGACTACTGGATGGAGTGAGTTCAGTAGCACCATTGCTTATGCTTTGGTGTGCTTGGCCACTGCTAGAAAGTACAATTTTTCTAAAATGATTTTCAATGATCTTGTCTCAAACTTGGGAAACAAAAAGAGCTTTTATATGTACCCCAGGTTTGTTCAAGCAGTTATCACCCACGAATTGACGGATATGCCTCATTTTGATGGGGTATATGTACCAAAACCCCCTAAAGGCAAGGTTTTCTCAAATATGAGAAGATCTGCTGGGGACTCGGAAGGAGTTGACACCCCATTGTTCTCTACAATGATGGTGGTGTCCCACACTGATGAAGGTACGGCAGCATGGTCAAGGCCCCCATTAGACCATCCCACTGCTAGTCAATTCCAACCTTCCCACTCTAAATCAATTCCCCAGTCTCTTCTTGATAAACCAACTTCACCAATCACCCAAACATACAAAAGAAAACAGGTAAAGAAGGCTCTTTCCCTTCTTGTACCTTCACCCACTCAGCCTTTAAGCCCTCTAAGGGAGAATTCTCCTTTAGAGAATATCAATAGGGAAACCAAAGGGGTGTCTCCCAACCCCAAAGAGGTGCTCTCTGAGGAGGAGGAAGAGCATATGGGTGCTGAGGCTGCCACTACTTCTGCTAGCACAGAGAAGGACAGTGGTAACATAAATAAGACCTCCCTCATGGCAACTTTGAATGAGCAATCATTCAAAGGTCCCAGGTGCCAAGAAACCACGAGGGTGGATTGTGCTTCTGCTAGGCAGAAGACTTCCACTACTAAAAGATCCCATGATCCTTCAATAGAGGGTAACACTTCTGGAGAAGGTGAGGACAGATATAACTACTATGAATTGATGAAAACTATGGGAAACATCAACTTAGATGTTATTAAACAAGGAAAAGACATAGAAGAGATGAAGCTGGTGATACTGTCACAACAAGTCCAGATTGCAAAATTAAAGAAGATGGTGACCAGGCTGATACAAAAGAAGAGAAGGAAACAGTTTGTGCTAAAGAGAAGGGAACCAGTGTCTGATGCTCCCAAAAAGGGGGAGTCAAAGGCTGAAGTAAACTTGGAAGATGAAAAATAAAAAGTTGAGGGGGAGCATGAAGGGGAAAAACACAATGTTGAGGGATAGAAAGAAGCAGAAAGAGATATAAAAGATCAAGCAGCAGAAACTGTTAGTGTTGCTGAAACTTCACAAGCAGCAGTAACAGAGTTAACACCAACAGAGATTGAAGTAGCTGAAATGCTCATCAAAGCAAAGAATGACACTCCCAAAGCAAAGGGAGTGGTCATAAATGAAGGGGGAGCAAAGATGATAGAGAAGAAAGGAGTGGCTGCAGATGCAAAGAAAAAGGGAAAAGAAAAGATGATAGAATCTGATCAACCATCCAAACAGCAAAAGATGATTGAGTCAGATGAAACATTAGCCAAGAAAATGCAAGAAGAGTTAGATCAAGCAGAAAAGGAGCAGGTTGAAAAAGATAGAGAAATGGCCAGAGCACTTGCAAATGAGTTAAATGAAGCATTCCAGAAAGGGCTGGAAACAGAGAAGGCAAAGCGAAGAGCAATGAGCTTGAGAAAGGCTATGATGGCCAGAACAAGTGCTAAGAAGAGAAGACCTTCACAAACTTACCTTGCCACTCAGGAAAGAAACAAAATGATAACTTTATTGAGGAGTGCAATTGGTGTAAAGAAAGAAATGTTTGTGAAGATGACTTTTGATCAAATCAAGGATCTCTATGAGAAAGAAATGGGGAAGCTGAAGAGTAATGAAAAGGATAGAGTGGAGTTTGAAAAGAAGGCAAAGGAGAGGCATGATGTGAATATCAATCAACCCTTCCCTGAAAGTGAAGAGGGAACTCCAACCAAAGGAAAGGAAGAGAAAAGGGAAGAAAAGAAGAAGGAAACTACTACAGGTCAAGGTCAAAGGAATCTGAAAAGAACTAAGATGATGGCCAAGAGAAAGAAGATTGTCAAGAAGCCTAGAATAGCTTCAGAAGAAGGGGCTGAAAAGGTTGCTGAAGAAGAAGAGGCACCTGAGTCATCTACAATGAAAGAACCTGCTAGCACTGATGATGTAAAGATGTACATGGTAGTGATGGACAAAGTACCTGAACCAATTTCAGCTGAACCTGTAGGAGTTAAACCTCCTGAAGTAATTAACTGGGATATTTTGGAGGTAGATGGCAAGGAATATATCAGACTGAAGAGAAGTGATGAGAAGTATGAGGTATATGCTACTTGGAACAAAATTGTCAGAACTTGCTCAAGGTCTGATCTGGAAGAAATGTTTGAGATAGGAATGAGATTGTATGCAGATCAACTGAAAGCTCCTGAAGTGTCAATCAAGAAACTAGTGATGGAGTATCTGTGTATGATGTTCAAACCTGAATAAGTGGAAGAAGTGATCAGAAATGTCTTCCATACTATAAACAATTGGACTTTATATGAAACTAGTGGAGTATATGCTATAACTATGGATTTTAATCATGTAGAATACTTCCTAGTGGATGGAGTCTATAATCATAGCAGGCTAAAGCTGCATGAAATGTTGAAAAAGAAGCTTGGATGTGTACCAGATTCTGAGGTGGCAAAGTACTTGATAAAGAGAATCATTAATCAGAGTTTGGGGCTGAATCCAGATACAGGAGCATGAACTATGAGGTTTTGGGAGAATCTGAAGAACTTGACTTCTCTTCCTAAAAGTCAAGTTAGGGGGAGATTGTTGGGAACTGAAGAATTTACCAAGTATGGTTAATGCTGCTAGTATAAGATTACTACTGTCAGAGGACTTCAACAGTTAGTACTGTTGAGTATTACTACTGCTAGTCAAAGTTAGTGCTGCTTGAACAAAGTTAGTACTGCTAGTGGTTAGTGCTGCTTAGTAGTTAATGCTGCCAAGACTCAGTTAATGTTGCTTCTAAGATAATATGAAGATAATGATGAAGAGATCGTGGTTAAAGATAAACATGGAAAGCTAAAGATATTCATGGTAGATATACTGAAGATATTTTATTTAGTATAATTATCTTTTATTCAGTATATGTATAGAATGTATAGAATAGTTTAGAATTAATTATTAATTCTAAGTTCTAGAGAGAATCAACCTCAAGGCATAGATCCTAATTCTAGAGAAGTAGAATTCGTCTTGAAAGAGCTTGTTCTTCAAGATTGAGGTTGAGTGTGTAATCTTGTGATTTTAATCATTTAATACAAGTTTACAAGTTGTTAATCATATACACTGTTTGTTTACTGTTACATTGAATATCAAAGTATTATTCCGCAAACTTCTTTGATATTGTTTCTGAGACTTTATTCTTGTTAAGAATTCGATCCTGACAAAAAGACTTTGGAATATTGATCATATAGTCAGGTATTTCTTCGCCTCTTTACCTTCGATCTGATGATTCTTGACGAATGATTGAGTTGATCGAATCAACTGATGGAGAGAAGTCGCACCATAG